>CM070632.1:40809371-42009371 GCA_036346255.1 Ampelocalamus luodianensis | reverse complement strand
CTCTTACGATGATTTGTATGGCCGAAACTGTCGAGGGCAAAGAAATATCTCGAGACCCCTACGCGGCGACATCAGGGAAGTGAAGAGGAGATCCAACGGTAGACAAGCGCTTGGATTCGCAGGTCTCTTAACCGTTAGATGCAGAATATCAATGGCTATTATTGTTGTGCTAGTTGCAAATCCTAATTCAAAATTGATGCTTTGAATAGCTATTATTGGAATAACCCTTCGATCGGATCCTCTCTCCCACAATCTAGTCTGTGACAACTTAGTATTAGAGATATCCGTTGTTTAGTCAACCATATCCGAAGGTGATAGCTTGGAGTCGGTGAGCAAGAAGTTGGGCGCCCTGTTGCAGTAGATGGAGACCGACCAGCTCAAGCTATATGACAAGATCAATATCCTGGCTGGTACCGTCCATGACATTGATCAATAGCAATGGGCGCAACATCTTGCCATCACGCGCTTGGAGCAAGGGCGCCACCAACCTCCTAGCGACCTCAACCACGATGCGGTCACCGATGCGCGACTCCGGGCGACCGAGGGCTTGTTACCCAACCCACGTCGGATTCTGCATGGCTCATCGACCGCCTCCATTGTTGACATGAGCATGGCCGACAGAGACGACCCTATGGCCAATGTGTGCACAGCTCACTGGTCGACGGTAGAAGGTCACCACACCGAACGTAGAGGCGTCTCTCGTTTTGACAAGCTCAATTTTCCGACATTCGACGGTCAAGATGATCCACTACCATGGCTTTATCACTGTGAACAATTTTTCTGGGGCCAACACACCATGGAGGAAGATCGGATTTAGCTAGCCACCTTCCACACGACCAGCGTAGCACAATTGTGGTACCATCCCTTAGAGCGCGACACCGTGGCACCATCATGGCGCCGCTTCATGGAGTTGGTCAATACATGTTTGGTCCACCCTTGCGTAGCAATTCTTCAGGTGAGCTCATCGCCCTCTGCAAGAAATGCACCATATGAGAATTTTTGGATCAATTATTGGCCCTCTTGTGCTACACAGACCCGTTGACAAAACACCAACAAATCCAGTTGTTTACGGCCGGTCTAGATCAACCATTGCAAAACCGATGTGGAGTTGCAGGCACCGCAATCATTGGAGTCCGCGATGAGTTTGGCTCACGTCTACGAACGCCGCACATAGGTGGCGGTACTTGTGGCCCCGCAGCCGTCACGGTATCTCTAGCATTTGGGTGGCACGAGACCTCCGACCTCTGGCCCCAGCGCAACAGACGACACGAGGATCGAGCGGCGCGCTGGCCACCACCGTCGGCCCTGCCTCGCCATACGTTGTTGACGGCAGAACTCAAATGACGACATACTCAAGGCCTATGCTACCACTATGATGAGAAGTTCTTCATCGGGCACCAATGTAAATGTCTTTTCATCCTCAAAAATACAACTGGACTTTGACGATGACTATGATGATTCGAACTTCAGCATTGAACCAAAAATATCCCTCACAACACTTACAAGCATTCAACCGTGGACCGACCAGACCATGCGCCTCATGGTCAAAATCGGTCACAGCTCGTTAGTTGCCCTTCTCGATTTGGGGTCCACGCATAACTTCATTGCTGACAATGTCGTGTCGGCAACAAGCATACTCGTTTGCCCTGATCGGGACTCAGTGTCACGGTAGCCAATGGAGATCGGGTTACTAGTTTGGGCATGTGTCGTGCTATGGCCGTTCTCATTGGACAAGAAGACTTCACGCTCAATTGATATGCTATGCCATTCGAGGGCTTTGATGTGATATTGGGGATTCAATGGCTTGGTACTCTTGGTCTGATCACTTGGGATTTCTCCCGAATGACCATGTCCTTTGCTCAGGATGGACACCGGATCGTCTAGACAAGCCTGCTAGTGCCTCCCCATTCGGCCCACATGTTGGCCTGTACAGGAACAATGTTGATGGACGATCTCCTCAATGAGTTCAGCGGCCTCTTTACCGAACCGCATGGCCTACCGCCAGTCCAGGAACTTTGCCACCGCATACATCTGAAGAAAGGGGTGGATGATGTGGTTGTCCAACCATACCGTTATGCTCAATTGCAGAAAGATGAGCTCGAACGTCAGTATGCCGACATGCTTCGCCAAGGAACTATACGCCATAGTACATCGACCTTTTCATCCCCGGTATTACTTGTCAAAAAGTCGAATGGTTCATGGTGATTCTATGTGGACTATCATGCCCTCAACGAGAAGACAATCAAAGCAAGTTCCCTATTCCCGTCGTGGATGAATTACTTGATGAGCTCCGTGGTGCCAATTTTTTCACCAAACTAGATTTGCGCTCCGAATACCATCAAGTGCTGATGCATTCGAATGATATTGAGAAGACCATGTTCCACACTCATCAGGGTCTCTTTGAGTTTCTCGTCATGCCATCAGCCTCACCAACACTCCGGCCACGTTCCAGGCTCTTATGAATACTTTCCTACATACGTTCCTTCGGCACTTCGTGTTGGTTTTCTTTGACGATATTCTCATCTACAGCTCATCCTGGTATGCGCATCTACAACACGTCATCATCCTACAAACCCTTCAACGTCATTGCTTGTTTTTAAAAGTGTTCCAAGTGTTCTATTGGTGCGACCACAGTTGCATATTTGGGTCGTGTGGTTTCGACAGCCGACATCATTGTTGATCATGCAAAATCAGTGACGCCTCTACATGGTCGATTCCTACGATGGTACGGGCAGTCAGGGGGTTTCTTGGTCTTGCCAAATATTATCGCAAGTTCATTCGTGGTTTCGACACCATCACAGCACCTTTGACACAACTACTCAAGCACGAAGCTTTTCATTGGACTTCAAAAGCTCAGGATGCGTTCACTGTTCTCAAGATGGCACTCACACAGGCCCCCATATTGCAATTGCCAGATTTTTCAAAGGAGTTTATTGTTACGTGCGATTCATCTGGGCACGGGTTTGGCACGGTATTACATCAGGGCACTGGCTCCCTTGCCTACCTCTCTCCCACAGTCCGGTCCGTGACACGATGATGGTGTGAAATCTGCTCGTCAACGAGGCTTCAGTCAAATTATCATGGAACTGGATTGTTAGGAATTGATGCATCTATGGGAGGACCGTCGAAGATGCAAATCTACGATAGGTGCAATCCTTCATGAAGTCTATGAGCTTAGTTCTGGTTTTGTGAGTTTTGTTGTTTAGTTTGCTAGGAGAATGGCAAATTTTGCGGTTCACTGTTGTGCTAAGTAGGCTGGTACACAGTTAGAATCGCAAGTTTGATTGCTCTCATGCCCGCAATTTCTAGTTCACAGCCCAAAGGTTGATTGTATCCAAGATTTTTCGATTTAATGAGAGCTCATAGCTACCCCTAAAAAAGATGGAAAGAACTAGGAAATTTACTGTGTAAAAGAGTAACAAGATTGAAAGCATATACCGATTCATGGTATACTACCATGAACTTGTTAGAGATATATACATAGTGTGTTATTCTCCATTGTTATAAGGGGTTATTTGCATATTCACCACCTGTACTTTGTGTATATATACTGGCCCTTTGGCCCCCTGAGAATACAAGTTGCTATTCCTAACATGGTATCAGAGCCAATTAGGTCTTACCAATTCGGACGCGCAACTCATCCTCAGCCCTAGTCACCACCTGCCGGCTTCACCTCCCTAGCCGCTGCCGCCGGCTTCACCTCCCCATCATCCTCGATGACATGGCCATCTGATCTCATCTCTGTCAGCTCAACAAGATCTTCTTCACCGCCGCTGACTCTTCTTCCGCTGCCTCCTCGTCGTGGATTCGGCCTCAAGCTCATCTTCACCACGAGCTTGTCCTCTGCGCTTGGAGGCCCCCCTTCACCGAAGCTTGGTCGCCCGCCTCCGTCGATCCGCGCCTGCAGTGCACGGATTCAAGCCTCGGACAGTCGTGCCACCGTTCGTGGACGCACCGCGCCGACATCCACCTAGAGGCCCCCACTCCCTCGCCTTCGGACATCACCGCCTCTGTGCCGCCTTCCTTCGTCGCCACCTCCGGGGTCATCGCTGAATCCGTCGCCGATCACCGGAGGGCCACCATCGCCGCCGAGGACTCAGGGGAACCCTAGTTCCCCCACTCGACCCGCTCGGTCTATGCTTCGTGAGCAGGCCAGGCTTTTAAGCCGGCCCAAGCTCACACACGTAAAAAAATGTTGTTCTAACCGCCGCGCCGTCCAACGCCGGCTATTAGACTTCATGGCCTTGGTCGCCGCGCCATCCAACGCCGCCTACCAATGGGCACCGTTTCCCTCCCTCGCTGCCCGGTGATCTTCGATGGTGCTAATTACATCGACTTCGTGTCTCACATGCGCATCCACATGCATGGTCTTCGTCTCTGGGGCGTCCTCTCTGGCGATGTCACATGCCCGTCTTGCCCTATTCCTCCGATGGACCCTACGCCTGTTGCGCTACCCCTGACAGCTGACAAGGCTGCTATTGATGCCGCTGGCCTTGCTGATGATGAGACTGCCTCTGCCTACCAAGAGGCTCTGGATTCTTACAAGGATTGACTGACCGCCTACACTCAGTGGTACGATGACGATGCTCGAGCTGCTGTTGTCTTCATCGCTAGTATCCAGCCTCAGTTTTCTTTTGAGGTTGTGGGACTCCCTTCGGCTTTCCAGATGTGGACTCATCTTTGTCAGCACTACGAGCCCTCTGGTGATGCCTTGTACCTGTCCGTGGTCCACCAGGAGCACTTTCTTCAGCAGGGTGATGCTACTGTTGACGCTTTTACGCTCGAGCTCTCTTGTGCAGTGTCACCGGACTCTCTCCGCGACTTCTGGCCGCTACCTCGCCCATCTTTGCTGGGCCGTACATGCCGACACAGAGTTTCAGCTGGTCTACGAGTTCCTTACTCGCCTTCGTCCTGAGTTCGAGCAACGGCGTGCCCAGCACCTTGCACGCCACCCTCGTGTCACTCTCCTAGAGGCTCTTACCAAGATATGCACGGAGGAGACTCGTCTGAGTGGTGCTGGTCTGATACCACTCCCCTCCGTGCTCGCTGCTCGCCTACCTGCTACACCGACCGCTCCACACTTCAGCACACTACCTCCTCAAGCGACTGCCACAGGTGCTGGTGGCTGCCCTCCATCTGGTGGTGGTCATCCTCACTACTCCTACTACAACAAGGTCAGCCACATTGAGTCTCAGTGCTATAAGAAGCAGCGGCATCTTTCACGTCATTCTTCTACTCGCACTCGCACTGGTGCTTCTACATCGACGTCTGCAACGACTCCTTCAGCAGCTTCTCTCACTGAGTAGGAGATAGCCATACTTCGACGCCTGCTTGCCGCTTTAGGTTTTCCCTCGACAGGTTCTACAGGTTCTGCTACTGACTCTTCGGGCACTGAAAAACCACCTCCTACACAGTCAGATACCTCCCCGTGGATTCTTAATTCTGGAGCATCTTTTCACATTATTTCTGATTCTTCTACTCTGTCTTTCATTACACCTCTTGATTCTCCTGTCAGTGTCCTTACTGTTGATGGTACATCTCTTTCTGTCTCTGGTCAAGGACCTCTTAGCAACTCATCTTTTCATGTTCCTTTTGTTGCTTATGTTCCTCGTCTTACTATGCAGCTTCTTTCTGCTGGGTAGATTACTGACCTTGGTTGTCAGGTCATTCTCGACTATAACTCTTGTTGTGTTTAGGACCGTCACACGAGAGCTCCGGTTGGTTCTGGCCCTCGGCGCCTTGACTCACAGCGTCTCTGGGAGCTTGACTGGATTCACCTTCCTTCCGCTACCACCGTCGTCGCCAGTCTCTCAGCTTCTGCCACTCCATCTACCAGCTCTTTTCAGTAGTGGCATCACCATCTTGGTCATCTATGTGGATCTCATCTGTCGTCTTTAGTTTGTCGTGGTCTTCTGGGGTCTGTCTCAGGAGACGTACCTTTAGATTGTCAGGGCTGTAAGTTAGGTAAACAGATTCAGCTTCCTTATCCTCACAGTGAGTTAGTGTCTTAGCGCCCTTTTGATCTTGTTCATTCAGATATTTGGGGTCCAGCTCCTTTCGTTTCGAAAGGGTGTCATTGATATTATATCATATTTATAGATGATTTCTCTCACTACACTTGGATATATTTTATGTCTTCTCGTAGTGAGGCCTTGTCAATCTATAAATAATTTGTCACTATGGTCCACACACAGTTTTCCACCCCTATTCGTGTCTTTTGTGCTGACTCCGCTGGCGAGTACCTCTCTCGTTACCTGCGCAGCTTCTTTCCTGAGCAAGGTGCTCTCGCTCAGTTCTCTTGTCCTGGTACTCATGCTCAGAATGGTGTCGCTGAGCACAAGCATTGTCACCTCCTTGAGACAGCTAGTGCACTGATGATTGCCGCCTCTATTCCACCTCACTTTTGGGTCGATGCTGTTTCCACTGCCACCTATCTCGTCAACATCCAGCCCTCTTCTGCTCTTCAGGGTGCGATCCCTGTTGAGTGTCTCTGTGGTCTTCTTCCTGACTACTCCGCCCTTCGTCTATTTGGCTGCGTTTGCTACGTTCTCCTCACCCCTCAAGAACGCACCAAACTGACTGCTCAGTCTGTTGAGTGTGTCTTTCTGGGATACAGTGCCGAGCACAAGGGCTGTCGATGTTGGGATTCTGTTGGTCGACGGATGCGGGTTTCTTGGGATGTGACTTTCGACGAGTCGCGTCCCTTCTACCCACGTCCTGCCTCTCCTTCGGCTTCCTCTGTGGAGTCTCTGTCCTTTTTGACTTTTCTAAATACACCTATATCTATCTTGCCCTCGTCCACCCATCCCCCTGAGTCTCCACATATTCCTCCTGTGGTCTCTCCACCGTTGTCGCCGCCTGCTTCGCCTCCTCAGGCTCCTCCCACTACAGCCCCCTCTTACCCTCTCTTCTACACTCGTCGACCCTGTACTGAGGATCTTCTACATGAGCCATCTTCTCCTGATGCTCCATCTTCTTCTGATGCTCCATCTTCCCCTGATGGGTCATCTTCTCCTCGCTATACTCTCCGCGATCGCCGGTCGATTCGGCCCCCTGCCTGTTTTGGTTTTGCTGGTGCAACTACTCGTGAGCCTGTCTCCTACCAAGAAGATTGCTACCCTCGAGCGTACTAGTACTTGGGATCTTATTTATTTTCCATTCACTCTCATCTCATCATGTGTAAGTGGGTCTATAAGATTAAGACTCGCTCTGATGGCTCTCTTGAGCGCTATAAGGCGCGTCTTGTTGCTTGTGGCTTCCAATAGGAGCATGGTCGTGACTACGACGAGACTTTTGCCCCTGTGGCCCACATGACCACTATCTGCACTCTTCTTTCGGTGGCGTCTGTTCGCCACTGATCTGTTTCTCAGCTTGATGTCAAGAATGTCTTTCTTAATGGCGAGTTGCGTGAGGAGGTCTACATGCATCCGCCACCTGGGTATTCTGTTCCTGAGGGCATGGTCTGTCGCCTTCGTCACTCTCTCTATGGCTTTAAGCAAGCCCTCTCATGCTTGATTTGAGCGCTTCTCCTCTGTGGTCACTGTTGCTGGCTTTTCAGCTAGTGCTTATGATCCTGCGCTCTTTGTCCACACTTCGTCTCGTGGTCGGACTCTTCTTCTTCTGTATGTTGATGATATGATCATTACCAGAGATGATTATGAGTACATTGTCTTTGTCAAGGCTCGTCTTAGTGAGCAGTTCCTTATGTCGAATCTTGGTCCTCTTCGTTACTTCTTTGGGGAGGTTACTTTCACTTCGAATGGTTTCTTTATGTCCCAAGAGAAGTATATTCAGGATCTTCTTGATCGCGCCTCTCTCACTGATCAGCGTACTGTTGAGACTCCCATGGAGCTCAATGTTCACCTCCGACCCTCTCATGGCGAGCCTCTTTCTGATCCAACTCGCTATCGTTATCTTGTTGGGAGTCTTGTCTACCTTGCTGTTACTCATTCGGATATCACTTATCCAGTCCACATTCTGAGTCAGTTCGTCTCTGCTCCCACTCAGATCCACTACAGCCACCTTCTTCGAGTTCTGTGATACCTTCGTGAGACTATCTCTCACCGTTTCTTCTTTCCACGCTCCAGTTCGTTACAGCTTCAGGCTTATTCGGATGCTACTTGGGCCAGCGATCCCTCTGATCGCCGGTCTATCTCTGCTTACTGTGCTTTTCTTGGTGATTCTCTCATTGCCTGGAAGACGAAGAAACAGACTGCAGTGTCCCGTTCGAGTGCAGAGGCTGAGTTGCGAGCTATGGCTCTCTTGACAGCAGAGATTACTTGGCTACGGTGGTTACTTGAGGATTTTGGTGTTTTTGTCACTGCACCGACTCCTCTCTTATCAAACAGTACAGGTGCTATCAGTATTGCCTGTGACCCTGTGAAGCATGAGCTCACCAAGTATATTGGTGTTGATGCTTCCTTTATGAGGTCTTGTGTGCATGATCATGTGATTGCTCTTTAGTATGTGTCTTCAGAGCTTCAGATAGCGGATTTCTTCACGAAGGTCCAGACTCGAGCACAGCACGGGTTCTACCTCTCCAAACTCAGTATTGTTGATCCACCATTGTTATGAGGAGTTATTTGCATATTCACCACCTGTACTTTGTATATATATATTGGCCTTTTGACCCCCTAAGAATACAAGTTGCTATTCCTAACAGAACTATCTCTCGTACTCCATTTTTCTATTTGTTGTAAAATTTGCTATACTGTAACTGAAATATAACTGATCGGTCATTAGTGGCTATAGAGTATATTTTTGCTTCTTTCATTGATTTGATCAAATAATTTGTTGGTTGTGTTCTGACGATGAAATCACAAAAGAGAGGTCAATTGCAGCATTTCGATTGAAAAAAATTGAATAGTGATGACAGAATTAAACAAATGATGTCAAAATTGTAAAAATAAAGTAACTAAGAAATATAAAACAATTCCACAACAACGGGCAGGCACTCAGCTATCTTAACAAGCCCGAGCATAGCGGCAGAGGCGCGATTCGAGCAAGGGCGAAGCGGGCGGAGTCTAGGGCGTGGCGCAGGCTCGACGTGTTAGGATGATTCTTCTTATGAATAGTAAAGCATGAGCATTCAGCTAGTACATTTAAAAAATGAGTTGGTGGTGGTGATGGCGGTCGCAGTGGTAGATATGTTCTCCCCTTCAAACTCACTCTTTCACATCACTAAAAAATCTCTAACAAAAACAGAAAAACAATCTCCCGACAAAAAAATGGACGTCTCTAAAAATTCTCTAACAAGAAGAAACAACAAAGCTCAACCAGGTGCAGCAAGCTGAGACACAACACCGCCTTTATCGGAGCTCGGCCCAGCATCAGGCGGAGCCAAGGGCGTGGACCGGGCAGGCCGAGTCAGACGATGTCGACTCGAGGCCGAGCCCGACAATGTGCTAGGGTGATATTATATTTTCGGTTTTGCTAAACAACATTCGACTGCTTTTTTAGTCAAAATAGTTTAATTTCATCCATCCGATATGTTTTGATATTTGTATCTGATGAATTGGGTCCGAATGTATTATAATTTTTTTCTTCAGAACATAATGGGTTCACTACATTGTCGTATTTTGCTGGTATAGAATTTTATTTTTGTTTTTGTTTTTGCTCAATCTCTCAAAGTATATGTTAGATTTTGAATCATGTGATGGAAATATGAGTTATTGAGACTTTCGAGAATAATTACAGTGGCCACGAATAAAAATTACATAAATAAATTACTGTAATTTATGTCTAATAAAGTTGTAAATGAACTAAAATTTAACTGTTTTCGGCTGCGAAAACAGTCAAATCTTGTATAGAGCAGCGTACACGGCGCATTCAACTGGTAGCGTAGTTAACAGGAGTTGGAGGAGAGCAGCCTAGTAGTGTAGTACGACTTACAGCTTGGTGATGTGGCACACGGTGCCAGCGTTGTACGAGCAGTCGCATTTGAGGCCCGGGTTGAAGTCCGGGTTGTCGATGTCCGTTCTGTCTACAGCGGCGCCGCTGCATGGCTCCCCGGCGGTGATGTTCCACGGCAACAACGTCGGCGCTTGCAGCTTCCATCGCCGGAAGATGGCATCCAGAGCTACTACTGCACAAGAGATTCTCGTCGATCTTACACACCCAGCAGCACGAGAGAAATCCCATTTACGTACGTACCTTCTGCAGGATCAGTCTTGGCTCCTTGCTGAGCTCGAGTAGCGACGCCAAGGAGGAGAAGAAGATGCAGCAGCAGCAGCAACGCGGAGCCGTTTATGGGACAAGCAACAAGCCAACAAGCCGATGCAGCCGTCTCGTCGATCCGTGCACACACTCCTTTTGCTCTTCCCCTATCTGAACTGAAGATGCCACGTCTGGTTTGATTCAGAGCTCAGACTCTCCCGGAAAAATCTTGCATACCGATCGCTTGTTACTAGCAATATTAAATGTGCTTGTGCGAGTAATACGCGTTTTGCAAGGAAAGCAAGCCATTTGAAGTTGACCGCAAGTCCACGGATCCCCCTCTTGTGCTAGTAGCAGTAGATTGCAGTCAACATCTTAATTCTTAAAACAAACTTCCACAGTTATACTTCTTCATCGTAAATACAATTCCGCACGTCATTCCTCATGCGTCTGTCTTAAAAAATTGCTATGCAATAATACAAATAACTTTTAGCTACACGAGACTTCCCATTTCTCTCTCTCTTCCATACCCGTTTAATCTTTACTTCGGCTAATATACTCTTGCCAGCAGCTCTTCTGCTGGTACGTTTTAGTAACTCACTGCAGAGATAAATTGTTTACATGTACATAACCGACAATCAACTTGTCACTTAATGTAATGTACGTAGATAGATTTGTACATCATGGATGTAGAATAAGGTTTCCAAGGTTCAACGCAGCCAAGCCATTGGATTGAGTTCCCTGACGCAAGTTCAGATTTCAGATCCACGCAACCGTGACTTGGCAATAACTCTGATGAAACTGTAACCCGAACGCAGGATTTTCCTTGTATTCGGACAAGATATTTTCCTTTTCCCCGACTTCAAACATTAATTTCTTGTTGTGATCACGTTCTTACTCTTGCGACATAGGTGCTCCCTCTGGTCATAAAAAAGTGTTGTTTTAGATATTAACACGGTCTTAAAAATACAACTTTGGCAACTAATCTGCATTATAATATATTTGTAGAACCTAATAAAATTGCAATACTAGCAAATCATTTTTTTCATATAGCTAGCCAATGTAGGTGTTCACAAATAATGGTGTTGTTGATCAAAGTTAAAGTAGTTTCATATTACTCAACACTATTGTCGTTACCAAAGGAAGTAACGTAGCCCTCGCAAAAGAAAAGTAATCTGGCATAGACGATAGGGAATTTTTTTAATATATACTGGTTTAAACCAGTTTGGAGACAAGTGGATATATGGATTAGTTAAAAGGGTTTAGTTTGTTTTCACATCGAGACAAGTCATAGTTGACAACTTGACACCCTTTTTCCACAACAATAATTTTTCCAATAGATGCCATCGTCGGCTGATGTGAAGGGTATCAAAGCTTACGTGAAAACTTTCGTCCGTACATGCACAGTGCCAACGAACTTTTTTTTTTTTTGCTAGGGAAATTATAATTTTTCTAGCACTCGTTTGACTGAATCAGTCTATAGCTGCTGTGTTGAATCGGTCAGACAAGATCTCATAAAGGAAGGTAGGTACTTCCGGTCATTTTCGGAGACGGATAGAATATCAACATTGACATCAAAGCCATATAAATTATTAGGAAACCGGGCCCGCCAGAGTCCGGTCAAGACTTCATCCACCGTGGTATATATAGGAGAGGACGTCCAATCACGCATGATTCATTATTGGAAGAGCAATAAAGCGCAGCCTGCGGTCCTCTCATACGTGTTTTCATCTATTGTTGTGTTCTTGTGTTCTTGCATCGTTCTTACGATTCGATTTTGTATACGAGTGTCGCTCGACCGGACTTGCAGTGACGGTTCCTCAACACGTTATCAGCACGATCGACTCTCCTCGCATCGAAAAGGTAACCGTCGATGAACGACACTCGTAGATTGAATCGTTTTTCTAGATTGCTTTCAATTCTGCAAATTTGGCTTTCTAGATTGATTTCCTACGGTGCAAATTTGCTCTAATCTGTCGCGAGCCGATTTGGAGTCGCCGGCACAATGCCGATCGACAGATTGCATGAAAGAGCGGATGTCGATTGTACCGTAGATTGAAAATTGTAAATCCGTTCTAACCTACCGCAAGCTGACTCGAAGTCGCCGGCAAAGCCGATCGGTGGTTGCATGAAAGAACCGATGTCAATTGCACTCTATTACATCGCATCGCATTGCATACACACATGCATAGATGAACAGTAAACAGTAATCTCGAAAAAAAATTGTCGGCCATGAAGAGTAGGAGTCGCCACGCCGCTCGTCGTGACCCGCTCATGCCGTGCCGCCGCCAGCGGCCACACGCAAGCCGACGCCGTTGCCGTGCCTAGCCCAGCACGGCCAGCCGGCCGGACCAACGAGGGCAACCAGAAAAAAGGGAAGGTAGGTACTTCCCGTCATTTTCGGAGACGGATAGAATATCAACATTGACATCAAAGCCATATAAATCACGTTCCCATTTAGCCTTCGACCGCGGTGGCAGCTTTATTCATATTATTATCAGATATTGGTTGGCCCCCAAAATAGCTGGGAGCCATTGGCGAATACTAATCGTCTATGACCGTATCGAGAGTACATCGACCCTCGGGCTGTGGTTCAGGGCTTCTGTCACCCTTTTTGTTGGTCAGAAGGATCGGGCTTGCAGAGGCCTTTGGATGTTCCGAACTGGTCAAAATGGTTGGTTCTTCTGGGGACGTCGTTTGTGGTGTCTCTTCCTCCATCCAGTCAATCTCTCTAGCTTCAGCGAGCGGAGAGCCGGGTGCGTAAGTGGATGACGACGACATTGCGTCGTGTTCCATAGCGTGAATGCATGCGTCCATATCCATGTTGTCGGAGTAGTCCGTCAAGTCGAACCAGTTCTCCTTATCTCAAGTCCCTGCCATGTTCGCATGGGCGATAATGGAGCGAGGGAAAAGTGAACGAGAACTACTTGAGTGAATAAAACTTCAAGAACTCGACGCTTCGTTCCCCACGGATGGCGCCAGCTGTCGACGAGCAAGTCACCGATCATACGAAATAAAATAAAAGAAAATAGCTAAGAGTTGTTGGAAGGAGAATGAGACTACACTTTATTACTATCAACTAGCTATTACATGGGTGCATTTAACAAGGCTGTGAACTATCCCTAATTTCACTTGACTACTATACTAAAGATTAAGATAAAATTTGATTGTCTGTTGATCTTCTGAATCGGGTCGTGGCTAACTAGATTCTCCTCCTCTCTCCTTTTTTGATCTTCCTTTAAATAGCTGATGAAGTGGTGGCAGTTACTCCCTTGAAGAGGCACTTGTTGGAAGCGTCGCGACTGGTTAGAGAGAGACGACAGTTGTTGCATGTCGGACCCTAAATTTGGAACATGGAATCCTCTGTATATATTTCCCTGAATCAGTAGATAGCACACACAGTTACATCATTGGTTCAAGCATATATCACGAAAATACAAGCTATTGCATAATACTAGACAAAACATAAATATATCTTACGGCTTTTGACTTGCAGAAGGGCCGGTCAGGTCAAATACTTTCAGAAAATAGCAGCGGAAGAAGATTCAAGGTAACACGGGGAACCCCCACGATATGCCCTCCGGCAATCGACTGTGGGCTCGCGACCTAGTTCTTGGCTTTCTTGGTCTTCAGTCTTGATCAGCATCCGCAATTACCCCCAAGGCAGGCCTACGACTAGGTCTTAGTCGTAGATTGTAGTCGTGCAGTGTAGGGAATGCTGGTCGATGTCTACGACTAGACGCCACCTTGCTGCGCTGAAGGGGGGGCTCTAAGCAGTCCTCGATGCGAACAGTCCTTGGTATGAACAGTTCTTGAATGAATAGTTCTTGGTGTGAACAGTACTCGGATGAACAGTCCTCGATGTGAACAGTGCTCGTGGTCATCCCTATAGTTCTCTTTTGTGCTTACTGACTAAAAGAATGTAACTAGTGAGCATGAGTACACAACCGTACTCGCGAACCAACACACAGTGCAATCGTTATAGATGTAAGGCTAATCAAAGGGAAAGCTCATGGTTTCTTTTATTTGCATAAAGCCACCAGTTTAAAATAAGGTAAGTAGTAGCAAAACCTGATACTTAGCATTTTGCTAACATAAGTTTTATAAACTGAGTTTTTATTGTAAAGTACTAGTGGAGGTCCAACCTCCTATACATTGAGTGACACGGTCCACTCAATGCCCAGGTTATCCCATAATTACCACTAGTCCCAGACCAGGCTTTTCCAAATCCCTGGGGTCCCGCCCCATTTTTTCATTCTAGCCACAAAATCAGTGTTTATAAAAAGGAAAGCTATATCAAGCAAGTTCTCAGCACCGCTCTATCTAGATAGTTTATTACTCTGTAGAGTTCGCACGCTTTACCCACAAGAGATAATCGTCATGATATATACACACGTTTTCTTAGACATGTGACTCAAGGGGAGATTACCATAAGGCCTTTACAATACTCAACCTCGACGCAACCCCATTGGCTACGCTAAGGTTTCCACCGCCCAAAGCCATGCTCCCAGGAGGCCCCATCTTGCGCTGTGTTGTTCTTGTGGCTTCGCTCTCCCCCGACTATCCACCCGCATTCAACCCAATGGCGAAGCCACGCCAAAGCGAGCAAATTAGTTGGCCAGGTCGTACCCCTTATAAACTTGTTGTCGCACTATTTTTACATGAGTGGTCATCACCAGATTCGGTCCTTAATTGACTCGAGCGGTACATCCACATACCCACATCCTCTCGTGCCCCAGGCACCAGCCACTCTTTCCAGCCGTCCAAGTCGAAAATAGTTTTTCAGGTTTTATTTGTTTTGGAAATAACCATTTAGTCCAACATACCAGCCAAGCTCCCAGCCTCGACTGCCCAAATCCAGTTTTTATGTTTTGAGTAAGTGTTGTCGGGCAAATTAATGCTCAGATGACAATGTATCTAAGCAAGGCTAAGCATGACACTTAGATACAAACTTATTAACTAGTATGCAATCCATTAAGTCTAGAGTGACAAAGGATAGTGTCCAAGTTCAAGGATTGAAAGTTTATACACAATTATGGCTAAGGCATTAGCTACGACTAGACCAAATATAGTTGCATAAATCATACCAATGCAATTTTATAATTTAAAGCAACATAATTTGCAAAGAGTATGTGCAATATGATCAAAGTGTTGACTCCCTTGCTCAATGTTCTCATACAGCTCTATATCCTGATATTCGCTCTTCTCGATATCCAGGTAATAATCTCGCTCAACATGCTGATAATCATCTTGTTCAATAGCTTGACCATCTTGATCTTGTTGGGATTGTGGTCCCATCCCAGCTTCAGAGTCTAACTACGCAGACTACGATTCAACCCAAGAGCGACTGAAAACAACCAAATGAAATTCAATAAGTTTAAATACATGCAAATACACGAAACACTCCAAATGAGTGCAGACATATCTAACGGCAACTCGACAGAATGACCAGGCCATATCCTTCAATATGATAAGACTCCCTGATTATAGGAGGAACTTACGATCAGGGGATAGTCGTACAAAAGCTTATGACTAGAAACTGATAGCAGAAGAACTTACGACCAGGTGGTGATCGTAGTGAGGCTTATGACCAAGGACTGGTCATAAAGGAACTTACGACTACAGACTGATCGTAGGACTTACGATCAGGAAATAGTCGTAGAGAGTCTTACGACCAGGGACTGGTCGTAGAAGATACAGTGGTCGCAAATGCTGTAGTGATCGTAGATGCTATAGTGGTCGTAGGAGCATGCTATAGTGGTCGTAGGAGCTGTAGTGGTCGTGGAATCTGCAAGAGTCATAAGCTACAGTGGTTGTAGGAGTAGCAGTGGTCGAGGAGTTGCAGTGTCGTATAAGCTACAATGGTCGTAGGAGCTACAATGGTCGTAGGAGCTGCAGTGGTCGTAGAAGCTACAGAAGTCGTAACAGCTACAGTGGTTGTAGCAGTTACAGTGTCGTAGGAGCTAGAACGCCCGAACGAAGTAGCAGTCTGAGTCAATAAGTTGGCCAAGTCTTTTAGATCATGAAGAGTTTCCAGGTGGTCGTGGCATGGGAATAGGCCCTGCTGGAGTTAGTTGGTGCATGGAGTACAGGTCGTGTGACCCTATGTGCGGGAGGCTTATTTAAGCTGAGTATTTCCTGTTAAAGGAATGAAGCATAATAGAGATTGAGTGAATCAATCCCAAAGAGATCCCTCTCTATGTATATTTATCTAGAGATACGAGAGAGACCAGGGGTGGTTTCCAAGAGAGAGGATTGAGCAATTCAATCCCAACAGGGAAACTTTAGATTAAAGCGAATAACTTTAACAGAGAGAACATCCATAGGAACATTCCTCAATGGTTACCTAGATGGGAGAGATTACCTAGTTAGGTAATACTTTCACACTACTACAAAACAGGTCATACTGGACGCCTCATCACAGACGGTTCCAAAGAAGCCATCTGTATTGAACTTATACAGACGGTTCCCTTTAGAACTGTCTATGATAGTGCCTCATCACAGACGGTTCTTATTACCAACCGCTCGTGATACTTCGCGACGGCTCATAATAAGAACTGTCAGTGATAGTGCTCCTCATCACCTTCTACGGCTCCTTCTACCAGGACCGTCGTGAAGTATCACTGACGGTTGGTAGAAGGAGCCGTGCGTGATGAGGACACCTCATCACGCAGCAGCGTTAGTATAATCGAGTAAGAAAAATTCCAAGCCATAGTAAATCCAAATCCGACTTGAATTTTCTTAATACCAACCATGATGCTTACTCTAAGTCATGATGAGAGTAAGAAAATTCTATCAAATCACGGTTCGTATTAAGAACCGCTGCGTGATGAGTACTATTCGTATCAGCATTACTTATCACGGTTCGTGATACGAACCGCTCGTGATTCGTGATCGCGAATTTGAAAATTCGAGCAGCGTCGCGGGAGGCAAAATATGTCCTTATATATTATGGCCGACCTCCTGCAGGCGCTTCGATCTCACACTCCCGATCCGGTCCTCCTCTCGGCTCGGTCCTCCCTTGCTCGGCAGATCCTCCTCCGAGCTCCGGCCGTAGCTGCTCCTCCGGTCCTCCGCGGCTCCACGGCCCACGCTACACCCCCGTGCTCTGGTCCTCCCTTGCTCCCGCATCCCCAACCTTCGACATGGTCTTCCTCCCCAACGATTGAGTCGACACCGACACCAACGCCGACCTCCTCTAGTCCTCCTCGACGCCGACGTCGAGCTCCTCGATCCTCCTCCGCGTCGATGTCATTGGTACTTTTGTATATGATGTTCTATTAGATTCAGATCCAGATTTGTATGTATGAGTTTGTGGTACTTGTGTTAGATTCATATCCAGTTACATTAGATTCTCCTCCGATTCTACTGCTTGGTACTTGTGTATGATCGAGTGTATGTGTGTATCCATGAATCCATGGCTTGAGAAATTTATTGGGAGGCTCAGGAGTTGGGAATCCATGTATGTGTATCAATGAATCCATGTTTGGGAGGCTTGGAAATGGCGGTGTATGTGTATGAGTGTATCCATGAAAATGGCAATTTTTTTTGCAATCAAAAAGTTATCACGAGCGGTTTTGGAACAAGAGCGTGCAGCGAAAACAGTATCACAAGCGGTTGAACAAGAACCAAATGCAGCGATAATTGATTATCACGAGCGGTTCTTGTTCCGAACGTCATGATACTGTTTTCTGACGGCACTTGTTCCAAACCGTCTGTGATAACTTTTATCACAGATGGCTCAAAAACCGTCTGTGATAACCGCTTGTTATCACAGACGTACTTTTACACAGACGGTTGGAAACCGTCTGTGATGACGGTTCCGAACCGTCTGTGATGAGGCTTTCTGTAGTAGTGTCAGATCCTCTTTCGAGTTATGAATAGTCCTTGAAGTCAGCATTTATTGTTGGACTTAAGCATGTATGTTTCTTACACACATACGAGCTAAGTCTTAGACCAGAAGGCTTAGACCAGTGTGGTCGAAGTCTTAGACCAAAGTGGTCGAAGTAGTCTGGTCGAAGCCATAGACTAATGTGGTCAAGGTATAGACCAATATGGTGGAATCGAGTGGTCGAACTCGGTGGTGGCCGAGTGGTCGGAACCCGATGGGCGGCGAGTGACGGATGAGTGGTCGAAACTGAGGGGGTAAAAACTCAGTGGTCGAGACAATGGTAGATACGGGGTGATCGAAACACAGTGATAAAAAGAGTGGCCAAACTTGTGTGGTCGAACACTGGTCGAGAATAAGTGGTCAAGACACAGTGGTCGAATTGTGTGGTCAAAATAGTGGTCGACTGTGGTCGAACTTGTGGTCGTGGTCATAGCGGGCTGGGTAGTCATAGGGCTACAGTCCTCATAGATGTTACAATACTCATAAGTACTAGTGGGTGCTACAGTACTCGTAGGGCTACAATGCTCGCTAATGCTACAGTACTCGCGGGTGCTACAATACCATAGCGGGCTATGTGGTCGTAGCGCCTGAGTGGTCGTAGCTGAACATGGTCGGAGAAGGCTTCAGCTGCAACTGGTCGTAGCCAAACCTGGTCGTGGAGACATGGACAGTGGTCATGGACGCTACAATGCTCATAGCGACAGCGAGGTCAGAGGAAGTTTGACTAGGTGTAGTCGAATGAGGTTCGACTACCGACAATCGAAGGAGGTTTGACTATATGTGAAGACTACACGATCATGTGATCAGAAGATGGTTCAACTAGGTGTAGTCGAAGAAGAGGTACGACTAGGTGTAGTTGGAGTTATGACTAGGGGTGGTCGTAAGAGATACGGCTGGTGTAGTCGCGGTAGGCACGATTATGTGTAGTCGAAGAAGGTTTACCTTACATAGTCGAGGAAAATTCGACTACCTGATCGGAAAGAGGTTCGACTATGCGTAGTCGAAGAGGTACAACTATGTATAGTCGGAAAGGAGACTACCAGGTCCAAAGAAGGATACAACTACATGGCGTGGTCGCAAGAAGACTACGACGACTCAATGTGGTCGTAGGAAGGCTACGACAGCCTATGTGGTCGTAGGAAGGATACAGAAAGAATACATCTACTTGTAGTTGGAGGGGATACAACTACTTGTAGTTGGAGATACGACTACCTATAGTCGAAGGTACTACTAAAGGGGTATAGTTGGAGAAGGTACAACTGGGTGTAGTAAGGGATACGACTGGGTGCAGTCGAAGAAGACACAACTACATGTATTCGGTGGTGGCACGACTAAGAGTACGACTAGGTGTAGTCGTAAGAGGTACAACTGGGAGTAGTCGAAGGTATGACTGGGTGTAGTCGGAGGAGGTACGACTGCCTATAGTCGAAGAAGATTTTGACTACGTGGTCGTAGAAGATTCTACTAGGCGTAGTCAAAGGGTTTCTGACTACGTGGTCGTAGGAAACTCGGATGGGCGTACTTGAAAGAGTTTTGACTACGTGGTCATGGAGGATTCGGCTGGTCATAGTCAAAGGAGTTTCGACTACATGGTCATAGAAAATTGACATAACTCGACTACCCACAGTGGTCGAAAGAAAGAAGGATTCGAATACTCCATAGCAGTCGAAAGAACCAACGAAAGAACTAGAGAAAGAACTGAAGAAGAAATTGGGCAGCTCGAACGAGGAGAAGCATCTGGGCCGCTAGGAACATACTGGTGTGGAGCTGAGGGGTCGAGCTAGCCGCAAGTGAGCTGGCGGCGGTAGACCACAACAGCGAGCAAAGCCCTTCACGGCTGTGAGGACCCGAGGGAAGAGAGTAGTCTTCAACCCTCAAGGCGGCTTCAAGGAAGTAGGGGGATAGCTCTAGGGAACTGACTTGGGGTGCACCACTCCGGTGAGGTTGACTCGACTCCTTGGCTAACTTGGCCGGAGGGGAGGTGAAGAAGGTCGACGGCGGTTCCTGGGAGCAAGGAGCGGAACCAATTGAGGGGAAAAGTCTCTCACATCAAGAGAGATAAGCCGACTCATACAGGGAAGAAGGGCCTTATTGATGGGGGGAGGTCACCAGCGATGGCGATGCTGCGGTGGCGCTTGGCTGAAGCGAGAGCTAGAGCCTTCACTGGAGCTCAAACTCTCTTGAGGGAGGAAGAAGTAGAACTAGTACGAGTGTGGCGGAGAGGGCGAGGAAGGGTCCAGTGCTGATATACAAAAAGCAATGGGTAGATTCGTCAGAGAGCCTAAGAGATATTCCGCATGACTCAGAAAAGGGAGGAGCAGCTCGTAATTTCAACTGAAGCGGCGGCACAGTGTAGATGACGCGACGGGTTGAACAGCGGCCCTTTAATGGCTGATCGACGCACTACTACAAAGCAGGCAATAGCGGACACCTCATCACGAGCGGTTCCAAAGGAGCCGCGTGTTGAATCTTATCTGAGCGGTTCCCTTTGGAACGTGCGAGGAACCGTCGTGATATGTCCTCATCACGAGCGGTTCTTATTACCAACCGTTTGTGATACTTCACGGGCGGTTACGTAATATGACCGTCGTGATGAGGACATATCACGAGGCGGTTCATATACCAACCGTCGTAAGTATCGAGCGGTTGTAATATGAACCGCATGTGATGAGGCGCTTATCACGAGCGGTTTGAAATAAAACCGTCGTGAAATATCACGAGCGGTTCAATTGAACATGTGCGTAATATACTAGTATCACGAGCGGCTCTATTAAATAACCGTCGGTGATATTATTATCACGAGCGGTTCCCATATAAAGCCGTCTGTGATATCCGCTCCAGCGATGTGTCTCTTCACCATCGCTGCCCGTCTCTTCGTCTCGCCGCCGACGATACATGCGTCTCTTCGTCTCACGTGCGATTACTCCTAATTCTTGATATAAGGCGGAATAATCACGAAGATTAAACTCCTCCCATCGCTCTTCGTCTCACGGTTTTGAGTCGTCAATCGCCAAGGTTAGCATGCAGAGCGGTCGAAGCCGACACCAAGGCGGGAGGTCGGTGATCGCGCTCTTTCTCACGATGTCGTAAATCGACATGCGTCGGCGGTGTCCGCGAGCTCTCCTCAGCCCATGGAGGACCTATGCGACCTACGATTAACGTCGTACATCTTTATGTCTACAATATCGTGCGTACATACTACTATTTATTCTAACATCTTGAATGTATGTGCGTATAGTTGTAAGGCCTTGTACAAGGTGTCAAGGAACGCGCAGTGGGAGGCGCGTGGCGCTGAGCGAGAGGAGGCGATGAAGTGGCGGGACAACGCGCTACCTCGCCGTCGTCAACCACGGCGCCGCCGCCGGCAACCCGGGGCTTGTTTCATCGTCGGCCTCGGGCTTGTCTTGGCGCCCCAAGACATGCGGCGGCGGCTCATGTTCCTTGAGCAGGCGGCCATGGCGGCCACAAGGCGCGGCCTCGTGCTCGGTCTCCTCCTACACACCGACGGCGAGGCGCGGCGTTGGGAAGCACTACATCAGCCAGTCGAGGGCGAGCCGACCGGGCGGCGAGTGCGAGCGGCCAAGACCAACCGGAGTGCGGCGGTGCGAGGCTCGCCGCGGACATAGTCGGCGGCGTGGGGAAGAAGGCGGGCCACCGGGCGGGTGTGGCGTGTCGGAGGATGGCCACCGGTGCACGAGCATTGGCTGCGGTGTGGAAGGGTGGGGCGACTACGTCGTCTTCTGCGATGGCGACTACGAGTTAGGCATGAGTATACGGTTTCTTTGCAAGGTGTTAGACTATTTGCCATAAAATTTTAGTTTTTAGGTTTCTAGAAAGGTGGTGCGGTGGACTATTTTCCAAATGAAATGAATTTTTAATGCACCAAAATATACGGTCCACAAGGGCGGGGCGATTACAATTCCACGTTGACATCAAAATATACGTCGACATATTACAAGTTCATAACACATGATGTTATGGAATAAATTAATTACAATGGAGTAATTTCTTAATTAAAATATAGTCCTTCACGATGATCGACGCGCATATAGCTAGCTTCCTCATGGTTCTTCCTCGAGCGATGATGCGTCTCAGAAAGGAGCAACTCGTCAAATTGATTGTATTCTTCCTCGTCCACTACATTCTCAACTCGACAATCCTTCTTTTCCATGAAGAACTACGTGGCGCTTCTTATTTGCCGGGTCGGTTACATAGAAGACTTGAACAACTTGGTTGCTTGATGCGAATGGTTCGTCTTTGTATCAGACACGATCGAGGTCCACGGTAGTGACGCCGTATTTATCAACCTTCACATGTGGGAGATGGACCCAACGGCACGAAATAGGGGATCTTGAAAAGCACGTAGTCGAGCTCCCATATCTCCTCTATTTGCCCATAATCTGAGCTCCTCGACCCATCGATGCTGAATGCATCTATCACGGACACCGCAGATTCGGGTGTGCTCTTCCTATCTGAGCTGCCGTATAAAATGTGTACCCATTTATGTCGTATCCTTGCCATGTGACAATTGTAAATTGTGGCCCTTTGCCAACCATAGCAGCGTATCATCACTTGATGACCTCCGGTCATGATTCGCACCTTTACCCATTCGTTGAACAAGCGGTTGTGCTCTCGTGATCCAAACCTCCGGCCGTGCGGATTACGTTGGCGTACCATGTCTTTGTGCTCGTCGATGTGCGGGGACGGTTGGGTCATGTTGCAAGGCCGTGAAATGGGCTTGGCGTGCGTATCGGTCGGGAGTGATTGATTTCCTTCCGATGGTCCGATACCATCGGCCTTCCCTCATGGCGAGATAGAGGCACACCTATCGGTTCCACGAGCCATGTAGTCGACGCGAACTCAATGACCTCTTCGGTTGCATAACCTTGATGATCTTGCCCTCGGTCGAGATCGATTCCGTCGTAGGACTTGAGAATTCCCATATACCTCTCGAGCGGGTACATATGGCGTAGGAACACGGGACCGCATATCTTTATCTCTTTCACAAGATGAACAATGAGATGGACCATAATATCGAAAAATGACGGAGGGAAATACATCTCAAGTTGACATAGAGTCGTCACCACCTCGGCTTTGTAGAGCATCTAGTCCTTCGGGATCGATGACCTTACGAGCAATTAAGTTGAAGAAATAACACGACCTCAAGATTGCCACTCGGACCTTGTTAGGCAAGATACCCCTAATAGCAACAGAAGCATTTGTGTCATCGACACATGACAATCATGAGACTTCATACCAATTAATTTCAAATCTTGCATAGAAACAAGTTTCTTAATGTTAGCGGAGTAACGAGACGGGACTTTGACACCATGCAAGCTTTGGCACAATTCATTTCTCTCGGCCTTGGACATAGTGTAGCAAGTGGTGGAAGGTATGTTCGTCCTTTATCGGTCTCTTTCGGTGCTAACTCGGTCCTTATGTTCATATCAACCAAGTCGCGTCGTGCGTTAACACCATCCTTTGTTTTGCCACTAATGTTGATAAGAGACCAATCAAGCTTTCACATACATTCTTCTCCACGTGCATGGCGTCGATGCGATGTGAACTTCTAAGTGCTCCCAATAAGGCAAGTCCCAAAAAATTGACCGCTTCTTCGGATGTTCTTCGATGGGTTTTAATTTACATCCCTTCCCAAGCACAACATGGATATCCTTAACCATATCATAGACCTCTTTCCCTCTAAAAGCCCTTGGGTGAATTGTCCTCCTTATTTCCGTGAATTGTTTTTCATCTTGCGGTATGGGTGACTCACAGGAAGGAACCTACGGTGGCGCATATACGATTTCTGCGAGTTGTTGACCATACACTCTTCGTAGCATCTAGCGGTGCGGACGGGCTTTGGCTCCTTTCGTCATCAAGCTTTGACAGTTACCAAGGGCAGGAAAATCATTGATAGTGAGAACAACATGGCGCGTAAGAGAAGTTCTCGTTTATCGCATCCCATACTTGTACCCGCCGTTCCACAGTGTCACAAGATCATCCATGAATGGTGCTAGGTACACATCAATATCGTTCCCGAGTTGCTTGGCCCTTGGATAAGTAGTGACATCAAAATGTACTTCCGCTTCATACCTGACCAAGGAGGAAGGTTGTACATACATAGGTTCACGGGCCATGTGCTATGTCGGTGCTCATGTTACCGAAAGGATTCATTCCATCGTACTCAACCTAACCTTATGTTCCTCGGTTCCGCACCGAACTCTTTGAAGGTCGATCGAAGTTTCTCCACTGCGAGAATCGGCGGTGTCTTAGTTTTCCATCTTTCTTACGCTCCTCCGAGTGCCAGCGCGGCAATCTTGCCTCCTTTCGGTTCGCAAATAAACGCTTCAAGCGTGGGATCACGAGCGAGATACCACAACACCTTAGCGAGGAGGTCCTTGCTTCACCTTAGTAGTATTCTTACGCTTGTATCGGGATGCTTTGCACACGGGACATACATGCAAGTCTGCATACTCTTTACGATCTGAGATACAATCGTTCGGACATGCATGTATTCTTTCTACTTCCATTCCCAATGGACAAAGAACCTTCTTGGCTTGGTAGGTGGTCTTTGGGCAACACGTTTCCCTCGGAAGAATGTCCGCTAGGAGACCTAACAACGCCGTGAAACTCTTGTCGGACCAACCATTGCTCGCCTTCAATTTCAGCAGTTCAAATGCGGTTGACAATCTTGTGTATTCGGCTTGCGGCGGGGAACAAAGGTTTCCCGAGTCCTCCATTAAGCGCTCGAATTTACAAAACTCTCTCTCACTGTAGTTTCCTTACGCATCGCGTAGCATCCGATCAGTTGTCATCGTGCGACCTATCGTCATCAAAAACACATCCACATCCGGCATATCGTTGAATTCCTCGTCGATGTCATCATTATTAACTTCTGTATAATCTGCTCTTCACGTGGATGGTCCAACATGTATACCCTTTTTGAAACCCCTTGAATCAAGTGCCCTACGATGCTGCGGGTTGTTAAAAATCTTGATTATCGCAATCAATGCATGGGCGGTACATAAATTCTATCCCTTATTCAGCATATCTGCTCCGGCTCTTTTAAAAGCAATCACGCCATTAATGTACTCTTCACTCCACAGTTATGCTGTACATCGATTCGGTCCATCTACGCTACACATGTAACAATTAGTAGTGTTAAATTATATTAATAAACTGCAAATCGTTACTCCTCCTATTAATCTGCAAATCGTTACTCCTCCTATTAAGCAAATATAAAGAGTTAAAGATCGTTACCCTCGGAGCTCACGCACGAAAATTCCTAATATCATGAGATTCCTCACTTTGTCCTTCTCCTTGGGCCAATGAGCAGGGCAAGAGAGCCACGATCGAAATACACCGACTTATCCCACTCACAAAAACACTCATTCACAACACCCAAACCGAGAGCTACCACCAAAGCCTCACAAAGCAAGCATGCATGCAAGCCAAATGACCATAAGTTGCTAGGGCAACCCACAACCAAGAACAAGGCAAGCCAAATAAACAAGCCTCCTACATCCAACACGAGCAAAAGCTTCTCAAGCCCCTCTATTCCAAAGAAGAGATCGGAGCGGCGCTAGGGCGAGGGCCTGCTGTCGGGTCTTTATATTTATAGGGTGAAATATCACAGGCGGTTCTTATTTCCAACCGTGCGTGATACGAGTATATCACGAGCGGTTCTACACAAACGTGCATGTTGACCATCCTGACGGCTCCATGTGGAACCGTGCGTGATATACTCAATATCACGAGCGGTTATACTTATTAACCGTGCGTGATATGGAGATATCACGAGCGGTTCCACATGGAGCCGTGCGTGATGGTCAACACTGAGCGGTTAGTGAGAGGAACCGTCGTGATAATATATTATCACGAGCGGTTATTTATTCAACGAAATGCGCGATAGCGCATCTGATTTGCCCGATAATAATTAGATGATAAAAAGACCATATCATCACGGGCGATAAAAAGACCATATCATCAATGACAAAAAGACCATATTTACATCACGGACGGACAATAGGCGGCCTTATCGTTTTACATCACGACGATAAAAAAGGATGGCGATCCTATCTTAGTCTTCAAATCTTACGTGCGCATTCTCGTCGGCCGGTGGGAGCGGGATCACCGATTGTCTCACCAAACGCCTCCACTGTGACCTTGCACGCTCAATTTCCTCTTGTAGATGTTCGGACTCGTAATCAAGTCCCATATAGCCCGAGGCCATCAACCCTGGTCTCCACGGTCTCGGCTAGGCGGACCCGCTCTCTGCAATGTCGATGTCGTCCTCGACTCTCTGAGTGCATCCTCGGTGCGGACCAAAGAGTTCCATAGGACAATCTCCACGACGAGGTTTACTCGCGGATCTTTGGAGAGCCTCGCCTTTGTCTGTTGGAGGAGGAGCTCCAATCGGCCGATGGCGCCGTTATGGTCTCCGGTAGATGGGAGGGTCTACAGCGGATTGCATTGCGAGCGAGCGCCTTGTTCGCGGCTTGGGCGAGTTGCGTCGAGAGAGTGCGAGTACACAACCAAAATGTAGGCGATCACAGTGGGACGAGAGAGAAGCCATTTGGAATTTGTGGAGAGAGGGGGATGATCAAGGAGCTTGTGAGAAATCCCTTTGATAAGGGTTGTCTATTTATATAAAAGTGGGCGGAGGCGAAGAGACACTCGCGCGGAGATGAAGGGAATGAGATCCATAGCGCAGACGGCTCTATAATGGATCCGTGCAGTGATATATTATCATGAGCGGCTCTATTAAAGAACCGTGCGAGATATCATCAATATCACAGACGGCTCTATTTAAGCGCAAATGCGTGATAATATCACGAGCGGTTTGCTTAAAGAAGCGTCGAGATATCCTCAATATCACGACGGTGCCATTCAAGAACCGTGCAGCGATATTGAGATATCTCGAGCGGTTCTTTAAGCAAACCGTCTGTGATATTATCGCACGGTGCTTAAATAAGCGTCTGATATTGATGATATCTCGAGCGGTTCATTAATAAAGCCGTCTGTGATATTCTTTATCAAAAGCGCACCTAGGGTTTTGCTCTTTACTCGTCGCCGTCTCCCGCGCCCCTTAGGCTCTCGCGCTCTCGGCTCCTCTAGGTTCGCCGTTCACCTCCCCGTCAGTAAGACCCGCGCGCCGCCCCTTCATCGGCAGCGCTGCCTCGCCTCGGCGCGCGCCTCCTCCCGTGTCGGCCTCCTCCCTGCTGCGGCCTCCTCCCGTGTCGGCCTCCTCCCTCTGCACCGGCCTCCTCCCGCGCGTCCTCCTCCCGTGTCGGCCTCCTCCCGCGCCTCTCCCTCCTCCGCGTCGGCCTCCTCCCTGCCGGCCTCCTCCTTGCACCGTGAGTTGTTGTGCGGCATCCTCTGTGAGTATTCCTAAAGATCCGCAAATTGATCGGTGGGCTTTGTTGACATGCTCTGTGATGAACTCTGTCTTATCTTGAGATTGAATGTGATAGTTAGTTGATTCTTGAGCTCTATTGTACAAATTACTTGCTCTTGTCAATTTCATATCTGTTAATTTGTTACTTTCGGTTGAATGCTACTTATCACAGACGGTTGAATGCATCCGTCAATTTGATATCTTGTTAGTTCATTCATGAGCTCTATTGTATTGACGAACCCTGCGTGATGTGACTTTGATAGTCTTTGATAATGTGAACTGAAATTGATCGATGGGCTTTGTTACAGTTAGCTCTGTGATGAACTTTTCTCTTATCTTGAGATTGAATGTTTTAAGAGATCATTTTGATATGATTGAGATCATTTGTGATTAAGCAAAGTATTGTTTAGAGCTCATAGTTTGAATTTATACTATCATATTCATTTAATGAAGAGTATAGACAATAGGATTGAGATGGCAAAGACTTGTTCTTTTGCAACTCTCATACGAGCACAAACTACCATCAATCCTTCTTTATATATTATACGTTTGTGCATCATTTTCGGTTAAGTTGAGTAAATCGCTTGAATCAGTCGATTAGAGCTTACGCATATTGCTTCGTGCATATATAGATAGCAAGTAAGCGACATGGCGTCCGCACCATCTTCGCGCCGTGCGGATCTCAGGAAAGTGAGTGCGTCGCGAGATGGCGGAGGAACATCGAAATTCCTCGGGCATAATGGCCGTCACGAGGTCAATGCCAATGGGATCCTGTGAGTCCCCCAAGCGGCGAGATTCGAACCTTGTGCGGGATACTTGGAAGGAGCGGGTCCCCATCACCACACCGAGCCGGGACAACGTGTCGGATGTTCTGAGAAGCCACCGGGGGCGAAGTTTTAAAATCGTTCACTTTCCCACCCAGACTGCGCGCGTGGAGCAACGAGCGTTGCTCTCGATCGGAAGGCGTGGAGGACCTTCAAGAGCGTGCTTGTCACAAGGTGCGTGAACAGGTCGAGCGCCCTTCACGGCGTATAAATTCTTGTCGCGGGATATATGGGGCGCCTTTGTGCAAATGAAGGCGGCCTTGAATTTCGTGAGAAAGTGCGGCGCACAAGGCTCTCGGACATAACACTCACCCCACAAACTCGGCACGGCTGATGCGGGTAAAACCGCGCAATGGGCGGCGGAGGGCGAGCGAAACAATGCCATTTCTTTGAGATCACGGACCAGTAGCGCTCTCTCCAGTTAAGAGCGAGGGCATCGATTCGTCTTGAGCGAAATCTCTTTCACAAACCGTGACGGCCAGGATGTAGCCAACCGTGTAGTAAATGTCTTGAACTACCTAGTTGTTAATAAGTCTATAACTTCATAATGTATATAATAACATGATGACCTCTTGCAGCAAATTGAGTTCCGCATGTTAGAGGCTCCTTCCAAGCGAGCGGGAGAAGGATATACTAACTCGGCCCCGGGAAACAAGGAGCACGGGTCGCACGCGAGGCAAAGGGTTAACGTATCTTGGAGGATGGATTCCCAGGCGACTCTTTGCGTATAGGAGCAGAAGAGATCCAAGGCGAGTGCGACCACGTTGTTGGAACATGTGCTTACTTCAAAATTTGAAGGAAGAGAACAGGTGCTTCTTGCAAAATTTGAAGAAAAGATAGCAAGATTGCGAGGACCAAGTGAATCAACTACTACTCCTCAACAACCCGATCGTAGGCCGCCGTTGTTTTGGTGGCGATCCTCCTCAACATCGGAGTGGCGTCGCGTCCACGCAAAATTGTGAACACGATGATGTCCAATTACCTATCGGCGACATCAAGGTAATGTACATCTCGGAATGCTCCAAAGATAGACCTATAGGGCGCCTTAGCTAATTGCGTGTCGTTTTGTAGGAGCAGACGACCGCACACTCCAAGTGAGGATGGTTGGGATGTCTATTGAGGTGGGCGGGGTGGTGTATCCATGCAATGAAGGGATAGCGCACGGTGCCCGGTGTGACGAGGTTACGCCAGTCGGTGGACATGGTACATGATAATTTTAGGGCCGTCCACTGGAGATTCGCCGAACGACGAAATCATAACACTAGGGGATGCCTGTGCAGTTTTATTCGGTGGCCAAAGAAGGACATCGCTGGACCTGCGGTGCCGCCTCAACCTTCGATGACTCCACCCCAACCATCTCCACACGACCATGCCCCTCAATTCAACTTTTGAAGGACATCGTCCGGACCTGCTGATGCCGCCTCAACCTTTGATGACTCTACCCCAACCACCTCGACACGACCATGTCTCTCCAGGACCCTCCATGATCGCACCTCAACCTTCGCTTGAAGCCCGCCTCATCGGTTCCGTGGAGAAGACACGAGCGAACAAAAAAGCGTGCGCCGTGTCGGTTCGAGTGCGTCGGCGGAGGAAGGCGCGTGGCGCAAGTCGTTGAGAACAAATCGAAATCGAAGAACATTAAGGCGCTTAGCCTCCTAACCCTAAGAAATACTCTTTGAAGTCCGTTGGCGGCGAGCACGATTAGCCTCTGCTGGATTAGGTTGTCGAGTTTCATAGCCGGGTACTTGAAGAAGACCAAAGAAAAGGGTGCGATGGAATCACCGTCGGATACACGGAGGACTATTTCCTCCACGAGCGGCCCCCTTCATCGTGGGCTTCACGACTTGTTCGACCTATTCAACCTCAAAGCCCTCGATGCCTCACTTCTACGATCTTTGGACATCGTAAGTGTGTACAATCAAGTTCTACATTCACGTACATTCACGTAATATAACAACTCATTGCTTATGTATAGATACATGATTAAAAGCTGCGGCGATTGAAAGAACCGGTGGGTTTCCTCGACCCACACGTGGTCTCGAGCAAACCATCTTGGCGGACACATCCTACGTCGAGAAATACATAACGGCGGGATTGCTTGCTCAAAACTACGTGGACTACATAATGGTGCCCTACAACGAGTAAGTGCTTCACTACTTGCTATACAAATTTCATTTGTACTTTATCATGATATGAACTTAGGTTTAATGACTATAGCGACATACATGGTAGGCATCACTGGATCCTTCTAGTCATTATACCAAAGAGGAATCGGTACTATACCTTGATTCCCTAATGAAAAAGGCCACGACTTCACCCTTGTGCAAGAAGTAGTCGACAGTGTGCTCATTTCCTCCATACATAACTCTATTGTAGTCTTCCTTCGTTTGAAATGGCGAGGTTAACTTTTTGGAAACATGTAGGTCGTTCATCTCCTATATTGCCGAGGAGGGCTATACAGAGAACGAGCGCCACACTTAATCACGGGACGCGATTTCGATGCGTGCTACAACACAATAATCCTATATCATACTTCGTAATAATGCGTCTCGAATCGACTATACCTATATATGTAATTCTATTTTTCGATGCACCAAGAAAAGCGAGAAGAATGTGCATTCTCGTTTGCCATCATATGCGATTCTCATGAGTGCTAGGTTGCGGATCCCGAGGTTGGTCAATCTACGCAATAATTGCTAATTATAAATTTAAATATATATGTGTAACACTTTACTCTTGTTTGTAGGTTTTGAATATAGATTTAGATTCACTCGTTCGAAAGAGATCTCGGATGTTCGAGGAGGCTCTGCACCTTCATCACGACGGATATCATTGCGGCCAGCGGAGAGTTTCACTCTTGAGCGACCTTGAAACAATTAATATATTTGATATAGTTGAAATTCACTTTGAATAGTTGTGATTCAATGGTAAACTTTGGGTTGTCACTTTGGGTTGTATGACAATATTTTACGAGCGAGTTGATATTACAATGTTTGGTGTATTTGATATATGTTCGTTTGTATGACAATGATCACTTTGGGTTGTCAACGATTGATATACGTGATGTATCTATTTTACGCTGCTTATTTTCAGAGGGCATGGCTAGCAATCTGAGGCTAGCGAAATTTTTAAAAATAGTTATCTTTGAAATAACTATCACGAGCGGTTTATCAATCAAGCGCTGCGTGATATATATAATCGACGGCTCTATTATATAACCGTCATGATATACACGTATCGACGGTTCGTAAATATAAAATGCGAGATATCCTTTATCACGAGCGGTTCTATTTACGAACCGTGCGGGATATGTGTATTATCACGACGGTTATATAATGGTAACAAATGCAGGATATATGTATATCATAGACGGTTCGTAAATAGAGCCGCTGCGTGATATGCGTCTATAACGACGGTTCTTGAATAGGCGTGCGCGATAATTAGATATCGCGAGCGGTTTTATAATTAGAACCGTGCGTGTTTATGACTTATCACAGACGGATGTTTAACCGCTCGTGATAACGCAGACTTATCACGAGCGTATAAAAACACGAGCGGTTGAACGTGCGCGATAGCTGAACCGAGCAAATGCGTGATGAGGTGTGTAGTAGTGACGGCTCCTGCCAGCGCACCCACCGAGCCGTGATTGACGCCCGAGTGAGAGAAAGAGATAAGGACGGCTGCCCTGACCTTCGGTCAAAGGAGGCATGGCTACACTGGATTTGACCGGTTTGTCAGTCGGAGGAACAGTGACCCGATCAAAACGATAGCTAAGGTGCTAGAACTATTTACTTAATATTGGTAATTCCATATCTTAGTTCTCTAATCTTGGCACTACACACGCCGGCAAGAAAATAAAATGCGGCCCAGATAAAACTCGAAAAGGCTGCCAAGAAACACGATAATAGTCATTACATAAAAGTTTTAAAAATCCCATATATTTTGCCTTTATGGATTTTTGGACTGTTACATTAAAGTATCAACCACCGATCAGTTAACGTCAGCAGAAAGCATAACCATATGTTGGTTAATGTCATGACTTACGGCTATGAATCGTCGTGTGGAGTGGAACAAACGAGGCATATGTTCCACTCGTCACATGGAAATAAAATACTTAGAACAGATTCTAGTGCCAGTTCATAGTTGCTATGAGCAGCTCCCTAGTCGGAAATTAAGTGCATGACCTCTTCCGATCAGGGTACCCACGATGTAACCTCTGGAATCCTTACGACCACGGGGTCGTTAGCCTTAGGGGTTACGACCACGAAGTCATGTAGTCTTTTATTTATGTATTAGAATAATATATAGAGATTTTAATCCTCGTCAAATTGAAAATAAAGTTAGCGAGGGGTTAACTTTAAAATATTATTAAAAAAAGATTAAATAAAAAAATCTTGATGCGAAGGCTATCCAAGCTTAGGTGAAAACTTTCGTCAATGTGAACTTTATATATATATATATATATATATATATATATATATATGGCAGTGAACTTTATATATATATATATGGAAATGGTATGGTACTCTTGGGAGTACTCATATACCACTTAAATTGTATCATAATACCTCTTTATCTATTTGAGTATACTCCAATAATGATTATAAGATACTCCAAAGTGAGTTCAATGAAAAAAATTTATATATGAAAAAGGGTATATAGCAAAAAACAAATGGCTCCGATGAAAATTTTTCATCAAATAGCATTGAAGTATCTTATAATTGGTATTTAAGTATACTAAAAATGATAAAGAAGTATAATATGTGCGTTTAAGTGGTATATTAGAGGTGGGAGTACATACTCCAGGAGTACGAAACGAGCATCCTATATATATATATATATATATATATATTGCTAGGGAAATTATAATTTTTCTAACACTCGTTTGACTGAGTCAGTCTATAGCTGCTGTGTTGAATCTGTCAGACAAGATTGGACAAACGAAGGCAGTTACTTCCGGTCATTTTCGGAGACAGCTAGAATATCGACATCAAAGCTAAATAAATCACACTCCTCCATCAGCATAGATGCGATGGGAATGGGATCATGGGAGTACTCTTGGACATAGCTAGTGTGCACTTAATATTCTTCGTGGTGTTGTTACGGAGATTTCACACCGGTCTACTCAAAACATCTATAATAGTTCATATCATTTATTACTAAGGGATATGTCATTTTGATGATGTAGAGGAGAGATAGTGGAGAGAAGGTGAGTTTGTTTCTAGATAAAGAAACAAGCAAGTTGTTGATACTAAAACCAAAGAAACAACAAAATAGTTATTAGAGACTTGTTTTTACCTAAAAACGTGTTTTGTTGATATCAAGAATTATCATGCACACTTGTAACAATTAAAGTTAGATACAAGCTTAAGAAATAATCTATTGAAATGCTTGTTACTTTTTATTAGATTTAATATCATCTCGTTTTAGTAACAAGATAAGAAATAAACTATTGTAGATGCTACCGAGCTTCATGTAGTCATCCCCTTCAAGGCACCGTATGTAACACACTGCCAAACTATTCTCCCTCCCTGTCCAAAAGGACATGTCACATGTTGTAATCTTGCTCGCGACGCAATAAGAAGATCATATGGTTGCTCAAAGTGGGTGGCTATATAGTTGACAACTCATGCATGATTGCATGGTGTTTGGTGGCGTTTCTGCTCACACACTAGCATGAGCTAGATAGGAAGGGATACATTGGACAACCAACGTACGTACCACGCGGTCAACCTGTAACATCGCCCCCTTCGCTTACGGTGACGGTGACTTGAGTGCATGCCCCTAAGAGTCGTCAGTTGCAACTTGGTCAAGTCCTCCAGCTGGTGACACATTGGATCAGCTTTAGTTCCTAGCTACTCTGCTCATCGGGTTTACATGTGCAGTAGCGGCCATGCATATATAAGGATGGGAGAGCGATAGTAGGAAAATGATTTGTTACAATATAAATTAATGTACTACTCCCCGTTGCAGATTATATAACTTTTTTTTATTAATTAACCTATTTTTAATTTACTTTTATTACTAACACCTCCTCAACTTTATTTTCAAATATGACCATTTTGGCCACGCCACCACCCATGATATAGCAACACAACACTGTCACGTCATAAGGTAAGTCTAACTAAATAACACTTCTTGTCACACCACTGGTGATAGTATGACCAAACAACTCTGTCATGCACGCTACTGGTGGTGGAGTGGCAGGACTTGGCCATACTATGGTGTTGATGTGACAATGTCACTACTACAAAACATGCAATAGTAGACACCTCATCACAGACGGTTAAAATGGAACCGTCTGTGTTGGGTCTGTCGGGCCTATCACAGACAGTTTGTAATACAAACCGTCTGTGATACTCAGTATCATAGACGGTTCTATTAAAGAACCGTCTCTGATAGTATCATAGACGGTTCTATTAAAAAACCGTCTGTGATAATCTGCCGTATCACAGACGGTTTTTTAATAGAACCGTCTGTGATACTATCAGAGATTGTTCTTTAATAGAACCGTCTATGATACTGCAGATTATCACAGACGGTTTTTTAATAGAACCGTCTGTAATACTATCACAGACGGTTCGTATCACGAACCGCTCGTGATAAATACCTCATCACTGACGGTTGGTGATACGAGCCGTCTATGATATGTGATTCACAACGCGGAGTTGAAAATTTTGAATGCATGCGCGGAGTAGCAGAGTACTCTTTATATATTAATAAGGACCCCAAAATCCAGCGTGACCTCTGGGCTCCCTCTCCGCCGTCGGCCTCATCCCTCCCGTTCGTCCTGCCGCCACCCGTGCTCCCTCCGCCAGGCCTCCTCCTCCCGCCGCTCGTCCTCCCCCCGAAGGCAGGCCAGCGTCTCCCCCATCGGCTCTCCTCCCCGCGCCGCCCCCATCCCGGCGCCAGCCCTCCTCCCTCCGGCGCCACCAGTCATTCCCCCCGCCGGCTTCTCCTAGATCGAGGTATACATGTGTGCTTGAATATAGTTTTGTGATTGAATGTGTGCTTGAATATAGTTTTGTGATTGAATGGATAGGGAATAATGTGGCTTGGTTGAATGGATAGGGAACAATGTGGCTTGATGTGTCTTTCGAGGAGCTCCGCGACGAGGACAAGATCACAGCCTTCTTCAGAAGGCTCATTAGCGAGTGGAGCCAGGAGGTGGACGAGGTGGCGAACGCGGAGAGACGGACAGCCAAGGGGAATACATTTAGTATTTTTTTTGCAGTTGAAAAAACTATCACAGACGGTTCTAAACAAGAACCGTCTGTGATATTACTATCACGAGCGGTTCTTGTTGAACCGTGCGGCGAATATAATATCACGAGCGGTTCTACTTTCGAACCGTCGCGATATTTGTATCCTGACGGTTTTGAACCGCTCGTGATAATGTCTATTATCACAGACGAACTTTTTCAGACGGTTCGGAAAACCGTCTGTGATGACGGTTCCGAACCGTCTGTGATGACGTTTTCTGTAGTAGTGTGTCGTTTTGCAACGTCACGAGTGGTGGTATGGCAAAAAAGATCGTATTTAGAAATAAAGTTAGCGAGAGGTTAATAATAAAAAGAGCATGCGGATGAATGAGGTCAAACAAGATAAAAGCATCTATAAATTCACGTGCACGCCTTATATTACTCCCTCCGTTCTTTTCTAGATGTCGTTTTAGTGTGCAGTCATCCTTTTTAAATCTTTGACCACTAAAATACACAAAATTATTTGGATTTATCACGTGGAAATGATACTACTAGATTTTTATCATAAAGAATACTTTCATGTCATTATACTTTTAATAATTTTTATTTACATATACTTAGAAAAAGTAATCATCAAAGTGGTGTATTGGAGACCGTGTTGATGTTCAAAACAAGTAAAAAAGAATGAAGGTAGTATATAAAAAAATTAAAAGAAACGAAGGGAGTATTTAATGTGTCGGTGTCAACTTTCAGAAGGTGGGAGGCATGCAAGTGGATGATTTATGTGTGTTCCTTAGTCACCCCTTATTTTTATTCTATTTTTTCCTAACCAGAACATGTGCGGAAATTATACACTATAACTGGGACTATTTAATGTCGGTGTCAACTTTCAGAAGGTGGGAGGCATGCTAGTGGATGATTTACGTGTGTTCCTTAGTCACCCCTTATTTTATTCTAATTTTTCCTAACCAGAACATGTGCGGAAATTATACACTACACCTTTTCTGCATATGTACTCGACGGGCATCTTTTGGTCCTCACAACTAACAGAAGTGTGACACGTTGCGTTGCATTGCATGTCATCAGTCTGGTTCATGCATATATCATCTACATATGTCGAGCTTGCCTTTTCACATGTTTAAATGGACTTGCCTTCTCAACTAATGAAAAATATGAACTTATAGGAGGCTCCAAGGAAATTATTTTCGATGTCCGATCCCAGAAAGTCTGTCTAATCTTAACCAAATTGACAAGCTTGTAAGTTATTTATTGTTTTACTGACACTAGCTCTGAGCTAGTTGCAAAGGTCAAGCTTGTCAGAAAACTGGTGTACTAAATGCTCATGGTGAAGGCGAATTGGCGATATTATAAAGTGAATACGATGATTTATTATTATGAGATAGATGCATTTAAGGATTTATAATTCATATATCAGTCAAATATCGAGAAATAAATTCTCAAATACACTTATTCATAGTGGTAAATTATCAATAATTCCTATTATAAATGGGAGCTCTTGGTTGACCTTTATTGCTAACCTGACAAATTTGAATGTCTTGTGCGGTTACATGATTTCTACTTTATTTATAGATCTTAAGTTTGCTATATCTCGACATATAGTAGTAGGATACTTTCTTACGGAATATCGAGGAACTGCAGAATATCTGATAACCTTGGATCGGTAGATTTTTATAATCTCCCAGGATTATTCTTTCTGTAAGCATTTTACTTGTATCAGTTTTAGTTGCTATTGGCCATTTTTGTTAAGGATATAATTGTGTTGTATATTAGTAGTATCATATTGTCTTTGGTTTGTAATCATTTTCTTCTGTGGACTCTATATATATAGCCCTTTGGTCTATGATAGTACGTAATACATCAATTCTTTCTCTCAATTCCTAATAACCATTTTAGAAGATAATGTGAAGCGTCCTTAATTTTGAGTAGTATTGCTGTCATATTGGCACATGGACCTGAGTTTTAACAATATCACAGGCCAAGTTTCTGAATACATGCTGACATTACCCAGGCTTGCCTTCTTGTAAGGAATTATTTTTGGAGATTGTTTATTTTGTATGGAGGTTGTCTGTTTTATACATGCACAAGTTACTCATCAGTATTAAAATGATGTGTTCATATTTCATTTCTAGTAACCTTCAGGCATCTTGCAGAGATTTTTCATACAGCCAACTCTCTGGAAGAACAATTTGCAGCTGTAAGTTGGAAGTTGAAATTTGTCATGCACATTTGAGTGTAGGCAGAGGAGAAATTAGACATACACTAGTACAGAAAACCTCATCACAGACGGTTCAAAACCGTCATCACAGACGGTTTTTGAACCGTCTGTATTTGTATGTCTGTGATAATAGGCGTATCACAGATGGTTTTCTGAACCGTCTGTGATAGCTGATATATCATAGACGGTTCTTGTTCAGAACCGTCTATGATAGCTTTTTCACAGACGGTTCTTGTTTAGAACCGTCTGTGGTAGCGTTTTCTATTGTAAAAAAACAAAAAAACAGGTGCTGAAACTTTGGAGGCTGTTTTGAGGCCCTAAACGACCTTTTTTTGTGGGGGGGTGGGGGGGTTCACTTTGTCTGGAGCCTCCCGAGCCTCGCGAATGAATCTAATATGTTTGTATGGACTTATGTATTTTCGGATTAAACTTTTTGTTAGCTTTCAAACGAGCCAAAGAACGTCACAATCCGAGTTCGTATGCAAAAGTCATTGCCATTTTACCAGACAGTGCACGATCTGTCATCTATATTTTTGCCCAAACCAAGTAACTCAACATGAACTACACATGCACAGAGAGCCTCCAATAATAACCACAGCATCACCTACATCACAGGAGCATCAACTCAATCCATTCACATAGCACTAACACTAGCTCTTAGTAATCCACATCACGGAGCAAAGGGGGACATAACAGAGCAAAGGGGGAGTAGAGAGAGTGAGGTCGTGGGAGGCCGGGGCGAGGAAGTGGAGGAGGCTGGGGGCGACGAGGTCGTGGGAGGCTGGCGACGATGAGGCTGGGGCGAGGTGGAGGAGGCCGTGGGTGACGAGCTCGGGGGAGGCCGGAGCGCAAGGTCAGAGCGAGACGGTGGCACTCGGTTAGAGGAGATATGGCAGAGGAGGAGATGGAGGTGTGAGGTGTGAGGAGAGATGGCAGACGAGGCCAGGGCGAGGTTAATTTAAAGCAAGTTTCGGCAGCTCGCACATTAAATTCAAATTTTCGTTTTCCCGCCAAGTATCAGAGACGGTTCGTGAATAGAACCGTCTGTGATACGTAACTATCACAGACGGTTCGTGAATAGAACCATCTGTAATAATTCACAGATGGTTCTTCCGAACAGTATAATATACTTCTGCTACAGTACATATATAGTATAATACATTTTTGCTACAGTGCACATTACCGAGATTTTTTTTCCCGAGTTCGCTTTCTTTTCGTTTTCGTGCTCTCACTGAGTTGGCAGGTTGGACAATCAAGAAATAGTAGATTGAAAAGGAAAAAAAAAACTACCGCTACGGATTACAATCATTCACATCTCTCTGATTGTCATTAACAATCCTACACAATCGGTAAGCCATCAGCTGGTTAGTTGTTCGGTAGAACAATAAGGTTCAAATCTCATATTTTCCTTATTATATGTTTTACCTTAGTAGCTTCCTATACCTATTTGAGGGAAGATCTTTGGAATACTTAACGGGAAAATTCCAGAAGCTCCTAATCATCTCCTCTAGCCGGCTCCACGGTGTTACAGTACTCATGTAAGAAGGGAGAGAGTGCCTTTCTGCTTACACACTAGTACTACGAACCAGGGAACTTTATTTTGTTTTTGAAAAAATTACGTTGGGGACCGAAATCACTGAAGATTCGGAATTTCGGTTCAAAATTTCGGTGGCTTTTCAAACTGGACCAAAATTCTGACCCAAATTTATCCAAAATCAAATTTAGGATATAATTTGTCAAAATTCAAATATTTCCGTTTTTTTGAACGAATTATAAATATTTCGAAGGGAGACGAAATCGATGAAATTTCCGCGAAATTGTTTTCCCTCGTACGAACTAGCTAGGAAGGAACATGCAGGGCAACCAAACAGTAACATCTCTTTTCTTAAGGCGACTTTGGTGCAGGCATCTTTGAGTCGTCGGTTGCAACATGGTCAAGTCATCCTGGTCCCGCATAGCTGCATGATGCCATGGTTCCCCACTGCGGGGAGAGGGAGAGAGAGAGAGAAAGATGAGGTGTTGATGCAGTGTTCATGGCCAGCTTCTACTGGGTGAACTTGGAAGGAAGACAAACTAGTGAACAACGCACGCACGTGGTAAGCTAGGAATGATTTAGTGGTACATGATTTTGGCTTAATTAAGCTGCCTTCAGTGCGTTACGTAATCTTGGAGACTTGGAGTAGAGTCGTTAGCTAGCTGCAAGCCTGCAACTTGCTCGATCGAGTTGTCTTCGCCGTAGTGTGCATGATGACGATGCTTGTATAGTACTAGCTTGGAAAAAGTCCGAATAACTCCTGCACTTTGCTCGAAAGTCTATCCAACATCTCTAACATTGAAACTAGTTATTTGTGAACTTTCAACTTTCTAATCCGGTTAACTTACTTAACCCCTAGCCGATTTCGCAGGATGGTACTGTCAAATGGGTGGTTTGGCATATGTGCTGAGTAGCTAGCTAGCCTCCTCGTTTTGACGCCCTTTTAACCACGAGACAATGGATGTAAGGAAAAAATCCCACTCCTTTTCGCCAAAAACAAACACACTAGCTTATCCCTTTCCACCACTTCTTTTGGCCAACTACTGAGCCCACGTTGCAAAACCGAGTCATGATGACACGTCGGCTGTACCACCAGCTTAGGGGATAAGTAAACCGGTTAGAAAGATCAAGGTCAAGTAAACGGTTTTTTTTTCAAAGATGTACAAAAGTTTTGCACATCATATCATTAGAAGTTAAAAGTAGGATTTGTTGGACGGACTTTCGAGCAAATTTTTAGAGTTGTTGGATGGCCTTTCGAGCAAATTTTTAGTGGTTGTATTGGACTTTTTGGTACTAGACAATAATTATTAGTGTGGAGGAGGAGGGGGGGGGGAGAGATGAGGCGTTGCAGCAGCAGTGTCCATGGCCAGCTCGTGTGTCTGGCTCTTGCGTGCTCATGGGTTGCAGCTGCTCGAGCCCAGCAAACACCAAGAACTAATCCAATTGAAGGTAACGTACATAAGGCCGTCATAGTCCTCTGAAGTGTTCTTCGTTTTGTACTGGCCGGCATGTTTACTTTTGTAGAGATACTTCTTTCTACGTGTGAATATTTTGTTACTAGGCTTAAAACTATAGACTTCCTTGCGAATTTTTCATGTGGTTCGCATTGGGGTTTCTTAAAATTAGGAGATGAGCATATCTGAAGTGGTAAGCGAGTATGTTTTTAGGTGGTACATCAAGTGTAGGAGTAACTATACCCTGTAGTAGAATGGTTTCTGTAAGTAGCTATTTAGGTTTCTTGGTTTGATTCACCGTGCAAAACTTGTTCCCTGTTTCTTCTTTGGTTGTCAATTGAAGGAGTTTTTGCTTGCATGTATCCATGCGTATGCATATTCATGTGGATTTATATACGCAGTGGCGGCGCTGAACACTATCCTGGGGAGATGGGGCCAGAAGGCGTCGCCGGAGTGGAACATCAGCGGTGAGCCCTGCAGCGGCGTCGCCGTCGACGACACCGTCATCGAAGACAACCCCAACATCAACCCGGGCATCAAGTGCGACTGCTCCTTCAATAACAGAACCGTCTGCCACATCACCACGCTGTGCGTACGCCCTACCTGTTTCAGCTGCACACAAGGTGCTCGATCGATGCAATGCCTCAGGGAGAGGCCATGGCCATGCCATCCCAATTCCTGAGAATCAGGCTTGCGCATATGAAAAAAATATAGATTAAATGCTGTTCATTTAACTCTGGAAACTTGTAAGATTACTCATTTAGTTCAGCAAATCATGTGCTGCTGCATGGTTTGTAACCGGACCACATACAAGGAATTTTCTTACATGTTTGTTTATGCAGGAAGGTATACGCATTGGATGTTGTCGGTCAGATACCTGCGGAGCTGCAGAATCTCACTTATTTAACTAACCTGTATGGTATCTAACTCTTATCATCTATGTCATGAAGATGAAGCGCATTGTCTAAATCATTCTCAAGAGCTGTTAACATAGCCTTAAAAAAAGAGCTGTTAACATGTAAATCAATATTTTGTAGCCAATATAAATTCATCTCCCTGTTTTGAATGCCCAATTGTCGGTTACCTCTCAAAAATCAGCAAATAGTGGTCAGGTATACAAACTTTATGTGTTTGGCTAATTGGCTTGATGTTTCTGATGTTGTTTCAGGAACCTGATGCAAAACCACTTGACAGGATCTTTACCGGCATTCATTGGAGAGCTGACTGCGTTGAAGTATCTGTAAGAATTACGATTCAAATGTTTGTTCGCAAGCATTGCAATTTAAATGTTAGTGCTATTTTATTGTATCTTGTGTAGTACATCACTTGCCATGTTCTCTTTGCAAAATTACAAGATCTGTGGCAATCAACGCGTTAACTGGAATTGTACCAAGGGAGCTCGGCAACCTCAATAATCTCATTTCATTGTAAGACAGATCTCTGTTGTTATTGCGTTAACTGAATAAAGCAGAAAAAAAAAATCTAACCACATGATGCTCGATCTGTTATTACATATTATTCATGGGAAGCCCATTGATTTACATTACTAACCTATTTTATTTCATATAATATACTAACAGCAGGGCTCTCCCTTGCTGTATTCCCACACAAAAAAATTGTTGTTAGGGATTTTTCAGGATATGGCACTGCAAAGAATGATGTCTCGTAGAATGCCACTCCAGAACCGAAAATAGTTAGGATATGCCATTTCCCAGAGAGGGAGGGAGGGAGGGAATGGCCGACCTAAGGCTGCCATCATGGCGGTGTGGCAGCTGTGGCCTGTGAAGCCCTTGGCGGCGGCCAGTCTAGGCACCCAATCCGATTGGTGGAAACAAGGGGGGTTACCGAAGGGGACAATGGAGTAAATGGTTGCCGGTCTTACAAACGGTGGCTAAAGGTGATAGTTGTTAGATATGTAGATAGTGTAGGGTGTTCTTTGCATAATTGTAAACCCTATACATACTATATATTGGCCTCTTGGCTCATTGGAATAGAGATAAGCCTCATTCCAACATGGTATCAGAGCAAGGCTAGGGTTAGGGTTTTGTTGTTGCTTGCTTGCTTGCCGCCCTGCTCCTCTCCCACGTGAGCCTCGCTCCCACGTGAGCCTCGCCGCCTCTCCTCTGCTTCTCCCGCACGCGAGCAAAGGCTCTGCTCTTCTTCTCCCGCGCCTCATCCCGGACACCGCCGCCGGATCTCACTGTCGGCTCGTCCTCGTCACTGGATCCGGGCTGCCCGTCGCCGGCCTGCGTTTCTTCTCCATCTGCTCTCGGGGTTTCCTCTGCTCGCCCGGGGTTTCCTCTGCCCACCAAGACTCCCGCATCGAATCCTCCACGCTGTCGCCGCCGCCGACCTCGGCCGTGGCCGTCGGCGAGCGAGTTTACGCTCTTCTTCTCTCTCCGGCTCGCCGCTTTTCTTTGGTGGAGCCGGCGGCTCCAGCTCCACACCAGCTCCTCCGATCTGATCTACTCGGAGCTGGCGAGCTTATGCTAAAAAAACAGGGGCTCCAGCTTCTCTGATATTAAAAAAAACGGGAGCTCCAACTGTATCTCCTGAGCACATCGACTTCAGCTCATCGACTTCTGACTCCGAATCCGATCAAGTCATCTCTAATGGCTTCTACCGGAGGCTCCTTCGTCATCTCGCTCTCCCCAGTTCAGTTCGATGGGACGAACTTCTGAGAGTGGGCCGTTCACCTGAGGATCCACCTCTATAGCCAGCATCTCTGGGGTCATCTCACCGGCGAGCAACCCTGTCCGCCTCGCCTTACACTGCCCATTCTGCTCGCTCTTCCTGCTGGTGCGGATCCGACGGCTCAGGAGGCCGCCAATGCTGCATTGGAGGAGGCCCTGGAGATCTACCAGTCTGAGCTGCACACCTACGAGCGATGGCAGGATGCCGAGGCTTGTGCTACCGCCATCCTGGTGGGCAGCAATGCCTATGGCCATCTCCATGGATGTGGTGGAGCTGCCAACGACACAACTTATGTGGGAGCGCCTCCGAGTTCACTACCAACCGACGAGTGATGCTATGTACCTTTCAGTCGTGCACCAGGAGCATTCTCTTCATCAGCTCGATGCCACTGTGGATGACTTTTACCAGCAACTGTCTGAGTTGTGGCCTCAGCTGGACTCTCTAGGGGAGGATGTTTGCCAGACCTGTCCCTGCTGTGTGTGGCTCCGCACTCACCAAGAGACTCACCGTCTCTACGATTTCCTGACGCATCTCGGTCTGAGTTCGAGACTGTGCGTGCTCAACTCCTAACTCGCCACCTGCGCCCGAGCTTGGTGGAGGCTCTCACGGGTGTGCTTGTTGAGGAGGCTCATCATCGTGGCGTGGCTCAGATGCAGGCTGTCTTGTCTGCTTCAGCACCTGCTCCCCCGCCTGTTTCTTCAGCACCGACCGTGATGCCTCCTCCAGCACCCAGCGCACTAGTGGTTGTTGCCTCTACTGCGGGTCTCCACTGCACCAATTGCCAGCGTGATGGCCACAGGTATCAGGACCGCTACAAGCGGAGGAGGGACCAGGGTCGTCAGGGTGGATGTCCCCCGATGGGCTCCGGAGGTTCCTCCCACTCATGAGTTGGCACCTCTCGCCAGGGCTCCTCCGGTGACACCACTCAGCAGATCCTCACACTGATCTAGCACCTCGGTGTCGGCTTGTCCTCAGACTCCTCGGGTTCTTATCGTCTGGCTCTTGCTTCTCAGCAGTCTTCCTCTCCTCCTCGTTAGGTATCTTGCCTCCGTGGATCTTAAACTGTGGTGCTTCCTTTCACATGAGACCAAATTCTACCCACCTCACTTCCATTCGTTCCACAGTTTGTCCTTCCACTGTTCAGACTGCAAATGGTACGTCTCTTCCTCTTGTAGGTAGTGGCACCCTTTCCACTTCTTCTTTTTATATTCCTGCAGTCTCTTATGTTTCTCAGCTTACTATGCATCTTATGTCGGCTAGTCAGATCACTGATCACGACTGTCATGTTGTTCTTGAGTTTGACTCTTGTTGTGTTCAGGACCGCCGCACGGGGATTCTGCTTGGTACTAGCCCTCGGCGCCGTTATTCGCAGCGTCTTTGGGAGCTCGAGTGGCTTCATCTTCCTTCCGCTATCTCCACCAGCCAGTCAGCCACAACCACTACCTCTTGCCTTGCGACATCCTCCACTACCTCCTTCACCCAGTCGCACCATCGTCTCGGTCATCTCTGTGGCTCGCGTCTCTCGTCTTTAGTTGGTCGTGGTGTTCTTGGTCTGTTTCTGGGGACACCTCTTTATATTGTATAGGTTGCAAGCTTGGCAAACAGCTGCAGCTCGCCTATCCCTCTAGTGATTCTATTTCTACTCGTCCTTTGATCTTTTTCACTCTGATGTTTGGGGTCCAGCTCTCTTTGTTTCGAAAGGTGCTCATCGTTACTATGTGATTTTTATTGATGATTATTTTTGTCATATTTGGATCTACTTCTCTCTATTTACCAGATGTTCGCCACCATGGTTCACACTCAGTTTGATTCTGCCATTTGCATGTTTCGTGCCGACTCTGCTGGTGAGTATCTATCTATTGCTTTGTGTCGTTTTCTTGCTGAGTAGGGTACTCTTCCCCAGTACTCTTGTCCTAGTGCTCATGCTCAGAATGGTGTCTCTGAGCGTAAGCATCGTCACCTGCTTGAGACCGCTCGCACTCTCATGCTTGCCTCTTCTCCCCACTTCTGGGTTGAGACTGTTTCCACTGCTGCTTTTCTCATCAACCTGTAGCCTTCCACTGCTATTATTCAGGGTTCTACTCCTGTCGAATGCCTCCATGGTCGAGCCCTAGAGTACAATCACCTTCTTAGTTTCGGTTGTGCCTATTTCGTTCTTCTTCCACCTTGTGAGTGCACCAAGTTGACTGGACTGCTCAGTCAGTTGAGTGTGTTTTCCTTAGCTACAGCCTTGCTACGACCTGTTGCTCGCCGGATGAGGATCTCTCGGGATGTCACTTTCGACGAGTCCCGACCTTACTACCCTCGTTCCCCCATAGTCAGGTCAGATTCTCCTGCTGAGTCGATCTCCTTTCTGACTTTTCCTGACTCTCCGCTGTCTCGTTTTCTCCTCCACCTTCTTCGCCTCCCTCTCCTCTGGCTACACCTGTTCAACCTCCGTCGGAGTTTCCTTCCCGCTCTTTTGTTGAGGTTCCACCTTTTCCTCAGCACTACTCTTGCTGTCCTCGGCTTACTCTTTCCCCTGTTGAGCCTCCGTCTTTGCTTGGTCCTGTTCCTAGTTCTTCTTCTCCGCCCTTGCTAGGTCCAGCTCCGCCTTCTCCTCCCAGATACGATCTTCATGATCGTCACACTGTTAGGCCACCTGAGTGCTACGGCTTTGCAGCTGTTGCTCCTTCTGATCCTACGACCTACCATGAGGTTGCTGCTCACCCTGAGTGGTAGTTCGCAATGTCTGAGTATATTTTATACTTTGGAGCATACTGGTACTTGGGATCTTGTGCCCCTACCTGCGTGTGTCACTCCCATCACGTACAAGTGAGTGTACAAGATCAAGACCCGCTCGGATGGCTCCCTTGAGCGCTACAAGGCTCGTCTTGTGGCTCGTGGTTTTCAGCAGAAGTATGGTCGTGATTACGATGAGAACTTTACTCCTGTTGCTCACATGACCACTGTTCGCACTCTCCTTGCTGTGGCCTCTGTTCGACAATAGCCCATATCTCGAACGTTAAGAATGCCTTTCTCAATGGCGAGTTACATGAGGAGGTCTACAAGGAGCCTCCTTGGGTATTCTGTCCCTGATGGTATGGTTTGTCACCTTCATTGCTCTCTCTATGGGCTAAAACACCACCGTTCCTCCTCTGTTGTCACTGCTGCCAACTTCTCTGCCGGTGATCACGACCTTGCCCTCTTTGTTCATACGCCTCCTCGGGGTTGGACGCTCCTTCTCTATGTGGATGATATGATCATTACTGGAGATGACTCTCAGTACACTGCCTTTGTGAAGGAGCGTCTCAGTGAACAGTTTTTGATGTCTGATTTGAGTCCTCTTCGTTACTTCCTTGGGATTGAGATCACTTCTACGCCCGAGGGCTACTATCTCTCCCAGGAGAAGTACATTCAGGATATCCTTACTCACGAGTGTCTCACTGATCAGCGTGTAGTGGATACTCCTATGGAGCTTGGTGTTCACCTTCGGCCTACCGATGGTGAGCCTCTTGAGAATCCCACTCACTACCGCCATCTTGTTGGGAGCCTTGTCTACAGTGGGATCACTCTCCCTGACATCTCTCACCTAGTTCACATCCTGAGTCAGTTTGTCTCTGTTCCCACTCAGTTCCACTACAGTCACCTTCTTCGTGTTCTGCGATATCTTCGTGCGACCATCACTTGTCGCCTCTTCTTTCTTCGCTCCAGTTCGTTGTAGCTTCAGGCATACTCTGATGTGACCTGAGCTAGCGATCATTCTGATCGTCGGTCTCTTTCTGCCTGTTGTGTTTTCCTTAGTTCCTCCTTGATTGCCTAGAAGACCAAGAAGCAAATTGCAGTTTCCTGTTCGAGCGCTGAGGCTGAGTTGATATCCATCTCGTTGTTGACAGCTGAGATCACCTGGCTTCGGTGGCTACTTGAGGATTTCGGTGTTTCTGCTTCTGCACCGACTCCTCTCTTATCAGATAGTACTGATGCGATCATCATTGCTCAAGATCCTACGAAGCATGAGCTCACCAAGCACATTGGAGTGCATGCCTCGTATATGTGATCGCAGGTGCAAGACCATGTTATTGATCTTCAGTATGTGCTTTCGAAGCTTTAGTTAGCAGATTTCTTCACCAAGGCACAGACTAGAGTTCAACATAGATTCTACCTTTCCAAACTCAGTGTTGTTAATCCACCCTGAGTTTGATGGGGAGTGTTAGATATGTAGATAGTGTAAGGTGTTCTTTGTATAATTGTAAACCACTGTACATGTTATATATTGGCCTCTTGACCCATTGGAATAGAGATAAGCCTCATTCCAACAATAGTGATGGTGGCGGCGACTTGATTGGAGCGGTGGCTTAACCGATTAGAGGTAAAGAGGTGGCACGCCCTAGAGTGGTAGGTAAGCGGTAGGAGAGAGAGGAAATGGAGTTGATGGCCAGAGACAACATGATTGGGAGCGTGGACAAGGCGAAAGCGGCGGCATCGATTTCAACAAAGAGAAGGGAGGCAAGCATCAGTGGAAATTAATGACTAGACATGTAGGGGTGTCAACGGATGGAATACAAATCGAATAGTGGTATTTCCGTATTCGTATTTTCTAAACGAATACGAATTTGAATATTATCGAATACGAATCGAATGTTGTAACAAATACGAATACAGATCAAATACCTACTCAATTCGGTCGGATTCGGATATCTTCATAACTTATATAATTGCAAGATATTTATGATAGTTTATCCTTGTACATAGCATACCTAATCATTATAGTTTTATATTTCACATAAAAACATGAATTCATATTACACTAAAAATATTCATCCAACTAATTAGCCATACTGCAATAAAATATGTATATTGTTTTATCGAATTCGAATACAAATACGAATAGTGAGGATAAAATAACATTTCGGATGGCAAAAGTCCATACTATATTCGTATCCATATTTTTTTATGTGAATACGAATAAGAAAGAAATTGTTAATCGGATGGAAAAAATCTAAACCATATTCGCTGCCAACCGAATTCAGATGCTGGATAAAACAAATAATTCGGATTCGATTGAACGGCCATGGGAATGAAGAGGGGCAATTACATTAATTTAGGTAGAGGTAAAATAGCAAAAATAAGAAGAAAACAGGGAAATACAGTGGAAGAGGCATATCTTTAAAGTGGCATTCTACAAAACATCATTCTTTGCAGTGCCATATCCAGAAAATCACTTGTTATTACATAGATCAATCACCTGGATTTTTCATTTACGAATGGCATCTTACCTTATTAGTATTTTTGTGACCCACCCTATTTCTCTGTGTTTCAGGGGCATTAGCTTAAATAAGTTTGTTGGCCCACTTCCTGAAGAAATACAAAACTTGACCAAACTTGAGCAACTGTCATGTCTTTCCTCTGCTTGACTTACCCTTTCCTTCTAACAACCCATGTATTTGTACCATAATTGAACAGAACCATTCCTCTTCCAATTACAGGTATATTGATAGTTGTGGTTTAAGCGGGGAACTACCATCAACCTTTTCCAAACTTAAGAATCTGATAATCCTGTAAATTCTCTGAGAACATACTTTCTGTTCTAAACTCGTTTGGTGCAGTCAATGCATTAACTTTGTTCTTATTCATACAGATGGGCATCAGATAATGATTTCACTGGGAAAATACCTGATTACATTGGGAGCTTGTCAAATTTGGAAGTCCTGTAAGATGTCACTTGATTGATTTCTCTATTTTGTACACTTTTTTTGTCTTGTTGCTGAACTTAATGAATTTTTTTTCCAAAAAATGATCCAAATATGACTGAAGGTCTGAAGCTACTCTTATTTCTGAAAAGAAAAATCAATCATTCTGCCTCCTGCTGTGCCTAACTACACCTTCACAAATGTAGGAGATTCGAAGGAAATAATTTTGACGGTCCCATTCCTGCAAGGCTTTCTAATCTTGTCAAATTGACAGATATGTGAGTGCTTTGTAATTTCAGTTTTGTTGAGACCAGTTGTTTGCTTGTTTCAATGTCTCGCTTTCAATGCATTAAATGTTTATATGGTGCAGGCGAATAGGCGATTTAGTGAGTGAGAGTTCTTCATTGGCTTTTGTGGCCAATATGACATCTTTGTATACTCTGTACGGTGCCATAGCACACACTTAACAACTTACAGTTAGTTATGGCAAACGTGGGGCATCCTGGAACCTTTTATTCTCTTATTGCAGAACACTGAGGAACTGCAGGATATCTGACAACCTTGCTTCGGTGGACTTCTCAATATTTGAAAACCTCGTGTACTTGTAAGCGTTTATTTAACAAGAACTATGATTTTAGTCATTCTCGACCAATTGTTTGAAATCTACTTGTTTGATTGAAAGTGGAGTGTGATGGTACGTAACTTTTTGCTCTTTGTATCTATCTGGCTGGCACAGGGACTTGAGTTTTAACAGCATCACAGGCAAAGTTCCTCCAACCCTTTTGAACCTGAGTTCGCTCCAATTCCTGTAAGGAAATCTGTGTAGGATCTATGCTCTTATCAGTTCTATTTTAAGTAATGTTTTAAAATTTACCCACTCTAAAATTTGTGGGAGTCAGATTTCTTGGAAGCAATAACCTCTCTGGGAGTCTGCCAGATACAAAAAGCCCTTCACTTGCTACTCTGTAAGTTGTTTTCGTCTCTCTGTTTGGAATGGAGGTATTTGGTAGGAATTGTACTATTTCCTACAAAATTCCCATGAAGTTATTGCAAAATTCCTGCATTCCAAACAGGCAATTTTTTAAAATCAATTTTCTCACTCTGATGCTGACATTGTGAATATCCATCACTCCGTGCAACATGCAACACAGGGTTTTATTTAGTCTATTTGTGATATGCCTTGGTCTTTCTTTGCAGAGATTTCTCATACAATATGCTCTCAGGAAGATTTCCTTCTTGGGTTAATACGAACTATTCACAAGTGTAAGTTTTGTTCATAATGAAGTCAAAGAAAACTAATGCATGTGTACTGTATTTTCAGTCTGAACTGTGACACTAAAAACTGCCAAGCCGAACATGACAGTCTATGTGAACTAACTGTCTGCATTGTATTTCTGTTAGGAATTTGGTGTGGAACAACTTCGTGATAGATAGCTCCAACAGCAGGTTTTTCTTTACCTCATTTAGTTTACCTTCCTCTCCATGAGACACCTCATTGAGAGATGTGGCTATCAAATTATCTATTATGCTTTTAGTGTTTTGCCTTCAGGACTAAATTGTCTTCAGCGGGATACTCCATGTTTTCTTGGCTCTCCAGAGTGTGAGCCCTTATCTCTTCACCATAAGTAGTACCAGCTTAATTTGAGCAACACTAAAATCCGTCTATAACTTCTATATTTCTGTTAACTTGCAGATTCCTCCTTTGCGGTAGACTCTGGTGGTAAGAGACCCATTAGAGGCTCCGACAATTCCATTTATGAACTTGATGATGCCAATCTGCAAGGTGCATCGTACTACGTTACGAATTCAACAAGATGGGGTGTTAGCAACATCGGGAAATTCAGGGAATCCGCTAATGGAAGTTACATAATACACACTTCTCACCAGTTCAACAACACCCTTGATAGTGAACTATTCCAGACAGCTAGAATGTCACCCTCTTCATTGAGATACTACGGCATTGGGCTCAAGAATGGCAATTACAACGTTGTACTTCAATTTGCAGAGATCTTCTTCGCAGATACTCAGACCTGGCAAAGTTTGGGAAGGAGAATTTTCAATATATACATCCAGGTAGCTTATTCTAGAATATAACAGTGAATGATAATTTCTTTAACAAGAAATATACTCGACAATATTGTGGGAATGGTTTCTGTTATGTATTCTCTACTAAATTGATCACAAAATCTTTCCTTTTTTGTGAATTTGAAACCTTTTTGTTGACCTACTTGGTGCAGGGAGAACTCATAGAAAAGGATTTTGATATAAAGAAGCAGACAAATGGAAAATCTTATACTGTTGTTCAGAGGCAGTATTTTGTTAAAGTTACGAGAAATTTCTTGGAGATTCATCTCTTCTGGGCTGGAAAGGGCACTTGCTGCATTCCTACCCAGGGGTTCTACGGGCCATCTATCTCAGCATTAAGTGCATCTTTTTATGGTAATGTTGCTTATCTCAGGAAGTAATTAGTTCCAAGAATCATTTTCTATTATCTTACTCGTACTGCAGGTAGCAACAATGAAGGGGATCTTGGTCCAAAGAAAAACAGTGGTCCAAAGAAAAACAGTAAAACAGGTTTGGTTGTTGGAGTTGTAGTTGGTGCTGCAGTTTTAGGATTTCTAGCACTCACGGGGACCTTTGTTTGGAGACAGAAAAGTAAGAGGCTAGAAGTCGAAATGGAAGGTAACGCAAACACTAAAGCTGCGCATGGTGCGCGAGAACTTTTCCAGGTTCATGTGGGAATTGAACTGTTTGCAGTGAAATTATTACATTTCAAACAGGACCTAAAATTGCTGTTGTAATTATGGGAAGAAATGACACGTGCTTCCTTTTTGCCTGATGTGACGTTCTGCAGAGCTGTTCAGTATAGTGGGAAGGCCTAATGTCTTTAGTTATGGGGAAATAAAATCAGCTACCGACAATTTTAGTCCTAGTAACATTCTAGGAAGAGGGGGATATGGACTTGTTTACAAGGTCAGTAAAAATTCCTCCACGAAAGGCAAGTTTTTTTAGGGAACCAGAAAAGGCAACTTATATGATTTACGCTCATTTTGTTCTACTATCTAGCATTCTCTGTACTCTATTGCAGACTAAGTAGCTCTACACTCCTTTTAGCTTCAACTAGTGAATTACGAATCGCAATCTACTAAATATAATGTACATGTTGCATACTGAAATGATGAGTACATGATAGAATGAGTATCTTTTGTGTACAGGGTAAGCTACTTGATGGGAGAATGGTAGCTGTGAAGCAGTTGTGTCCGACATCTCATCAAGGAAAAAGGGAGTTCATTACAGAAATTGCAACGATATCCGCAGTTCAACACCGAAACCTTGTTAAGTTGCACGGCTGTTGCATTGAGAGTAATGCGTCGCTTTTAGTCTATGAGTATATGGAAAGTGGGAGTCTTGATCAAGCAATCTTCGGTACGTTTTACTTTTCTCGACCTCCTAAACTTACAGTGAATCTGCACATGAAAAGCATACTTCCAAGTAGGGGTGAAAACGGATCGGAAACGGACGGATAATGGTTTTGACATATTTGTTTTCATATTTTTTTTCCGGATCCGGATACGAATACGAATACCCCGGATACGAATACGAATAGTATCGAATACGAATACGGAGCGAATACGAATCGAAACGAATACGGACACAGATATTTTTCGGAACATGAAAACCCCTTAAATTGTATGCCAGAAATTAACGAAAACATATAACTAATTTATTTGATGTAAACATTCATGAATTGTTCATATTTTCAGCAACCACACATAACATTGGCACTAGCAAGTTACATTAACTAGTTCATCACAAAATATAACACTTAGTTTATCATATTTAGCTCACAAGTCATAACTCACAAAGTCATCACGCATTCACACTTAGTTCATCGTATACATAAAATTTAGTTCACACTAACATAGATTAGACTGGATGGTTAATCTATACGCAAATGACTGTAACATCCTAAAGTATGTTACCAAAAATAAAATTAATAAAGTTATTATTTTATTGGATTTTCTGAGATTTAAAAGAGTTTTCCTGGTTAAAAAGGAAAAAATAATAAAATAAAGTTAAATATTTAATTTCCTAGTTTTTAATGTAAAAAGTAAAATTTATTGAGTTTTCTGGGATTTTATTGGATTTAAAGTGGGGAAAAAAATTATTTATTAGATTTAAAAAAGGTTTTTCCTATTTTTAGATGTTTTAAATAATTTATATACAAAAATAAAAACCAACTTTAAGTTGGAATTAATTTTATTAAGTTAAAAATAATTCAACGAATTTCTGTGATTTTTTCTAGGATTTTTGAACTCTATTTGCAATTTTCTAAAAGACTATTTGATTTGTTGCATTTTCTGAAATTCGAAAATCAATTAAAATCCCCTTTTCTCTTTTGGGCTGAAATCCTCTTTTGGGCCGAAATCCGGATATCCGGACAATCCGTATTCGTTTCCGTATCCGCCGGATAGCATGTCTACCGTATTCGTTTCCGTTTGCGACAAAAAAATCCGAATTCGTTTCCGATCCGAAAATTATCCGAGAAAAATCCGATCCGAGACATTCCGAATCCGTTTTTGTCCGGATCGGTCGGAAACTATCCGATCCGTTTTCACCCCTACTTCCAAGTTGCCTAAAGCTTCAGTGAATATGCAGGCAAGACGAACTTGAACCTAGATTGGAGAACACGCTTCGAGATATGTGTAGGCATTGCTAGAGGCCTAGCTTATCTCCACGAGGAGTCCAGCATGCGGATAGTGCACAGGGACATCAAAACCAGCAATGTCTTGCTCGATGCTGATTTCAACCCCAAGATCTCTGACTTTGGTCTGGCCAGGCATTACAAGGACAGCATGACTCATCTTACCACCAGAGTTGCTGGCACTCTGTAAGAACATTTCTCACTAATTTTGATTATTCCAATGCACATTAATAAGTGAAAATCAATCTGGTAATCACCATGGTGTGTTTTCAGTGGTTATCTCGCACCCGAGTATGCCATGATGGGCCACCTGACAGAGAAGGCTGATGTTTTCGCATTTGGCATCGTGGCATTGGAGATCATTGCTGGACGGACAAACTTCGATGAGAGTCTTGAGGAAGATAGGAAATATCTTCTTGGATGGGTGAGCTAGCTGCTCAAGATTTACATACTTATCCTGACTTAACATCAAAACAATTTGCATCAATTTATTTAGTAGACTAACTAAATTACACTACTACTCGCAGGCCTGGCGTCTTCACGAGAGCAGACAGACACTTGAACTGTTAGACCCTAAGCTCGCAGAATTCGACGAGGAAGAGGCTGCCCGAGTTATCACTGCTGTTCTTCTTTGCACGATGGGCCTGCCTCAGCAACGCCCACCGATGTCGAAGGTCGTGTCCATGCTTACTGAAGATATCGAAATGACCGACGTGGATACAACTATGAGGCCTAGCTACGTCCCTGAATGGCAGCTCAAGAGCGGGAACGACGGCTTCCTCGCGAGCTTCTTCTCGGGGTCGTCAATGCAGCAGTCTTCAGGTAGCCAGGTCAGCGCGCCGTCGAGCTCAAGCAACAACCAAAAGTTCCATAGGGACACCTCCCCGCTGGCTCTGTCACCTTGTTCTAGCGGTGAGATTGTTGAGGAAAGGTGACTGAATGCACAGAGCTGCTGTTAGAAAGGGCAAAACTTTTACCCTTCCTAACGGTGTGCCTTGATTTCTGCTTCTGCATGATAAGTATTGGGTTTCTTACATGAAGTCTGATTGATATACTGAAATTTGTTTAATTTTGCTCGGTTTTTTTTTTACCATTTAGCTCAAACCCTTCATGTTGTTCTAGTATCATGTCTGTGACTCCAGATTGGAATAAATACTCCGAGCGAAGACAATCAATAAATGAAAAAAATACAGTAATATGCAACTGTATTTCTCATTAATTTTGACCGTTTAAATTCTGATAGAACGGCCAATGAGCACTTCAAATGGCACGTCTGTTTTGTATGAGCTAAGGACAGGGCAAACCAAAGGAGAAATGGAAGGATATATGAATGACAGTCAGCCACATAGATTTTGGCATACTGTTTGTGCATGGCCACCACCGATCCACTTGGCATTGTATTATTCAGAAGTGACTAATGGTGACAGAGATAGATGTACATCGAGAAAGAAGAAAGTTTCCAAGGTTGAACGCTGCCATTAGATTGGGGCCCCTGACGCAAGTTTATCCCGATACAGAGCACTTTGTTTCTTCTCCCGCCGCGCGCGCTCCCGACCGCCCGCCGCCGGAGCCTCCCGCGCCTCTGCTCCTCCTCCGCGTGCAAGTTTAGATTTCAGATCCACGTAACCGTGACTTGTCAACAACTCCGAAAATATGTGAATTCTGAAACTGAAACTCAAAAGCAGAATTTTTCTTGTATTCTAATAAGATCTTCGTTTTCAATTTCAACCATTAATTTCTTGTTGTGATTACGCATTCATATTTGTACTGTGTACTCTCACCGTAAAAAAAAATGTTGTTTTAAACATTGGCATGGTCTTTAAATGCAACTTTGACAAGTGGTTTTTATTGTAATATATTTTGTAAAACCTGTTAAAATTTGTGACGAAATTATTTCTATGCACAAATCCACTTATATCATTATCATGAAGCCAATTCACAAATATTTTTATTATTCGAAGTTCAAGTAGTTCGGCAGCACTCATTCTAGAATGACGCTTTCTCGTGACAAGAGTAATCTCGTCAAGCATGGAAGATTTAGTAATAGTTTCAGCGAGTTTGGAGGCGAGTGGATGGACGAGTTAAAAACTTAAAATGGTTTGTTTTCTCATCTGGATAAGTCATAGTCGACAATCTTTTTCCGTGATAATAATTTTTCAACAGATGTGAAGGATATCAAAGCTTCGTCGGTACATGCAGACTGGCAAAGAATTTAGGACATTTTGTAGAACTCGTTTTTAGTTATCTGCAATTGTTTATTATCACTCGGATCAGTCTCAGTGTCTGCCAGAGTTAAGAAATTCGTAGCACACGCTCTATTGAATTTGTTACACACACTGTAATACCCTGTATTCACAATTCACAAAGGTCTGGGCTGGACCGATAAGACCGGTGGTCAGACCGATCGGCGATCAGACCAGTCCAGTGTGACGGTCGGACCGGCCGAGGCTGAGGCCAAGTCTGTTTGGGCCCGTCTCTGTGCCACTTATAAGAGGAGATCGGGGGAGGGCGCCGTGCCGCGCGAAATCATAGCCAGCCGCCACGCCTGCCCTAGCCCTAGCTGCCGCTAGACTGGGAGATGCGGTATTGCAGCTGCTGCTAAGCATGACAAGGCCATACTAACTTTGGCATGTATCGTATATGCGGGCACCGTAATTGGTAGACAATAACGTTATGTCAGTTCAGGTTTTAAGGTCTTCTTATTAAAGTAGAGTTAAAAGAAGTCATCATGTTCGCTCTTAAGAACTATAAATTCTCATGTTAATCGGTGTAAAAGAAAAAATATCTACATCACCGATCGTGGTGGATCCAGATTATAATAATATATATTAAAAGAAAGAACTAATGTTAAGTACAATAAAACTAAATTTGAAATAAAAAATAAAATAAAATCAGCGATTTGATTTCATACGAATTACTAAGTAAAAGAGTCTATATCAAGTAAAAAACTGAAATTCGAATAAAAAGAAACAAAATTAGCAAATTGATTTCTATACGAATTCCTAAGTAAAATCCTTAAATAATTATAATTCAGAATAAAAATTAAACAAAAAAAACTGAGAGAAAACAATGAACAAGAATTGGTAATTAGATTTGTGCACAAAATCCAAAAAAAAACTAAAATTCTGAATAAAAAATAAAATTAGCAATCTGATTTCGATACGACTTCCATAAATTATAATTCAAAATAAAAAATTGAACAATAATTGACAATTATATTTGTCGCGCACATAATCAATGTATTGCTTAAGATTAAATAGATGTATATGTGCAAGCATACAATTTGGAGAGAAAAAAAAGTAACTAATAAAGTAAGAATTGGGATACGTAGCTACATGATTTATGCATGATAGAGAGTGATTAATTTCTAAGAACCCCAGTAACTTAGGAATCTTGTTTTGTTCCCCTAGAAGAATTCGTTTGCATCATGAACTCTTAGGAATCTTCTTTTCTGCATTTTGCCATCATCTCAAGGCCTTATTTCTGAATGTGCAGGGACCAGTAGCTTGAACCTAGACTGGTCAGCACGTTTCGATATCATTCTAGGCATTGCAAGAGGCCTAACTTATCTTCACGAGGAGTCCAGTGTGCGCATCTTGCACAGGGACATCAAAGCTAGCAATGTCCTACTCGATGCCGATCTCGCCCCCAAGATCTCCGATTATGGGCCCGCCAAGCTCTACGACGACAAGAAGACTAATGTCAGCACGAAAATCGCTGGCACATTGTAAGTACATTTCATCATTGCCCATCTTCTGAGTGCACCTCTGAATCTGTCGGACCTGGATTTTCTAATCCGAATCCTCTGTGAAAACACTGTGCTATTCACTGGATCAGTAGATAGCACTCACAGCCATTGCTGAATCATTCATACATGGTGTGAACTAAAATACCAAATTTATTACAACCAACAGAGTGACATAGACCACGTCGGGTCGAGTTTTACAAAAGAACAGAACAGGCTAAATTGATTACAATACAAAAGATACGGAAGCGGTAGTGGAAGCAAAAGGGGTAGAGCTCATCTCTTCACAGGCAAACGACTGGGGCAACCTGTGTACGACTGATATTAACCAAGGACCTGGATAACATCGGTTGTACGCAAGTACCAACGAGTCAGCTAGACTGGGACGAGACCTAGAATACATAACCTATTCTACTCTTCATCATCTCCTTGCCCATCGGCTCCTGGATCCTCATAGTAGGCATAGTCTCCTTCATCGGCGTCATCTGAAGGGTCTGGGGGAGAGCGAGAATGAGCACAACTTCTATGCTCGCGAGCCAACACACAATGCAATATTATACATGCAAAGCTTACAAGGGTGGCTCGGTTCTTTTATTTGCGAAAGCAATATTTTCAATTATCATAATTACAAATTCCTATCACTTAGCAGTTTTACAAATTGTATTTTGTTTAAATAGAATAATTGTGCAATATTTGTATCAGCAGAGGTTACCTCCACCTTATGCTTATTTTGATTGGAGCTACCTCCACATATTAACATCACTGAGTCTGAAAACTCAGGCCAAAACCGAATTCAGGGCTAGGTGAGCCCGCCACAATTTTTATACCACCCACAAAGGTTTTTGAAATAGAACTAACTCAAGTTAAGTTCTCATGTCCGCCTTTGACCGTAGGCACGACTGTTTAAACAGTTTTTAACTCTGCAGAGATTGTACACTTTACCCACAAGAGACGATTAACTCGTTGCCCTACATGATTCCTTGGTCATGTAGTCGAGAGGTTGTCACAATAACCTTTCTAAATATCTCGTCATTTCCATCATTCCACCCATATGGGGTTACGCCCATACGTTTGCACGGGATGTCCACCTCAGCGACTGGCATAGCGTGGCTATACCTCAGCGACTGGCAACTTCACCCTTGACTCGGTGTCCCTTTAAGCCCGACATACACAGAGCTTGTGCCCCTTTATCCCGCCCATGAGATGACTTTCAGGATTCGATAAATGTACTAAGTCAAGTCGCAGTTTGTTGCAGACTTGTGGTTGTCCTTGTTATACACAGGAGGTCTTGACAAGATTAAGTCCTTAGGGGTTATCTGGGCGGTTCTTCCACATACCAACCACAAAATAACATTCAATGGGCTACATTAGCACCCAATGTTATATCATCCACCTTTCCATCCACCCAGATAGTAACAGCAAGTTTTTAGGGTTTTTAAGAAGTAAAATACATCAATTCAACCATCTCAGTCATTTACCCACAATGACTGCCTAAATCATTTTATGTTTGAAAAGATGATGATTAGGACATTTTGATGCCCCGGTACTTAAGCAAGACTAGCATGTCGCTTAAGTACAACCTATAGCTAGTATTACCATATAGTTACTAGGGTGACAATGGTTAATGGATTCAAGTTGTCAAGGATGACATATTAATTAATTAATCATCAAATGGGTATTTAACTACCTTAAGCTTTAACATATATTTGATTTAAAGAATTAAAGCATGCAATTTGCTATTTTAAAAGAATATAATTTGCATAAAATGTATGCTCAATATGATCAAAGTATTGACTCGCCTTGATTGTAGGGAAGAGAGTCCGGGTAGTCTTGTTCTTGCTCAACGTGGAGGTCTTCGGCGTCCTCAAATCCTACGCGGGCGAAGTACCGGAAAAGTAAACAACAAGCAAATAAATACAAATAAATACAAATAGAGTAGCAAATGAACTTCAAATTGAACAAGACCTATGCCATTAGCAAGATCTTGATTTTACAGATTTTTAGAAATTTAAATTATAGTTTTTGGAGTTAAAATGGGGGAGATACTAATTTTTAAAGCCTCACTTTTGAATTAGAAATAGAAAAGAGAAAAAGAAAATCCAACGAAAAAGAAAACCGGCGCGGCCCAAAGACAAGAAATCGGCCCGGCCCACGGCACGGGCCGAAACCGACGCGCGGGCGCGAGCGCGCGGGCCACGGGGCTTTGCCCTAAAGCCACGCGCGGGGGGGGAGGCGAGGCAGAGGGGAGGCGGTGGCTCGGGCGACGCGGGGGGGGGGGGGAAGAGAAAAAGGGCGGCGACGGCGCACGGGAGGGGGAGGAGAGGGGCGACACGGGCGGCGGTCGGAGGGGAGGGAGAAAGGAGGGCGACGTCGCGCGGGGAGAGGAAACGGGGCGGCGGCGGCGGCGACAACGACGGCGGCCGGGGGGAAATGGTGGCGCACGGGGCTCACCGGCCGGCAAGGGGAGGACACCGTGTGGCGGCGACGAAACTCGAGGGGGAGGGTCCCGGGGATTCACGGCGGCGACGCGAGGGGAGACGGCGACGACGACGGGGAAGACTCGAGGTGGCGGCGGCGACCGGAGGTAAGTCTCGGCCTTCCTCTTCTTCTTCCTTTCTTGCTCTCCTTCCTTCTCTGTTTCTTTGCTTTGGGGCAGAAAGAGGGGGGAGAGAAGGAGGAATGGGGAGGGAAAAGGAGGCGCGGGAAAGGGCTTTATAGGCGCGGGAGGCTCGGGAGAGGGGTCCGGCGGCGGCGCGGCAGGATGCGTCTGCGCGCGGGCGGCGGGTTCAGCGGGGGCAGCGGGCACGCGGGAGGGAGGCGACGGGCGTGCGACGCGACGCAGGCGCGGCGGGTTCGGGGGCGGCGGGCACGGTGGCGGCAAGACCCGGCGCAGAGGCGGGAAAACGGGGCGGGGAAGACGGCGTGCGATGTGGCGCGGGTTCAGCGGGGCAGCGGCACGCGGGGAGGAGGCGGCGGGCGTGCGGCAGCGCAGGCGGCGAACACGGTGGCGGCAAGACCGGCGCAGAGGCGGGAAAGCGGGGCGGGGAAGACGAGCGTGCGACGCGGGCGGCGTAGGGCAGCAAGCGGCGCGGGCGGCAAGACCCGGGCGCGGCGGGGACGGGGCGCACGACGTGAGGGAGGCAAGGCACGGGAGCGGCGGGCACGGGCGGCGGGCGGTGCACGCACGCTAGGAAGGGGGGGGTCCGGCAGGGGAAGAAGAACGGGGTTACAGAATCCTAAGCTGATTGCACCTGCCTGACCTTTGTCAAGTGGCTATCTGGCGCCTGAGTATGCAATGAGAGGCCATCTGACTGAAAAGGACGACGTCTTCGCATTCGGGGTGGTCGCGCTGGAGACTGTTAGAGTTAATCTCGTTTTAGTAATCTATGTCAGTTTCCTAATTAGATTTTGCTAATTTTGTTTTGGGTCCGAGTCGGTCTCTATGTGCGTACGAGAGTCGGGCTTCGGCCTGAATTCGTGTGTGTATAAAAAGCCAGTCCTAGCAGCTTGTGAGAACAAGAAGAGAGTTGAGAAGCAAGAAATAAAATACAAAAAGAGGAGCAGGTGCTCCCGGAAAGAAATCGCGTGTTGTTTCGTTGTTCTTTGTTCGTTCGTTCTTTCCAGAGAAAAGAAGTGCAGCGGGGTGCTGCTATCACAAGAAGAAGCAGAGACGTTTCTTCAGCAGGAAGGAAAAACAAGAAAGAGGACAGGCGCTGCTAACGTGAAGACAACCAAAGAGCTCACATCACGTGGGAACAATAGAAAACAGAGGTGCTGTTTTTTATTGTGTTGCCCTTCACGTATATGCGTATAGGAACCAAGGAGTGGTGTTGTTCCATCTGAAGGACCAAGCAAGCGTTCTCTGGAACTAGCGCACAGACAGAGAAGCAAGGACAGAGCCGAGGGTGTGTATTCTTTCGGTTTGTTCCAACAGAGACCGTCGCTGGTCGATCAAACAAGGACAACTCCCGTGAGGAAGACAAGATCTATCTCTTTGAGTGGGTAAGCTGATCAACGATCTCTACATCCAAGAAAAGGCATCAGTTCATCCTTGTCTAGCCACTGATCACTTCCTAAAGCATGGTGTTCCCATGTTAATGGACAGGCCTGGCGGTTGTATGAAAGGGAGCAAGCACTCGGAATAGTGGACCCGAGGCTGGAGGGATTCGACCGCTGGAGGCCACCAGAGTCATCCTCGTGGCGCTCCCCTGCACGCAGGGCTCGGTGCACCAGCGTCCGCCGATGTCGTGGGTCGTGGCGATGCTCACCGGAGACGCGGAGGTGATCGAGGTGCTGACGAAGCCGAGCTACATCACTGGATGGCAGCTCAGGGGCAGGAAGGGAACAGGAAAAACATTTTCGCCGAAATTTCGACGGTTACCGGCGATTTTTTGCTTTACCGGTGGTGCCCGATGATGCACAATATCAGACAATTTTTTTGGCCCATTTCGAAAGCCCAGCCCAGCCTAGCCGAATGGCCTTCTTCTCCATCTCTTTTCCTCTCCCGTCGTTCGCCCTAACTCCAACTCGTCCGCGTGTGCGAGCGATTTTGGCGGCGGCGTGGAGGATTGGGGAGACGCGTGCGGCCTCCGGCGGCTCCTCTCCTCCCACCGACGCGTGCGGCCTCCGGTGGCTCCTCTCCCCCAGGCCGTGAGGTCCTTCAGCGGCTCCTCTTACCCCCGGCCTTGAGGTCCTTCGGCGGCACCTCTCCCCCCGGCCGTGAGGTCCATCGGCGGCTCCTCCCCCGCGCCCCGCGGCCGTGAGGTCCTTCGGCGACTCCTCAGGTCCTTCGGCATGTGGCGGATTCGGCAGCAGCGACTTCGACAGCGGCGGAGTCGGTGGCGCACTCCGGCCTCTCATTCTGCTTGTTCAACCTCGCGAGAACATGTGTTTGTTTTTCCCCCTGCAAAAGCTTGTTCAACATCTGCCTCTCATTCTCGGATGCTTCTTCCGTCGTTTACAAGTTCTTTTTTGTACTTCATTTGGGCAGATGGGATTCTCAGTTTCTGACCCCGCATGCCGAGCTCGACTAGGCCGCACATCCTCTCAAAAAAATTGGACTCACGAGAGTAAACCGATCCCGATCGAGAGCCTATCGCTTGCTGTTAAGTTAAACGCATTTCCCGAAATTTCGGCTGTTTGCGGCCAGTAAAAAACTGAATTTCAAAGTCCGATTCGAAAATTTCGTCTGAAAAACCCGGTAACCAGGCCTATCGCTAGCGTCCGAAATTTTTTTGCAACTGGTAGCGAAAACCCTGGAAGGGAACAGCAGCTACGGCCGGCGAGTTCAGCGGGCAGAGGGAGATCGCGCGTCTCACCCGGTCACCGGCGATCACCGGAGCCATTGACGAGGGAAGGTGAACGCCGATTACTGCTGGTTTCGGTTTGAAGTGACAATATTGGGCATTGTTTGCTCGTATATAATTGGATGCGTTGTGCGCCATGGATTGGTTGAAAACATGGTGTGATGTTTGAGTATATCAGTGATCATATGCTGCACTCTATGACCAACTTATATGATCTATCATTCTCAATTTATTTATCAGCACTTCGTCTTTATCTTTACATAAATGCAGATTTTGCCTTGTCTAATTTGAACTGCAATCATCCACAATCCAAAACAGCAATCCACAAGAAGAAACAAAACATAACGAGACCCTCCTCTTGTTGCTCTTCGTCGGGATGGCATCCGCTACAGCCTACCGGTGGCAAGCAGTATGGGGCTAAAACCAGTAGTCACTACTATTTTTATTTATTATTTATTTTTTTTGAGAGGAGTAGTCACTAGTTTCCTCCCATCTCCTGCAAACTTGCTGTGCCAAGAAAACTAGGCCTGGCCCGGCCCAAACAATCTTGGGCATCTCTCTCCTCTCTTTTGGTACCCGGCCGCTTGCCGACGCCCAAACAATCTGCAGGAACTAGAAACTCTGAAAAGATGCTTTGAGAGCAAAAATGAGAATTTCTTAGTTGTTTGTGTGAGCTGCAAAAAGGGGAGCATCGTAATACCCCGTTTAATTAAAAGAATTAGGTTTCTTCAAAAAAAATTAAAAGAATTAGAAAGAGATTTAAAGAGAGGAAGAAAAGAATGAGAGATAGGAAGGGGAGAAGTGGGACAGGCCGAGCCTCAACCGAGTCCAAGTTGGACTCAGCGTAGGGAGAAGGCCTTGTGCTGCCGCATGCCGCCCTGCCCCAGCCCCTATCGCAGCTCCTGCTTCCTGCCGCTGGCTGCCGCGCACCATGCTGTCCTGCCGGCCGTGCGTGCGTGCCGCCAAGCATTCTGCTGCGTGCCAGCGCTGCGTTGCTAGTTGCTGCTGTTAGATATAATCTTAACTTCTTAGTGTTTTTGATAGTTAATAGAGTAATTAGCTAGTGCATGTAGTGGAGGTAGTGGCCTACTTAAATGTGTTAGTTGGGATGTTACATGTCATATTGTAGCTATAAAAAATATTGTAACCAGTTTGTAAAGTGATAAACAATGAAATAACAGAAGAAAGAAAAGACGCAAGTGGTTAGGCGTCGTAAAATTCATCAGTGTTCATCTTCTTATGTTCGTGCATTTCAAAGAGAAAACAATGTGCGAGTTCTCTCCGAGAGCTGGGCCAACAGCTGCCTGCCTGTGCTAGCTCTGCATGACCGCTGGTGCCGGCTGTTGCTGTTGCTGATCTGCTGCTTGTTGTCGCTCCCTGCGGATGTTGCAGGCGTGCGTGCGTGCAATGGGCTGCTTCTTGCTGCCTCTGGCCGAGCGGCAAGGGAGGCCAAGAAATTTGTTTTCTTGCTGCTACTGCTGCCTATGTTGCCGAGGAGGATGCAAGGAAGGGACAAGGAAGAAGCCAGGAAGGAAGGAGAAGGGCAGGAGGCAGAAGAGAGAGAATTAGGGCTTCGTGATCCGATCTCTTCGCTGTCCGTTTTCGAGGGGGTAACGATATGGAAATCCTTGATATGTTGATAGATTGTTGTTTATTCGAAGATTAGGGTATATCAATAGCGGGAATTGGAAACTTGGTGATGTCCTGTTTCGGTTAATTGTGCTGCTGAGCCTTACGAGTGAGTTTTGTGTATCTGTGTCCTGTTTCATAACTGGTTAATTGTGGTGCTGAGCATTGCGAGGGTGTTTTGGGGTATCTATGTTCTGTTTCATAACTTTTACTTGTTAGAAAAGTTGTAGGTTATTGTTTACTCTTTCCATAGAATGCAAAATCGCTAGATTTGGTTAAACGGTGTAAAAGTTATGGCTTCTGTAGTGTGGCTGTCCATAATTCAATCGCCATTAACCACAGTTGTGTAGATTGCTTTATTTTGTATAGTAGATGGTATAATTAAATTATGGTCATAACTAGGATTAGTTATATAATTTTGCGTACTTTTCATAAGTGGTAAGGTTTACTATTTTTCATATGGTAGAAAAAATATATATAATTGTTAAGTCCGTTGTTCAATAATATTCGAGATTAACCTTCAGGGGTAAAAAATGGGGATTCAGACGGTGTAATCAGAGAAATTGTATAACTAGTAAAGTGTAGAAAATATTGTGTATATTCCAGAAAACATAGAGTTTGTTACGTTTGGATTCCAAGAGTAAAAGTTATGGTTGTTTGATCACTGGGACAAGGGGTAGGTTTTCCGGTGAAAAGAGGTTAATTGTGTCGAGTTTTCATGTAGGAGCGATGTTGAATTGTTTTATGTTCATGTACTGTTGTTGCATGTTTTGATGTGATTTCAGGTAGTGTTATTTCGAGTTCGGTACCGCCTTTGCATCATCCCAGTTTTCGTGGCTAAAAGGCAAATGCATGGTAGAGCGGTAGACATTAGTTTGTTTGCAACTTGTATTTACAATTAAATTGTAATAGCATTATTTATGCTTATTTAAATACCATGATAATGATGATGGTATGGTAATGCTGATGAATGACTATGGTGATGACATGGTATTGATGATAACGTGATGATAATGGGTCATATTAATGGAAAATGGAAAATATTGCATCAATTGCATTCATCATGACAGGATTGCATGAACCAGGTCGATGAGAAAGTCATGTAACTATTCCAGTGAGGTCGATGAAAAAGTTATATGACTAGTTTGGAGAGTTCTAGATAAAATCCTACTTTAGCAGGGACTCCATGAGATGGAAGATGGAGAGTGTTATCAACGGGTGAATACTACGTTATACCGATATAAGCTGAAAAAGGTGAAAATGGGCATGTAGCATAGGCAAGCATTGCATACATGAGAATATGTTTATGTTAAATGATTACAAGAAAAAAGATAATGTTAATTGAGAACATGAATGATGATGAGAATGATCTACTTGAATGATAAGTTGTTTGTTTATTGTTCGATTATGTATTTGTCGAGTCTTGGGCTCATTTTTGCTTTGTTATTGTTTTTAGGTGATAAATGACAGTAACATGCATGGAATAGAAGTAGCACATATGCATTATATGCTATCACCCAAACAATTATCATTACTTAGTTGATATCATTAAATCTAGAGACTTAGTGCTTTCATCTAGAGTTGATTAGCATGCATGGTTTTCAGTAGCTTAATGATTTGGGAACTTGGTTGATTTAATTATGGTTTGGTTATTTAGTTGTTGCTAATCAATGTTCTCGGACGCATGGTTCCGGACGTTCTCAGGTGCGTGGCCTTGAACGTTCTTGGGTGCGTGATCCTAAGCTGTGTGAAAGTTAATCATTTATGTATTTATATTTTTATGATTGTTGAAAGGTAACCCATTGTGGGTTCTATTCCATGTATTGTTTGTTGGAATTATAAGTAATTATAGTTTAAATTAAGAGCGAAAAAGGTATAGGACATTATGGGCTCAGTGTTGGGCCAGGGTGAGTGGCATTTTAGGATATGTGCACTCGTGCTGTCAATTTTTATAAACTTTTGCTATTTTTATAAACTTTTGCTATCGATATCCTTGAATATTTGGATTAGACACATCGAAAGATACTTTCATAATATTATGATTTTATTAATATATTGCAATAAAAAACTGCGACGGAGGGAGTATGATGTTAATTAATGCACATGTGGTCTATGTTACCCTTCAACTTTGCTATAGCCTTTGGGATTAGGGATGGAAATCGAGCCAAGTAGTCGTTTTATCGAGTTTTTCTTGAAATTGTCATATATTAATTTAATACCATTTTATTTATAGTTTGAAATTATTTTTAGAACCGAACTAACGAGCCAAGCCAAAATGAAATCTAATTTCATATGAAATTAATTCATTTCAATGTTTAACCAAATAACAAGTCTAATTGAGCAATTTTAAACCAATCTAACGAGCTTTTTTTTCCAGCCCTATCTGAGATGCATCACTCATAAATTTAGTATTTACTTTTTTTAAGGTAGATTCTTATCTTCCTCTTGGTCTGACATAAATTTGATTTTTTGTGTCATCTAATTTGATTAAGCTCTGATCTTCGCTACAGAACCCCAGAAGAAATCCTTGCAAAACTTCAAAATTATTATGACTTGTTGGGACCCTTCCAACTTAGAAAGAGATCCCTCAAAAAATTAGGGTATGCTGCTTATTGTGGCGAGCACACGGTATTCTTTAGTAAAAGGCGAAAGAATAGTTCGCTTTGAGCTCACCACGCAGCTGCACGGTTCGACAGGCAGCCATAGCCGTCCTTATATTACTCACCGTCAGTGAGCCCTGTGCTAGACGCAGCAGTATGGGACTAATCGCTAATTACTTTGTTTTGTCATATGCTGCTGTGAAACCAAATTAGGCCAGGCCCATAATTTCTGGCCCATCATCACCAACAGAAACAAGGCGCATCAAGCCATAAATGATCACCGGAAAATGTGTTGTTTCGTCAAACATGTCGATATGAAATTCACACTTAGGTCATCCTGGACAATGTAACTTCTAACAACCGATGTTGAGGGGATCTTAAGACAGAGATTTGCTTAGGTCAGACAGCAACCATCAAATCTTGATATGCGTAGCTAAGCATAAATTCCTGTTCTATTGCGACATTTCTTCATGAACTTAGTTGTGAATAACACCTGTTGGAACTTGGAATGACACTAGTTTCTGATCCTTGATAATCATGATAAGTATCAGCGCAAACATTGTGTATTGCCATCAAATGCCCATTGTTAAAAGGAACTTACAAAGCATTTCTAACATCATTCAGTGTAACAGGCAATGAATTCTCGTTTCAGTAGCACATGCCAAACGGAGCTTTTGCAAGTGATCGGACAGAATTCACAAAGAATCAAAGATAACCCGTAATCCTATTTATACAAAATGCAAACATATGCGGTATTTGCTGGGTGAACTGTGATCTACAGGTCCCTCTTAATGGAGGATGGCTCCTCTGGTTAATACCGTCGAGTCCGTCGCTCTCAGGCTTGATGTCCTCCACTCGCTTCCAGCTGTCGTGCATCGAGCCCTCCCTCCACTGAAGTGGCGTCAAGAACTTTGAATCGTTACTAGAGCCACCTGGGGTCATTGAAACTCGATCTAAGAGAACGAACTGTGGTTAGCAAAGTAATCAGTTGACTGACAAAGAATTTATGGACTCGTATGGTTTAAACGAACTCAAAGATAGTGTTACGGATTTAGATAGACTCAAATGAAAAAAAGACGCAAAAGAGTAGAAGAAACAGGCAACACCAAGCTTTAACATCGGAAGAAGCAGCTGCAAGCCAAAGCTGGAGAAAACGAAGGAGAAGCTGAAGCCAGCTGTACCTAGAGTAGAAGCTAGAGCCAGGTCAACCGAAGCTAAAGCCGATAGAGAATCTGGAGTCGATGAAGCCGGAGCGGCTCCGGCCTGAACTGGTTAAACCAGATCGACTCTTCTTCTCTGCTCCCATCTCTTCCTCTCTCCCTCTACCTCTTTCCACCGAACCGGGAAGGCGACGGCGACCGGACTACCGGCCGACGTGTCGAGGCGATGCCAGAGAGGGGCGGCCAAATCAGAGGAGGGAGGCGGCACCAGACCTGAGCGGCGGCGCTGAGGGGGGTCGTCGAAGCAGAAGAGGGAGGTGGCGCAGAGCAGAGGACGTCGGGGCGGCCGTCGTAGGGGAGCCGAGGCGGCGGCGGCCCGATCCAGGGCGGATTTGGACGGCGGCGGTCCAAGAAGACGAGGGGCGGGGTCGAGGGCAACCGGATCAGGCGGCGGTGGTGCTGGATGGCGCGAAGGTTCGCGCTTCTCTTCCATTTCACTAACATGTGTCTAATGAGTGATGTTTTTATCATCCTGTCGAAATCCAAACTTCATCATTATGATCAGTGATAACAACATAGATTCAAATCACAAGCTCTGAAAAGATATACAATGTGAATATGCCAGCATTCAGAAATGACATAGCAAAGTTTACGAGTCTAACATAAATTGGATGGCAGCACTTCTGCTTTTTCTGAATCACATATTAATAGGGCATAAACATAGTCTCAAGTTTCATGCAACAATGAGGAGTGAGCATAGCTCACTTGGCAGCATAGCTCACTTGGCAGATAGGGAGCTGGGGCTCCCGCCCACCTGGGTTCGAGCCGTGGCTTGCTTAGGTGCCTCACGGTGCCTTCTTTCTTTACTGAGAGGGGAAAAGTCCCGGATTCAAAAAAAAAAAAAGTTTCATGCAACAACCAATTACAAGCTTTAGCCTTAAGAAGAGTTGGGAATTTTTAGTCATTCCTCAAGAATCAAGAGTGCTAGATATACTTACAGTAAGTGTAAATAGCTACCAGATCTACCATGAGCTATAAAATTAAATTTTCACTTAAAAGGAAAAATAGATTCATTTCGAGGTGGGCTATATGGTCTGATGGCAAACAAATGCTCACCATAATAGTCAAAATGTAGATATGTGATGTGAATAAATGTATCTCCAAAATGCTCTAATTCACCATGAACCTCTCTACCTAGAATGTCCTTTCATGAACCAAAATTCAATGTTTCAAAGTGAAACTTTGCATACTTTCATAATTTCAGCACACAACTAGAGAATGAAAAGGGTGTTCATTATGTCAAAGCGGTGATCTAAATTGAAAGCAATATCTGTTGGATTAATTTCCATTATGTGGACCTACATGAGTTAAATTAAATATCAGCTATCTATTTTGGTTGGCTCAAATATATAAAGTGATCAAATATTTGTTAAGAGCCGAGTATCTATTAGGATAAATATGGACTTGGAATTAAATCGTGTAGAGACCTATTTGGAGTCTATCTCTAATTATGGACGGATAGGACTCCATACCTAAAGGCTATAAATAAGGGTCAGGTCCTCCCAGCAGGGTAATCTCATGCCATACCACCTATCCCCATCAGTAGTTGGAGTTTGTGGCTTACCTCTTGCTGGGAAAGATCAAACCCTAGGTAGACAGAATAATTGTTCATCTATCGTTTGATCACCCCTCACGACGAACAATGGCATCGTCATCAGGTATGCTTCCGCGTTTACAGATTATTGATTGGGTGTTGCAATTACCGCATATAAGATTCTGTTAGTTTGATCATCAGTTTTAGATCAGAATTATTCTATCAATTGGTATCAGAGCATATATGTGTGTATTGCAACCCGTCGTGAGCTTCAGTTTTAGATCGGATCGAAGTTCTTCCTGTAGCTTCGGTTCCTTTTTTCCTGCGCATCTCATCAGATCGGTTTCGCCGCTCCACTGCGACGTCTCCTGGGCACCACAAGCCACCTCCGCGCGGCGCATCTACTCGAGTCGCCGTCGCCCCTACGGACTTTTGCACCGCCTCTGGCGTCGTTTGGCTTCCGTGCGTCCTGGGCTTCTACCGCCGCGCGCTGCGTAGCCTTCAGATCTCCGCTGCCCTGCGAGCCCTCCGGATGCGCCGCCTCTGCGTGACGTGCCTCCGGGTCTCCCGCCGCCTCCCCGTTGTTGCGTGCTGCTGCTACACGTTGCTTTCGGATTCCGCCGGCTCTGCGCGCACGCGGCCCTCTGGTTCCTGCTGCTGTGCGTCGCCACCGGCTTCCGCCGCCTCTGCATGCGTCTCCGGGATTCCGCGCGGCCGCAACCTTGCCTGGGCCGAGTGCTCCTTCAGTTATTGCTGCCCCCCGTGCGTCCTCCGATTGCGCCGTCGCGATTCCCCGAGCGCCGTTCGCATGTGGCTCCTGCTGGCATGGAGGCGCTAGAGTCTACGGCCTAGCCGAATCTTTTATCTTGACCAGATTGCTGCTGGGTTCCAATCCGTGAGTTCATCTACTATTCTTGGTAGGTGACAAAAGGAATTAAGGTTTGTAATCAATCTAGCACTGCTGCACACGTTTGCACTTTTGTTTGATTTTACGTGCAACCGAGAAGCTTGTCTTTGTTGTTTGAGGAGAACCAAGATAGGCCTTGGGGATTAAATGTTCTCTGGTTGCCGTAAGGGTGCAGTACTGGAATTAGTTTGTTCCCTGTTGATCATCAGTCAATTGTTCGCTGATCAGTTTATATCATGCATCTTCAGATCATCTAAGTTCTGGTTAATTTGTTTCCCTTACTGTTTATAGTATTATCAGTTGGGTCATTAGATTAGCTTGTTTTGTCGTTTTCTGGTAATAATCAGTCAATGCATTCTTGAGCAAATCGGTCATGTGCAAATTGGTATAATCTGTCAAGAGCAATAATTGTGCAAATTGGTTAACTGATATTCTCTGTTGTGATAATTGGTTATATGATGTTCACTGAAAGTGCAAATTGATTATAATCAATCATCTGCTTTGCTGATATATATATTTTTCAGTATTGAACTGTGGCTTAATTGTTCTCTGAGCAATATGGTTATTATGTAAGTTAATCATGCTAGACTGGTTATCAATAGTAATTAAGAGTTAATTTGTTTAGCTTGCATTATGGTTAGCAATTATGTGGTGCTTCTGACAATTTTGTTATACATTTTGGTATAAATTGTGGACTCTCAGTGATGTGTCATCTTCATGAATGATTGAATTGGTTCAAATTTGGCCAGCTAGTATTCTGTATAGGTTAATTGAAATACCATGTTGCCAAAGCAACCTCTGGTATGTAGGTTAATTTACTCAGAACAACTAGGCATTTTTTGTGTGTATAATTCATGCATCTATTGACTGGCCCAAAGGAAAGTCAATATTTGGCCGAATTATATATACAACTTGTGGCAACAAATATGTAACAGTTATCAAGTTTCCATGTGAATAATAAGTCGGACCAAAGTAAGACATATTATTTGACAGATTTCTTGTTAGTATTTGTTTGCTACATCAAGGTTACCACTTGCAAGTTAATATTTCGTCCAAAGACTAAATATTAATGGAGCGCTAGGTATCTTGCGTGATGGTATATACCAAATTTTGAATCAATCCTTAAGTATGTTATTCATGTCACGATATGAGCATTTAATTTCTTTTATTTCAGTTACAAATCCTGCTTCAATATTTACGCTAGCATCAATTCCATACCTATGCTTATCGGTGCAAACTTTAAAGAATGGAAAGAGAACATTTCGATTGTTCTTGGGGTAATGGATCTAGACCTTGCACTTCGTATAGAACAACCCACGCTCTTGTGGCTAATGACTCTATTGAGGAAAAGAGGAGTTTGAGAAGTGGGATCGTTCAAATCGCATGAGTCTAATAATCATGAGGCGTCTTTGTTAGGAAGTTTTTCGATAGCACATCGTAACAAAGCCATTACACTAAGGGTTTCCTTGAGCCTTGAACAAAGGTTTGCCAAAAGCGAAAAGGTCAAACAAGTACGCTTTTGGCAAAACTTATATCAATGAAGTATAAAGGTAAAGGAAACATAAGGAGTACATTATGGAAATGTCTCATCTTGTTTGAAATTAAAGGCACCAAGTTAGAGCTATCGAGGATTTGCTTGTGCATTTAATTTTGATATCCCTTCTGCACACTTTAATCGCTTTAAGGTGAGCTATAATCGCCAAAAGGACAAATGGTCCTTAATGAGCTCATCTCCTATTGTGTGCAAGAGGAGGATAGATGGAAACAAGATAGAACAAAAGTGCTCATTTGGCTATGACCCTAAAGTCAAGAATAACAAGAGAAAGAGCAATGAAGTCGCAAGTGTGTCATCCATAAAGAAGAAAGAAATAAACAAGGCCCCGAATTGGCTTGTTTCTTTTGTAAGAAGGATGGTCACGTAAAGAAGGATTGTAACAAATATCACACTTGGCGTGCTAAGAAAGGTACAATTCTTGCTATGGTTAGCTCTGAGGTTAACTTAACTTCTGTACCTGAACACACTTGGTGGTTAGACTCCGGTGCAACATCTAACATCAGTGTGTCAATGCAGGGTTGCCTGAATTGCCGAAAGCCAAGTGATGCTGAAAGATTCATCTATGTGGGCGATGGCAAGAAGGTGGAAGTTGAGGCTATAGGCACATTTAGGTTCTTTATTAAAGACCGGATATTATCCGGATTTGAAAGAGACTTATATTGTACCGTCTTTTAGGCGAAATTTGGTTTCTATTTCTGTATTGGACAAATCAAGTTATAATTGTTCTTTCGGAAATGGTTCATTTAGTCTTTTTCATAATTCCAATAAAGTTGGTACCGGTTCTTTAATTTGGCATGACAACCTTTATTTGCTTGATACTATTGCCTCATATAATGAAGTCCTGCATACGGTTTCTCGTGGTATAAAGATAAAATTTACTAATGAGAAATCAAGTTCCTTGTGGCATAAGCGTTTAGGTCATATCTCCATGCAGAGAATTAAGAGGCTTGTGTCAGAAGAAATTTTGGATCCCTTGGATTTCATGATTTTGACATTTGTGTTAATTGTATTAAGGGGAAACAAACAAACATGAGGAAGTTAAGTGCTAATAGAGCTTTAGATGTCTTAGAACCGATACATACAGATATCTGCGCCCATTCCCTACGCTTCTTGGAATGGCCAAAGGTATTTTATCACGTTCATAGACGACTTCTCGCGATATGGTTATATTTATCTTATTCATGAGAAGTCACGATCCTGGATGTGTTCAAAAGTTTTAAGGTGAGGTGGAAAACCAACTTGGCAAAAGAATTAAGGCCGTTCGATCGTAGTGGTGGAGAATACTATGGTAGAAATGACGGATCGGTGAACAACGTCCAGACCTTTGCTAAATTCCTAGAGGAATGCGGATCGTCCCTCGAGATACTATGCCGGGTTCTCCTAGCATGAACGGTGTTCTTTGAGGCGAAACAGGACTCTTAAGGATATGGTGAGGAGTATGATCGGTCATTCCACCTTACGAGTCTCTCTGGGAGAAGCATTAAAAGCTGCAGACTTATTTACTCAACAGTACCAACTAAGGCGACTAACAAAACCCCATACGAACAATGGATAGGCAAAAGCCTAGCATCGGGCATGTACGTACATGGGGATGTCCATTCGAGGCAAGGCCATACGAGGCCTAATGAGAGAAAATTGGACTCAAGAACTGTTAGTAGCTATTTTGTTGGTTATTCGAAAGATCAAGGGTTACAAATTCTATGATCCCACTACTAAGACATTTTTGAAACGGAAATGCAGGTTCTTTGAGGATGTTGAGTTTGAAGGGAGATATGGTTAGGAACATTAATTTTGAAGAAGTTTCAAGGATTTATTTCCTCTTCCTTTGGTTATTCCCAATAATGATCGGATCGGGTTATTTTACCCTGTATTATTGAGGAAAATACTATTCAAGATAATGTTCATGAGGTTCCTCCACAAAATGATGTTCCTCTGAAAGAACAAACTCAAGAACCTCAAGAACCAGTGCCATTAAGGAGATCCACTAGAGAAAGAAGAAGTGCAATCTCGACGATTACATTATCTTTCTTCAGAGAATGAGGCTTGTAGTGAAATTTGGGAGAAGATCCTACCAATCTCCAAAATGCCCCAAAGCCCAAATTCGATTAATTGGATCAATGCTATGAATGAAGAGTTAAAATCCATGAAGGACAATGACGTTTGGGATCTTGTCCCATTGCGAAAGAAAGAAACCCATTGGTTGCAAATGGATATTTAAGACCAAACGGGATTCGAAAGGCAATGTGGAAAGATATAAGGCTCGTCTTGTTGCTAAAGGATATACTCAAAAGGAAGGCATAGACTATAAAGAGACTTTCTCTCCTGTTTCTTGAAAGACTCTTTTAGGGTCATTATGGCACTTGTGGCACATTTTGATCTTGAGCTTGATCGGATGGATGTAAAACAGCGTTTCTAAATGGAAACATTGATGAGACGATTTATATGGAGCAACCGAAAACTTTGTGGTCGGTGACCGAAGCAAATGGTATGCAAATTAAAGAAATCCATCTATGGGCTCAAACAGGCTTCCGGCAATGGTACCACAAATTTCATGAGGTTATTATCTCTTTTGGTTTTGAGGTAAATCTGATTGAGGATTGTGTGTATCATAAATTCAGTGGGAGTAAGTTCATTTTTTTGGTTTTGTATGTTGATGACATATTGCTTGCTTGTAACGATATAGGCATGTTGCATGAAACCAAGAGATTTCTCGCTAAAAATTTCGAGATGAAGGATCTTGGTGGTGCTTCTTTTGTATTAGGAATTCAAATATACCGAGATCGCTCTCAAGGTGTACTTGGATTATCACAAAAGAACTATATCGATAAGGTATTGCAAAGATTTGGCATGCGAATCAGTAAACCTTTAGATACCCTGTGGCCAAGGTGAAAAATTCGGTCTTAGCCAATGTCCTAAGAATGATTTTGAGGCTAAGAAAATGCGAGTATCCTATTCATCTTTGATAGGGAGCTTGATGTATGCTCAAGTTTGCACTAGACCGGATATAGCATATATTGTTGGAATGCTAGCGGTATTTAAGCAATCCAGATTGGATCATTGGGTCGCAACAAAACGGGTGTTGCGGTATTTGCAAAAGACGAAGGATTTCATGCTCACATATAGGAAGTCGATCGCTTGGAGATCATTGGGTATTCGATTCGATTTTCTTTGGTTGTCAAGATACTCGCAAATCCACTTCAGTTACATCTATCTACTTGGTGGAGGTGCGGTTTCTTGAAAAGCGCTAGCGATCACTCGTTGCCCGTCCACAATGGCAAATGAGTATGTTGCTTGCTATGAGGCTTCAACTCATGGGATATGGTTGCGAATTTTGTCACAGTGCGAATTTTGGATCAGGTTGATAGACCACTAAAGTTGTATTGTGACAATAAGTCTGCAGTTATGTATTCTAATAACAACAGGAGCTCGTCAAAGTCTAAGCATATAGACATCAAGTTCCTAGTTGTGAAAGAGAGAATTCAGAGTGGAAAATTGTCAATAGAGCATATAGGTACAGACTCCATGATTGCGGATCCGTTCACTAAAGGCTTGACACCTAAAGTGTTCCATGAGCATATTGCTCATATGGGTGTGGTTTCACCTGAGGAATTCAGTTTTAGTGGGAGTTCGTAATTTTTTTATGCTCATATGACAATACCGGTTTGGTGTAAAGACCTTCAGGTATATTCTCTAGAGAAATAAAGTTTATGTTCTTTTACTCTGAATTCATATCATCTCATTTGGTTTTGAGAAGATGTTTTGATCTCATAAGGTATAAAATTGGACCAGTTGGAAATAGGCATGTTATGATCACATCTCATGTAATTTCCATGCTACACATCCATATTTGATCCATGTCGTTCTTTTATTTTAACATATGTGACCATTGATGGGTTTAGTTACGTTTTAAAGTGACGAAGACCGCTTTGATCCTATGTTGATATAATTGATGAACCGGATTGTTTTAAAGATGCTCATAACATAGATAGCATTTTTGGAGCTCATAAAGTTTTGATATATATTTACTCATGTAGTCCAAGTGGGAGATTGTTGGATTAATTTCCATTATGTGGACCTACATGAGTTAAATTAAATATCAGCTATCTATTTTGGTTGGCTCAAATATATAAAGTGATCAAATATTTGTTAAGAGTCAGAGTATCTATTAGGGATAAATATGGACTTGGAATTAAATCTGTGTAGAGACCTATTTGGAGTCTATCTCTAATTATGGGACGGGATAGGACTCCATACCTAAAGGCTATAAATAAGGTCGAGTCCTCCCAAAGAGGTAATCTCATGCCATACCACCTATCCCCATCAGTAGTTGGAGTTTGTGGCTTACCTCTTGCTGGGAAAGATCAAACCCTAGGTAGACAGAATAATTGTTCATCTACTGTTTCAGATCAGTCCTACGACGAACAATGGCATCGTCATCAGGTATGCTTCCGCGTTTACAGATTATTGATTGGGTGTTGCAATTACCGCATATAAGATTCTGTTAGTTTGATCATCAGTTTTAGATCAGAATTATTCTATCAATATCATGTAAGTACAGGATCTGAAGAGGTATGAATAAATGAAAGAAGTATAAGAGCATTGGCATGGTGTGGAATTGGTGTAAACATATCGAGCCTAACAACTGGATATCAACCCATCACCTTTCTGCCCTGTAGCTCTACTTGCAAATTGGCAATGTTCCGCTGCACGACAGTCAGCTCCCTCAAGAGTCAAGACCCTCGCCAGATCATCGCATTTGTCCGTGCTACTATGATCTTCCGGCAATGGCAAGTCAAGCAAGGAACAGTAGAGACTTCAGAAGCACACCTTTTGAAAATTGAAATAAACCCTATTCTGTGAAATACAAAAAAAACATTTCATCACCATCTCTGCAAGTTGCCAAATCAGAGCACTATTCATAACATAGAACACTGTAAATTGCATAACACAGTGATCTTAGCTCACATTTTTCGATAGGTTCGTAATTAGCTCCAATCCAAGCAAGCAAAGGTTTCATGAGATCAAGAACACAACAGTCACCAAAGTTAGGAGCACATCCCAAAGATGTTCCTCGCGAATTAGCAAGCTTATGCAACTCGCGCGAACCTAAATGCTAAACCCACCCAAAGCATGCGGAATTGCAGTGATAGGCCCCGATTTTGGCAGCAACACTTCTTTCGAAACATACATTTCACATCCCCGGTCTCAATTACCTCGAGAGGAGCCACCACCGAACCAAATCCTACAGTTACCTCAACAGGGACAGCGATTTAATCCGAAGATTTGGATCTAGCGAAAAGGCGGGGAAACGAACAGAAGGGGAGGAGGATTTGGGCGGAGAAACAAATCAAGAAGGCGCGGGGGGAGCAACCTGCGCGGGAGGGGCCGGGAAGCCGAGGTCGGCGGCGATGGCGAGCGCCTCCCCATGCTGCCCAGCCGCTTTACGGGGCGTTTGGTGAGTTGGTGTGTTTCGCTTTCGCCTCGCCGGTAGGTTACAGAGAACAACATTTTTGTTCATTTGACATTTTGATCAAAACTCGAAAGGATGTTGTCTTTTTCCTGGTATTTTTTAATCTTAAATGTTGAATAGGAAAGGTCAAATCAGCTGAAACTATAGAACAATGCTAATGCGAAATCTTTGCAAGGTTGGTTGGAAGTAAATCATCCTCGATATATAGGATTGTTTTAGAATTTTTTAGAAAATCTGTCTACATTCAAACTGACGCATCATGGAAAGATATAGCATTTGTGATATGGATCACATTTCACATATCAGAAGAAAAAAACTGGTAACAACAGACATTTTCATAGAGGTATCATGCTGCACATAAATGGGGGAAAAAGAGAGGAAAGTTCGTATGAGCTGAGGACGTCAATGTACAGTGGATATCCTTTCATGAAATGTAAATTACACACATTTGCACCGGCCTTCATCTGGGCTACACTAACAAAGTAACAAGGTACATACCCTTGGCCCTTTGGTGCGCAAATGAAGCAACAGCAAGATGAACATGACACTATGGTACACTGGCATGAATACACAGGATGACAGATCCCACATCATCAAATGACCCAAAACCAAGCAACAAAAGAACCAATGACCAGCCCAATCCCAAGGAACAGCACTATGACGATCCCGGCGGTCTCAGAGTGGTGGATGGGCACAGCCTTGGGCGCAAGGATCATCAGCACGGAGGTCAGGTACCCGTTGGTCAATCCGAGAAGGCATGTCAGCACGACGACTGGGATCTCAGTGCGGAAGAAGCTGGGACCGTGCAGGCAACCGTAGAACAGAGGGTAGAACAGGAGCCTCGCGAACGATCCAGCGACGGCGACATTGGCGTTCTGGAGTAGGTAGATGGCAGGCAGGGACTTGCCAACAAGATCGAACACATTGTAGGCACTAATGAGGAGGATGGGGTACCAGTCCTTGAGTGCCTCAGAGTGCACGTCCTCTGTGATGTATCCCGGGAATATGGAGAGAGTGACTGCGTAAATGAGAACCACCCCTACCCCGTACCACTTCACTCTCCCAACAATGCTCCACAAGGTTGACCTCCAGGCGGATCCTGTCATGTCGCCACCTTCCTCTGCCTTCTGAGACCTCTTCTTGATGTTCTTGTAGTACACGACAACCGGAAGCCTGTCCGCCACATTGTAGCATACTATGCAGATCACCATCACCACAATGCCGACGATGAAGTAGAGGATTGCACTTTGCCTTAGCCCATGGGCGTCTTGCGGGTAGATCGCTTTGGTAATTACTCTCATTGCTGAGACAAGTACACCTGTATAATGCAATTCATGAAGACAATGTCTCTGGCATTAGCATCTATTTATCAAATAAATCCTCATAACATCCTACATTTTGACCAAAAAAAATGCATCAAGTAAGTGGATTGGTAAGGTGCTGGAAAGTTTTGAGGGCGTTAAATCACAACCTGTGCCCCTCTGATTATTGAAATCTCTTTTTTTTTTTTCAGTTTATTCACTTTAAGGTTTGCAGTTTTACAAGTTGTCCATCTACGTCCCTCTACCATAGATTTCTTCACTTTAATCCATATACCCAGTAGCTGTTAGTAAAATACTAACTTCAAAATCACCTTACATTATGCAATTAAAATAGGCCCAACACCACATACCCTGCTCCAATTTCTCTCCTCACATATTTTGCAATCGGCAATTGACCATTTGGACTAAAATTGGATGAGAGAAAATTTGAAGAAAATCTCCATGAATTAGACAGCTCCAAATGTCAATTCGGTGCCTGATTTGTGAACGAACGCGTAAACCATTTATAGGGTAAAATAAAACAAGAAACAAGAAAACAAGAAACAGAGAGGCAAGGGGAGGGGAGGAAGAATGTACCTGAGGCGGCGGTTCCGGCGACCACGGCCTGCATGTACCGCTCGGGCAGCTCTCCGGCGAACCCGATGACCCCTCCCTGCACCAAGGCATCCGCGACTCCGCACATGACCGTGACGGCGACGGTGACATCGAACGCGCCGTACAGCCGCGGCGTCCCCTTCACGTACACGGCGTCCATGACGGGCACGACGAGGAGCGCGAGCGTGAAGAGGGAAAGCCCCGTGTTGATGCGGGCCGGGGCGCTGGACTTGGGGAAGCAGAGCACGATGAGGAGCAGCGGCAGGAGGCAGGAGAGCATGTAGGCGACGGAGAAGACGCGGTCGACGGGGACGCCCGGGTAGAGGTAGGAGAAGTAGTCGACGGCAGTGATGAATGCGTTCCAGGGGAGCAGGAACCCGGCGCCCAGAGTGAAGAAGACGAGGTACCCAACCCCGAGCCGGTCCGCCGGCTCCTCCGCTGCCTCCGCCCCCGCCGGCGGTGGCAGCAGCAGCGTCGCCTCCTCGTCGCCGCCGGCCATGGCTTCTTCTTGGAGCGCTGGAGCCCGGGCGATTTGGGATCTTGGATGGGTTGTCGCTCGTCGTATTTTCTTGAGCCTTTCGCTTCGCTTTTGCTTTGTTTTCGTGTAGAGCTGAAGCGGTTCGTGCTCGTGGCTTCGCAGATGGAGGCTTTTTTTTTAAATAATTCTTTTTTAAAAAATATTTTAAAGATATCTTCTTCCTAACTTTATTTTCAATTATGATATCTTTGGTTACGTCACAACGCGTGATGTAGCGAAAATATGTTATCACGTCACAGGCCTCGGCGTGACCAAACTGTAACTCTTCTTGGTGTGACATGATTTAGTCTAAAAACGGACGCGTCTAAAAGGATAGGTAGCGTAACAGCACAGTTTAGTTACGCCGCGATTAGTGATATAACAACACAATTTAATCACATCACGGGTCATGACGTGATCAAATGGTTAGAATTGAAAATAAAGTTAAAAAAACTATCTTTAAAATAATTTTAAAATAAGAATTAAAAATTAAAAATAACTCTCGCAGATGATTTGGTGCCGCTCACTGTGTCATTGACAGGGTGGCCACGCTAGGGTAGGGTGGCCGATGACAAAGACCCGTATTTATCTGCTTGTTTTTGCATAATTGCAACGTGAGATTCTTTCCTTGATTTTTTTGGTGAGTGATAAATCACTGTCACGGTAATATCCGAGAAGAAAGCATTATAGTAGAGTGAATCTAATGTGGGTGTTTGTTAAATCTCACGTCGCCGGTAAATCCCACTCGCCAGTGATTGGCATTTGTTGTTGCCTCTACGGCTCTACCTGTGCCCGCGCTCAATAGCGTTTACCATTTTTCACAGCAGTGCAATAGGATTTTACAGCGAAAGCTATGTGATGTATTTAATGCGGTAGGATAAGTATAAAGCTGTAGTAATATATATGGCTCACCAGATGTTTTTTAAATATGATAATTGATAAATAAATCGGTGCGTGCATGTTGTGGGCGTTGGGTTGGTGGCGGTGGCGGCCGCCGCCCTCCTGCTCTCGGGTCTCCCTCCTCCTGCACTCTCTCTCTCTCTCTGCCCCTCCGGCGCCGCCCCCAGCTCCCACGGCGTCGCGCTCCAGCACCCACACCGCCACCTTGCCATTCTGATGCCTGTATGTATGCCGTCGCACAGCCATCCTCTTGCCCGCGCAGCCGGCCGCCACTCCGATGCAAACATAGACCAGCGGTCCAGCTCCGAAGTCGCCCTCCTACTGCCTCACAGCGGCCTCCTACTCCCACGCGGTCGTCCCCCCACCCTCCTGGCGCCATCCCCCATTCATCGCCGCTTGTCGGGGGTCTTGTCGGCATTCCGCCGTCGGCCTCCACCGTCAGCGTCCTCCGTCGTCGCCCCTGTTCCAGATCTTGCCAGCTTGTCTTCAATCCCAACAGGCCGCTATCTTCCGCTGTCTCCTTCACACCGTGGAAGCCTCCGCCGTCGTTGATCTGCACTTTCCGAAGGCCGTCACTCGCTGATGCAGCTGCAACCCCCCAACGCACATCACCTGTTTGTTGGTACGCCACTACCAGCACCCTGAGCATTTCCCTCCAAGTTTGTATTGGAAATGGAAGGGGAAGCAAGCGAACAAGCTCCCAAGTTGTTGAATGAAGCAGTGTCTTCACTTGGTGAGGGCCGGGGTGGATTGATGGAGGCAAATGAGGACGTCGAAGCTTTCCCCCTTCTTTGAATGCCAAGTGCTTCAACTACCTTTCCAATGGCCACCGGGTAGTGGCGTGTCCAGCTATGCAGCACCTCGCACACAGGCCCCAATCGGTGTTCAAGGGGACCTCGCCGCGTTCTTCGCTCAAGTTTATTGGTAAGTGTTTCAACTGCTTAGCTACTCATCACCGAGTTGCAACTTGCTCCAATCCTCCAATCCACCTCTTCAGCTTCTGTTTGTGCTGGACCCCCTCTTAGTTGGTCCTCTTGGTAATGATTCTATCAAACCAGGGAAATCCTCGGTTACGGTCTCTCCTAGTAGTTTTCCTTTTTCAGTAGAGGATGTTGCTCAAGCGATTTGCGAAAAAGTTCCAAGTCCCTCTGGATAGGATTCATGTGCAGGTCCTCCCGGTTGTTGTAGGTGACACCATTAGTGGCTCAGGCATGGTGGAACCAAAGCTTCGATCTCCAGGTCTACCTGTTGAAGGTGTTTCTTCGGCACCCGTGGAAAGAGGCGAAATACAAGGTTCAAGCCCTTTTGACTAATGAATTTAAGGAAACTCCAACTCCCTGAAGGCTTGCAGAAGCTGCTTCTGCTTCCTCCGAGGGTCTTGCACCTCTCACTGTCGACCCCTCAGCTTCCGTTGCTACAGGGGAGTAGTCGATCACTTCGTCGGCCTTGATTGTGATGCCCTCAGTTTCTTGGTTTTTAGCTTAGAAGTCGTAGCCCTTGGTTTTTTTTAAAAAAGAAGCCTACAAACTTTTGCACATCCCTGCGCCAAGCCAGCTTCGTCTGGTCAGCTTCCTTTTACCTTACTTAATTTGGTATCAGATTTTCTTTCGCTATATCTACAATGCAGTTCTGACCTCTGCTACCGCCGATTAGTGAAATACGAGCTCTTTGTGTAAAGGAAAGTATCAGCGGAGAACATAAAATACATAATACAAAGGCACTGTTTTTTTTTTTTTTGGGTGCGAAATGATTATGGAATGTTGCTTGCACGAAACATCGATTCCATTTCCACGTGCGGTTGCTTTGTCAGCTCCAAAGTCGTCGGGCTCTAGGCCTTGCAAGCACGCTGCACGCCGCTCCATGTCAACTTGGGCTCATAATTCCTACAAAAAAGCCTAAACCCAGCCGGCCCATTTGGTTTTATTTCTTTTAAAACACACGCACCATTAACGCCCCAAAAACCTCACTCCTCCTCGCTGGCCTCCTTCCCCTTGGGCAGCAACACCCAACGGCTAGGGCAGGGCGGCGGCGGAAGCCTATGGCCCAGGTTTTCTTCCTTTTTCAAAAATCCTCCTCCAAATTTTTTTGCCATCACATTGAGTCTCCTAAGACCATTTTGGTTGGACCTTGGCTCATGAGCTAGCTTTTACTCAAGTGTGAAGGTAACAATATTTTCCTGGGAGGCTACGGGGCTAGGGTTGAGAAGTGATGGAATGGCAGTCCAACAGAGTTTTGTTAAACCTTTGGGTTACATCAGCCACACAATTCCACCTCCAATATCTAAAGAACTGAACCGCCAACTAACTTTGTCATGAAATGCACATTTCTTAGCCCTGGCCTAAATTTTGGAGCTGGGATGTTCGACTGGCTTCTTGACTTGAAGAAACAAAAGCTGACTCAGTCAAAATAGTGCTTCGTTATATTGAAGTTTCCAATGAGCTATCAAATTTGAAGAACATCTAGGCAATGAGTTAACAATTTATTTATGGTTTGCCCTGTTGACTTCGATCTTGTTAAAGCATACAAATAAAATTTTCTAATGATAAAGTTAGCCTATGTAGATATATGCCTTTGGCCATCTAAAAGTTTGCATTAGCATTATATTGTGCTACCAAAAAAAAAATTATACTGAGCATTACATTGATTGTAGATAGCTTCAGAGCAAAATGTTTGTCTCTTTGATTGTCTGACATGCAAATTGTTATCTGCAGAACAACTGGTGATGGAAGTACCGTTTGTCATTTTCCTCTCCTTCTGGCCTGTTTGGCAAATGAACGGGTTTAATTCACACCTGAAGTCTGGAAGATTTATGTACACAGTACACCATTCCTTCACTGAATGTGACATAGGCAAGCCTTGTTGTACTTGCAAATTTTCAATGAATCATTTGTAGGTAATCCTGCTTGGAATGTACAATTTTTTTTAGGGAAAATGACAAGAGCATTGCCACCTTTGCATTAAAGAAGGAGAAGCACACAGGCTACAAACAAGAAAACCGAAGACACACAAAACACAAAAGAGGTTAAAAGAAGCAAAGTGGAAAGAGAAAAGAAAGAGCTAAGAGAGAGAAAGAGAACAAAGATACCTAGAAACTAAACAAAAAACAACAAACAACAAAATTAATCGCGATCCTTATGAAATAGCTAAATCTCATGCCGGTAAATAGGCCGCAAAATTTTTGCCCCGCTTATTGGGCATGTTTGGTTCGAGGCCTAAGAGCTATGCCTGAGAAAAAGTGGTGCCTGAGAGTAGCCTGAGAAGTAGATGTTTTTTGTCTGTTCAAGCAAACCTGGAGATGTGGTGTTTGGTTAGTGATACGTGCCTGGAGATAGAAAAGAGAGAGAAAGAATTAAAGGGATAGCTGCCTGAGCCAGGCGTCCATTTTCAGCACCTGGTTGCCAGGCCTTGAACCAAGCGTGGCCCAGGCAACCATCCGGAAGTGCTTTGGCCAGGCCGGCTGTCTTCAGGTATCGAACCAAGCAAGCACATTATCCATGCCCTGGCCTCTTCCTCGATGATTGCAACAGTTCCGAAGACGTCATTGCACTGGTGTTGAAAAATTATTTTATTTCTTTCTTTCCAGACTTGCCACATAGTGAGGATAACTAGAGAGTTTTGACCCTTCTTACCCGCGCCCTTTCACTTAGTGACACAGCCATCCACCAGTCCAGTATCGACGTATGAGTATCACAATGTGTCGGTAACATGCTATTGCGTTGTGCCCAAGTTGCGATAGCGTTCTATACCCTTTTGGTATAGGCACAACTAATAAGAAAGTGGTGTGCTGTTTCTGAATTGTTGGAATGTACAATTTTCGGTATGTAGTTTATCTTTGTTGGTGATGCAAGAAATTTATGTAGTTAGAAACTGATGAAAATCAACTCATAGTCATTTGAATTATGCCCCGGATTCCTCTTGCTTTTTGACAAATTGACTGTTAATTTGAGTACAAACTTGTCTCTTACGAGAAACAATTGCTGCTTTTATTTGGTGGTTACCAAGATCCAACTTTTCAAGTGCCTTGTAGTTTGTTGACAAATTGAATGGGCCTAGCCCTTGCATATCCAGGAAAGTAGATATGGAGGCCAGTGTACTGGGGAAGATTTAGATTTGTTCCTATGGAACTAGAACCACCATGCTGTCAAGGTAGGCTTGGCTTTGTTTGGCTGGCTATTAGGGGTTGAAACTAGAAAGGCTTCATGCCTTTTGGTGTTTGTTTTAAGTCCATCATATTAACTTGGAATAGCTGTAAGTTGTGCTTCTAATGTGCCTTTCCCTTTGTCTGTCCCGCTTTATTCCTGTGGTTGAGTGAATGAACGGGCCAGGTTTTGTTCTTGGGCGGGACTGAAATCGGACACTCTTTTCTCTGAGATCTGAGACGGGATATTCAGCAAAGTTTCAGGAGCAAGAGAAGTAAGTAGTGTTGGGTGCTATACTGCTATGGTCATTCCTGTGTTCTCTTCAACCAAAACGGTTCAGTGGGAGGGGCAAGCTGAACAAAATGGATCTGATGATCTTCGGTTACTAGCTTGTCGTTCACAAAAGCCAATCTATCACTTGTTGTGTTGTTTTATTAGTTATTGATGAAAAGATGTCATTGTTCTTTCTTGATGTGATCTAAGCTCCTGTATGTGATTCCTGTATGTATTCTTTGAGCTTGGATTTTAAATGTGGTTGTGAAAAACAGGATACGCTTAGTCTGATGGACGAGTACTACCAAGTGATTAGTCCTCATACGGTTAATTGATCGGAATTTAAGATACAATTATACTTTTTAATGGTATATTTGCCTGTATTTAAAATCAATTAAAACTAATCTATTTATCAAAATTATGATAAATTATCAATGTCGAAAACATCACTTGTAATCATTTTCATTCTGTAGTTCATACTTCCCTATACGTTATGCATTATGTACACCATTATCATGAACAAACCCGTTTTAATTAGTGAAAAATAATTTGTTCTAATGATTAATTTGGATCAGTATCGAAGGGATTTAGACTTAGTAGGACTAAAATTGAGTATATGAAGTGTGATTTCAGCGGTGCCGGGGTAGATGATGGAGATGTTAGGTTGGACGGACAAGTAGTGCCTAGGAAGAATACGTTTCAGTATTTGGGATCGATGCTACAGCGAGACAGAGAGATTGATAAAGACGTGAGCTACAGGATTAGAGCGGAGTGGGTGAAATGACGCCAAGCATCGGGTGTCATGTGTGACAAAAGAGTTCCTCAAAAGTTAAAGGGTAAGTTCTATAGGACGACGATCAGACATGCGATGCTATACGGAGCAGAATGTTAGACGACTAAAAGACAATATATATAGAAGATGAGTGTAGCGGAGATGGGGATGCTGCAATGGATATGTGGTCACACAAGGCGAGATCGAATCTGCAATGAGGATATACGTGATAGGGTGGGGGTAGCACCAATTGAAGAGAAGCTTATCCAACATCGCTTGAGATGGTTTGGACATCTCCAACGAGGCCTTTTAAGGCACCGGTTTTTGCCATGTTTTGCATTTCATTGTTTATACCTCATCCATATCGTACATACTGTAAACACTATCACACAATATTATAAACTAATTTATTGTAATTAGTGAATAAAAATAAGTTGTTTTCATTATTAAATGAAAAAAAGACTATTAATCGAAAAACGGCTGATAAATTGGATTATGTGGTCAATTAATCATTTGACAGTGTTAATAGCACTTCAATTATACTATTCATGACAGTTTAGTCATCGGTCGAGTTGATCGTTTTTCACCACACTGATTTGGATACATGTTGCTAGTCGAGAAAAGGCTGATTAATCGGGTTGTGTAACTGATTATTCATTTGATTGCGTTAATACTCCTTCGGAATTCTCTCTTTTTTAATTACAGGAAAGAAACATGCACTCCAAACGCACACACATGCCAGTACGTCTCTTTAGCATACGTCTAGAAAGATGAAGACTAGTGATAAATCCGTGACATAAAATTTCTATTGAAGCGCACTCATATGTGCATAAAGGTGTGCATTATGATTTGAACCTTGTTGTCCAGTATTCGTGAGTCGGGACAGGCGGCAACACCAATTACTTGGGCGATTAATCGGTTTAGCACTCTAGCTAGTCTCTTGGTTTTGCAACAAATACATAACTCTTTTGAGATTTTCATAAAGGCATTTTACCTCTTTTTAGGCTCAATTTTGATGTCATTTCTTTACTTTCAAAAAAAAGATGAATGACAAATTCAGCAATATAGGCTGATTTGCCTATTAAATATGAGTTTTAAATTTTTTACTAAAGTAGGTACTAATCATAATATGGACATTGCTCAAAACATTGTTCGTCCATCTCAAATGGCTTTTATGCCAGGGAAAAATATTATGGAATGGGTAGTTGTTTTACATGAAATAATTCATGAGCTACATAAAAAGAAATTAGATGAAATTATTTTTAAGATTGATTTTGAAAAAGCTTATGATAAGATCAAATGACCTTTTATACAACAAACTCTTAGAATAAAGGGTTTCTCTCCAAATTAGTGTGCTTAGATTGAGAGTTTTGTTGCGGGGTAGTGTGAGGATTAAGATTAATAATAGTATTGGGCTTTATTTCTAAACTAAGAAAGGGCTTAGGCAGGGGGGACCCTCTGTCTCCAATTCTTTTTAATATGGTTGAGGACATGTTAGCCATTTTTATTGGAAGGGCTAAGAATGAGGGTCATGTCAGTGGGATAATATCGTATTTGATTGATGATGGTCTTTTTATCCTTCAATATGCTGATGATACTATTCTTTTCATAGATCACAATTTTGATCAAGCAAAAAATGTGAAGCTTATTCTTTGTGCGTTTGAGCAACTTGCTGGTTTAAAGATTAATCTTTATAAAAGTGAGATCTTTTGCTTTGGAGAAGCTAAGAATTTTGAATCTCAATACTTAAGGATATTTGGATGTGAGATGTTCTTTTCCCATTAAATATTTAGGTATTCCGAGCCATTTTAGAAAATTTAGGAATAATGAATGGACGGGTTTGGAAGATCGCTTCGAAAAATGGTTGAGCAATTGGAAAGAGAAAAAAATTATCTACTAGTGGTAGACTGGTACTTATAAATTCGGTTTTGAGTGACTTTCCTATGTTTATGCTTTCTTTCTTTGAGGTACCCAAGGGGGTCCTTAAAAGATTGGATTTTTTTAGGTCTAGATTTTATTGACAGAGTGACAACCATAAAAAAATATAGGTTGGTTAAATAGAATATTCTTTGTAGGCCCAAGGACTAAGGTGGTCTGGGAATTTAGAACCTCGAGATAAAAAAAAATAAGTGTCTTTTGGCTAAATGGTTCTTCAAACTTTTGAATGAGGAATAGGTTTGGCAGCAATTGCTTAAAAATAAGTATTTGCATGATAAATCTATCTCTTAAGTTGAGAGTAAACCTAGGAATTCTCAATTTTGGAGGGGATTGATGAAGGTAAAGCATGATTTTATTCAACGTTGTTCTTTTAATCTTGGGGATGGGAAACAAATCAGATTTTGGAAGGATGTTTGGGTTAGACAACGACCTCTAGATGAACTTTATCCACCGTTGTTTGAGGTAGTTTGGAAAAACATGCTTTGGTTGCAGATGTTTTAGAAACTATTCCTTTAAATTTGAGTTTTAGGAGAGCACTTATTGGCCCAAAGTTGCTTGCTTTCAATAATCTTATAGTGAGAATAGCCAATGCGCATCTTACCATGGATAAGGATATGATTCGATGGAACTTGTGTAGGAATTGATAATTTTTAGTCAAATCTATGTATGTTGTTTTGGGAGACACCAATTATCGTTTTCGATGCAAAAAGTTATGGAAAGTTAACGTACCCTTTAAGATAAATTTTTTTCTTGTGATACCTTTATAGAGGAGTTACTTTGACTAAGGATAGTTTATTAAAATAGAATTGGAGGGTGACATAAATTGTTGTTTTTGTGGTCAAAAGGAGACTATACAACATTTATTTTTTAATTGTTGCTTAGTTCGTTTTGCTTGGCGTATAGTTCAAATTACTTTTAATCTTAACAGACCTAATAATATTCAGAATATCTTTAGAAACTGGTTATTAGGTCTTAATTCGGATTTAAAAGCAACTATTTTGATGGGGGTGGCTGCACTATGTTGGTCTATCTGGTTATGTCGTAATGATGCCGTTTTTGACAAGACAGTTATTAACCATTCTCTACAGGTTATATTCATATGTATCCATTGGATATATTCTTGGTTAGCTTTGCAATGCCAATGAAGGAGGGAGACCTTGGTAGCTAGGAGCAAAGCATTAGAGATCATTATAAGGAAGATCTTCAACAAAAATGGATGAAAGCTATGTAATAGGCTTCGAGATATTTGACGCACTTTCAGTCAGGGGCGGAGATGGGCCTCGGGGCGGTTGGGCAACGGCTAGTACTTAATTGTTTATTTTTATAAAGATGTTTATTTTCATAAGAATGTTTATTGTTTTTATTTGGCTTTTTAGTTGGGCGTTGGTTTATTTTCTATCGCAATTTTTGGAGCGTTTGTTTTGCTTAATCGCTTGTTGCATTATGGTTTATATTTGCTATTGGCTTAAACATTAAATTCAAATTTTATTTCGATTGTATTTGTTTGGATTAAGATTTTTTTAGGTCATTGTAATAAATTTTGAGCTGTGTGTATCCTCGGATACATACAGTGACCGGAAGAGGTTTTCTCTTCTATTATCTAAAAAAACTTTTTGAGCTCCATAATTAGTTGGAACAAAATAATAACAATAATGCATTAATTAGTTGGAACAAAACTGAAGACCGAATCAATCGAGGGCGCCGCACTGATCAACGTCCCTCACATCACGCGGCAACCGACGGTGTTGTCGTCACTGAACAAGTCCTCGTCGACGAACCGGGTGGGCTGCGGCCGGACCACCGGAGGAGGACGGCAGTATGGCGGCGGCGGCATTCCGTAGCAGCAGCCACCAATACCGTACGCGTACGGAGGCGGCGTATGCGGCATTGTGTAGTTCGCTGCATAGTGCGGCAGATGCATGGGCACAGCCATGGCTGGCTCAGCCCGGTGGTAGCACATAGTTGCCTTCACATGATAGTCTTCAGAAACGCTAATAGCAGCAGTGTCAGCTGTGCTTCCTTCTTGCTGCTCCTTTACAATGGCATCGCCATTGCCACTCGTGTCGTTCTTGGCCTCAGCGTATGCTCCCTTTGGTGCGCACTTGTCGTCGGCGCCGTGTTTCGGCTTGCTGGCGTCCTCGCCGTCTTCGCTGCCCTTGGCGCCAATCTTCTCATTGGCCAGTGATGGCTTGTTGCCAATCTCGCCGCCATCGCGTTTCTTCTTCTCCCCCTGCGGTGGTGGCTGCACGATCACCTCGGCGATCTTGCCGACCTTGGCGAGCCTCTTCACGAGGCGGCCGCTGTCGACGTCGCCGACGACGGCCACCCTGTCGGCCGTCGGGTGGACCTCCGTCCTCAGGACGCCTGCATGCACAGACAAGTAGCCGCGCGTGCTGCCAGGCTTCAAGAACCAAGGCATGGCATTGATGCAGAATTGCAGACAGGACACATTGTCAGAGACAGAGACCTTTGAGGTTGAGAGCCTTGAGCACCTTCCTCCTGCAGCCGTCGCAGCAGTTGACACTCACCTTCAGGTCAACTCTCTGCATATGCATGCGTGCACCATGCCAAATTAGTACAACCACAAGCAGATTAAGATGCAGTAGTGTATCAAGAAATGCTTGGAGAAATAATTAAGCAGCTAATAATCATGCTCTTAGCTCTGTCTGTACCTTGAGTCCTTCTCCTTGCTTAGCCATGGGAATGGCAGATGGGTTGGTAGATTAGAAACTAGATGTAGCTAATTAAAGATGGTTAAATTAATGGAGAGGCTAATCGATGGCTAACTACGTTCACATGTCGCCGCTCCACTTATATGCTCTCAGTCTCAGAGCACCGAGGCAACTTGCATCTGAGCTGGGAGATGCGACCTCCAAGCATTCCTAGCCGTTGATTCCTGCCGAGCTGTATGGATTTGTTTTGGTACTTATTTTGGGAGAATACAAGGAGGTATATACCAGGGACAATACAACTCAACATGTACACTAGTACAGCTTCAGGACGCTGCCAGCTAGCTAGTCCATGAAGCCATGTTGATTGATCAGGAGAGAGATGCATAGCAAAGCTTTTTCCCTGTGCATTTTTTTTTGGTTATTACAAGACACGCGCGTACACACACCACTACACACGCATATGTGAATACGTCTCATTAACACACGCCTAAACAGATAGAGGTCAGGAATAAATCTATGAACCTCACAAAATTTCTGCTGAAACGTATTCGTGTGTACATAAACATAAGCATCAGAATTTGATTCCTGATAGGTGAAGTTGTACAACTACAACTCCACCGCTACATCAGGAGGTGGCTCCCTTCCGGGGCCATGATTAACTACAACTGGGGAGCACAAATGCTGGGGTTAACTCAATGATTGATGCCTGTTTAGGCCAAAGTATTAGTGCCAGTGTACAGAAAAGAGGGGAGCCATCTGTGTGGTTATGCTTATGCACGCTTGATATATAGCATGTACTTGTGTGAGTGCAGCTAGCACAGTAGCATAGGCAAATGAACCGAGCATAAAGTCCTTGCTCCATGGGATCGTATATATAAAAAAATGTAAATCGATGGTATAATCGAACCGGAACGTATGAAAAGTAGCCAAAAGAGGGAGTATTAAAGTATTAATTAAGGTGATAAATATCCTGGCTGTGCTGCTAGCCTGGCCCGGGCTTTGCGATAAATAGTAACGCCGCGGTAAATCTACAATACCCACCACAGTAAACCAAACACTACAAAGAGTAGATCTGGCCACCAGCCGCCGATCGAATGGCTCAAATTGCAACTGCAAGTCACATCCATCGTTTGGATGTAACGACAAGCATTACCTTGGCTGCTTAGATCTGTTCAGTTCTATATGCTTGGTCAGGGATGGAGCCAGCCACGGCCCAAGCCTCGTGCTTGGTGTCGGGATCTAAATATATAAATCTGGACTCTCTGTGTATACTGCACTAGTCTAGGATCATACTAGTGCACACACTGGCAACATCGATGAAATATTATTCCATATGCAAAGATAACTAAAAATAGATAATTAACAATAATTATCAGAGTAACGACCTTAAGGTCAAATCTTACAATTAATACCTCGGAAGGCTAATAGCTCAAATAAACTGCAGCGGAAGAAAACAGAATAACTTCAGTGAAACTTATCCATATGCCCGCAGGCAATTGACTCGGGTAGTGCGATCTAATTCTCTACAATCTTTGAAGTGGACCTTGTCGACGGACGATGAACTAATGCAGTCTTCATCAACTGAACAACACTGTTTATAGCAAGAATGATCACATAGAGTACTCAGCAAATTGCACTACAAAATACAATTATAGATGATGGTTTATTCCAAAGGATATAATGTCTATGGTTCTTTTGCATAAGAGCAACAATTGCAGATGAATATGAATAATAGATTGAAAACATAATTAAAAACAAATAGTAATAATGATTTAGTAAGTATTTTCACAAAGCTCATTTAATCTAGATCCATTCTTTCACATAGCTGTATAAGTTTAATCACACAGTTATCCCTCCCAATTATTTTATAAAAATCCACCTATCGTGTGAAATCCCCGAGCATGTCCATGACCGAGGTCGTGGCCATTCGAATAGATTGTTAACACTCTGCAGAGGTTGTACACTTTACTCCCAAGTTGCAATCAACTTGATTGAAGAAGATTACAACAAAACCTTTTCGAATTTTGTCAGACCCGGGTATTAATACACCCAGATCCTCTGTGCATTTCTGAACTAGTCCCATGATCAGTAGCTAGTCCACACAGTAAACAAAATGATAACAAATTCATATCACAACTTTATTAATAAATAACAACAGAGTTGATTACAAAGGAGGCTTACAGGCCCACAATAAAATAAACACAGCGGAAGACGAAGAAGTAGTAGGGTCCAGTTAAACTGCCACAGGCAATCGACTGGGGAAGTGGCCTAGTCGTCGAGATCCACATCGGTAGCAAAGTCCTTCTCCTCTGAAATTTGTTTGCATAAGCAAGAATGAGCACAACTTCCGTGCTCGCAAGTTACACCCGTCAAGTACAGAATGACATGCATATATGGATGTAACAAAGGATGGCTTATAAAGTTATTTGCATAAAGCAGCATTTTCTTTAAATACTGGTACTAGATTCCAAAGCAGTTATTCTATAACTAAAGTTTATAAAATTCTCAATTTTATAGTCAGATAACGTTCACACATGAATGGTGAAGGATATCCTCCTATCACATGGCGTTTGCATAATTCCCAATTGGATAAACCGGTTTTGAAGAAGTCTTTTCCGACAAAATCATAGTCTAACTTTGAGTAGTTACGCTAGCATGTCCATAACAGCGGACACGGCTATTCGAATAGTTTTACACTCTGCAGAGGTTGTGCGGCTTTACCCACATGACAAGACTTTTCTAGTTTGTCCAGGCATATATCTATGCCACCGCTCACTACCTTTGGTAAGCGGTCTAGAGCACGTGTCGAGGCCTTTACAATGTTACGTCTTAATGTATTTATACCGCTAAGATTTCGCTACCATTGGGTGGCCATCCTCGGAAGCCCCTCTTGCGCGGATGGGTCTCTTGTCGACCAACACCCATACCAACAACATAGCACAAACGACACTAAGGCGTCATAAATTATTTAGCCAAGTCCCGCCCATACGGGACATGTGGTGGTACGATTAGGCGTAGCATCATGCACTCGAAGACCGGTCCTTAAGCGACTTGGCGACTTTCCAAAACCCACAGGCCTTAACCTAACAGATTAAGCGGTGCATGAACTGCACCCACCAATCATCCATTCCGCCAAGTCCAAACCATCATTTTATTTTATTTTCCAAGTCATTTGTAAAACTTCCATGACACCACAGATGCTAAGGGTACAATTTAATCAATAATTGATTGATGGCTGAAATTCCCCAAAAACAAGTTTGGTCTAAAAGCATGGCTAAGCAATATGTTTAAATGATCCTAGTTCATACTATTGTATCAACCAGGTTTGATCTAGGGTGACAATGTGTTTGATTCAATATCAACATTGGCCATACAAAGGATTTTAGGCATAACTATATATTTAAAACAGAATTTAAGATACTGATATAGATAAGCATGCAGTAATAATTTAAAACAGTATATAAATAATTTAAAATAGTAGGATGAATATGATCAAGGGTATAGCTTGCCTTGCTTGATGAGGTGACGTTGTTTTTCTTAACAGATCACCTTATGAACTTACGGTGTTGAGGTGGCGTTGTTTTTCTTAACAGGTCACCTAGTACTCACAAGTACTATCTTCAGGTAGTCCAAGTGTACGATCACGATGATCATACAGTCAAAATCAATCCTCTTATGTTGCTCTTCAGTCAAAATCTGATTCTCCGAAGTCGTTGATGATCACACAGTCAAAATCAATCTTCTTATATTGCTCTTCAATTGGTGTCGAAATCTGATTCTCCGAAGTCGTCGAATTCTAATCGTGCAATACAACAAATTCAACTCAAATTCAAATAAATTCAAAAGGACAGATCAAATTAACTCCAAATAGAAATATTTTACTTTAGTTAGCTAGATAATAATTTTATATGAATTTACAAACTTGAATGGACTAAAACAGAGTTTGGGAGCAAAAGATATGAATTTTAGAAGATTAAAATTACATGAAATGATAATTTAGAGTTGAAAGGAATTGCAGGTCAAATGAACCCAAAATCAAATGATTTTGGTTTAGATGGCTAGATCTTGATTTTATAGGAATATAGAAATTTGAATGGACGAAATCGGAGTTCGTATGAGGGAGAACGAACCCTGGGAAGTTCTAAATCTAAATAAAATCTAATTTTCAGATTTTATTGATTTTCTTGAATTATTTTTCTAAAGAAAATCCTAATTATTGCGCAAGCATGGCGTCGTGAGATTTTCTTTTTCAGTAATTATTTTCCTAAAGGAAAATAATTTGTTTCATCGACAGTGGGCCCGCGTGTCGGTGACTTCGGCTCACTGATGAACCGGTTCACCGAGCCCAAGGAATCAGTGCGGAGTGGACCGTGCGCGCGCATGCCACGTGGCGAACGCATAGCGGGAAGGGTGACATGGCGATGACTGGCGCCACATGGCGCCACGTATCTTCCACATCGTCGGACGGCGATGCTCGAGTTCCAAGGAACCGTGGCGGCGGCGTTCGTCGGCGAGGTACCAAGCGGAAGAGGAGGATTCGGGATCGTGATGCTCACCACGGCGGCGATTGGGGACGGAGAATCGCCGGCGGCGGCGAAGCGGCGGCGTTACGGCTCGTGGCGGCGATAGGGCTCGGCGGTGCTCGGTGACAGGAGATGCGCCGCGGGGGCGGCGGGGTGGCGGCGATGCCTTTGGTGTGGTCGGGATGGCCGGAGAGTCGATGACGGCGGCGCTAGAGCGGTGACGCAGTGGCGGTCGTCGGTGAAGAAGAGATGATTCGGCGAGTGGGAGCGAGAGAGGAGTGGGGTGGCGGCGAGTTGAGGAGGAAGAAGCGCACCGGGCGTGCTTTTATAGGGGAGGAGGGGCACGGAGGAGGAGATCGTGTGCGGGTGGTGCGGCGGCGTTCGATGTCTTGAGCGAACCGCGGAGTAAAGAAAGGAAAAGTGGGGAAGTGGGCGGCGTGATGAGGGCTTTTGAATGCGCACGATGGCGAGGGCGTGGGCGAGAAACGGCACTAACGGGCTCGCGGCGTAGTAATGGCGACGGTTTACGCGCGAGGAAGAAGAAAGGAATGAAGAAGAAGGTGCGGGAAGAAGAAGAGGTTGGCGACCGTTGGATCGCGATCTGATGGAAGCGGAAAAGATGGTGGCGTGGGGCTTTGCTCACTGTCTGATTTAAATCCAACGATTCATAATGAGTGGATCATTCGGAGGTCCCGAAGGTCACGAAGAATCTTGGCCGTTGGATACCGATCCAATGGTCAGAGGAGAGGAAGAGAGAGAAGGAGTGCGTGGGCGGCGGTGGCCGTCGGATGGCGATCGGGCGGTGGGGAGGAAAGTGAGGAGAGAGGGAGCGGCGGACGGGCTGGAGTGGGCTGGCGCGCGGTGAGGAAATGGGCTGGGTCTTTGAGATTCGGCCCAAAGAAGATTTTTGGGTTTTTAATTGATTTATCAATTGATTTAATCCAGATAATTCAAAAGGACTTTACAAAATAGTAAAATACATCCAAAAATTCTAGAAAAATTCACAGAAATTCCTAGAGTTATTTTGGACTTAAATAAAATAGTTCCAACTTTATGTTGGCTTTTAATTTTGTAAATAAATTATTTTAGCTTTAAATTATTTAAGAAAAAGCTTTTAAAAAACTCAGAAAATTCCAGAAATTAAGTAAATTTTTATTTTTCAATTCAAATCCAATAAAACTTCAATAACTTCAAATAAATTTTAAAATTTGACTTTCACAATTTCAAAGATTCAAATAAGGCAATGAAACTTTGGCAAATTCTTAGAAAATCCAATTAGAACAATAATTTTATTTTATTTTGGTAACATAACTTTGGGATGTTACAAAATTTCATCTCGACAATTGACACTCCCGATGTGCATACTGTCAAACCCAACATCTCTTGTTGGTTCGACGCACACTATTGGACTTGGAGACGGCGAACCACTCATAAATATGACCCAAACACAGTAGTACACACCTCCACCCTAGCATATAGTCTAACCTACTGCCTGAGTAGTTAATTCTGAGACTTTGTAACTTACTAAGTTAGACATGTCCCATACCAGACATGTGGTTGTACAGTTATGACTCAGTTCAATGGCGCACAAAGTTAAATCCTTAATTGACCAGGGCGAGACTGCCCAATTTCTAGCCAAATTACCAAGATTAATATTTTCCAAGCACACAGTTCCACCATATCACAATTTTTTCCACTTGCCTCGGTCTAAATATTTTCCCACCTTGTTAGTTAAGTGCAACACATGCCATCAACGAGTGACAATATACAACACACAGTCTTTCCACAAAGAAGTTCTATAATCACTTAGTAAAGTTTAGATTGCAACTCAAAATGATATCAATGACCCGTTGCATGGCTAAGCGGACTAATCGTGTCTAACCAACCCACGTTGGTGCTATGTTAATACCGACTAGTAATTAACCAAGCTAGGGTGACAAAAGATCATGATGATACAATGAGCAAAGTGGATATAATTAACTAGGTGCATAGCTAATCCCAAAGTATTTAAGAATTAAATAATTGAAATAATATGCAATAATTTGAATCAAAATAATTTTAGAAAACTGGGTGGAATATAATCAAAGCACAACTTGCCCTGCTACAACAATGTTGTTGTTCTTTTTCTTCGATCTTCGATCTTCCTTAACCTTTAGCTCATTCTAGCGAGTTTGGAATGACAACGTCTAACGAGAGAAAAAGCGTAAAAATAAACAAAACTCAAAAATACAAATTAAATGAACTCCAAATTGAAATTGAATGGTACAGAAAGGTAGTGCTTCATTTTAGATGAATTTAGAAACTTGAATGGGTTCAATCGGAGTTTGTATGAGGAAGAACGAGCTCTCGAAAGTTTGATCGAAAAAGAAAATACTGAAAAAGAAAAGAGAGAGAGAAAATGATAGGTGGGGTGAGGGAATATTCCTAGGAATCTTTATTTTTGGGAAATTAACAAAACAGCTGAGACACTGACATATGGGACCCATTGGAATTAAAATGAATTTAAGGATTTAAAAGAATTCTAGAAAATAGAGTGGCTGACATGTGGGGCCACTGGTCCATAGACCAAGTCCACAGAGTTGGGCTTGGGTCCACGGTGAACCGGGTTCACATAATAGTGCCTAACAAGGTGGGTCCACAGGTAAGTGACTTGGTCCATGGTGGACGAAGTCCACTGGATTGGGTTTAGGGTTAGGTATGGGTGGATGCCACATGGACGTTGACATGGCTGACAAGTCAACCAAAGGAAGTGAGTTGGTGGCAAGGTGGCAGGTGACGGGGCAACACATGGCAGACGGTGCTGAGCGTAAGGCTGATGTAGTGCGGAGGATGCTAATGGGGTGGTAATGAGGCAGACACAGAGGTGGAGAAGTGACATGTCTCTGATGAGGCAACGACGTGTCACCAGCGTGGATGGCGGTGTCGGTGGCGCACGGGGCCCAACGGCTCGCCAAAGCTAGCGGCCACGGCGGCACGAGTGGAGGGGAAAAACGGAAAGAGGATGTGATCGTGACGGGGAGACTCGGTGACAGTCTCCAACGGTGAGGAGAAAGGCAACGACGCAAGCTCGGCCATGGTGGCGATGGGAATGCGGCGGAGCTCCGGGGAGAAGGAGAAGAGCACGACGTAGAACACGGCGCAGGGATGGAGAAGGTGAAGACTATGAAGGCCGAGGCTCATCGATGGCGGCGCAATTGGCCAGCGAAGGGCGACGACCGGAGAGGGAGAAGAAGAAGGAGATCTCCGTTCACGGTGGTCCAAACTCAAAATCGTAAGAGGGAAAGTGTATAGATCAGGGAGTGGAACACAAGATGACACGAATATATTTGAGAGAAGCTCACTAGTGAGAAAAAGAACACGGCGAGAGCGTTTTGGCGAGTGGAGCGTGGCCGAAGACAAGGAAGAAGAAGTGGGCGACAGCGATGTGGTGCACAGGAGCTTCGGTGGTTGATCTCAAACAGGGGAGGGCCGGAGCGGTCGCGATGATGCGGTCGGGATGTCCCAAGGATCTTTGATGGCGGAGAACGGAAGAGGAGGGCCACACCGGTTGCGGGGAAGAAGACCGAGGGTGGTGGCGCACGGAGGAGTTCCGGGGCAGCTGAGAGAGGCGAGGCGGGTGCACCTGGGTTGGCAGCGGCTTTATAGCCTAGGGAGGCATGTGGGGGAACTGAAGCCAAGGGCGGTGGCATGGAGGTGTCCGGAGCGGACACGCTTGTGGCCGTGGGCGCGGGCGGACAATGGCTGGCATGTGGGCTCGGCGGAGGGAGGCGGATGCAGCTGGGCCAAAGGCTTGCAGGTGGGCTAGGCACGATGGCGTGGGCCGGGGTGAGGCAGGGTAGGAGGCCGGGATGGGAGCAAGTAGGCAGGGCTGGGCGCTGGTGGGCCGGAAGAGAGAAGGAGAAATAGGCCAAGCCAATTCGTCCCATGGAGGAAAAAGAAATTAGAGATGGGATTATGAATTAAGAAAAGAATGAAAATTCAAATGGGCTCAAATAAATACCAAACTGACTCCGAAATATCCAAGAAAATTTAGGAAAATTCTTTGGGACACAAGGAAGCCAACTAACACTGATTTTCATTTAATTGAAGTTTGCATTAATAAAATTAAATTGTTTTAATTTCATAATTTCCATTTAAGCTTCATTAAACCAAGAAAAATTTGTGAAATTTTTTGGGACCTAATCTACACAAGATTTTTAAAAACCTGAATTTTGGAACGTTACACTGGGCCAGCTGTTCTTGAGCCGAACTCGAATGTTTGTTGATTTTTTTTAAGAGATTTGCATAGGCTTTAACACTGGTAAGATTTTCAGGCCTTCGGCTATAGCCCACTCGGCCTGAGACCTGGATCTGCCCCTATGCTTGGTCCAATAATTAAATCCCCATTACCAATTTTCCATGACTTAAGGAAAAAAGGTACACATGCTGCAATTTTATTTTGATCACAGTACTCGTCTTGCATTGACGAAGAAAGAGAAGCTGAAAACTTGAACCCTTCGTTGGTGTACCAAAATTCAGATCTTCACCTAGTTAGGTCATAAGCCTCCAAGTTTTAGGCTGCCTACTTTGCAGACGGCGACCTGATATTAGTGGAGCGGAGTAAGTTTGACGGTTGACCGGTATGAACCAAGAGTCAACAAAGCAACCCTAGCTACCGGAATATCTCCAGTTACTCCTGTTTTCTATCTACAAGATCAAGGCCAGAAAAGTTCCCATGCATGCATGCAGATTTTTCTGCCCTCACGCGCATGGATGTTCTCTCCATTTCCATGTGTCATCAATTTTCAGCTTTTGCATCGATCGTTATCTGCTATATATAATAAACTTGATCGCCAATCAATAAAGATAAACATACGCGTGAGCGTATATCTAGTGATATCATTTTCACATAGAACCGTACTAATTTTTCTTTCAGAAAATAGAGCTTTCCTGCACTAGAGTTAGTTGGCTAGCCAGCAGAGACGTGCCGTCTTGGCAACACAAACCAGATAATAGCACGCGGCTCCACGTGGCCGCAGGCATCCGATTCATTCTCCCAATTATTTCTCTATTTTGCCCTGCGTGATGCACTTGTCGCATGCCAATTTTCGCCGTTCGACCAATCACGACGTAGCACGCAGGCTTTCGGCGACCAACGACGAACGTTCATCGCAGAAGAAAATGGAAAAAAAACAAGAACGCGTCCAATGGCAAGGTGGAATGGCAGCCTCGGCGGAAAGCGATATGCCTCACGCGACCATTTCTCTTACTCTGAATGCATGACGCTGATGCGTCCATCCATTTCAGTTTTAATTATTTCCTTTTTCTCTTCTCAAGATAACGCGCCTAAGCAATCGTGTAGAGCTAGCTTGCTCTCTCTATATATGTAAAGATCAATCACCTGATGCAATCATCCATTCCATCCTCCTCTCTAGCTAGCCTGTTCTTGATTGATATCCATTGCATCGAAAAGAATACTGAACTTTTGCAGAGTTGCTGCTGCTAGCTCGATCGTTCGCATCGATCATGAGTTACCAGGCTCCTCCCCCAGGCACAGGTACTACTCTATGTGAACTCCATCTTGCGTTCTTGCTGATGGTTGAACACCACGTATGCACTTCTTGTTGTGATTTCTGTTTGGATTATTCATCTGTTGCTATGGTTACTTAATTTGTAGAAGTAAACTGGCTACTAGGAAGTCTCTGCAAATTCTTGAGTTCTGAATTATGTATATTTCTCTTGGCTTGACGACTGACGAATACGTTGTTTTCTCTTCAGCCTACCCGCCGCCGGGCACCGCGTACCCTCCACCGGGCCAGCAGGCCTACCAGCCGCCGGCCTACGTCGCGCCGCCGCCGGCCGCCTACCCGCAGGAGCAGTACCCCGCTGGTGCTGACACCAAGAACCGTGGACATGGAGGCGACGGGTTCTTGAAAGGATGGTAAGGTTTCTGAATTCTCTCACTCAGCATGTTGTTTGTAGAGTTCAGATTACTAGCATTCTTCGGACGTCCGCCCGCTTGTCTCCTGACTTTGTGACATTTCTTCTGCTTGATCTTGCAGCTGTGCTGCCCTTTGCTGCTGCTGCCTGCTTGACATGTGCTTCTGATCGAGGAGATTGATTAGCTGAGGGGAGGCACACACTGGCTGCTGTGTTACATATCAATAGTTGATTTTTTATGCGGTTATTTCTGTGTTGAGTGGTAGTTGTTGAACACCGTTTTTTCTTTATGATGGTGATGTTACTCTTGTCCGCTGTATATGATTCGATCGATGTGTGAGATTGAGATTGATTTGGTGACATCTTTAGCGTATTGTTTGTTCCTGATCTCTTTCGTTGAGAGTTTGGTAACGATGGTAAATTTTTTTGGGGGGGGAAACCAGTTCTACCTCGATTGCGAGAAAATGCAGCCAATACACGGGTCGGGATTCCCTTATAATTTTAGTTAACTTCGTTGAGTTCACCCAATGTTGTTCATCCATCCCTAATCTAACGTTAAAAGAAAAAAAAAGGATAGGAGGGAAGGGAACGGTTGCATTTGGTGATTCCGTCATGGTCAATGATGAGGAACATTATGAATAATTAAGATGAATTCAACTCGAAGTAATCCATGAAGCAAGGACGCTACCAAAATGACAAATGTTAATTGTACAAACCAAATTCGTAATTGCTAATATCATTTGAATGATAAGTTTTATGCAAATCATTCGAATTTCTGATCTTGTGATTTGCTTGGAGACTTGTGCTCTGGCCGGCGAGGTCATCTTCTTCAACGAGCTCATCATCCTCCTCTCTAGCATTATCGTCTCCCGTCACCGTCGGGTTAAGGTTTGGGTTCACCGGTTAGAGTTCGGGGTTCACTGGAGCCCCGACCTTAGAGGGAGACTAAGGGCAGGTGTAAGGCCGAGAAGACCGATTAGGGAGGGGGATAGATGGTTTTAAAATTCCCTTTGGCCAAAAACCGAGTTTTATATGCAAAAACGTAAATTAAGTCGGTTTTGCACAATTAAAATCTAAATCGTCTAGTCTCAACTAAGTGCACCAACACTCTATATCTAAGTTAAGGCTTGCAATCCTAGGGTGAAAAATAATTAATTCAATTCTAACAATGTAAATAGCACAATGTAAAACAAAAGAGAGCATACCAACACAAGATGACACAATCTCTTTTTACCGTGGTGTTCAAAAACCTGCTGGTTTTTCCTAATCCACGTTGAGGTAAGCCCAAACAAATTGGATCGGCTCCATGAATTAAGCCAAGCATCTCAATTCACTAGTGTAGCTCTTTCCCATCCAGGTAAGTGAGCTTCAACCTTCACAACACGCCGGGTCTTCTCACAAGCTTCTTTAGAAGATCACCGGACCACGACGCTTCCATACCATCTAGGTCAGCAAACACCAAGAGTAATATGCCAACATGCTTGCTTGACCCTCGCCAAGTGCAACACATGCACAAATGGATACACAATCCACCTTTAGATACAACATATGCAACTAGAGCTCATCCTCTAAGCTCACAAAGTGCAAGACATGCACAAATGAAGAGAAGAGACTTACACTAGCTCAAGAGAATGAAATATGGTACCAAGAGTTGTTTCCGACATGTCACAATGGGGGTATAAATACACACACCTCCAAAAACTAGCTGTTGGACCCAAAATGAGTATTATTCAGCAAGCAACCGATTAGACTGCCAATTAATAGCCAGTCAGACCGACCCCAGGTTCCAACGGCTATAAAACTAGACATTAGACACATGCCCGGTTAGACTGCCCTAACAGGGACCGGTCAAACAAGCCAGGGCGGTCAGACTGACGTTACAAGTGTGATAAGACTGGTCCTACTTTTTAGTCTATCGACACTTGAAAAAACGGTCATATATTTTGACTCCGATGTTGGAATTGAGTGATCTTGGACTCTATGTAAATCTTACTCAGAGGGTTAAAAACCCACCTGTTTGGATGATATCAAACATATTAAATCAGTGCAAAAAGCAAAACAACTCCAAAGAGTCATCACCATGGTCTAAGTCCAAGGATGCACGAACTTCAACAATTAGTAAAAAATATTTGCAAACTTAGTATATGCCACAAAGAGTATGTCCATGGACTTTAACCATTTGCAAAATGCAGTTGCAAACTATAGTCACAAGCTACAATGCTTAGATGCATGAGCCTAAACTATTTGCAAAACACATTCGCAAACAATAACATCATGGCCCAGAGAGTTAGAGCAAGTGGGATTTAATTATCAACACATGATAAGACTCAAGCTACTAGACAAGACCCCTTTTAATAGTACGATAACCTATACTAGCAATCCGATCTCCCAACCAACCTATACTAGCAATCCGAAGAATACTAGGAGCACATCCTTAGCCTTGAGCATAAACTTAGAGTTTTTACATGATGATGATCATATGCTCTCCAAGTCCAGGTCCTTTTCTTGTTCATCAACACGTGATGAACTTCATTCATATCAGGATCTCAACTTGGTGAGTATCAACACATGATGCTATCCATTATCCTGGACCTTGATTTGATAACCATCAACACGTGACGCCACCTGAAATCTTCATTACCATGAGTATATACTGATGACTATCAATCTCCTCCTTTTTGGTGATTGATGATAGCCTGATTCCATATAATGGAATTTAAATTAACATGAGTATGGTTCAACTACAAAAGCTTCATATACTCAAAGGATGTGTTTCAAAGTAGAGATCTTCGATATATATGTGGATTAAGGAAATAGATCAATACTACGAGTTTTTGGCTGTTTTGGTACTATTGGCATGCGTTTTAACGAATTTGGCCCCCTCTCTCAATCAAAGCCGAAAATGGCACTGTAGAGCTGCACAGACGCGCCATGTAGCCTAATTCATACCCCCTTTCCCAAGTACCATCATCATTTCATGTGACATTCGTTGTCCGTCGTCATTTCATGTGAAGTTAGGGAATAAAATTTGTAAATTGAAATTAACGGAATTTCAGAATAAAATTGGAGAGAATTCACATTGTAATTTGCGAATTAGATGATGCGCATGGTTTGGTTATGTGCATGAGAAACGACAGTATGCACGAATCAACAACCCAGAAAACACCTACGATACACGTGCGCCTTTTTGGAATAAAAAAGGGGATAGAAATTAGTTTTGGCGGCTCATCAGTCCCTTCCACTTGTCTCCTGACTGCCCGCGGTGGTGGCTAGTCTCGAAGGCAGCCTTGTTCTACGTGATGGGATGGAAGATTAAATGATGTTAGTAGAACGTAAGTCAAAATCAATAATCAAGATACAAATTGAACAACACTTACCTCTTCAATCTGACGTGTGCTAGGGCGCGGGGAGTGCTAGGATGGTCGCTGGTCTCATTAGCAGGAGTCTTCCCCTTGTCGACCGGTGCCTCTTTAATAGGGTCGGGTACATAAGGTTTCCATCATTCGAATGTCTTGGCTCGCTTCGCGTAGTTGAATAAGTATTTCTGCTCGATGTGTGCTCTATCGTACATGTCTGGACCGTCGATCCATTAAAAGAAGCTACAACACATCTCGGGCTGCCATTATGCGTGCATGAAGTTAGGGATATGTGGAATGCAACGTAAGATGTGAAAAATCGATGTGTGCATAAGATTCACTTACGAGGATGTTCTTGCACGTGTAGTGCGCCCTGGCGGCGGTCGCCGGGTGTATGGACTGAATGATCTTTGCCAGTTCTTCGCGCACACATTGCGGATGTGGAAACTCTAGTGGTATCGGTGCATCCTTTATAGAACAATCTGGGTAGGGTTTAGCCATCTTGGTAAGCCACTTACGCTTTTACAACATCTTCGCATAGAAGTCCAACAACGAATTCGACATCTCCAATGCCAACCTAATGTTATGTTCTAGCTCAAAGGACTAGGGCGAATCAGTTTGGAACAAATAGACTGACAAAATACATACCCGTTAAGAAAAATGGACATACACAAAGGCGCAAATAATATAACACTACCTGTTTACATAAAATGACGATCCCCTAACAAGCAAACAATATAATTAATTATGACATAAAATGACGCCTAGGCAAGCTCGGTTTGTTGGGGCCAAGGGTCTTGCATATCCAGCCTTCCTAGCGTGGCTCAGGCCTCTGCGCTGGCTATCATCCATGTTGTTTTGGAAGCACCACGTCTGTTGTCGTCCCTTCCCAGTTGCCTTCAAGGCTATGTTCGAGCCCTATTTCACCCTATTTAGTTCATGTCCACGCTATACGAGTGAAACTCAACACTCCATGTCCCGAATAGATGTGCATGTCGTAGTACACAGAGATGTATGGCGTAGATATCTACCTGACTCGCGCGCACGCCTTGTACAACATGCGAACATGGCTTGTGCAGGAGCTTCGGCTTATTGCGGGTGCTTGTAGCCACATCACCGAGGGTGCAAGCATGTTTTCTTTCCCACATGGCATGACTGTTGACATATTTTTACCTCAACCAGATCTCGTACTTCCTCCTTTGACCATCGATCACCCGGATGCCGTGCATACGAGCTTTCTACATCTTTTAGTCCATATACCTATGCATGTTCTCGTACCACTGCTTCCGTTCTTCTAGATGCTGCCTCGCTGCGGTGGATTTATGGATGAAGTAACAGACTGTACGAGTCTAGGTCTCCTCAATGGCTACAGTGATATGGAGGCACCGTACACCTTTCAGCACTCTGTTGTATACCTCAGACATGTTGGTCGTCATAATGTCGTACCTCGCACCGTCGGTGTCGTACATCTGTCACCATTTCTCCAACTCAGGAGTGTAGAGATTAATCCACTGGGAGAAACTGATAGGGCTCCTGGATTGCCCTCTCACACCCTGTATTCCCTCCTGTACCTCAGGAGGGGACTCTCTTATATGCCTTATAGTCTGATGTTCGAGGTCTGTCTAGATGGACTCAAACTTTAGCCTCTAGTTTTTCATGCACAATACCTTGAACGTCTTTACTAGTTCTTGACTGTGGAACCGTGTGAACAAATTTGAAGCAAGATGTATCATGCACCACCGGGTTTCCATGTCGTTCCACTGGTACGGGGGTTCTGTCTTATTCTTCATGGTGTTGAGAACGGACAAAAACTCAGCATCGCGGTCTGTGATAAGGCATATGTTGGGCTGGTCTCCCACAATAGCCCACTTGATATTTGCCAGGAACCATAGCTAACTGGATGTGTTCTTATTCTCTACAATGGCAAAAGCAATTGGAAAAAGCTAGTCATTCGCGAAGCCCACCACCGCAGTGAGAATGATGCCCTTGTAACTTCCAATGAGGAAAGTGTCATCCATCATGAGCATCGAACGACAACACTTGAAGCCCTCTGTGGCCTGGAAGAAAGCCCAGGACACACGGTTCGATATGTAGCAGTTAGGGCCTCCATTAGGATCTCCACTTTCCATCTTTTTTACGTACGTGCTGGGGCTTGCTTCGATAATCTGGTGAAGCATCATTGGCACAAGATTGTACGCCTCCTTATATGTCTCGTACATGGCCTCGATCACCTTCTGCTTGGCTTGTTGGACCTTGCTATAACTGACTGAATAATCAACCAGATTGACGACTTCTAACAACAACATCTTGGGGAAGACGGACACATCCTCCGCAACTAGGTGGCTGATGAGGCTTGCCATATATGCAAAAGTAACATTCCGATGCTGTCATAGCGGCTCACTCAGCTTGCAAGTGTGGTCGATCACTGTCGGGACCCGAAAATACATCTTAGGAACCCTCTGTGTATTCTGAACTAGTCCCAGATCAGTAGCTAGCTCACACAGGAAAACAGTGATGAAATACCATCCATTTATTCAATTTAACTAAAAAGATCTCAAAATAACAAATAATAATAATAACTGGACCTTATGGTCAACGTTTACTTAACTTGCCACGCAGGGCTAAAGAATAAATAAACTCTTACAGCGGAACGAAACTCTTCAAATGGCCAATCAACATGCCCACAGGCAATCGAGTGGAGAACGCATCCTAATCCGCAAAACCTTCATGGTCTTCCTGGTATAACTCGAGTTCCCTGGTTCTTCTGTGGAGATTAAACAACACAGGGCGCAAAGCCATGAGTACTTTGAATGTACTCAGCAAGCTATGGAGAAATGTATGCAAATAGTATTCATGCAGGGCTTGAACAAAGATTAGTTGTATGACTCTTTTGCAGAAAGCAGCATTTACAATAAATAGATTGAAATACGGAATTGAAAACAATAATAAGTAATTAAACAATTTCCTTGCAACAACCAGTGAACTTCCCATTCACTTCCCAACCAAACCAAAGATAAGTGAATTCCCCATTCACTCATCGATACAAACCACCAAGTGAATGACCTATTCACCAAACGAACATTATATTCATCAAGTGAACTTCCCATCCACACTCCGACACGTTTTTGAAGAAACTCTATCTCCCGTGTGAAATCCTCGAGCACGTCCATAACCTCGGACACGGCTATTCGAATAGTTTTACACTCTGCAGAGGTTGTACAGCTTGACCCAAAAGAGATAGATCAACTTATAATGTCAGGCATTTCACGCTTCCGTAGGCGTGCGACTAAGTGATCATCACAAGGCTTTTACAAAGCTCATTCTTAACCCAGTTCTGCCCGCTAAGGTTTCAACACTGAATGTCTTTCCGACTGCATTGCCCTCTCTTGCGCCACCGTGAGAATACGTTTTCCACGACTCACACTTCACATGACAGAACCGAAATTAAGACATTGCTAATTTTTCAGCCAGGTCCGTCCCATACCAGACATGTGGTTGTACGGTTAAGGTCCAGTTTAATGGCGCACAAGATTAAGTCCTTGACAAGTTACTCAGGCGAGACTACCACAAACCCATAACATGTTCAATCCACATCCCCACTATCCACCAACCACTCGCCCGAGCGAAAACCATTTCGTTTAACCAAGACCCATGACTAACCCCGTCATGGTACACAAGTTTTAACAAGAGTGGCTCACCACCACGATTCCATAAATCATTAAGTCAAAATTAATTATTAAGATACATGTGATGACAAACCCGTCGTAACTAAGCTGAACTAAGCATATGTACGATACCCATGTTGGCAATACAAATATGTCCAACTAAAATTACCCATGCTAAGGTTACAAAGGATTCATGACATTCAAATAATCAATGGAGACGTAATGACAACAGGTAATAACTATACCCAAAGCAATTTATACAAAGATAGCATACAATTGTATAAAACAATATACTTTTGAAATTATGGGTTCAATATGATCAAAGGACCACGACTTTCCTGGGGATAAATCTTGGGATTGATCTTGATCTTGGTATGCTACTCCTTGCTCAAAGCTTCCTGGAGTATCAACGTTTACTCGCAAAAACAAGTAAATAACCAAATAAATAAATAACAGAGATAAAACAAACTCCAAAAATTAAATAAAAATCTCAGATAAATACATCTCAAATTTAGATAAATTTAGGAATTTGAATGGACTCAATCGAGTTCGGATGCAAAAGATACGAGCTCTGGAAGATTGAAATCACATAAAATACTGAAAATCAGAATTTATGGATTTACTGAGTTATTTTTCTAAAGGAAAAAGGAGTTATGACGTCAGCTGACGTCAGCAATGGATGTTCGGACGGGACGAAAAATCATCCGATAGATGGGACCTACTTGGAAGTGGCTGGGTGTACCATGGACCGGGTCTAGTCAAGATGAATCTGGGGTTGGGGTGGATCTGCCACATGGCGCTGACACCGACGATGACGAGGATGCCACATGGGCCAAGATCTGAGGTGGCGCAAAGGTGGAAGGGTGACATGGCTGCCACATCAGCCGGGAGAGAAAAACGAAGGAGAAGCAGGGGCACTAGAGCTCTTGGCCGGTAGTGACGGTGATGAAGGTGAGGACGAATGGAGGCGATTCAAGTCCGACCGAAGACAAAAATGAGATCCCGGCGACTTGGTGATGCTCTGAGAGGCGGAGGTGCATCAATGCCGGCGATGAGGTGGCGACATCGACGACTTTGGCGGTGGAGGAGCTCACGGTCACGGCGACATCGGTGATGGAGTGGCGCCCGAAGAGGTTGGAGATCAGCACCACGTCGGCGGAGGAGCAAGGATCACAGAGAGCATCTCAGGATGACCGGAGAACGCTCTGAACGGCGGCAATGAGAAGATGACCGGAGATGAAGATGCTGATCGGCGGCGACACCTCGGTGGAAAAAGAATAAGGAGGAGGTGGGGAATTTGATGAGAGAAAGGTTTGGCACGAGATGACGCACGAGATATGGCCACGGACTCACCAGAAGCGTAGATCGAAAAAGTGGGCGGCGGCCGGACCTGATGACGAACACGAAAATGGTGCGGTGATGATCCTTCGAAGGAGATGATGGGAACACGGCGTAGCCCTCGATGAGACGATCACAACGGTGGCGGCGGATGGGGCTGAGAGGGACCAACGGCGATGAAATCCGGCACACAAGCCCATGGCGGCGCTCGGCTCTTTTGACGAAATCCGACAAAACGAAGACGAACCCGGGGCTGTAACTTTAGGGTTTTAGATGAGTTGAACGAGGCGATCAAATTGACGCGAAGGGATTGGTTTATATAGGGATGGAGAGGGGGATGTCCAGTAGGAGCACGACGCCTATGTGCGTTCGGTTGAAGGACTCGAGAGTCCTAGACAGGCATGGGAGGAAGACGATGCTAGCACAAGGGGGCCACACGGCAGAGAAGCAAGGAAGGAGCTGCCTCTCGGCTGGGCTGTCTCACGTGCAAAAAAAGAGGAATGGGCCCGAGCAGAAAAGAAACACGGTTGGGCCGGCTTGGCTTCCGCACACGCTCGCACGGGAAAAGGAGATGCGGGTCGGGCCTTGGCACAAAGGAGGTTGGCCGAGGGCTAAGAGATTAGGCCCGGAGACAAAACCTGAGATTTAAAATAACTTTTGTTTTTAGAAAATAACAGAAACTCCAAATAACAAATAGAAAATAGCAAATGCACTTGGAAAAATTCTAGAAAATTCTAGAAAATATATCCAAGCACATAGAACCCAAATAAAATAATTTTTAATATGGTTGATGTTGGCATTAATCATGTTAAATTATTTTTGAACTCTGAAAATTCATATTAAGCTTTTAACTTTAGGAGAAAAAAACCAAATGGTTATTTTTCTTTTAAAACTTCAAAACAAACCAAATTTTTGGGATGTTACAATCACCGTCTTGACCGTGAAGATCGAGCTAAAGAACTTCGCCCTGTGAGCGCTGACCTTGCTAGAGCAGCCTTCCACTAGGCACTTCACCATGTAATGTCCTGGGTTGGACCGGTGCACCCGGTACACACGGTTGATGGACAAGGCGTACCATGCTATAGCTTGCTGCATGGTTACCTTGTTAGGGAAGTACTGCCAACTAACAGGTTGTTAGCATCAAACCCCCACTTGGACCCTTCTTCTTGTGGCAGTACAAGCGACTGCATTGAAAGGTCATCGAGTCTGGATGCCATGTAAGGCACCTCCGATGGCATAATTCTGTTGGTCGAACCACCACCCTAGGGTGCATCCTCCTTGCTATCATCCGAGCCTAGGTTGGCGTTCTCGCCGGACTCCGACCTGACTGGCTGGTTCGATAGAAACTCGTGGCAATCAATGCAGGCCGACCACCATTGTCCCACTCCCTCATTTTGCACAAAATTATGCTCAAGTATTCTCTTGGTCTTCCTCCAAAACAACATATTCTGTGCTGCCATCTTCACGCATCGCCTGCGATTTCCCGCTTCCTGAGGTACTAGCATCATCAAGGTTTGTTGCCACCCTGTGCAAAAAATTCACGTACACCATCGGCTTCTCTTATATCGTCGCCTTGGGTTGGGAAGCAATTTGTATGTACTGGCCCCATGCAACGCTACCATTCACCTTTAGTAGCTCCCATATGCCCTGCCCTCCCTTATTCGTGCCGGTGATCCCCTCGATAACAAGCTTCTTCTTTGCTACCTTTGTGTCAAACTCCCTCCGGATGTAACTCCCCAGCTCATGAATATTCATCGCATCGAGCCCCTCTGCCCGGACCACCTTATGCTGGCATCTCGATAGGTCCAACCCAACGAGTTCGCCTCGTACGAGATCGTTGCTATAAAACACTAACAAGTCTTGCAAGTTTGTCATTAACTAAAGTCACAACAACCCAATTTATTGTACACAATATAACAAACAAATCACACTTCGGGTTATTAAGTGCATTGTAAAAAACTAAAAAATTACATACGACTAATTAGTTATGACGAGTTAATTATGACTACATTAATTATGACTCATTAATTAAGACCCAATAATTAAGACTAACTAACTACCATGATTTAATTAAGCCTAATTAATTATGACTAATTAATTATGGTTTATTAATTATGACTAACTAACTGCGAGTAAATAGTTACGAGTACTAATTCCGCCTAAACTAAATACAAAAAAAATAATTAGGACTAATTAATTACCACTAAATAATTAGGACTAATTAATTATGAGTATTTAATTAAGCCTATTTTAGTTAATTATGACTAATTTAATTTTGACTAACAAACCGCGAGTAAAAAATTTGGACAAACTAATTGCTAGTAAAAAAATTATGACTAATTAATTATGACTACATTAATTACAACTAACTAATTTCAAAAATAAATTACGACTAATTAAATATGACTAAATATGTACAACTAAACCACAACTAATTATTTATGACTACATCATTTAATACTAACTACGCGGTTAATAAACACAATGCATACGAGAAAAAAAAAATACCTCCTCTAGAATATCTTCAATTGATATTGTGGGGACCCCAGAGTTATCTCCGTAAGACCGAGACTAAGCATGGTCTTAGGGACATAACTCTAGGTCTCCGGTAAATGGATTCCAACTTAACTCAGTCTAAATGAGAGGCTCAACTACACTCTAGAGCCCCGACGATCATGCCCGCCGCTCCTCTGCGAGCACTACATGATTGTCGGCTCTCCAACGAGTCAAGCACTACACGTAGCGAGTTAACTTGGAAGCCATGAACAGCGAGTATGACTTATATTGGCTTCCAAGACCAGCGACCAATATAACCATACTCTCATTCAACGTTGGTTACATCCATACAACATTCATGCACTAATAGTACAAAAGGCATACAACATAGTTCCAAATTTACATCTAATACAAGTGGCCGACCGGCCAAATTGAAATAAGAGTATTACGTAGCAGCGGAAATGAGTAAATAACCAAAAGACCAACAGTGGTATGCCCACAACCCATCGGCAACCGACTGGGATTAAAAGATAGCACGCTACTCATCGATGTCGTCTAAATCGACACCGACGAGCTCGTCGGTCTCATTATCTTCCTCACTGTAAAGCCAAGAACATCCGGTGAGTACAAAGAGTACTCGCAAGTCTTACACAAATAAAAATAGTTATGCATAAGGTCATTCAAAGGAAGGGCTCATATTGGCTTAGTTTTGCGAAAAACGATGCAATATTGAACAACCTACACATACTAGTTTTTCAAGTGCCATTTCAAAATCAGATTTGAAGTAGAAGTAAAGCATGTGAACAAATGATAATTTCAATAATAAGAATCATACCAAAACAAAGTGGCGGTCCACTTTGATACGACAACAAACATGAATATCCCATTCATGACGATACTGAGTTTAACCACAAATTTTAATTTCAAGTCTAACGATAAGCAGCCACAGATTTCAAGCGGTCGTCCATAACCGTGGACACGGCTATTCGAATAGATTTATACCCTGCAGGGGTGTACTACTTTACCCACACGACTTGATTAGCCCGTAAGCCTCCAGATGCCTCCGAATATAGCATACTTCCTATGGTATGTCGGCCGGGTAAATCAAGATATGGTCGTTTTTAGCAAGAAGACCCCATTGAGCTAAGTCCCTCAACCCCTGGCTCCTAGGAAACACAGGACGTCAACGTCTCAATCCTATCTCCTAGGAAACACAAGACGTTAACGCCCCCATCCTATCGGCCCAAAAGGAACATGGGATTTCACGGTCCCATGCCCTTACAATTTCACCACCGTGGGGCTCAACACAACAAGACCTTCCCCCTGCTTAACCATACGGCACCCATATACCGCATGTGATAGCACGAGTTTTACTTGAATTGCAACAACACAAAGTTCGGTCCTTAATCGTCCACACAAGTCAACCACTTACCCAAAGCTCGTGCACGAAGCACCATCACTAACCAACACTTGTCCAGACCAAAAGCTCATTTAAAATGACAAAATTTAACTCATAAAAAAGATACGAAGATCTGAAACAAAAGTATATAATGAGAGTTGTGTTTATCCCATAATTGTCGGGTTATTCCCGACAATCAAACTACCGATTCTAGACTTGCATGGCTAAGCAACTCGAACAATATAATTTCACACATCCTAACATGATCATTTCAGTATTGGAGTAATTCATGGATAGCCACAATGACAAGATAATAGGATGTGTCTAACTACTCATCACAAAAATAGCGACATTATAAAACTATCATGTAAGCAATTATCATTGCATCTACCCTAACAAAATTGGGATCAAATATGATGCAAAAAGAAAGTTCAAAGGATGCTTGCCTTGCTGGAAAAGTAGTTGCTCACTCTCGGTGACGTAGGAGTCGATATCAATAAGCTCGGAATCTATATAATGGCAATTACCGAATAAACACCGAGAAATACCTCAAAAATTAAAATGCTCCAAAATGTATGATTTTTCTACAGTAGCTAAGTCATGATTGTAGATGATTTTTAGTGAAAGAATTATTCCATTTTGATTTAGGGTGTGAAAGTTATAATGGTTTGAATTTCAGTTTTCGATATATCTGTTTGGAGCAATTTAATTATGAGGTGAAAATTTGTAGAGCAGTGGCGAGTACCAGGATTACATGGATAAATAGACAATATTATTATGAGTTCAAAATAGTTGAGTTTGCTTAATTTGGAGTTTTCATGATTTAGTTATGAATTTCTAAAGTTATCAGCATTTTCTTTTGTAAAGATAATAGTGTTAATAGCTCTTTTTCAAAATAACTCTCCCTGTTACAGAGACATGTTTGAAACCAATTTTAATATAAAGTTCATTAAAAATAAAAATTATCAGAAGTGGTTTCACTCATTTTGGAGTTAAAATGAATTAGTTATGTATTTTCAAAGTTATACATATTTTTCAGCTTGCCAATAAATAGATTTCGGATTTTATATGTCGGTTTTCATCTTTCCATCCAAATGACACTAAGCAATATCATACTCAACAAGCATGTTAGTCTCACATTTAGTTTTGACACTAATCACCAAAACTAATTTAATAGAGCTTTAACTTACAATCTCCCTCTCTTTGGTGATTGATGACACATCCATTATCAATAACTACATTTGGATATAAATCAACATATGATAGGAATTTAAGCTATTGAACTATATCCATGCATTATGTATTAATGGTGAGTTTTGGTGAGCTTGGTCTTTCTTTATTTGGCTTCACTGCCTAGAGAGGATAGGATGGTCACTAGTGATATAGTGCACCTAGGTGCGACACCTCTATTTGATGACACAAATTATGCTCATTGAAAAATCCGCATATCTTGTTACTTTAAAGCCATAAGCATAAAAATATGACAGATTGTAGATGTTGGCTTTTCCCCTCCAATGGATTCTCTAGCTACAACAAATGAGGAAAAGAAAAGCTTACATCTCGATGCTCAAATAATTAATGTTTTATTTAGTGCTTTGAGTGTAGATGTGTTCAATGATGCATGCAATCTCAAGTGCTCATGAGATGTGAACCCAACATCAAGACTATTATGAAAGGTCCACCTCAACCAAGGATGATTGCATTGAAGAATGGATGATGGGAGAAGGAAGTCCAACTCGAATTCCGACTCCAATGATGAGGAATCCATATCCCCATCCACATCACCTCATTGCATTATGGAAAAAGGTAATGAAATGGTAAATGATAACGATGAGCCTACATATGATGAGTTAATGGATATGCTTGATGAACATAATGAGTACCTTGGAAAGGAGAAGATCAAATTTAAGGTTTTGAAGGAGTATGTCTCTCTTCAAAATACTTATGAGAATCTAAAGAAAGCTCATGAGTCTCTTCTTCTCAATGAGCTCACTAAGCCTGAGGTGGACATAGATATTACATGTGGTATTCTTGATGATATGCCTTGTGTAGTTGCTAGCCCTTGTATTGCATCTAAGGTTAGTGTATCCACCTCTTGTTAGGATTTGCTTGATATGCCTTATTCAAATATAGATGCTTCTACTTCCTCTATGCTATGTGAGGCTAACCTTGTAGAGGAGAACAAAGAGCTCAAGGGCCAAGTCACCAAGTTCAGCAATGACTTAGAGAAGTCCTACAAACGGATGGCCTCTCTTGATGATATCTTGAGCAAGCAATAAATCTTAAATGACAAGAGAGGGATTGGCTTTGTCTCCAAGAAGGAAAATAGCAAGACAAGACACAATGCAAGACACATGATGAATATCAAGTTCTTTGGATGCAATGAGAAGGGACACTTCACCTCTGTGTGTCTAAACCAAGTTGATGGGATCTAATCTATTTCACCAACTTATGAAAAATATTAGTCCCACACATCTGATTGTCATTAATCACTAAAAATCACCATTAACACATAATGGAGGGACTAGATCCTTTAATCTCCTCATTTTTGATGATTGATGATAATCTGATTGCAAATAATTGAATTTAAAGTAACATAAGTAGAGATCCACAATATATGTGGATAAAGGAAATGGATCAACACTAATGAAACCACAAAACATAGAGAGAACCCTCCTAGATGTGTGCATACATATATATGAGTTGAAACCAATATGCACATATACAAGTTAGACTTTTGGTGGAATTCACCCTATATATTTGTATCTAAGGAGTGCAACAAGACATAAAAGTATAACATCAAATGCATACCTCTGAGATTTCCATCTTTCAATCCAAATGAGACTAAACAATATCATAATTAACAAGCATATTAGTCCCACATTTAGATTTGGCATTAATGACCAAAACCAATTTAATGGAGCTTGAACTTACAATGGGGCAGGACCGATGGTGGGTGGTGGGGTGGGGCAGGACTAGGGGGGCGGTGATGGTGTTTCCAAACGTGAATGGGAGGAGAGCGGTGGGCAGTGGAGGTGGCGTGGGTGACGAGAATCGACAAGCATTAGGAGGCGACAAGTGGTGGTGGCAGATCCAGTGGCATTAGCCACTGGAGACAAGGAAGAAAGGTCGAGCGGGGGTGATGGAGGACGGTGGAGGCGACAGAGGGAGAGGAGGAGGCGGGCAGCCACAGTGGGAGCGAAGGAGCAGATGGGCGGCGGCAGAGGGTGGGGTCACCGTCGAGCATCGCCAACGTCGGAGGTGACACCAGAGGAGTGGTGCGGTGGCGGTGCACGTGGTGTCGGTGGTTAAGAGGTGGGAGGGCTGGAGGTAGGGTTATGTGCTTTGTGAAGAGGGTGGAGGTTGGTTGGGTCATTGAATCTAAGATTGAAAGGTCAATTGAAAAATAGATTGATTTTTTATCTGATGGGTAGTCAATCGAGTGTGGACGTGCTACATGCATGCGTAACTACACTCACTATCCTAGCTATCCAATTGCCTCAAGATTCATGTGCCTCTCTATCTCTCTCCCCCTCTCCACACCTACCAGAGCCGCTGAGCCACATTCCTCCGCCTCCAGAGCTGTTGAGCCGAGCCACCACCATCCTTCGACGGTGCGATCCGCGTCGCCACTACCATCATCCTCGAAGCCACACCGTCGAGACACGGGCCACACCCGGAGGATCTGGACTCACAGACGCCAGATTCGAGCCGCACCACCATCGTCCTTAAAGCTGCTGAGCTTGGCGCGGAGAGGACGAGCCACTAGGAAGAAGAGAGAGAAAGAGGGGGAGTGGAGACAGGGGGATAGTTCGCACAAATCTCGAGGCAAAGGTGGATGATTGTGATAGTGAGTGTCATTGCATGCATGTGCATTCTTGCATTTTCGGCAGTCAGTCCCAACAAAAATTTTATGCTGAATGAAATCACAAATCCCCATTTCCAATTCTCCTTGCTCCAAAGCTTCAATTTCTTCAGTCTCACAAGCGGGTCCGCATGCAACAAAAGAAATTGTATTTGCCTACTACTCCGACCTTGCCCTGAAAGAAAAAAAAAAAGATGCACATGACATGCTACAATCTGATCACAGTCGTCTTGCATTGACCAAGAAAGAGATGTTGAAAATAATAATCATTGGTTGGTGGAGTTAGAGTAAGCTTGAGAGTTGACTGTAACATCCCAATTTTCTGAGTTTTAAAAATCTTTTTGAATAGTTAGTAGTTGGGAAATTCACCCTTGAGATTTTATTTGAATTCTAATTCAAAGCTTAACATGGACTTTAGTATTAAAACAATTTAATATGATTAATGTCAACATTAATAATTGTCAAAACTATTTTATTTGGATTCTATATGCTTAGATATATATTTTAGATTTTTCTAGAATTTTTTCGAGTTCATTTGCTATTTTCTAATTGCCATTTGCATTTTCTGTATTTTCTAAAATAGAAAATCTATTTAAAACTCAGGAAAAAGCTTTCGGGCGAAACCCATCCTATTCAAACCTCGACCCATTACTGTGCAGATCAGCCGATCGCGTCGCGCCCGCGCTTCCCTCATAAGTGGTCCCCATCTGTAAGTCTCTTCTCTCTCTCTTTCACGCCCGCACCGTGTTGGCCCCACCTGTTAGTTGCTGTGGTGCCTTTTGTCACATGTTTGTACCGCACCTCACTCGCTGTCGCATGGGACCCACCTCGGGTACTGTTCATCATCCCGACTCGCACCTGATTCTGATTTTGTCGTGCGCGCCCCGTCACCGTCTCCGTCGCGGACTCTATCTCTCGTCCGTATTTACAGCCTGCGCCTACTTCACATGGATCACCCAACACCCCGCCACCTTTTCTCTGAAGCTGCTAACCCTAGAGTGCCACCTCTTCGTCGGAATCAAAGATTTTGCCTTAGCGCCACCCAAGCCTTCCTCGTCCGATTGCGCACGCTAGTGGTAAGCTCTACTCGCCTTTGAGGCCACCTTCAAGTTCGTCGCATCACAGGCTATCTGATGCGCGCACTCTTCATCCCAGAGGAGCCCTGGTTCACCGTCGCTGCATTGAACCACGCCGCTTAACTCGTCACCGCCGCCATTGTGGTCGTCGCCGGCGAGATATGAGCGCGTCACGAGATTCCCCGTGTCGTGTTCACCCAGATGTGCGCTTCCTCCGTCGCCAAATCACCGTCGTTTGCCAAAACCAGTGGTCACCGGAGCTTCACCGCCGTCGAGCTGTCGTGGCCGCCACCTCACGTGCGATGTTAGCCTAGCGCCTGTGTGTCGTTCACGTGGTGCTGAGTCAGCCGTCGCGTCAGCGCGCACGTGTGCGGTGCACCCAAACCCTAGGTCCAACCCCATGTAGATTTATTCCACCGTGAGCCCAGTCATTACCATGTGGGTCCACCAACCAGATCACTATTCCATAGACCAGTGCACCGGTGGACCAAAGATCAGTTGTGTGGACCCGGTCCATGGACCGAGGCCTCACATGTCAGCCTCAGCAACCTTTTTCCCAGATTTATTTTAAATCCAAAAACTAGGGTTGACGTCAGCATTGCACCATAATCCGATTTTTCAATAAAAAATAAATCAAGAAATTCTAGAAATTCCTTTTGAGTATTTTCTTAGGTTTAGATCTTCCAAAAGCCATATCTTTTGCATCCGAACTCCGATTGAGCTCATTCAAATTTCCAAATTCATCTAAAATTGAGCTCTATTTTAATGATATTTTTATTTATTTTTTGGAGTTTTTTTCCTCTCTGTTATTTATTTATTTTATTTATTTATTTTCGTTTGCGAGTAGATATTGATTCTTTAGGGAATTTTGAAGGAGTTCACCAAGACCAAGACTAGTACCAGGATCTATTCCAAGGAAAGTTGTACCTTTGAGCATATTGAACCTAGTTTTCAAAATTACTTTGATTCAACTATTGCATTTATTTTAAGTATTTATTTAAATGCTTTTGGGTTTAGTTATTAATCCAATTTGTTTATATCCACCTTGTTTGTTGTTATGTCATGATCTTTTTATCACCCTAGACTGGTTCATTATTTAGTTGGTATTATCGTAGCACCAACGTGGGTTGGTTAGATACAAGTAGATTACTCAGCCATGCCACAAGTCATCATTTCCTCTGAGTTGCAAATATGAATCTAACTAAGTGAATATGGAACTTTGTGATAAAACTGTGTGTGATGTGTGCTATTACTCGTTGATGGCATGTGTTGTACTTAACTAACAGGGTGAGAAAGTATTTAGAGTGAGACAAGTGGTGAAAACTCTATGAAATGGAGGAGCTTATGTAAGGTCGAAGAGGCCGACTAGAGGGGGTGAATAGGCGGTTTTAAAAACTTCTTCAGCTAAAACCGAGTTTTAATGCGGAAGCTAATAACAAAATAGTTTTGCACAATTAAAACCTAAATCAACTAGTCTTCACTAAGTGCACCGACAATCTAAGTCTATGTCAATGATAGCAAACATACATATACATGTAAGCAATTGAATTCTATGAATATAAAATGCAATAAAGTAAAGCACAAGAGATCAAACCACAATGACGCAACGATGTTTTACCGTGGTGTTCAGAGACTTGTCGATCTCCCCTAATCCATGTTGAGGTAAGCCCAAACCAATTGGACCAGCTCCACAAATTAAACCAACACCTCCGAGGTAAGTCTAACCACTTGGACTGGTTCCAAAATGAACCAACACCTCGATGCACTTGGGGTTGCTCTTCCTCCACTTCGAAGATGGTGAGCATCAAACCACTCACAAACCGCCGGGCCTTCTCACAAGCTTCTTGAGAAGATCATCTAACCACGACACCTCCATACCGTCTAGGTGTCGGCAAACACTAAGAGTAACAAATCGAAGACTCTCACTTGAACTAATCAAGTATCTAAGCTCAATGAATACACAATGCACTTAGGATTTGCCTCCCAAAGCTCACTAAGTGCAACACATGCATAAAAGAGAGGAGAGGGCTTACTCTTAGCTCAAGGAATAGAATGGGGGCTCAGCAATCTCAGCAACTAATCCTACAACCGGCCAAGGTGGGTATTTATAGCCCACATACAAAAACTAGCTGTTGGGGAAAAGTCTGCTGAAAAAACAGCACGAGCGGTACTACCACCGTTTAACGGCCGGTACTACCGCACTTGTCTCAATGGTCGGAATCAGCAGCAGAAAGCGCTATGAACTAGCCGTTGAAAAGTGGCGTGGTACAACCGCCAAGGAAAATGTAGTAGTTCTGCACAAAGCACACCGGTACTACTACACTTCCAAGAGAGCAAAAAGGTGTCTCTCCAGAAAATATGTACTACACAAAGAATCAGAACTTCCAGGTTGCGGTAGTTCCGCTCAAGGAACTCTGGTACTATGATTGTCATTAATTACCACAACATACCATTAACTCATAATGGTAGGACAAGATACTTCAATCTTTATCTCTTTCCTAATTGATGACAACCATCACAATTACAAATAATTGAATATAAAGAATGAGTATATATGAACTACACAAGTTTTATATACTCAACGATATGTTTTAAAGTAGATATCCCAAATATATTTGGAAAGAAGAATATGGATCAATAATAATGAAACCGCAAAACATAGAGTGAACTCCCCCTAAATGTGTGTATACACGAATGTATAATAAGAATATATGCACATATTCAAGTTAACTTTTTGGTGGAGTTTAACCTATATTTTGGATCCAAGGAATGCAACAAGATATAGGAATATGATGTCGAATGCATATCTCTTTGATTTTCACCTTTTTATCCAACTAAGACTAAGCAATAAGTATAATAATAGAAGTGTTAGTATCACAAATAGATTTATCATTAATCACTAAAATACTCCATTAAATCATAATGGCGGGTCTAGATTCTTCAGCTTAGTGCTTGGGATTTGAAAAGAATGGTTGCTTAGTTAGAAATTGAAAGTCTTGCCTTGGTCAATTAAGGACTTAACTTTGTGTGCCATTGAACTGAGCCACAACTGTACGACCACATACCTGGTATGGGACGAGCCTAACTTAGTAAGTTATGGAGTCTCGACATTGACTACTCAGGTAGTAGGTTAGGCTCTGTGCGAGAGTGGAGGTGTGTTTCTATCCCTGTCCAACAGTGTGCGATGGACTAATTTCGTGTGTGGGCATTAGTGTCGTTAGTAAAACATATCGGGAGTGTCAATGTTTGAGATGAAGTTTTCGAAATATTTTGTTATGATTAGTGCTAGCTACACTGATTATATCGTGTGGGTAAAGTGTACAACCTCTGCAGAGTGTTAAATAATCTATTCGAATAGCCGTGTCCGCAGTCATAGGCATGCTCGGGGATTTCACACGAGGGGTAGATTTTTATAAAACACTTGGGAAGGGAGCTATGTGATCTAAGTCATATGGATGTGTGAATAATTTAATTAGACTTTGTGTTCTTTGTGAAAACAACTGTTAAATTAATATGGTTTATTTGTTTTAAGTTGTGTTTTAATCTATTATTCATATTCAATCGCAAATGTTGTATTTCTACAAAAAGAACCACAGAAGCCATTCCTTTGAAATAAGACATCATTTATAAATTGTATTATGTGGTATGACTTACGAGTACGGTTGTGTACTCATGCTTGCTATAATCAATCAACAGAAGTCGAAGAGTCTTCGCCTACTTTTGAGGAGTTCTGCGAAGGTGCTGATCGCTAGGTCTTGATCCCAGTCGGTTGCCTGTGACGAATCGATGAGTTTTTGCTGAAGTTTATTTTGTTCCGCTGCTGCTTATTTCATTACTGCCAACCCTGCGAGGCTTAATAAATGTAAACTCGACATAAGGTTACAACATTTATTTGTTATTCAAATTACTCGTCTATTCTATTATTTCGTCTTGTATGGATCGATATTCATCTATGTTGACACTGTGTGCACTAGCATGATCTTGGACTAGTGCATTATACACAGAGGGTCCAAAATTACATTTTTGGGTCCCAACATTGACGAGGTGAGGAGTGAGAACCAAGAGCCAAACCAACCCTACCGGAATGCCTCCGATCTGGGAAAACTATATCGGTAGCAAGATTTTACCAGACCCCACTGATAGAACTGGTAACCGTTGGTTACCAGATATTTTGGCAAAATTTTGGATGAAAATTTTGAATTTAAATTTGAATTTTTTAGATGTAAAGACAAAACTTATCTAAATTTTGAATTGAAATTTGAATTTGGATGAAAATTAGATAAATCCAAAAATATTTTCCTAGTATGAAATTTTATCAAACCCCACCGATAACATCGGTTACCGGCAAAATTTGGGCGATAGACTTTACCATGCTCCAAATACTCCTATGTCCTACATGACTACCTACAAGATCAAGGTCAGGAAAGTTCTCATGCATGCGTGCAAATTGCTCCACCCGTACTTGCGTGCGTGCGTCCGTTTCGTACTCCTGGGAGTATGTACTCACACTTCCAATATACCACTTAAACGAATATATTATATTCCTTTATCACTTTTAGTATACTTAAATACCAATTATAAGATACTCCAATACGACCTGATTGAAAAAATTCCATTGGAGCTCTTTATTTTTTTTTCTGTATACCCTTTTTCATATATAAAAGTAGTATATACAAACATTTTGCTATAAAAACTAAAAAGTGGATTTTGATAAAAAAATAATAATAGAACTCACTTTAGGGTATCTTACAATCATTATTGGGGTATACTCAAATTAATAAATAGGTATCATCATACAGTTTAAGTGGTATATAAGAAGTGAGAGTACGTACTTTCAGGTGTGTGTGTGTGTGTGTGTGTGTATGATTAATACTTTCTACTCCCGGGCGTAGTTACTCCCACCTCTGACTCTGATATACCACCTAAAATAACTTGGCATACTCCTTTATCACTTTGGGTATACTCATATACTAATTATAAGATACTCCAATGTGAACTACACGAAAAATTTGCAAGAGAGTCCATAGTTTTTAGCATATTTTGTAAATATCTTCATATTCGCATATAAAAAGAAGTATGTCTAAAAAATTATACATACCACCCCTAAAAAGGTGTAAATACCACCTAGGTGGTCGTATATACTCGTATACTACACATATATACTCTCGGTTGTGCAAGACACTCCCTACGTTGTGAGATGCGGAATAGGGACTCTACTCCTGGAGTAGGAAAAAGCTTCATATATATATATATATATATATATATATATATATATATATATATATATATATATATATATAATATATATATATACTCCTAGGAGTACATCCTATATTAGAAATGGGAGTACATACTCCTAGGCGTAATGGCTATTTGAGTGATAAGGTGCTAACGTTGATGTGGGCCGTCTGATCTGGCTCGTGCGGCTCGGATCTACGCGGGTGGGAGGCCTCCAAATCACTTACGCAGTTTTTGAAAAAAACCCTGCATTCCTATTCTTCTTGCAAAATCCCCCCGCACTAAACCCCTGCACCCCCTGCCTTGCTTAAACCAAATCGATTTGGGACCAATTGAGCTCCCCATCAAGGCCGCCGCCCTCCTTCCCCCTCCCGGCTGCGGTCGCCACCTGCGTCGAGGAGTAGCCGCCGTCGCCCTCCCTGGCCCCTGCCGCCGCCCTCCTTCCCCCTCCCAGCTACGGTTGCCACCTGCGTCGAGGACCAGCCGTCACCGCCCTCCCTGGCCCCTACCGCCGCCCTCCTTCCCCCTCCTGGCTGCGGCCGCCACCTGTGTCAAGGACCAGCCGCCGCCGCCGTCCTCCACCCCGGCTGCCCTCCCAACCTCCGTGCCTCGCCACCTTCGGTTCTGCTGCCACCTCTACGCTAAGGTCTGCGCCACCTTCGGTTCTGCTGCCACCTCCACGCCAAGGTCTGCACCACCTTCGGTCCCTTAGCCCTAGTCTGCGTCATGTTCTTGAACTTGTTCTATTCGATGTGTAGTGCTAAATTTTTTTGTCCAATTTGGTCCATGAGTATTTCAGTAGCAGATTTGTCTCCTACGCAGAAGATGGTGACAATTGAGAAGTTGATTGGAAGAAAGGACACAACCCAAAATGAATTGTGTAATTGTGAATGCATTGTGTAAATAACAATGGATGTATGTAACTGTGAATGCATTGTGTAAATGACAATGGATGTATTTCAGAGAGGACTTCAGGGGCTTTGGCACTCAGCGAGCTTCTATAAATGTGCGCGGCTTGTAAAATTTGTGTAATTGCTTTGACAATGGATGTATTTCAGAGAGGACTTCAGGGGCTTTGACAATAGATGTATGTAACTGTGAATGCATTGTGTAAATGACAATGGATGTTATAAGTGTATGTGGCTTGTAAAATTTGTATAATGGCTTTGTATGAATGAAGTATTAAATTTGAGAAAATGAAGTGCTACATTTACTTATCACCTGTACTGGTTGATCTATCACCTCAAGCTTGTGTGTTCTCTCCATCGAGCTAAATTTGAGAAAATGCAAGGCAGGGGGGAGATTTCGCAAGAAGAATAGGAATGCAGGGTTTTTTTTCCGAAAAATACGTAAGTGATTTGGAGGCCTCCCACCCACGTAGATCCGAGCCGCACGAGTCAGATCAGACGGCCTACGGCAACGTTAGCACCTTATCACTCAAATAACCATTAACACTAGATACGTTCCCTATATATATGGATATTCTCTCCATCTCAAGTCCTTTTTTCAACTTTTGCAATCGAACCTTTGCTATATAAACTTGATCCGGACCACAAAGTATAAAATAACTGATATTATTTTCATATGACCGATTTAAAGTTTTAAACACTATGCCAAGTGTTTAGCTAGGACTACAGAGACGGGCGACGTACAGATATACCAGATAGTAGCACGTGGCGCGCATCCGTTTCGTTGTCTCTTTTTCTCTATTTGCTCCCCTAATAATAATTTGTTGCATGCCAAATTTGCCACCAATTGACCGATCACGACCGACCACGCCACTTTTTTTTGGCAGACTCGAGAGACCATCGAAGAACGTTCGTCTCAGAGGAAAAGGAAAAACAAAAACGCGTCCGATCACGCGATGACAAATACAGCAGACGCGGGTTGTTTCTTACTTTGAATGCATGCATGACGCATCCATCCGTTTCTGTTTTGTTTCCTTTTTTTCTTCTCATGATAACGCGCCTAAGCAATCTCGTGTAGAGGTCGCTTTCTCTCTCTATATATATAGAGAGACCGATCAAGCACCTGATGCAATCCTACACCCCGTCCTGCTACTGCTAGCAGCTTGTTCTCGAATCTAGATTGATACAATTCATTCACTGCATCGAAAGAGCACTAGAGTTCTGCAGAGTCGTTGCTAGCTAGCTCGATCTTCTTGCGTTGATCATGAGTTACCAGGGTCCTCCCCCAGGCACAGGTACGAATCCCATCTTGCCTTCTTGTTGATCTTTGAGTAGCAGCATGCACTTGTTGTTGTGATTTCTGGTTTGGATTGTTCATCTGTTGGTATGGTTACTTTGTGGAAACTAGCTACTAGGAGGAAGTGTGTGCAATCCTTGACTTCTGAATTTGCACTTCTCTCTTGGCTTGGCAACTGACGAATGCGTTTCTGATTTTCTGCAGGCTACCCGCCGCCGGGCACCGCATACCCTCCACCGGGCCAGCAGGCCTACCAGCCGCCACCCTACGTCGCGCCACCGCCGGCCGCCTACCCGCAGGAGCAGTACCCCGCTGGCGCTGACACCAAGAAGAGTGGAGGCGACGGGTTCTTGAAAGGATGGTAAGGCTTCTGAATTCCCAGCACGTAGAGTTTCAGATTACCAGCATTCTTCAGACGTACATCCGCTTGTCTCCTCCTGACCTTGTGATGTTACTTGTGCTCGATCTTGCAGCGCTGCTGCCCTTTGCTGCTGCTGCCTGCTCGACATGTGCTTCTGATCGAGGAGACTGATTGGCTGAGGGGACCGGGGAGGCACCGGCTCCGAATGATTGATGCTGTTCATCGTGATGATAGGGACAATATGCCACTAAATAGTTATATAATTCACAATATATCACTTATTGTAAGACTAACGTGTCACTAAGATACTATAAGCATATTACGGGTATTTGAAGTTATTCAATGGTGTATAACGAATTATCCCCATATTACATATCTTAGTGGTTCTGCTGTTGATGATAGGGACAAGCTGTGTTACATATCAGTTGGTGATCCTTCTCTTTTTTTCTTCTTTTTATGTGGTTGTTTCTGCGTTGAGTGGTAGTTGTTGACCACCATTTTTTTTGTGATGGTGAATTGGTGATGCTGCTATTCTTGTCCATTCTATATGATTGGATCGATGCGCGAGATTGATTTGGTGACTTATTAGCGTATTGCTCGTGATCTCGGAGTAATCAACTCCAAAAAAAAAATTGAACTCGGAGTAGCATTCTAAATCATATGGAAATCAAACTCGGAGTAATCAAGAAAGCAGGGACGCTACACTAAACTGGACAAATGTCAACTGTGCAAACAAATTGTCGTATGCTGAGAAGTCACAAATTGGATCAGTTCATTCGATCCCCAATTCACTGGGAGCAAGTCGCGCAACCCTAGCCATGGAGCTTGGAGGCCGCCGCCGGAGCCATGGAGGCCGCCGCGGCAACGGCAACCTGCTCCCCTTGCCATGGAGGCCGACCCTCCCCTCAGCCTCTCAAGCCATGGGCGCGCTCCTGTTCTTGCTCAATTGATTGCTCGTGATCTGAAGGTTTTCTCTTGCTCTGCCCTTCTCCTGTTCTTGCTCAATTGATTTGGGGGATTATTGTTGCTGTTCTTTCTCAATTTATTCTGGACTCTGCCACGAATAGAAGCATCATTCATCAGGATTTGATGTTCGATTCATAATTCGTTGATTCTGTATCCATTTTCCCATGTTCTCGAACATTCCCAAAATTTCGCCGAGAAAATCCTATATTTTCGTCAAATCTCACCCCTTTTGATGAAATTCAAATTTCGATTTGAAATTTTCGGACCGAAAATCGGTTATGCGGGCTCCCTTTTGCAGGACATATGATGGCTCAGTTTTTGACACCGTTGGTTGCGCAAAATATAAGGGTATGTACAGTGAGGTGACATCAGCAGTCTATTATATTTGCCATGTAAAATTTTTAGTGATGTAGATGAGAGAGAACAAAGAGAGAGAATGAAACTGTCTGGCATGCAACAGACAGTCTATAAAGCTCTTATAGACGATTGTTTTGCTATTGTATCTATACCGTCTGTAACACATAAGTTTTATGGCCTCATTTTATGGAAGACATATATAGACAACTTAGAGACAACCTATTGTATGAGTTGTGTTTAATTTTGCCTATAAATGACATGGAAGATACTATAAACAACCACTGTCTATACTACTGTACATGCCCTAACAATTCAGTCAGTTTTTTTTATATCCGTTTTTTTTCCTCCAACTCACATTAAAAAAGAAAAAGTATCCTACCTCATGAGACACCTACGAAAGTAGCGCTCGAATCGTGATGGGTTGAAAGCCTGAAACTCCTCTGTACCAACTGAACCCTCACTCAATCCTCTGATGAGTGATGAGACGGCCGCTCGCCTCACCTGCGAGTCAGTTTTCGACGTCTCACTTCTGCATTCGAAAATGATCGAGTTGGTCCTTCGTGTTGACATAGAAAACACAAACATTAGAAGCGTTCAATTGTCCAAATGTACAGACTCGAACCATATATATGCATGTGTAGTTATCCATGTGCTGAAAGGATTCAGCACGCAGAGTGCCGGTTCAGCAAGCACACCGGCTCATCAATCCATACCGTAGACATATTCAGATGCAGCTTGCATGCACAGGTACAATGAGCAGCAGTTGAGTAGGCAGCCAAGAACCAACCTAAACAAAGGCGAAAGATCTGAATGACAAGTGCATTGATGCAAGCACAAGCAGCACAAACATGCAAGCAACAAGGTCCAAACTTGGCTGCACAGTACAAGCAAAAGCGGCCGAGCTGCCTCTTGGAAACCATCTCTTAGTGGGAGTGCGTGGTCATGGGTATAGGACTTCACTCAGGTTCAAATCATGTTGTTCATCTACTATTTTTTTTATTAAAAATGTGTTTATCTTCTCTGATTTCAATTAGTAAAATCAGCTACAGTACTATCTACAGTAGGCGTCCCGAACGACTCAAGTACGGGTGGGCTGGAGGGCACACCGGCCCCCCTACGCCAACTGAGCTAGCCTCAGTTCCTTCAATAATGCTGGCTAACTGCTAGGAGCAAGATTCAAACCCAACACCTCTTACATGCCTAACTCTTAGGCTCCACCACACTACCGGACACGGCTTCTTTGCCGAGTGCTTTCTATCGAACACTTCGGCAAAGAGGCTATTCTTAAGTGCGGGTGAAAGCACTCGGCCAACATATGGCACTCAAGCAAAGAGATGGTTTGCCGAGTGTCGGCCACTCGGCAACCAAGAACACTCGGCAAATGGCACCACCGTTAACGGTCGGCAGTCGTCGTTAACCCTTTGCCGAGTGTCTTATCTTAACACTCGGCAAAGAGGATCCTTGTGAAAGTGTCAAAATGACACTCGGCAAACCATATTTTTTTCCACTTTTGACCTCCAAACTTTTACGTAGTCCTCATACAATACACGGTACTCCATGTTCCAATGTGACACATTTCTCGGACTTTTCTATATTTCTTTAATTTATTTCAATTAATTGAATTTTCTTTGATAATTCAAACTATAAGCGCTAGTCATTGAATAATGAAAAAATGAATGAAAAAATGATATTCATGTTATTTAGTATAATGTGAGGCGTAACGAGGAGCAGACCACCAATTTGAACATCTTGTTCACGAAACATGACCACGAACTTGCGGTCGAGTTGTTTTAAATTGTATAAAAAGCAAGCGAAGTCGAAAATCATGAAACTTGTCAAGATGTCATGATATCATATGTGGAGGCTGTGATAAAAATTTGAGAAGGTTTCGCGCAAGTTGTCACGCACGATGCTTGCAAGCCAAGAATCTCAGAAGAAGTTGTCACGTATTCGCGGTTTGCAAGCATCGTGCGTGACAACTCTGTGCTAAACCTCTCAAATTTTTATCACAGCCTCCATATGATATCATGACATCTTGACAAGTTTCATGATTTTCGGACTTCGTTGCTTTTATACAATTTAAAAATAACTCGACGCGAAATCGTCATGTTTCGTGAACATCGATAGAGATCCAATGCCCTAGATATCACCTCACCTCTATATCCCTAACATGAATCTCATTTTCCATTCATTTTTTCATTATTCGAATGACTAGCGATTATAATTTGAATTATCGAAGAAAATTCAATTAATGAAATAAATTAAAGAAATATAGAAAAAGTCCGAGAAATGTCACATTGGAACATGGAGTACCGGTATTGTATGAGGACTGCAGTAAAAATTTGGAGGTCAAAAGTGGAAAAATATGGTTTCTTAAGTGTCATTTTGGACACTCGAAAGATCCTCTTTGCCAGTGTTAAGATAAGACACTTCGGCAACTATTTTTAAAATGTTTTTTAAAAAACCCTCTTTGCCGAGTGCGGTCGGGGCACTCGGCAAAGAGGATCTAACCACGGAAATTTTAAAAATTTTTAAAAACCCTCTTTGAAAGTGCGGATCGGGGGCACTCGGCAAAGGTCAAATTTTTGTTTTAAAACCCTCTTTCTGAGTGCGGATGAGGCGCACTCGGCAAAGGTGGATTTAACGATCGCGCACACACCGCCCTTGCACACACACACGCGCTGCCGCTCAGCGCTGCATGCATGCTGCCGCCGCCCGCTCGCCGCCTCAGCCGCACCGCGCCGCTCACGCGCCGCCCGCGCGCCGCCGCGCCGCCGTCGCCGCGCCGCCGCCGCGCCGGAGGAGGAGGAGAAAGAGAGGAGGAGGAGGAGAGGAGGAATAAGGAGGAAGAGAAGGAGGAGGAGGAAGAAGGAGGAAGAAGGAGGAAGGTGCCGCCGGAGGAGGAGGAGGAGAGGAGGAAGAAGGAGGAAGAGAAGGAGGAGGAGGAAGAAGGAGGAAGGAGGAAGAAGGAGGAGGAGGCGCCCTGGCCGCTGTTGCCACGTTCACGACGCTTCCCCAGCCGTCGCCTTGTCCACCGGCGCCTTAGGCGCTTCACCACGCCGCCTACGACGCCCACTAGGTATGCTATACCGCCGTAAATCGTCGTAGTATTACTAGTAGTTGCGGTAGTAGTAGTGGTAGAATATGATGGTGGTAGTCTAAGTAGTCGTAGGAGTGGTTGTGACATTGTTATATATATGTGGTTGGATATAATCTTGTGCATGTCGGCCATCGTGCCGTTCATATATATGTGCATGTCGGCCATCGTGCAGTTATTTTCTTGCGAGTTTTGGAAACCTCACCGTGCAGAGGAGAGTCTTCGCAAATTTTGTATTGACATTTATGTTTCTTTTTTTGCGAGAGAAGAGCCGGTCGGATGCGCGGAGTACCTCGGCGACCCGGTCGGCTTCTCGCGGCTGCGTGTCTGCACTGCCGCGTCGCCTCGCCTTGCGCAGACCCTTACGGCCCGTGGTCGACTCCACCGCCACCGTAGGTATAACCCCTCTTCCGTATCCTCACCTATTAGATAGTAGGACGTCGTGTAGATGCAATTGATGTTTATATTACTCGCGCTATATATGTTAGAGGATGGAGGACCGTGAGTGGATGTACACGGGCGCGCAAAGTCGAGTCAGTCACCAATGAATGGATCGACAAGACCGATGCTTTCTTGGAGCGGGCATTTAGCGTGGTGCTAAAGGAGCGAGTAAAATTTGTTGTCCTGCAACAAATGTGCAAACAGAAAAGACAAGCGAAGAAGGTCATGGGGAACATCTTTGGAAGAATGGATTTACGAGACTATACGGTGGGTCTACCATGGTGAAGCCGATCGTATGAGAGAGGAGGTGGTGAGACCACGCGTCGAGGATTATGATGCTGATGCCGGGGTAGCAGACATGTTAAATGACTATCACGAGGCACAGTTCGCTGAAGGACGTACGGAGGAGGAGCCAGAGGAAACCGCAAAGGCGTTCTACGACATGTTTGCCGCGGCACAGAAACCCCTTCACGGCCAGACAAATGTTTCTCAACTGGATGCCATTGGACGCATAATGGCGTTAAAGTCCCAGTATAGCCTGAGTCGAGACGCCTTCGATGGTATGTTGCGATTATTGGCGACCGCTCGGAGGGTCACCTTCTGCCAAAGAGCATGTACGAGTCACATAAACTCCTTCGTGCACTTAAGATGCCGTATGAGTAGATACATGCTTGCCCGAAGGGGTGCGTCCTATTTAGGAAAGAATACGTGGAAGCAAAGTACTGTCCAAAGTGTAAATCATCTAGGTTCTGGAGGTAGATTCGGTGATGGCGGAAGAGGCGACTGACATTCCGTGACAATCCTCGGCACCTTCCGTTCATACCGAGGATCCAACGGCTATACATGACCGAGGAATCGCGAAATGTATGACATGGCACAAAAATGACAAACGATACTATCACGACAGATGGTACATGCATCCGATGGTGAAGCATGGACCCACTTTGATGGCATTCATCATGAGAAAGCTAAAGAGGCTCGTAATGTACGTGTTGCTGCGGGGCAACATGATGGGTTCAATCCTTATGGAATGATGGCTGCCCCATACACATGTTGGCACGTGTTCGTTATCCCCTCAATCTCCCCGTATGCTTTCAACGGCCAGAACATATTCTTGTCGTTGATAATTCTGAACACCGGGAATAATATGGGTGTGTTCATGGAGCTGTGATTGATGAATTGGTGCGTGCTTGGGAGGAAGGAGTATGGACATACGGCCAGAGCTACAAAGAAAAACTTCAAAATGCATGTTTGGTACCACTACTCCTGCATGACTTCTGGCGTATGGGATATTCTGCTTTGGTGTGTTCACGGAAGTTCCCATGCCCGGTATGCAAGGAAGGTCGAGGTTCATTTGGTTGCGAAAGGGTGGAAAGTATTCATCGTTCGACAAACATCGGCAATTCCTTCCTCTTGACCATGCATTCGGAGCGAGACATCAAGAACTTCACGAAGGTGTCGTAGTGATGGACCGCACCACCGATAATGGCCGGTGCCGCGGTTCGTGAGCAGATAGATGGTCTCGTGGTCAATCCGGAAGGTGGTTTTGTGGGATATGGTGAGCAACATATGTGGACTCATAAGTCGGGCTTGACTCGGCTCCCCTATTTTGATGACCTTCTCCTTCCACACAACATTGATGTAATGCACACTGAAAAGAATGTTGCCGAGGCACTTTGGGCAACAATCATGGACATTACTGACAAGTCAAAGGACAACGTTAAGGCTAGAGTGGATCTGACAACGATATGCGATAGACCAAACCAACATATGAAGCCTCCTAGTTGCGGCAAGACATGGAGAAGGCCTAAGGCCGATTTTGTCTTAAGCAAGCCCCAAAGGAGGGAAGTACTAGAATGGAGGCGAAGATGGAGAGGGTGGAGGCCGAGCGGCAGGCCGAGCAGCGGAGGATGGCGGAGATTCTTCAGTACATGCAAAGTCTTGGCGCCGCTACAGGTGTAGCTCCGCCACCTTCGCTATTCGCTCCACCTCCACCTCCACCTCCTGACTATTCTACTCCTGTGAGTATAAGTGTTTTAGTTTGTATGTTCATGCTTACGGTCAAACCTAGTGGAGTATGAAAGTTTTATTCATGTATGGTATATATTTATCTTGTCTCACACATGCAATCTCTTCTCCTTGGTGCGAGAATCAATCGGTGGGATCGAGCGATCCTCATGCTTAGTGAATCCTTCACCAAATCGGTCTCATTGGCCATCTTGGTGATACTACTTGTGGTTGTTAATGGTACTTGAGTTTGCAATTATGGTTGTAGATGATGGAGCACTTGGATTACTTGTGAGTTATTTGTGATATATTGTGAGACATGTGGCGTTTACGATATATTGTGAGACATGTGGCGTTTGTGATATATTGTGAGACATGTGGCGTTTGTGATATATATGTGCTGTTGGTGATATATATGTCTGTTGATGATATATATGTGATGTTGATGATGTTTGTTATATATATATCTTACATTTGTTTGGATGGGATGTAAAAACAAATAAAAAGGTGTTTTGATCACTTTGCGAGTGCAATGGCCATGACACTCGGCAAAGTGACCAATAATTTAGAGTGCAATGGCGACCGGGCAAAGTGACCCATGTTTTGCCGAGTGCAATGGCGGGCACTCGGCAAAGATGGCATGTTTGCCGAGTGTCCTCCGGTGGCACTCGGCAAAGAACGACGTCACGGTGGCCCTCGCCACACGGGGATTTTTCTTTGCCGAGTGTCAGATTAGCACTTTTCGGCAAAGACTTTGCCGAGTGCGATAAAATACACTCGGCAAAGAGGTGCTGTCTGCCGATAAGCTGTTTCTGAGCGACCTTTGCGAGTGTAGCACTCGGCAAAGACTTTGCCAGTGTATATATCGTCCTTTGCCGAGTGCGAGGCACTCGCTCAAGCGTATCTCGGTTGTGCCCGACTAGCCATGTGAGCGTCACATTCTATAAATAATATTGTCCATCTACTATACACATGCGAATGAATTTCAGTAGGAATTTTGTGAAGTTATAGATTTATCTTCGGTCTCCGTCGGTCTATACATGTGCTAAGTGAGCGCACTCGTGTTGGTGTCCACGCGTCTCCTTGTAATCGGAAAAAAACTGCTCCTTCGATTCTATACTCGCCTATGTTAGTGTGTAAACTGCCTCAACCATCTTGTACGTTCTTTATTCGTATGTATAATCTCTGCACGTACCAATCCTTGTCAAAGCAGCTCCTTAAAAAAAAAACAATCCTTGTCAAAGCAGCCGGCCCCCAACATTACCGGCCGTGGCGATGAGGCAGGCGAGGCCCTACTCGGGGATCTTCTGTGGCGGTGCGGACTCCCGCTGGCACGCATCAAGAAGCTCATGAAGCGGTCTGCGGGGGACGGCGGCGGCGGCGGCGCGAGGATGATATCGTGGGAGGCGCCGGTGGTGTTCTCCAAGGCGTGCGAGCTGTTCATCGCCGAGCTGACGCGCTGCGCCTGGGCGGCCGCGCTGGAGGGCAAGCGCCGGACGGTGCACAAGGAGGACGTCACCGCCGCCGTGCAGAACACCGACCTCTTCGACTTCCTCGACAACGTCGTCATGGCCGACGCCGGCCACGCACCGGGATGCGACGGCGGCGGCACGCTGGATTAAAAGTGAATGAATCTGTAGGTTGTGATTAATTCACCCAAATACGTCGTGCTATCTAACTTCGGTGTACCTTATTTTCATCCATCTTGGTTTTACTCTACACAAGAAAGATGCCGTAACCTGCCATCGCTGCAGGTTGGTTTTACTCGATCTTGCAGCTGTGCTGCTCATTGCTGCTGCTGCTGCCTGCTTGACATGTGATTCTGATCGAGGAGATTGATTAGCTGAGGGCTGGGAGCTCACCTGAAAATGAAATGAATATGATTATGCCCACATGCCCATCTTCCCAAGGGCTCGGGATGGTTGATGATTTGATGCTGTTCATCGTGATGATGGCATGCTGTGCTATGTATCAGTGGTTGAGCTGTTCCTGTTCATGATAGGAACATGCTATGTTACGTATCTGTAGTTGATCTTTTCTCTGATGTGGTTGTTTCCCGTGTTGAGTAGTAGTTGTTGAACCACTTTGTTATGATGGTGACGTTACTCTTGTTCGTTGTATATGGTTCTATTGATGTGTGAGATTGAGATTGATTTGGTGGCTTATTAGCATCTCTTATATGTAGCATTTGGCTTTGCATATCTACTTCAAAACAACCAACACAGCTCAAGCGTGCAATTCGCATTGGTTAGGGCATCATCGGAACCGTGATATAATTGTGTCAAAAGAGAGGCCAATATTTGTTTGTCTTCTTAATTAGCTTAGAAGACAGCTCGGTTGGAATACTCGTTTTCGCTCGAATTGAAGCCACATCGATATCAAACTACATACCACCACATTAGTTTGCTAATCTGACTGAAAAAGCATTTGCCGTATTCCCCATTCAATGATAAACAAGAACTGTCATTCTTCAGTCTGCACGTCAAGAACAAGGTTCAGGCTTTCAGCTCATTATTAACATCTAATGGTGATATTACAATCCACATTAAACATTGTCATCAACATCATCAATACAGCAAACGACATTGACTAATCTTTCTTGGATTTGAGCACTTCAATTCTTTCCTCTGTGGCCTTCAGGGCATCACCATATTTGCTCACAATCTAAACGTTAAGCCAGGATTTGGTCAGTTTCGTGTTAGTTCAATCGCTTGCACACACAAAAAAAGATGGGATATTGTAAATATGTGATCTTACTTCTTCAACTTCATCAGGAGTCATTATCAGTGGCGGTGACAGCATAATGTTATCCCCTGCAACCCTGATAAGCATTCCACGCTTCTCGCACTCAGCACCAAACAATGAACCGACACCTGAAATTATCAACATAAGTTCAGTTTACTCTCATCATGCAAACCATTTCCTGAGGCTTCTTTTACCTCTGAGATAGTGTACCTTGATAAGCTACTCTTAAGTCTTAACTCCTGAAGGACAAGCTATCAAAGTCCCAACCCCATTGGAATAAGTATCATTTTTTCCCTTTTCTTGTTACTAGTAAGTAGTAGCTGATCTCCCATAGTTCAGATGTAAAGGCAAAACTTATCTAAATTTTGAATTGAAATTTGAATTTAGATGAAAATTAGATAAATCCAAAAATATTTGCCTAGTGTGAAATTTTATCAAACCCCACCGATAACGCCGGTTACCGGCGAAATTTGGGCGATAGACTTTGCCATGCTCCAAATACTCCTATGTTCTACGTGACTACCTACAAGATCAAGGTCAGGAAAGTTCTCATGCATGCGTGCAAATTGCTCCACCCGTACTTGCGTGCGTCCGTCCGTTTGGTACTCCAGGGAGTATGTACCCCCACTTCCAATATACCACTTAAACGAATATATTATATTTCTTTATCACTTTCAGTATACTTAAATACCAATTATAAGATACTCCAATGCGACCTGATTGAAAATTTTCCATTGGAGCCCTTTATTTTTTCTATATACTATTTTTTATATATAAAAGAAGTATATACAAAAATTTTGCTATAAAAACTAAAAAGTGGATTTTGATAATAAAAAAAATTAATGGAACTCACTTTGGGGTATCTTACAATCATTATTAGGGTATACTCAAATTAATAAAGAGGTATCATCGTATGGTTTAAGTGGTATATAAGAAGTGGGAGTACGAACTTCTAGGTGTGTATATATATATATATATGTGACGCCTGTTTGGTACTCCTGGGAGTATGTATTCTCACTTCTAATATATCACTTAAACGTATATATTATACTTCTTTATCACTTTCAGTATACTTAAATACCAATTATAAGATACTCTAATGCAACTTGATTAAAAATTTCATTGGAGCCTTTTGTTTTTTTGCTCTATACCATTTTTCATATATAAAAGAAGTATATACACAAAATTTGCTATAAAAAGTGAACTTTAATGAAATTTTTCATGAAACTCACTTTGGGGTATCTTATAATCATTATTGAAGTATGCTCAAATTGATAAACATGTATTATCATACAAGTAAAGTCTTATACGAGAGGTATGTATATGTATATGTATATGTATATGTATATGTATATGTATATGTATATGTATATGTATATGTATATGTGGATGTTCTCTCCATCTCCAAGTCATTTTTTCAACTTTTGCAATCGAAACTTTGCTATATAAACTTGATCCGGACCACAAAGTATAAAATAAATGATATTATTTTCATATGACCGATTTAAAGTTTTAAACACCATGTCAAGTGTTTTGGCTACTACTACAGAGACGGGCGACGTACAGATATACCAGATAGTAGCACGTGGCTCCACGTGGCTCGTATTCGTTTCATTGTCTCTTTTTCTCTATTTGCTCCCCTAATAATAATTTGTTGCATGCCAAATTTGCGAATTTTTTAAAAAATATTATTTTAAAAGATATTTATAAAAATAAATAGTCGCCTCCAAAAATTACAGAAATATGTCCCTGTCGCCACAAGAACCTATCGCCAGTTGAACTGGCGACAGGGACCCTGTCCCCCTCTGTCGCCAGTTGAGGTATCTATCGCCAGTTGAACTGGCGACAGGAACCTATCGCCAGTTGAACTGGCGATAGATACCTCAACCCTAGCCAGTTTTTGATTTTTCCTATTCCACTTAGCCAGTTTTTGATTTTCATAAATTTTAAACGGTACCAAATCTGTTAGACTCGCAATAACATTTTATCATCGTCGTATGTTGTTGTACTACGATTAATTTTTGAAGAATTTAGCGAGGACATTTGAGGTATGAACGATTCGTAAAGGGGAAGGTAAGTGATATTGCGATTCGCCCGGGAATTCATACACACTGATATTACAAAACTTGCAGCAGAACGTCATAACACTTAATTGAAATGATAATTCACAACATTGATAATAATATATTACTACTGTCCGTTTTTTCTCGTGATTGCGACCTCAATGTCTCCCATGTGGACTGCCTCTAGCCGGGGCACCGGATGAGGTCCTCACGGCGACGTCCGGAATACCGATGTCTCCTTGGTCCTGAGTATTTCGCGTGGGGCATGTCTTGAAGGTGTGCCCAGACTCCCTGCAAATGGAGCACTTTTTCGTGCGACGTCCGGCTTCTGTCTCGTCCATATCGTTCCTGAAGCGCCGTACCTATCGCCGACCAATCTTTCCCTTGAGCCTAGCAATGTCCGCGGCCCAGATTAGTTGCTCCCAGGTGGGATGGCTAGTGAAATGGCCAACAACGGCGTAACCATACATCTCTCCACTCTATGTTTGCATCACCGCCTGCTTGGTGAAATAGTGAGAGAGGTACTGCCCAGGATGCTGCGCCACCGTCGAACAAGCGGCCATGATATGGGAGCAGGGCCTATGCAGAAGAAGGGGCTTGTTACAAGTGCATACGCAACTATCGCGGCGTAGCGTGCACTCATGGGTGATCCTCTCGCGGTTAGTCTCGCGACGTCCTTTATCTCTGCACATCATCTCGAAGCGAAGCTCCCTCGTGCCCATCTTGAATGCCCGGTGCATCTCAACCTTCTTGCTCTTCTCCTCCATGTATGCGGTGATGATGGCGGAGTATAGTACTCTGTCATTTGCCATGACAAGCGACGCATTGCTGCATCTGTTGACAAAGTAGTTTGTGGTACCGCGGAGAATTGCCTCCACAATACCAACCAAAGGGAGGCACCTGACGCCGCGCATGACCCAGTTGTAGACCTCAGCTAGGTTGGTTGTCATGATACCATATCGAGCACCACCCCTGTCATGTAGCAGCGACCACTTCTCCTTAGACTCGTGCTCAATCCAGTCTGAGAAGCATTTGACCTGTGCCCATGTCTTCCTCGTGACACTAGGACCGTCTGTGGGTAGCTGTGGCAATGCTTTGGGGGCCTGGTCAGCGCTTGGGGTGGCCCTTCTCGCTGCCTCCCTTTCTGTGGGTTTGGGTCCGGTCGTCCAGAATCTTCGGTGTTTGAACTTCCATTCTTGCAGTTACGGTTGCACAGGTGCTTGAATAGGTTCATCAAGTCCTTATTGCGGAACTGCTTATAGAAGCTTGCACCCAAGTGCCTCATGCACCACCTGCTCTGTAGATCCGGCCGTGGAAGTGGTACGTTCTCTCCTCGTTGTAGCTGAGTTATTGCACGCAGCAGGCCTGCGTGCCGATCATGTATGAGGCATACGTTGAGACGGTCCTGCACAACATAAATCATCACATTCTTCAAGAACCACAGCCAGCTATCCGTGTTCTCGCTTTCAACGGAAGCGAAAGCTACTGGAAGAACTTGATTGTTTACGTAAAGTCGCTATTGCGATCGATGTCGGCCCTTGTACCTCCCAGTCAGGAATGTGCCATCGATGCACAAGATTGGATGATAGTGCCGGAATGCATTGATGCATGGACCAAAGCGAAGAATGCTCGCTGTAGTACCCTCTTATTAGGCCACTTCGGATGCATGGCGTCTTGAATGTCGACATGAGTACCGGGATTCCTGTCTTGTATGACTCGGAGTTGCCTAGGGAGGTTGTGGTAGGAATCCTCGAACGTGCCGAACCTTGATTCCAATGCCTTCTATTTTGCCCTCCAAGCCTTGGCATAGCTGATAGTGTACTGGAACCTTACCTCAATGGCCGTAATGATGGATCGTGGCTAAAAATCTAGGTTATCCACGATCTCACCGTACATGAGATTGGCGATGAAGCCTGATGACAGGCTCCGGTGGGACTGCACTGACTCAGCGACAACGCATGTGTGATGGACTACTATAGAGCACTTCTAGTAGGTGTCCCACTTGGGCTGAAATACGTGCACGCGCCAAGGGCATCCCTCTATGCCGCACTTCACGTCGTAGCATCTTTGGGTAGACCTGACGACGGTGAATGTGCGTCGCACCGACAATGCCCAGAATTTATTCGCATCCTGCACGGCCTCCTTGCATTTGTACGTAGCTCCTAGTCTGACCTCGCTCTGGTCGTACTCCCACGGTACACGGGAGGCTTCGTTGACGACAAGGTTGTCTAACTGGCATGTGTTCCACTCGGATGGAACCGCCTGCTGGTCCGCATCATCATCGTCATCAGAACTTTCATCTTCGAACAATACCATGTAGTCCTGGTCTTCGAGATCCATCCTTTGCACTAGGTCTTCCAACTCTTCCCCCTCGTCAGCAAGCCCACTAGCTTGTCTCACCGAAGGAGGTACTTCGGCATAGTCTTCATCGACGGCATTAGCAATCCATTGTCCTTCGGCCATTGTGTGCGCCACGCTGGAGTCACCGATTTCTTCCTCGGTGTCAGCAACTCCTACTTGTTCAGAGACGGATGCTGGAGTGGGTTTGGCATAAGCCTGGACCAGAAGGACCAATATCCATCCCCTCTCCCTCGCCATGCGTACATATGACCGCCATGAATTTGTTCCCTTTAGTTGCACTAACTCCCAATACGTGGGTTGTCCTACCCGGGGGGCAAAGCAACTCAATGTCAGATCGTACACATCACGGTCCACTTGGAACGTGTGGAACAACCACCGCATAACAGCGCCGAATGTACACTGCTCAGCTCTTGGTAGGGGCACGTCCGCTGACTGAAAATAACTCAAATCAATTCCCTCGGGACCCTCCATAATAGTCCCTCGGCCGTAGTAAATTTTGAAATTGGCAACGTGTGAGACCCCGGTTTATTAAACTTGTAATACTTAACCTTCCACTGGTTCTAGTATCACAAATAGAATAACCCGTGTCTCGATGAATATGTGTTTCCCAGAAAATGCAGCACACATACATCATACCAAAGCATGCATCAATTCCACACAACAGGATATAACAAGTCCACCAAAAGACATACATAATATAAGTTATTACAGAACAGCCGACTGGCCAAATGATATAAGTATCAAATAACAGCGGAAGCAAAAGTTGCCATAAGATGGCTTGAACCAAAAGACGACCGGTTAGCCACATAACGCCACAGGGCAACCGACCGGGCCACCAAGCTAATCGCCCCACACACTGCCACAGCACAACTCACAAAAGTGAGGCCCTTCGGGCTCACCTTCTTCCTCTGCACACAACAAGCAATGCAGGTGAGTACAATAATGTACTCGCAAGACTTACGAGTAACAAGCCTATATATAGCTACATGAAAGCTGCATGAAGGAATTTGGTTATATGGTTCTTTGGACGCACAAAGCAAGTTTCAATTGCAATAATGTAATAGATTGAAAGCAATTTAACAAATCAGTTTTAAGCATTGAAATAACAGCGAGTAACAATATTTAAAAGTAACCACCTAGAAGTGACTAACCCAATAGTCACCACACATAGCATGAATCCCAGATTCATACCACCCATCAAGTTTTAATTAAAAAGGTTGTAGTCTAACTCTTGAAAAGCTTATCCAAGCATGTCCATAACCTAGGGCGAGGCTATTCGAATAGTTTGTAATCCCCTGTGAGGGTGTACCAATGTACCCACACTTGACCGCCTTTTGCCAAGCTATTAAGCACACTTCCTTTGGTGTCTTTGGCTCAAGCTAAGTCCTCTGAATCCTTTCCAATGGAATATGCTAATCAAGAGACGCACGTATGGGGTTAATCCTTAGTGATCTGCCGACGAAATATGGATCACAAGGACTCATACGTGGAGCGGACACACCGGCCTCGGCGGTGCTCCTCTCCCCACAAACATGTCCATGTTGTATATAATTAAATATGCAACCCACTACGCGACTCATTAATTAAAAAACCCCAAAGTACTCAGCTAAGAGAGGTCTCATATCCCTCTAGTGTGGTTAGCACGCACAGAATGCTCAGATAACAGGTACTCACAAGTAGTTCGGTCCTTAATTGACCCAGGCACCGTTCCAATCACACCCAAAAGATCACACCACCTTACCATTGTGCCCAAGTCTAAATTGTTTTCATTTTCAGTTTTAGTTTTGCAATTTAGACATAGCACAAGGCTGAAATATACCGATTTATAACAGTTTGTGTGATCAAGGTTATCGACAAGTCGATAACCGCCCATTTCTACCGGTAGCTAAGCATGGCTAAGCATAATGACACGTAAACTACTAAGTGACAAGGGTTCATCCAGCGAACCCAAAATCACAGCAAGTAATCCTAGGCTCAGTAGTAGAGGAATAAACATTTCCTACTGATAATGCATCTACTGGGTTAACTATCGACAATATTTAAAACAACATAACAATGCATACATAGAATTTGCAAACAACATATTAGAATTTGAAAATAGTAGGAACAATATGATCAAATGATGCTACATCTGCTTGCTGGTGAGTGCAGATCGATGGTGTGGCTCAGAATCAATATTAATATTGTCTTCGGAACCTAACGCGAAAAGGCGATAAGCAAATAAGAACGAAGAACACCAAATAAACTCCAACAGCAAAAGACACTCAAATCTAATGAAATTTACACAACAGCTAGGGAATGATTTTAGACAATGATAGGAACAAGGATCATGCAATTTGGACTTAGTATGCAAAAGATATATCCAAAATACTCTTTCTCAGCCTTAAAATCAATCTAATTAATTACTAGTACTGTTCATGGCAAAATTTTCTAGAATGATCTAGGGTCTGAAATTTTTATAGCAAGTAGATTATGACATCCTAATAACAACAAAGTTGAATTTACTAAATTTGGAGTTGTACACATTTACTTATGATTTTTCTAAGTTGTAAATCTAATGCAAGTCATTTTACAGAATTTTAACTATGCTAAAACCTATTTCATATTAAAGTAAACTAACAAAGAAAATTAACAAAATTAATTTTGCACAAATTGGAAATCTACAGAAAAAGATATGTATTTTTCAAGTTTTAAATCTATTTCTGGATTATTCTAATGGCAGGAATCAAATTATTTTAGTTTCAATATTTTCTTCTACTGAAATACACTTAGATGTATTTTTATATTAAACTTTAGTGATAACAGAAATTATTCCAGTCGGAATCATCTAAAAAGAAGTTAATAAGAATTAGTTATGAGTTTTTAAAGTTTAGACACAATTTTTAGTTGACAAATAAATGCTTACAGAAATAAATTCGAAATTAACGAAAAAAGCGACGTGGACGCTTGACAACCCTTGATCTAAAATCCTACGGCTCACGTGCGCCGGGAACAACGCACGCGCGCGATACCTAAAAGGAGCCCACCGTTGGATCAAGATCCAACGGCTCACGCGGGGGAATGCATTCGGACGGTGCGGTTGCTTGGGCCAATCACAGCCGCAGATCTGCAGATGAACGGCCCAGAGCGCACCTTCATTCGGATGGTCCGATTGCATACGGGATCTCCGCCGTTGATCACAAGATCGACGGTCAAGAATGATATAGGCAACCGGAGAGTCCGAATGCACACAAGATCTGGGCCGCAGATCTAGAAACGAACGATGGCTATTGACCGAAGTTTAAACTTACGCGCTGCCAGGTGGGACCGCATGCCAGTGACTTTGAGTCACCCACGTGCTTGATTTCCACACGTGCACAGTGCATGGGGCCCACTTGTCAGCGACTAGAAGCGGCGGCTAAGACAGATTTAATGCCATTAATGGTTGGCATTAATAACCCTAAACATGACACTAATGACTTCTGGATTTTGACTATAACCCCTCGGCCCACATGTCAGTGACCTAGGGTCAACTTCCGACAGCACTAAACCACCGACACATTAATTAATCAATGATTAAACCTTAATGATGTCGGAACAGCACGGAGTTATGCCAGCGGATGATTTAAGGATGTTGGGCCCACTGTCAGTAGCTCAACGACATAGTCTAAGACACTATTAACTAACTAATGATTAGCAATCACAGGGCAATTAATGTGTCTTAAACAAATGACGAAAACGGGAGTTCTCGCCGGCAAACTCCCGAGTGACTTCAACGGCTTGTCGCCGGCGACCCTGGCCGCGACGGCGCCGACTAAGAACTAAAATGGAATCGCAATAGCACTACGAACCTAATGGTGGCAACCTCGCCGGCGGTGAGGACGAACGCCTGGCTGGCGGAAAGCGAAAATGGAGCTCTTCTTGCTAAGCACGAAGTAGCAAAAGCTCATTGCGGTCAAAGAAGCGTGTGCCAGAGCCTCTAGGGACTAATAAGAAGCTACCTTAACGAAGAAAAGCTTCAAAGACGGCCGGAGAAGCTTGTCCACGGTGGAGGCTCGCCGGACTTGGAGAAGAAAGGTTGAAAATGGTACCCTGAGCCAAGTGAGTGATACCAAAGCATCAATATAGCTTCATTATGGTCAACAGAAGCTACATGAGCAAGTAATTTGAAAATGGAGCACTCACCTGAGCTGAGGAAGAAGATGACTAATTTCGGCTGAATTTGAACAAACCCCAAATTGGACAATTCCTGAGAATCAAATCCAACATTAAGTGAGGGGAAATGTTCAAGATAGCAAGGAGATAAGAATGGGGTAAAGAAATGTGAAGGAGAACCACTGGGACACCAAGAACACCAATGGAGCTCTTCGGGTCAACAATGGCGGATTGAGGGTCTCGAGGAGTTAAGCTCCAAAACTGTAAATGGAGCTTGAGGGTGGTCTAAAGAAATACCAGGAGGTGAAAAGGGTGCTTAAAAGGCTCGGAGATGCTAGGGTTTTGCCAAAAAGCTTTTCGGGAGACAAGTGCACAAAGCTCCAGACACGGCCGAAACCAAAAAGGTGAAGCTGACAATATAGGGTATGGCTCGGCCGAACACCTCTCCCACAACCCTTAATGTCGACTAGGGCGGCCGTAGGGAGCATGAAATGACACCCCCACGCCCTCGGTACTGTTCACGCACGAACTAGAGGAGGAAGAAGACACGAAATGCACTCGGGTGATTTTGGACCCTCAGATTCTAATCGGACGGCTGACAACGCACCACGTTTCTGAGATTTGAAAATAGAGGAATAGATCGGGAGCCCTTGGATTAGAAACGAACGGCTTAGATTAAAAAAAACAACGGAGGGTCCGAATGTTTCGGGGGATCTAGACGGTTGGATGGGGATCCAACGGTTCAAATTGAACAGCGCATCCGGATGGTCCGAATGTTCACATGAACATGGGCTGCGCGATTAAGATCCGACGGTGGAGATTCAACGCGCGCTTTTTAAAGGGGCTCAGTGCAGTTAGTCGACTGGACCGAGACACATGGCTCGAGCCCGAGTCTGACTCGAACCCAACGCACAGTGGATTTAGGTTTTGAGTTTTAAACGGAACTGGAACATTGAGGATTTAATTGAGATAGCAAAACAACTCCAAAAAGTATGAAATTTTTACTGGAGTTTGCTAACTCAGATAATAACCTTGTGAATCTTTCTCCAAAAATTCTGTAAGGCTCTGTTTTAAGGTTTGACTGCCCTCTAAAAATATTCAAACAATTTCTAAAAATTGTGAAATTTTTCAGAGAGACCACATACCATCACAGAAACTTAGGAAAACTATTTCCCCAATGATGATCACAAGATTTGAGATGAATATTTTTAGAAGACAAGGTTTGGATCAAAAGACTTGTGACTTTGTATTTCCATAACTTCTTACAATAATTGTTCCAAGCATACAGGAAATACAAGGTGTAAGAAAAGTTTTAATTTCTCCTCATTTTCATATATTTGAAACACAAGTCTAAAATTGGGATGTTACACGACGTCAGACATATTTGACGCACTGCAGTGTAAAGAACATTTCCACGATGAACTACATATGTAAAACTAAATAGCCCACAAAAAAGTATGTGAAACGGACTTCACTACATAATAGTACATAGAAAACCATGTAATCCATCCTGTTAAGAAAATTACCCGAGAGGTGGGCAACTGGACGAACAGCGCTTCGCTAGCTTTTCTCCTCCTCTCTCTTGTGTCCTTCTCTTTTTTCTGAATAAAACTGAGTTCTATGTGGAATTTTGAGGGTTCGAAGAGGGTTTTATAGGGATCAGGGCTTGTCGCCAGTTTAAACGGCGATAGCTTCCTGTCGTCAGTTGAACTGGCGATACATAGCTCAACCGGCGACAAGTGGTTCAACTGACGACAGGGATTCATTTGTGTAACTTATTGCGGCGGCAATTTATTGTTGTAAATATCTTCTTATAATATGTCGTGCATTGTTGTACTAAGGTGAATTTTGTAAGATTTTTTTAGGACGATTGAGGTATTAATGATTCGTAAGTACGAAGACAAGTGATATTACAATGCGTCTGGGAATTCATGCACAACTCCCTTGGAGAACTTTCGGGAAATGACGCAACGATAAGAACACGACATTTCATCGGACAAGGGGGTTACATGGCACGCAGGACAACGAACCGAGAACGGTACACACATGCCTTTAGAAATAGAAATACATGGGATATGTGGGCGAATAGGGTAGAACTACTGAGGCGGCTACGGTGACGCGCGTCAATCACCGGGTCAAGCAACTCGTAGTGACTCGCGTCTGCCATACCTGGAAATACAGCAATAAACAAAGTTCATATTTTTTTCATTATGCTATTTTTCTAGTTTAAATGGTATTGTCTGCACTAACATGATATTTACCGCGCTCTAACACAATAATAACCGCGCACTAGCAAAATAATAACCACGTACAAATGGAAAGGTAAATAATTACTCCACTTAGCTACTCTATACATTTTTTTACATTCATAGCTGGCGTCTTCCTATTTCTGCAGAAATATCATAAATCGTTTGAGTGTTGTAACATTCCTAACATGTGCACGATGAACTATGTAATTTCATTATTTCTGCAAATATTATCATTGCTCTTTCGACCTACTCAGTTACCCCGGATTTTCTTTACAATTTTAAAATGTGTCATGCAATTCTTCTAGTTTAATAGAGGACTTCTGCATTAATAATATAACTACCGGCTACACAACTCAAAATATGTACTACACAATTTGACTACATTTATCTAACCTACTTAATTCTATGTCGCTATTTTTGTTTGCTAACCTACAAGGTTTTGACATAACGTACACAATTTCAGAAAAATGTACCTGCAAGATGATCGATCCAAACTGATGCTCTGTGAATCTCCTCCTCCGCGACAAACTGACAGAGTTTTGCTACTTTTTTTCTCTCCCTCTTGTTTTTTTCCTAATTAAAATGTCGAACTCTCTCTTGTTTTTTTCCTGGAATTAAAATGAATCTTGGACTAATTTTTTGCGATTTTTATAGCCGGGTCTGGCGACAGTAACCTATCGCCAGTTCAACTGACGACAGGAACCTATCGCTAGTTGGTTCCTGGGACCTGCCCAACTTCCTGTCGCCTCAGTTGATTTCTGTAATTTTTAGGGACGACTATTTATTTTTGTAAATATCTTTTAAAATAATATTATTTTTTTAAAAAAATTCCCAAATTTGCTACCAATTGACCGATCACGACCGACCACGCCACTTTTTTTTTTTTTGCAGACTCGAGAGACCATCGAAGAACGTTCGTCGCAGAGGAAAAGAAAAACAAGAAACGCGTCCGATCACGCGATGACAAATATAGCAGACGCGGGTTGTTTCTTACTTTGAATTCATGCATGATGCATCCATCCGTACGTTTCTGTTTTGTTTCCTTTTTTCTTCTCATGATAACGCGCCTAAGCAATCTCGTGTAGAGCTCGCTTTCTCTCCCTCTATATATATAGAGACCGATCAAGCACCTGATGCAATCCTACACCCCGTCCTGCTACTGCTAGCAGCTTGTTCTCGAATCTCGATTGATACAATTCATTCATTGCATCGAAAGAGCACTAGAGTTCTGCAGAGTCGTTGCTAGCTAGCTCGATCTTCTTGCGTTGATCATGAGTTACCAGGCTCCTCCCCCAGGCACAGGTACGAATCCCATCTTGCATTCTTGTTGATCTTTGAGTAGCAGCATGCACTTGTTGTTGTGATTTCTGGTTTGGATTGTTCATCTGTTGGTATGGTTACTTTGTGGAAACTAGCTACTAGGAGGAAGTGCAATTCTTGACTTCTGAATTTGCACTTCTCTTGGCTTGACGACTGACGAATACGTTGTTTTCTCTGCAGCCTACCCGCCGCCGGGCACCGCGTACCCTCCGCCGGCCTACGTCGCGCCGCCGCCGGCCGCCTACCCGCAGGAGCAGTACCCCGCTGGTGCTGACACCAAGAACCGTGGACATGGAGGCGACGGGTTCTTGAAAGGATGGTAAGGTTTCTGAATTCTCACTCAGAATGTTGTTTGTACAGTTCAGATTACTAGCATTCTTCAGACGTCCGCCCGCTTGTCTCCTGACTTTGTGACATTTCTTCTGCTCGATCTTGCAGCTGTGCTGCCCTTTGCTGCTGCTGCCTGCTCGACATGTGCTTCTGATCGAGGAGACTGATTGGCTGAGGGGACCGGGGAGGCACCGGCTCCTAATGATTGATGCTGTTCATCGTGATGATAGGGACAATATGTCACTGAATAGTTATATAATTCACAATATGTCACTTACTGTAAAGCTATGTCAGTAAAATATTAGAGGTATATTATGAGGATTTAAAGTTATTCAATGGTATATAACAAATTATCCCCATATTATATATCTTAGTGGTTCAGCTTTTGATGATAGGGACATGCTGTGTTAGCTGTTGATGATAGGGACATGCTGTGTTACATATCAGTTGGTGATCCTTCTCTTTTTTCTTCTTTTTATGTGGTTTCTGCGTTGAGTGGTAGTTGTTGACCAAATTTTTTGTGATGGTGAATTGGTGATGCTGCTATTCTTGTCCATTCTATATGATTGGATCGATGCGCGAGATTGATTTGGTGACTTGTTAGCGTATTGCTCGTGATCTCGGAGTAATCAACTCCAAACAAAACATTGAACTCGGAGTAGCATTCTAAATCATATGGAAATCATACTCGGAGTAATCAAGAAAGCAGGGACGCTACACTAAACTGGACAAATGTCAACTGTGCAAACAAAATGTCGTATGCTGAGAAGTCACAAATTGGATCAGTTCATTCGATCCCCAATTCACTGGGCGCAAGTCGCGCAACCCTAGCCATGGAGCTTGGAGGCCGCCGCGGCAACGGCAACCTGCTCCCCTTGCCATGGAGGCCGACCCTCCCCTCAGCCTCTCAAGCCATGGGGGCGCTCCTGTTCTTGCTCAATTGATTGCTCGTGATCTGAAGGTTTTCTCTTGCTCTGCCCTTGCTCCTGTTCTTGCTCAATTGATTGCTCGTGATCTGGTTCTTGCTCAATTAATTTGGGGGATCATTGTTGCTGTTCTTTCTCAATTTATTTTGGACTCTGCCACGAATAGAAGCATCACTCATCAGGATTTGATGTTCGAGTCATAGTTCGTTGATTCTGTATCCATTTTCCCATGTTCTCGAACATTCCCAAAATTTCGCCGAGAAAATGCGATATTTTCGTCAAATCTCTCCCCTTTTGATGAAATTCAAATCTCGATTTGAAAATTTCGGACAAAACACCGAATTTTTCTGAAAATCGGTTATGCCGGCTCCCTTTTGCAGGACATATGATGGCTCAGTTTTTGACACCGTTGGTTGCGCGAAAAATAACAATTCAGTCAGTTTTCGACGTCTCACTTTTGCATTCGAAAATGATCAAGTTAGTCCTTCAGGTTGACATAGAAAACACAAACATCAGAAGCGTTCAATTGTCCAAATGTACAGACTCGAACCATATATATGCATGTGTAGTTATCCATGTGCTGAAAGGATCCAGCACGCAGAGTGCCGGTTCAGCAAGCACACCGGCTCATCAATCCATACCGTAGACATATTCAGATGCAGCTTGCTTGCACACATACACTGAGCAGCAATTGAGTAGGCAGCCAAGAACCAACCTAAACAAAGGCGAAAGATCTGAACGACAAGTGCATTGATGCAAAGCACAAGCAGCAAAACATGCAAGCAACAAGGTCCAAACTTGGCTGCACAGTACAAGCAAAAGCTGCCAAGCTGCCTCTTGGGAACCATCTCTTGGTGGAGTGGGTGGTTGTAGGTGTTTGATTTCACTCACCAGGTTCAAATCATATTGTCCATCTACTATATACACGTGAATGCGTTTCAGTAGAAATTTTGTAAAGTTATGGATTTATCTCCAGCATCTGTCTGTCTATACATGTGCTAAGTAAGCGTACTCGTGTTGATGTACAATACGTGATGGTGTGTATGCATATGCGTCTCCTTATAATCGAAAAAAACTGCTGCTTCGATTCTCTACTCGCCTATGTTACTGTGTAAACTGCCTCAACCATCTCGTACGTTCTTTATTCGTATGTATAATCTCTACATGTACCGATCCTTGTCAAAGCAGTTCCTTAAAATAGATGATTGAATATTTGCCATTAAGTTTATGTGTAATTATTAAATTGCTACTATATGTCAGTGATATAGAGTATCATTTTGACAATTACATGTAAACTGGTGTAGCAAATATGCTAATCGCTCTGCAAAAACAATCCTTGTAAAAGCAGCCGGTCCCCAACATTACCGGCCGTGGCGATGAGGCAGGCGAGGCCCTACTCGGGGATCTTCTGTGGTGGTGCGGACTCCCGCTGGCGCGCATCAAGAAGCTCAAGAAGCGGTCTGCGGGGGACGGCGGCGACGGCGGCGCGAGGATGATATCGTACGTTGGAGGCGCCGGTGGTCTAACTGGTGTTCTCCAAGCGTGTGAGCTGTTCATCGCCGAGCTGACGTGGTGCGCCTGGGCTGCCGCGCTGGAGGGCAAGCGCCGGACGGTGCACAAGGAGGACGTCACCGCCGCCGTGCAGAATACCAACCTCTTTGACTTCCTCGTCGACGTCGTCATGGCCGACGCCGGCCACGCACCAGGATGCGATGGCGGCGGCACGCTGGATTAAAAGTGAATGAATCTGTAGGCTGTGATTAATTCACCCAAATACGTCGTGCTATCTAACTTCGGTGTACCTTATTTTCATCCATCTTGGTTTTACTCTACACAAGAAAGACGCCGTAACCTGCAACTTTCTGGTGCAACTGTAGCATGCCATCGCTGCAGGTTGGTTTTACTCGATCTTGCAGCTGTGCTGCCCATTGCTGCTGCTGCCTGCTTGACATGTGCTTCTGATCGAGGAGATTGATTAGCTGAGGGCTGGGAGCTCACCTGAAAATGAAATGAATATGATTATGCCCACATGCCCATCTTCGTAAGGGCTCGGGATGGTTGATGATTTGATGCTGTTCATCGTGATCATGGCATGCTGTGCTATGTATCAATGGTTGAGCTGTTCCTGTTCATGATAGGAACATGCTATGTTACGTATCTGTAGTTGATCTTTTCTCTGATGTGGTTGTTTCCCCGTGTTAAGAGTAGTAGTTGTTGAACCATTTTGTTATGATGGTGACGTTACTCTTGTTCGTTGTATATGGTTTTATTGATGTGTGAGATTGAGATTGATTTGGTGGCTTATTAGCATCTCTTATATGTAGTATTTGGAATTGCATATCTGCTTCAAAACAACCAACACAGCTCAAGCGTGCAATTCGCATCGGTTCGGGCATCATCAGAACCGTGATATAATTGTGTCAAAAGAGAGGCTAATATTTGTTTGTTGTAACAGCCCCAGATTTAAAGAACAATAATAATATGCTTTATGAACAGTAATGGAATGTTGTTCATAACATTACTGTTCATTATTAAAATTTGAGTGTGTTGTTACAATTTAAAACCTTCCTTTTTAGTCAAAATTCAGAACTTGTTTAAAGCTTTAACAAAAAAAAATATTAGTCAATGTTGGTATTATGACTGGGAAGTATTTTTATTAAAATCTAGATAAATTATCTTGGCTTAAAAGTAATTCTATTGAATTTTTTGAGATTGTTTTGGCCTTGATAAAAATAATTGACTTTAAATAAACCTATTCGGGTTAATTGAATTATTTATGTATTTTAAAATATGGAACAGTTGGTTTCAAAATTTATTTGGGGAATATATCATCCCAGTAGCCTCTCTGCAAAATCTCATATTTTTACAAATTTATGTGCTATTTTAAAAGCCGGTCAAACTTTTAAACATTTGAATTAGGGCTGGTCAACTCTCCCGGTCTAAACCTAACCCCTGGTACTGTGGCGACTCGAGCCCAATAAGGTTGGGTCCAACCCGGTGCAATTGGTTCGGCTCGGTCGCGTTCGGTGCGAGCCCAACACTACACGTGACGTGAGCCGTCGATCTCCAAGCGAACGGGCGAGATTTGCGAAGCCGCGTGGGCTATCCACGTACGCGAAGCAATCTCCACCGTCGGATCGCAATCCAACGACATCCGGTCTTGATTCAAGATCCTATCGTGCCTCTAAACCTCAGCCATCAGATCTCAATGGACGGGCCAGATTAATTGGGTCGTTCGGGCTACCCCGATGAGCCGTGTAATTCTGACCGTTGGATTCAAATCTGCGGTGCGCTATTTTCGAGCAATGCCATTTTTAAATGGTAAAAACCGAAATGAGCGCGAGCCATTGGATCCTCAATCAACGGACCAGATCTTGTGGGTCGTTCGGGTTGCCCGAACGCACCACTCAACCTCCACCTTTGGATCCTGATCGGACGGACCGCATCCATTGGGCTGTTCGGGTCACCCGGGCTCCTCTTCAATCTCCACCGTTGATCTTAAATCCAACCGCGCCACCTTTTTCTTTTTGAACTTAAAGGCGCGCAAATGTTGGTGACCGTCGGATTTTAATCCTACGGTGCCCTTTCAAATCGCGTGCGTATAAGTCCGGATTTGGTGTGGCCGTTGGATTAGAATCGTGCGGCCCACATTGAAAGGTACCGGTTAGATCTTTTAAACATCCATCTTGATCGCAGCCGTCCATATCTAATCGGACGGTCGATGTTCTTTTGATCTTACGAAAGCACGCGTTGCTGCGGCTGACAGCGGGGCCCGCATGTCAGTGAGGTGCTTATCTTCCTCCTCGCGACTGTATCTCGCCACCGACTTTGTTGCCGGAGAGGTGGTGTTCCGTCGCGATTTTGGCAAATCTTTTCTTGATACTTGGCCCTAAATTGCCACCGCAACATCTCTAGAACTCTCTGGTTTGCTCTGTAGGATCAAACCCTATATAAACCCTAGCTTTTGAGCTTATCCACCATTGTTGACCGAGAGAGCTTTCTTCATCTTTTCCTTTCCAGTGAAGTATCCCTAGCTCTCACTTCTTGTTTATCCCTCTTGATGCTTAAGTCACTTTGTGATGTGAGTTTAGCATGAATTGTAGGTTGCAACCGTGAGATCACTCTCTGTTGAACCGAGCCGGTTAGATCATCACTTTGGTGATTTCTTGCTCCGGTGAGGTATGCTTCACCCCTTCCTACCAAGAACGGGTATGGTGGTCCTTAGAGCCTAAGTCTTTCTTTGTTTTCGTTTTGGTCAGACCAACGAAGAGGACTTTGGATCTTTACTGTTTTGGCCAAAAACTTGACTTCGTCTTCTTCTACTCTAACTGGTAAGCTTAGACCTTAATTCTTATCACCTTAAGCACCCTAAGGATGTCAGTAGCTCGCATGAGCCATCCACTTGTACATGTAATACTCCAACCTTCTTTAAACTGAAAAGTTGTTTTTACAACTTTTCGGTCTTTCTATCATTTTCAAGTCCTAGGATTTATCTTGTTATCTTTTCAGCTTAGTTAGTTCTTAGCTAAACCCTAGTAGTATAAGCAGTTGTTCTTTTGATTCTTAATGCCCTCTGCTTAGCTTTATAGCATAGTTCTGCCTTTGTCAGCTGTTGTCGGCCAAACCGACAACCTCTGTAATTTTGATGGTTTTCTGTAATCTGACCGATTAGGGTTAGTCTAGGGTATTACCTACTCTAAAGATCAGCTTAAGCTTCAATTTAGAATCTTTTACTTAGTACATTTTCAATTAACCCAAAATCTGCAATCTGTCCTGTTTCCAATTCTTTTCAAAACTTGAAATTATAACTTTAACCTAAACCCTAATTCCTGACAATTAGTGGCAGTAGAGAGTAATATGGGTTATTATCATTATTGGGGTAGATATAGCTTAAGCATGTTCTTAACCATGCATTACCATCTTAGTCATACATTTTCTCATTACATTTTGCTTGCTATCAGTTCTTGTGTTCATTGGATTTTGTTGTTTTTTTTAGAATCTGGTTCTTCTGAAGTAATTGAGTCTAGTTCTGAACCATCAACACCTGAACCAGAAGTTTATTACTACCAAGGCAAGCATCCTCTCTGCATCATGTTGATCCCAAAGTTTTGTACTATAGATCTCCAAAATAAAGTGATAACTGTTGCATGTTAATTTCCTAAAAAGCAATTGTGATCTGTTAGTAGATAGTTATAACATAACATTGTGGTTTACCTTAAATCTGACCATACACTCAAACTTAGAGTAGTGCTGTATACTACGACATTTAATTTCAGAAATTTGCTTAGCCATGCAGTCCATAGAACGTTAGTGTTTAGCAAGACTATCTTGTCAAACATGGGAGTAACAAATGAATATCAGTCATTTTAACTCTTTGTTCAGTCTATTTAAATCAGAACTGAATTTAAATTTCGTTTGATATGGACAAGAGGATGCTAGTGATGGTGCCTTCGTGCACGAGATTGGGAAATGTGGTGGACTTGTCTGGACCAATTAAGGACTGAACTCTGATTATTCAATTCAAGCCCCAACGTACTTTCACATGTGGTGTATGGGCGTTGTTTGGTTAAGTAAAGGGTTAATGCTATTGAGTTGGAAAACAGGGGAGTAAGGACATGTGTATTGATCTCATATGGCATAGATGCTTAAGTCTTCGGACCGTGTCTTATGCCATGTGAATTTTTATATCAGTATCAGATGTTCTTAGAAGGGTGAGGACGTAGATGCGTTCAATCACATGTACGTACCTTAAGGGTTCCGATTGCGATCTAGTATGTGTAGCGAACACAATCTGTATTTCTTTTGATTGGGTCGGCATTCCCGACGCAACATGTGTACCCCAGTTAAGCAGATGCTATCAGTCGTTGTTTAAGCGGGATTAGTTCACACATGGGTTGTCCAACTCAATAGCGTCAACTTGTTGAAAAATACCAAATCTTAGTTTACTCGGTCGGCATACCAAAGGTTGTGTGCTATTATTCCGGAGGCTTACGGGCTAACTAAGTCGTGTGGGTAAAGATGTACACCCCTGCAGGGTTAAAACTATTCGAATAGCCGTGTCCGCGGTCATGAACGACACTTGAGTTGATGTCACCTGTATAGATTTTGATTTCAACTAATGTTTGGGTTCTGGTTTGGCATGAGGGAATTCATGCAATGTTTTTGTTGGTGGTGAACAACCACTCCAATGATGTTACTGTTTATATTTACATTTCATTTACTTACTGTTTTAGTCCAATTTGATTTATTAAATTACTTTATCAAAACTTAGCAATTGTAGGTTAAGATGTATTGCTTTATGCAAAATTGAGCCATTATACCTTCCTATTGTGACCTTAAGCATATACAAATTCTAATCTTTTGAATATGTTCTATTAAACACTTTCTTTTAGTAGTTTGTGTAAGTCTTGCGAGTACCTTCTGTACTTAGGTGCTTTCACCATTTGTTGTAGGTGAGGATGGTTATCTGTATGAGATGCCCGCTAGCGTCGATCAGGGTGACGCTAACGAGTGAAGCTATTTCTTTCCTCCACACAATAGCCTGCGGGTGATGGGGCCATTGGTGGCTTTTGTTGTTTTGTTTTGCTTCCGCTGTTAAACTTTGTAGTGACCAAAGTCACTTGATACTATAGTACTAAACATAACTGTAACCTCCTGTTTAATTATGTAAATGTATGACTTGTATGTATGATGCAATGTTGTTTAAGGATATATGTGCAATGGTCACTGATTCTGGGAACCATTGTAAGACATATCCGGGAACTTGAATATTAGATTTATTACTTGTTAAATTTATACTTCTAGCATGATCTTTAATAAGAGAACCGAATTGTTCCTTAATTAAGAATTATGCTACAGTATAATTTTAATTCGGCACATTTCTAATATTACGGGGTCCTCACATTTGTCTTCTTAATTAGCTTAGAAGACAGCTCGGTTGGAATACTGTTTTCGCTCGAATTGAGGCCACATCGATATCAAACTACACACCACCACATTAGTTTGCTAATCTGACTGAAAAAGCATTTGCCGTATTCCCCATTCAATGATTAACAAGAACTGTCATTCTGCAGTCTGCACGTCAAGAACAAGGTTCAGGCTTTCAGCTCATTATTAACATCTAATGGTGAAATTACAATCCACATTAAACATTGTCATCACCATCATCAATACAGCAAACGACATTGGCTAATCTTTCTTGGATTTGAGCACTTCAATTCTTTCCTCTGTGGCCTTCAGGGCATCACCATATTTGCTCACAATCTAAACGTTCAGCCAGGATTTGGTCAGTTTCGTGTTAGTTCAATCGCTTGCACACACAAAAAAAGATGGGATATTGTAAATATGTGATCTTACTTCTTCAACTTCATCAGGAGTCATTATCAGTGGCGGTGACAGCATAATGTTATCCCCTGCAACCCTGATAAGCATTCCACGCTTCTCGCACTCAGCACCAAACATTGAACCGACACCTGAAATTATCAACATAAGTTCAGTTTACTCTTATCATGCAAACCATTTCCTAAGGCTTCTTTTACCTCTGAGATAGTGTACCTTGATAAGCTACTATTAAGTCTTAACTCCTGAAGGACAAGCTATCAAAGTCCCAACCCCATTGGAATAAGTATCACTTTTTTCCTTTTCTTGTTACTAGTAAGTAGTAGCTGATCTCCCATAGTTTGAGTTCAAATAGTTAACTGAGTGTAGGGAAGAATTCAATTATCTCGGCTTAGCAAAAAAACCCTAGAATAAAATTAGTTTAATGGGTATATCGCTAAGTTTTAGCTGACCTGAAAGCATATATGGAGGGAAAACTAAATAATTACCTACGTCAATGGTAAATAACCAAATTTCCCTATCATATTATTCCCCTAGCATGGCCTTCAGAGAACAATCTTGGTAGCTTAAAAACTAGGATTGTCCATCTTGGTAAATTCTGCTGGAAAATAAAGGCATGCAAACATGAAAGGTACAAACCCCATTCAGCAGGGAATGGATCATTTGGCGACTTGTTGTCAACAAATTCAGTTCCAAGTACCAATCCTAGACCACGTATCTGTGTAGAGGAGCAGACAATTATATGTGTTTAAACTAGAAATAAACCACTGATTCTCTGAATACTCATAAAATAAAGAAATAAGCTTAAATAGACCAAGATAATTACCTCACCGACAATGGGACTTCCAGAGAAGGCCTTAATTCCCTCCTGGAACCTTGGAGCAATTTTCTTAACATGTTCAATAATATTCCTTTCACTAATAGCAAAATGGGAAGTATTCATCAGACACATACATCAACATAATAGGAGCAATCTGCATCGTCATGGAAAATGTGTTTTACTTATAAATCTTCAGTGCTTCTATGGCAACTGCACAGGAAACTGGATGCCCTGAGTATGTAAAGCCATGAGCAAAAGAACCTGTAACAAACAAAAAAATAAGTGCCTGTCAATACAGTAACAAGAGAAGAAATGAGTTCATGCGATGGAAATAGCTTTACCAAGTTTGTTGCTCTGTGAATGAATTACATCTGCTATTTCTGGGCTAACAAGAGTAGCTCCAATTGGCATGTAGGCAGAAGAAAGAGCCTGACAGGGAAAAACACAAAAAATATCCTCTCAGTTTCTCGAAAAAAAAGGAAGAAGAAGAAGAAGAGGAAAGTTCTCCTCTATCAAATAAACGCTCTACTGGTACTGAACTCACCTTGGCTATTGAGACAAGATCTGGTTTAATGTTATACATATCACATCCAAACATGGTTCCCAATCTGCCGAATGCAGTAATGACCTACAAATGGATGATGAAATACTACCTTTTCCACCTAGAAAATATTCTAACATTCAGAATATACTTTTCTTTTTACCGGAGAAGCTTAACTTACCTCATCTGCTACTAATAAGATGTCGTGCTTCCTGAGGACTGCTTGAATCTGTTGGGAGAAAACAAAATCGCACAAGATTAACATATGCAGCACAAGAATAAAAAATACTGGTGGCTGCAGTCAGCAACATCATTTTTATTTAGAAACTAGCCAAGTGTCTGTACGTTGCAATGGGCTTTAAATAAACATGATATAAGTTATAAATTTAGAAAACCAATATGCATAAAGTAATTATCCCTACATATGAAAGTGTCTTACATAATTTGCATCCAACCAATAAGCCATATAGAGTCCTATCATAACACACATGCGCATATAATCTAATTATCCACGAAAGATCCTTTTAAGTAACATTTGTATGTATGCATTTATTTATCCACAAAATATCCTACTAACTCAAGTGGTGGGGAGGTAGATGGCAGACTCACCATCACCAGCAAATCCTTCTTTTATAATAGTAAAGATACTACGAGATAATGAAGCTGCAAAAAAGAAGAAGAAGAAGATGCGAGCAATACATCGTAACAGAAGTATAATAATTGGAGCTACCCTCTTTTCAAAAGAGATACAAAATAGAGGAAATCCTGTAGAGAAAATGCAGCAACGAATTTCTACCAAAATACTATATGTACATTTTGGATACATCCCCAGAAATCCAGAACACAGTTGTATGAAATATGGACTGACTGAAAAATGATAAACATAGAATAGTCCAAGTTTTCCTTTCAGGTTTGATGGCAAGAATGTCTTAAGGGGATGAAATGAATGGTGCCAACTTTTCAACAATAGAGAACTAAATCTGACGAAATGATTACAAGTTGAAAGATGTGTTAATTGTTACTATGTTTGAAAGGCAATCAATGAAATTGCTTCACGAATTCACCAACTACAACAAAGTTGTGGGGGCCAAAGATTCTAAAAAACAAACTCAGTAATTTTTGTTTCTTAAGGGTCATGAAAAAATCTAACGTGATGTTTAGGACACCTTCTCAAAATAAGTCTTTGGAGGAGGGATAACACCACCAGCACCCATCACAGGTTCAGCAATGAAAGCAGCAATCTGAAAAGAAAAAGGAGAGAGGATGTATCAGCAAACTATTTACCAACATATAGGATATGACCTTCCATGATGGGAAAAGGAAAAAAAGAACTTCACTGTTTCTGGTCCTTCTTTGAGGATAAGATTCTCCAAGTTACTGGCAAGTCTAGTTGCAAATTCTTCTTCTGTCTCATCTATATCACAGAAAAACCATTTCGTTTAACATAATATCCTGCGGTGATTGTACAGAAAAAAAAGCACTGGTATAAAGGTACCAGGAAGATGAAAGCGCCAGTAGTGAGGACAGTCTGTGTGCAGAACAAAAGGTGCTGGTAGATCAAACTTTTGGTGAAGAGCAGGAAGACTAGAGAAAAAGAAAGAGTTAGCAAGTGATTCTAAATATATCGATAATAGAAGGTGTGTACTGACTACTAAGAAGTAAGAAAGAACTATAGAACATCCTCGTTCCTACTAAGAATTCTATTACACAAATATCAGGATTCAAAAGAGAAAATATTGTCTTGGAGGATAATTTGCTCACCCTGATAGACTAGCTGATATTAACGTTGATCCATGATATCTGTCAAAATGTACAAGCAGAAAGAGTGTAATGTCATTGCAAAACCTCAAGAGTTTGTTAAACTCAACTAGGAAGCTTCAAGAATATTGCAATGGTAATGCTGGGAGGATACATGCATGCTGGTGAAAAACTATTACATTGTAATTCTTGGACTTGTTGCTAGTTGTGATGAAAAATTATTACATAAAATGCATGTTGTGATCCAGTCATCATCTGGTATTGACACACTTTTACTGGTGTGGAAGTCAATATACAACTTATGTGCAGCACCAAATGGGATTGGAGTATCAAGTAAAGATAAGTAAAGAAATGATGCAACAAGACATTATACATCTACTGGTTTTAGGAGGAAAAGCTGATAAATAGAAAGAAAAAAGAATCATACGATTTTGAGCGTGCTATAAATTTCTTCTTGTTTGGCCTCCCCAATGCATTGTTATAATACCAAACTAGTTTCACCTGTAAAGAACAAGCACGCGTATCAGCACATAAGAAAAACAATGCCAAAGGAGGATCAGGGGTGGAGGAACGGAACAGTAGTTGTAGAAGACCCGGATTAGTAGCGACAGGAACAAGATTTAGCAAGCAGGCCATGCTGCAGTAAAACTGCACTAGCTACATATACTTTAGTACTAATACTCCTACAGAGGCTGCTGAAGCAATGTTGTCTGTTGGAATACCACGACCAATGGACCAAGGAATATTAAATTGTTGGTTTTTGTGGTTGTATTTTCTTGTATCTTCACTATTGCTCACTTCCATATATATACACGGATTCTTCTTCTTTTTCGGATTTGTTTCTGTCTTTGACTCAAGTCAGTTTTATGCCACCATATATATACCCCTTGTAAGTCGCACGGGAAGAGTTGGCGACTCAAGAAAATTCCTGCGTTTTGTAAACACTTTTTCTGATATAGTGAAGATCACCGTTGTGCGTGTATGGTTTTTTCCCAAAAGAGTTTTCCACGTAAAAATCGGTGTCTTCCTGTTCTTGACCTACTTTGTTATTTGCTTGTCGATTTCTAACACATTACATGGGCCACATGGGCCGACATATAGCCCATATAATCAACACTACCCCTCAAGATGGATGATAGATATCTATCATCCCCATCTTGTCACATGCCGACAAATACTCCTTAGTTCCCAATCCATTTGTTAGACAATTGGCTATTTGTTCTCCGGAGATTACATGACTCAACTTCAAGGTACCCTCGTCAAGTCTCTCTTTGATGAAGAACTGATCCATCTCCACATGTTTCATTCGACGTGCTGAACTGGATTATTTGCAATGTTGATTGCAAACTTGTTGTCACACCAAAGCTTTAATGGTCTACCTGTTAGCAACCTCAACTCTGATAGGAGACCTCTCATCCATAGCATTTCACACAAGCACATTGCCATGGATCTATATTCTACCTCGGATGTTGATCGGGACACCACCGATTGCTTCTTGCTCCTCCAAGATACTAAATTTCCCCCCACAAAGACATAATACCCCGATGTTGGTCACCTATCATCAAGACAGTTAGCCCAATCAGCATTACAATAGCCATCAACATCCAGGTGATCATTCCTTTTGAACCATAGACCTTTTCTAGGACTTCCCTTTAAATATCGTAGGATTTGATGAGCTGCTTCCAGATGTCCACTCCTAGGGTCATGCATATAGCAGCTCACAACACCCACCGCATAGGAGATGTCATGTCTTGTGTGACACAAGTAAATGAGACGACCAACAAGCCTCTAGTAGCTCTCCTTATCAACTGGATCTCCTGACTGAGCACACAGTTTATGGTCTTGATCAACTGGGGTCATTGCAGCTCGGCATCCAGGCATTCCTGTATCATTGAGAAGATCCAAGACATACTTCCACTGTGAGAGAACTATCCCTTTAGGGGACCTCGCAATTTCAATGCCCAAGAAATACCTCGGCTGGCCAAAATTCTTAACCTCAAACTCCTTGCTCAGTCTCTGCTTCAGTTGCGACATCTCAACAGTATCATCTCCTATAATGATGATGCCATCCACATACATCGTAAGGATTGTGGTGTGAACCTCTGAGTGACGATAGAACAAAGTGTGATCCCTATTACACTGTCTGTAGCCCATAACACACATAACACGACGAAATCGATCAAACCATGCTCTTGAAGACTATTTAAGCCCATACAATACTTCCTCAACCTACAGACATTCCCCTTAGGGTGCGTTTGGTTGGCGGAATCCTTCGAAGATTACTGGGAATCCTTTAGTAATCCTATGAGATTACCTTGCTTGGTAAAACATCCAGGAATATGAGCGAGGAATCTAAGATTCCCTTGGGAAACAGATTGTCATCAATTCCAGGAATCTGTTTCCCGTTGAAAAGGGTGTCTATCTTAGATTACCAAGGGGAAGGAATCTTGTTATTGCGTTTTTATTATATGCTTTTGATTCATCATAGTCAAATTTTGAACTTTCAGAATTCAAAATCCAAATTGTGATTTATTTTAATGTTTGAATATCTAACTTATGGAATTTAAAAATTATTATTTTGAAAATACGAATTTCGAAACCAAAATATCAAAAAATTGAATCCTAAATTTTGGAATCTTAAATTCAGATAATTTAAATTTTAAAATTCAAAATCTCAAGGTTGGGTTTCAAAAATCTATTTTTTTCTTTCAAATTTTGAATTCTAGATTTTAGATATTCAAATTTCGAGAATTAAATTTTACAAATTCGAATTTTGAAAGTTTCAATTTTGAGTTTTAGAATTTCAAATACTAAGAATTTAAACTCCAAAACTCAAAATTTAAATTTTAAATTTTCAAAATCCAAAATTTGAACTTTTGAATCATAAAAAATGAAATTCAAAATGTTGGAATTTTAAATTGTAAATTCAAAATTTATAGAAGTTATGATAAAGACTAATATGTAGTTTCTTTCAAATCAACCAAACGTTGGAATCTTAGATTACTGGTAATGTGTTTCCCAGTAATCAGATTGAGAGGAATATTAGATTACCAGAGAATATGAGATTACATGTACCAAACGCACCCTTAGTCTGAGGTGTACCACAACCAGGTGGAATCTCCATGTAAACCTCCTCCTGAAGATCACCATGTAAGAATGCATTTTTCACATCAAGTTGATATAAAAGCCAATTACGATTTGCCACATAGGATATCAACGTTCTCGTTGTACTCATTTTTGCCACCGGTGCAAAGGTCTCATCATAGTCAATCCCATAGGTCTGATTATAACCCTTTGCAACAAGCCTAGCCATGTATCTTTCAATCTTCCCATTTGGGTTTAGCTTCACAGTGTAGACTCACTTGCAATTAACCACCTTCTTCCCCATTGGGAGAGGTACAAGCTCTCAAGTCTTATTCTTCTCTAGAGCTGTCAGTTCCTCCAACATAGCCTCATGCCACTTGAGGTCTTGCTTCGCGGCTCTCCAATCAGTTGGAACTACTACAGACTGTAGTGAGGCAATAAATGCTTTGTACTTCGGTGACAGAGATTCATAACACATAGTTCGCTATATCATGCTCGAAGCCATACCTTAGAGGAGGTTTCTCTGCCCTAGCTCGTGGTTCCTTCCTCAAGGCAATAGGCAGATCCATCAAATCATTTGTAGCACATGGCTCATCATCAGATAAGTCAGCACCTTCAACAACTGCTGCACTGGCCTTTGTTGTTGCTTCCTCGCAATGTGCCTCTTTCTTCTTTGGAACTCTTCTTCTTTGTCTCCTTGAATACACTCTTAGATTTTCCTCCTCATTAACCCTTCTCCATCTATCTCCACCCATAGGACATGGAATTGAACCAATCACAACTCTCGGTTGCGCACCTTCCTCAATCCTTAAAGCTTCAAGCTCCCCCAGTCGACTAGCATCACCTATGCTAGGAGAGTTGAGGTCAAATAGAGAACTCAAATCAGTTCTCTCTCCATAGAAGGGCTTTGACTCCCTGAAAGTCACATCCATACTCACAAACGTGCGTCGTTCAGAAAGGCTCTAACACTTATATCCCTTCTGTCTAGAAGAGTATCCCAGAAGATACACTTAACAGCCTGAGGATCCAGCTTTCCCATCGAGGGTCTGTGATCTCCAACGAAGCATGTACATCCAAATACTTTTGGAGAGACACCGAACTCATTTTTCCCTTTCAAAATCTCACATGGAGTTTTCATTCCAAGTATTCTTGATGGCATACGATTGATGAGATGTGTTGCAATCATAATTGCTTCACTCCACAGAAATTTAGACATATTCATAGTATACATAGTGACTGGGCTACTTCTAAGAGATGACAATTTTTCCTTTCAGCCACTCCATTATAAGGGAGTGTATCTGGATAGGAGGTTTGATGTAAAATTTCTTCGGCTGATAAGAAGGTATCAAACTCCTTATTCACATACTCTGTTCCATTATATGTCCTTATAATCTAGACATGGGTATTGAATTGATTCTTGACATACGCATAGAAGCCTTGGAAGCATTTTAGCACCTTTGTTTTGTGTCTCATAAGATAAATCCAAGTCATATGAGTATGGCAATCAATAAAGGTTACAAAATATTTCATACCACTAACAGAGACAACAGTCAACAGGAGATGTCCATACATTAGAGTGCACAAGTACAAAGGGAGACACATTGCGGAGTCCCTTGCACACATATGACTATATGAGGATCTAATGTGCTTTCCAAATTCACATGCATCACACATTAGTTTACTCATGTCCACTTTGTTCATTACATCAGGGAATACCTTACTCATAGTTTCAAAAGATATATGGCCCAGCCGATAATGCATAAGCATCACCCTAGCCTCCTCTTCACTTGAAGTCGCCACCAAAGCAGTACATAGCCCAACATCTCCCTCCCATGGATCCAAGTACCACAACCCATTACTCCTGACGCCAGTTTGGATTACTCCTGACGCCAGTCCCAAGCTGTCTGCCATTTTGTCTCTCCTGAACAAGATAAGTTTCTCGATCAAGTATAACCCGTCAATCCAAATGATCAACCAATGAACTTATGGGAAGCAAATCGACTGGAAAGGAGGGAATATGTAAAACTGATGATAATATAATGGAAGGACTGCATTGGACAACGCCAACATCTTTAATGGGTTGAGATATTCCATCATCCGTTTGGATAATTTCCATGTATGTAGGTGAGAATGGAGTATATGATTTAAATTCATCCAACATACCCATAACATGTATTGATGCACCTGAATCTATAATCCATTTACCTGGATTTGAGTGAACCAGATTAGCAGAAGCGCTGGATACAATCGCAGTCCTTTCGTTTTTGTTTACTAAATTTTCAACTCTCTTCTTTAGCTGCCTCAGCTCCTCTAGCTCTGCAACTGAGACATCCACACGTTCAAATGACTCTTCTCCAGTCATTGCAAAGTTCGCCTTGTAGCTACTCTTGCCTCTCTTGCTTCCACCTCCTTTCTGTCTACTCTTAATATAGACCCAATCTTTACCCCGATTAGGCTTGCGGGGATGGGGACAGTTGCGGCTCAGGTGACCCGTCTCACCACAATTGAAACAATCTCTTGTTTCAGCTACTGCAAAGACAGGACAAATAATTGGCAATACAGTGCTTATCACCATCTTTAATCTAGTCTCTTCTTGTGCAATAGCAGCAATTGCTTCCTCTAGTGTTGGAAGAGTAGGCTGGTAAAACATAGTAGCTCGCCTTCCATCAAATCTTGGATTTAACCCTTTCAGAAATTCAATCACCCGAATATGTTCAATCCACTTCTTAACAGTGGATTTACAGTCTGCATGAGGTAACTCAAGAGGATCGTAGTGATCTAGATCAACTCACAATCGCTGCAACTCAGCAACATACTCCATCACGGAGCTCTCCCCTTGTCTCAGATCACTAATTCTCTCTTGTGTCTCAACCATCAACATCACATTTCCTCCTCCCGAGTACAATTATATTTTCTGCACCGTCTCAACATGAGGAACAATTGCTCCGCCTGAGGACGATACCCCACCCGTCTTCTCTGTGAGAAGTTGTGCCAAGTTCTCGAACACCTACTGCAGTCCTTGATTCTCCTCCATAGCGGAGCACGACCTCAAAAGTCACGGGCAAGCAACAGGAGTAACCGCGGTAGCACAGCAACCAAGGAACAGGGGTAACCACAGTAGCACAGCAACCAAGAAGAGCAAAGCTGGTAGCCAAGCAGCCCTGGAGAGGAAGACCTCCAATCTAGTCCAGATGGAAGGCCAGCCAATTCAACAGCAGCAGCAGCAGTAGCAGCGGCAGAAGCAGAAGAGCAGCACTGCACCTCACTCCCCTTGTTCTACCGAATCAGCCAAAGCAAGTACCAACAAAATGGTTGCAGTGAAGAGGCAATCTCACTATTTCAGCATATGGTGGCGGCGACCAGGAAGGGCAGGCTCTCGAGGAGCAGGGGGGCCTGGACGCTCGACTGCAGCAGCTGCGCCCGCCCGTCGGCGCGCTCGTACACCTGGCACGAGTTGAGCACCGAGCCCAGCAGCGCTCCGGCGAGCAGCGTGTTCGCCGCGTGCTTCTCCCTCCCGTACCTGTACCCTTATCCCTCGCCCTGAGAGAGCCGCAAGGCCACGCCGACAACGCCAAGGACGCAGCCCACCGCGTGCAGCGCCGCCTCCAGGGCTTCCCCTCCACCAGGACCACGCGCCACCTCCCGGCCTGGACCAAGCGCCGCCGCCACAGCACCTAGGGTTAGGGCGCCGGTGACTCTGATACCATGGTGGTTTTTGTGGTTGTATTTTCTGGTATCTTCACTATTGCTCTCTTCCATATACATACACATTACATATTACATGGCCACATAGGCCGGCATATAACCCATATACTCAACATAAATGTTGCTAGCAAAGATGATGAGTCTATACACCGTATAAAATTCACAACCATCATACTGTTTATGTTTCAGCAAATAGAATATCAAAACCATAATCATTTCTTCTGTGGCACAATGTTTTTGTTTCAAACTTTCAACTATTCACACTTGAACAGACAAGAACAGGCCATGCTTAAAATAGGACTAGCATAAACTCCAATAAGTAATATGTATTTTTTGACTAATGATCGTACCTGAGAGTCATTTGCTTCTGAACCGCTATTTGTGAAGAATACTTTTCCCATTTCCCTTGCAGTGAACATACTGATAATTTCATTTGCAAGATCCTGAAATTAGCAACACAACTTTAATCATCAACATTTACAAATTTATCGATTTTTTAAACAAAACAAGAGAGCCACTAGATGTGCTGTAATCAACCAGAGCATTCCTTTTCTCTCTCTGGAAGAAGATAAAATTAGGAATGAAACAATCATATAAAACAAGGACACTGCTCGTAAGGAGGATATTGAGAGATCGAAAATATGTACCAATGAGGGTTTGGTAGTGCGGTTCCAAAAGGAGTGGTAGAAGGGCAATTTGTTTAATTGATCAGTTGCAGCTTTGATTAGTCGAGGCTCATTGCCACCTGAAAATTATGTGAATTATATGCTAAGAAAAAATACAATATGCAAAATCTAGTAAAGTTTCAATTAGCTTAAACACAATTTTGGTCTAGCTTAAAGGTGACCATGAAAGGACCATTTAGGCCCTGTTTGGATGGGCCGAACGATGATTACTGGGAATAATTCTCTTATATATGACAAAATCTGACAACACAGCTTGCACATACCTAAAGCTGTACACCACAGTCCTGCAAGAGCATCTATATACTTCTTCCCGTTGATATCATAAACATAAGCACCCTGCAATGTGTGCTACATAATGTAAGGTAAAACTGGAAACCAATGTGATACAAAGAGAAGTCAACATGCTAAGCTTCATTTTCGAAAATATTGTGCTACATTCCATAAAAGAAAGGAGAGAATCAAGACAATGCCAGAGTCCAGAACCTCAGATCTATCAATAACAAGCGGATGCAAATCGGTGCTCTGCCATCCAGCTGTGAATGGAGCCAGCATTCCATGCCCCTTAAACCTGGTAAAAATGTTGCAGCATCAGTGGTAGAAAACATACACCTATCATGTATGTAAACATCCTAGTGCACAACAGAGTTAAACTGTAAACATACAGCAATTATGTTTGTACACATCCTAGCGCATGATGAAAAGCTGTGACATTTCTGCACATGGAAATTCTACATACCCATTTTCTTCTGTTGAGTCAGCCTGAAGAGACGGTTCAGAGCTGAAATATCTGGCTGATGACTCTGAAAAACTATGCGGCCCACGCAAACTTCCAGCACTAGCTACATATTTTACTAAGCTGCTTGCCTGTGTGAGTAGGAGGATAGAAGAACAAATAAATCAGGTATATTAACTTCCAGTGTTAAAAATTACTTCACATGCTCTAGTGTCAAAGCTTAGAAGTCTGGGTTTACCCTTTTAATCCCAAAAAAATGGTCAAGGCTTTCCAAAAGTAGTTCTAATCTTGAGAGCAAAACAATAATAATCTCTTCATGGACGCCGCATGCAGAGAGTATTTTGCTAACAAAATGGAATGTGAAGCCAAGTTGCCAGTCACACAACGATGAAATCCCGTAAAGCTATAAATTAATCCAACTGTTTTATCGTTGCTCCATAATTGATCAAACAGCAAGGAACATCTTAAATCTAACTTAATCTGCTGCTCCATTTCTGTCTTGAAACGAAAACAGAGCATTTTACAACAGAGAAGATGAGGAAGAAAAATTAAGAATCAAAACGACATCACCTTACGACTGTTCCAGTTCTTCATCAAATTTTCATAGAATTTTAAGGCTGTGAAACAAATCCAAAAAATCCAACCCTCCTTAACAGGAATACTCTGTTCTTGAATCTTGAAGGGACCAACAACCAGAATACCGAAATCAACAAAAAAAAAACTACTTTAGAATATATCGGAAAAGAAGAACCTGGGTATTTCAAAACCATTCCACTTCTTGCATTACTGGACGAAGAAAAACAACAACAAATGCCTCTTCCCCATATCTGCAGTTGCGATAAAAAAACTTCAAGAGGGCGGAGCTATCCTCACCTTGGAGGCGGAATTGGATCTGAGAAGGCCGCGAGCAATCATCTCGCCGGGATTCCGTCCACCTTCACTTCACGGGTCCTTGGAAGGAAAGGGAGGAAGCGACAAGAGGAGCGAGGGGGGAGGGAGATGGAAAGGATGTCGGGGACGTGATGGAATTTATATGGGCCAATTATCCATCCGTGGACGGGGGAGGACCTTTGATACGTCCACCCGGGAAGCACACACACATCGTCAAGTATATATGCATTTGCTGAATTCGACCCAAAACTGAGGCTGTCCCCGGTTCATCGTTAAAATAGTGATGTTAGCTCAACCTAATTTTGTGTTTGGCAAAAAAAACTTAGTTATGCTACAATATAGTGTTTGCCTGATTAGGTGGGTAGCTTGTTTCATCTTTTTGTGGATTAGTTTAATCATAAGTTAGAAAGGTTAAAAGTATTTGATATAGTTGGCTAAATTAAGCATACCAAGTTGCCAACATATTGGTGTTTGACGGGTTATACACCTTACAGACCATAACGCTAAAACAAAAGCAACTTAAAAAAAAAAATTAAGGGCCACTTTTCGGCTGTTGTGGTGTGTTATGCTACGCTATGAATCTAATTAGTTATGTAAAGTTTTTACTCATTTTGGCACAATTTTGTAATTAGCTACATTTCAAACATAGACGATTCAAAACGGGCATATGTTTCACACATATAAGCAATGGTTTTGAGTATGTACATGTACCAACACTTAGGCTATATTCCTTATTTGCACCTTTAGATCACGACTCGTCTGAATAAAAATTCCTCATAATCATGGGTTTATTACTTGCGACACCCCGTTTTCTCTCAAACATTTCATCTATTCAATGTGCACTGTTCACTCCTGTTTCTTGCATCTCCACTGCTGAAGCTATTTGACTCTTGCTATTATTTATTTTTCATGTAAGTTTTCTATGGAAAGTCCGAGAGCCTATCTTAAAAACATGTTTATGCCACTGATACTAATATACGTATACACAAACATATACATATGCTTGAATAATCTTAAGACCAAAGTTAAGCCCAAGAGAATTACATCTTTTTTGCGGGTACAACGTTTGTGTGCATAAACCGTTTATCATCCATAAACTCCACGGCACAAAAGTCCACCTCAGCATCTGAGGATACAACAAAACGAGGCAACTGAGACATCAGACTCTTGTTCGTGACAATAACACCGTCAATAAAGAACAAGTAACTCCTGCATTTTCTGTCCTTAATTATAGAAGAAAAAATAGTACACTGAAAGGAGACAACTGGGACATCAGACTCTTGTTGGTGACAATAACACTATGAATAAAGAACAATTAACTCTTGCATTTTCTGTCCTTAATTATAGAAGAAAAAATAGTACACTAATAGTACTTGTTTAATCGTATAACACGTGCAGCCAAATCATATAATTTTTTACCAAAGATATTGTTTAAAATATTTTTGTTTTGATATATGAAATTGATATGAATGAATTTGTTATGAAAAATACTTTCATGATATTGCACTTTTATAATTATTTTTGAATATATGATAAAAGAATTTAGTGGTCAAAGGAGTATCTTGTTGACTTTAAAAAGTAAAAAACGTCACTCTTTTGTGACCGGAGAGAGTACCCCATTACAGTAACTTATTATCTCCTTTCTTAGTGGACGGCAGATTTTTTTTTTTGCTGAAAAAAACACCAATTATTTAGGTATAGGAACGCATATGAAAAGATGAAGAGTGGTTCATACTAATGAGTCAGTAGTGACTAGTGACACTGATGCTAATGAGCATATTAGTGCCGTGAATGGCCTCGCCAGTGCAGATTTTTTTATGGAAGTTGCATCTGCTTTTGGATCATTTCGTTGTCCCTCGGATCCCTATCTACTTCTTTTCAGAATGATTCTTAGTTACTAATATAATTGCCACTTTTTCCTTTTGCCATTTGCTCAACTCAATTTGTATAATGGATTCTTGTGCTATGTTCAATCGGCCAATTCCATCAGTGATAAGATAAGGCCATAAGGGTGTGCAATTCCAATGTGATTCCTCCACCTACTGCACTTTTACTTTAAGGAATACCTACTTTTGCATGTTTGCATGATAAATATCTAAATGAGCCTCGGCCTTTTCACAATATTCCCCCACAAATATCTGCTGTATTGTTTAAACTGTGAAATATCTGATGTATTTTATAGTTCATACTGTCAGAGCGACAAGGCAAATGTCAGTTTGTAATGGATGAGAATATTGCTAGACTATAAGACTTGTATGGCAATGTGATTTCATATTTAACTCTAGCGGCTTCTAACATGTCATTCACTTCATGTTTACGTTCGGAGCAAAAGAATAAGTGCTCGACTCAGCTTTATCAGAAGCTACCAACTTACTAGATTCTAAGGATTTTTTACATGGAATATATTTAAACTCAATCAACTCAGTCTAAGCATTATCTAGTTGGTGCATGACAACATCATGAGCATTTTGTAGCTTAGAAGTTCAGAATGTAAAACATGGCATGATGAACATTAATCAATATCAAGATTCTTAACATTCACAAGTTCTATCGTCAGATTATCAACTTGTAATTCTAACTCCTTATTCCTAGCCATGGTGAACTCTAACGCTTTATCCTGACTAAACAATTGCTCATAAATGGTATCACATCTAGCTGAGAGAACTTCATTGATGGAGGTACCTCATCGTCGACGTCGACGGAGTCGGTCATAAAGCAAATGTCGGTGAGTTCTTTGCTTTCCCTTTCTTCTTCTCTTGAGGGAGCTCCTCCTTCTTGTCCTCCTCACTCCCGGAGTCCACATCGCTTATTGATTGCTCTCCAAAAGCGGCAAGGACCCGGTGAGCGGTCTTCACGAGCTTGGCAGCATCAAATTTGGACTTGTTCCTTTGAGGCTTCCTCCAAGTTGCCTTCTCCTTGTGGTTGTTGTTATTCCCTTTCAGCTTGGGACAGTTTGTACGGATGTGGTAGAGCTCTCCACACTCATAGCATGTCACAGGGTTGTCTCTCTTCTTGTTCCTCACATTGTGACAAGCTCGTGTGAACTTTTTGGCTAGGAAGGCTAACTCAGGCTCATGGATAGCCTCAAGTTCTTCATGGATGGCAGACAAACAAGCAAGTGAAAATACAGATGAAGATTCAAAAGAGCCATCGGAAGTTCGATCGAGAGGGTCAGCTACTAAAACCATATTCTCCTTCTGAGGATGATCAACTCTCTTGATCTAATGAGTCTTGAGCTTGTTATAGAGCAACTCCAAAATGAGATCAGAGAGATTGACATTCTCCTCAATGGCAGTAGCCCCCATCTCCCACTCCTTGGTGTTGATTGCAGCCAAGAGGTGGGTAGCATTCTCATACTAAGAATACTCGATGTTGGGCGCTCTCAACTAATTAAGTACCTTGTTGAAGCGAGTGAATACATCATCGATGCTCTCTTTAGGACGCATCTCGAACTTGTTTTATTCTCGCTTGAAGATCGTTTGACATACTTGTTTGATTTGGGACGAACCCTCATGATAGGTTTCGAGGGTGTGTCAAATCTCGTATGCGGTCAAAATATGATAAATCATGTCATACTCCTGTCTACTAAGTCCGGCATATAGGAGATTCTTTGCCTTTTGGTTGTTAGCCAAGAGGGCTATTGAAGCTGACATAGCAACCTCGGGCAAGACCAACGGGGCTTGGACAACCTCCCATATGGCTTGACCTTCACTCTGAAAGTAGACACGCATGTGATTCTCCTAATAGGCATAGTGAAAAATCTAGAGCCGCCATTATGAGTTAATAGAGCATTTTGATAATTAATGATAATTGTCATGTGGACTAACATTTTTCATGAGTTGGTGAAACAGGTTGAGTTTCATGATGATGAAGACTTTGAGTGATATCGTGAGTTGATTATCATCAAGTCAAGATTCGGGATAAAGGATGTCATCATGTGTTGATGAGCATCAAGACAAGATCCCGAAGTAAAGAAAATCATCATGTGTTGATAATATTCAAGACAAGATTCGAAGTGAAGAAGATCATCATGTGTTGATGATATTAAGTCAAGAACTTGGAGTAAAGAAAATGATTTTTAAAATAATCGGTTTTTTATTCCGAAATACAGTAATATGCCTCCCATTTTTATTTTACAGAAATAACCCTATGTCGCTCTACCGTTCGGTGACTTCGATCTAGTCGCTCAACCATTGGACGACTGATCCAAGTCGCTAAATGGTCGAGCGACACGTGGAGTAGTCACCCGGTGGTTGAGAAAATAGTCCCTTCGGAATAAAAGGGGCTATATTACTGTATTTTGGAATAAAAAATGGTTATTTTAAAAATCTAAAGAAAATAATCATGTGTTGATGATTGTCAAGACAAAGATCCCAAAGTGAAGAAGATTATCATGTGTTGATAATATTCAAGTCAAGAACTTGGAGTAAAGAAAATCATCATGTGTTGATAATTATCAAGACAAAGATCCCGAAGTTAAGAAGATCATCGTGTGTTGATTATTATCAAGTCAAGAACATAGACTTGGAGTGGAGATGTTCGTCATCAAGTGATCACTCCAAGATGGATGCTCAAGGCAAATGTATGACTAGCATAGGCTAAAGATGTGTTCCTAGTCTTTTACCAGTCTCGGTGTTTGGTTGGAAGACCGAATTGCTAGTGTTGCCATACTATTAAGAGCGGTCTTGTCTAGTAGCTTGAGTCTCGTCATGTGTTGATAGCTTAATCGCGCTTGCTCTAACTCTTCTAGGCATGATGCTATTATTTGCGAATGTGTTTTGCAAATAGTTGAAACTCATGCATTAACTCTTTGTAGCATGAGACTATAATTTGTAAATGTGTTTTGCAAATGGTTGAAGTCCATGCATCTACTCCTTGTGGCATGATGCTGTTGTTTGCGAATGTGTTTTGTAAACGGTTGAAACTCATGTATTAACTCTTTGTAGTATGAGACTATAATTTGTAAATGTGTTTTGCAAATAGTTGAAGTCCATACACCTACTGCTTGTGGCATGATACTAAAATTTTACAAATGTGTTTTACAAATTGTTAAAGTTCATGCATCATTTCTTGGCATGGTCTAAGATTGCTTGTTACTTTTTTCTTGAACTTAGGCCATGTGTTGGCTGTTTGGAGTTGTGCTTCTTGATTTGATCAAATATGTTTAAGATCAATCAAATAGATGGGTTGTGTAGCCCTCTAAATAAGCTTTCCATATAGCCCAAGATCACTCAATTCCGACTTCGAAGTCAAAAGTTATGACCATTTTTCTGAGTGTCGTCTGTGCTGAAATTCGAGCCCGGACTGACCGGAAGTCCGGTCTGACCACCCTTATAAGGCTGGTCTGACCACCCTTATAAGGCCGGTCAACTATTTCTAGAGGGCATGGTTTTTTGGTTTTCTACCACCCGGAAGTCCGGACTTACCAAGGATCCGGTTAGACCGGGCCTTGTGAGGGCGGACTGATCGGGAATTGTCTGTAATGGCTAGTTTTATAGCTGTTGCATTGTAGGCCGGTCTAACCGACCGTTGGTTGGCGGTCAGACCGGGTTTCACTATTTGTTAGCCCTTTTCTCCTCCAACGGCTAGTTTTGGTGTGTAATCTATAAATACCCACCATGGCCAGTTGGGAGGCAACGTTTGGCACCCCATTTCACTCTCTTTAGCTATTGTGAGCTTCTCTCAATTGTGCATGTGTTGCACCATGTGAGCAAATGGAGAGGTTCTAGTTGCATGTGTTGCAACTAGAATTGGATTGAGCATCCAATTATGCATGTTTTACACTTGGTGAGAGTCAAGCAAGAGCCTTGGCTTATTACTCTTGGTATTTGCCTACACCTAGACGGTATGGAGGTGTCGTGGTTCGGTAATCTTTTCAAGAAGCTTGTGAGAATGTCTGGCGTGTTGTGAGTGCTTTGGTGCTCGCCATCTCCGGAGTGGAGGAAGAGCAACCCGAGTGGATCGAGGTGTTGGTTCAAGTTGTGAGACGGTCCAATTCGTTTGGGCTTACCTCGGAGGTGTTGACTTAATTTGTGGAGCTAGTCCAATTAGTTTAGACTTACCTCAACGTGGATTGGGGGAGACCAACAAGTCTCCGAACACCATGGTAAAACATCCTTGTGCCATTTTGGATTGCTCTCTTGTGATTTACTTTGTGTAATTTATATTCCTAGAATTAAATTGATTGTATATCAAACTAGGATTGCAAACCATAACTTAGACTAAGAGTATTAGTGCACTTAAGGGAAACTATAATCTTTAGGTTTTAATTGTGCAAAATCGAATTGACTTTCGCTTCCACATTAGAAATCGGTTTTAACCTTATAAATTTTTAGAAAAGACTATTCACCCCCCTTTAGTCGGCCTCCTCGATCTTACACATAGTCGAGCTCATAGAAGACATGCGTCTTAGTGGAGAACTTCTCCATCGCCAAGTTTAGTGACTAGTTAAGATCAAGAATGAACTAACCAGGCTCTGGTACCACATGTTGGACCGAAACACCGACTAGAAGGGGGTGAATAGGAGCTCTGCCTCTTTTTCACTTTGATCGAATTCAACTCAATTTTCTCTCCAATAGCTATGAAAGCTATGGAGATCAACCAACAAGCACAACAGAAGTATTGTATTGAATCCAATGGAAACCCCAAGCACAGCAACCAAAAACACCAAAAACTCAAATCAAAGTGAGTCATGCGGTCACACCTCTTAGGTTGGGCGGTCTGATCGTTCACCTAGCAGTCAAACCCCTCACTAGGGGCAGTCTAACATCCAGCCTGATGAATAGTGAAATCAACACAAATTGGCTTAACTTTTGATCTGGTGATCCAAATCCCCTCAAATTTCAACCAAAGCTCTTCAAGAAGTTCAAGAACCTATTCCAATCAACGATCGGGAAGATCAAAGCCAAGGCTTCATGAATTTGATAGATGGGGGAAGGAGGACACAAGAACCTAGAAAAACAAACTTTGATCCCAAAACTTGCTCGTGGATAAAAGATGATCCTAGATGCATTCCCATATGTCACAGCAAGCAAGATCACCGCTAGAAACCAAAGGATCATAAAAAAAACCCAAAATTCACCAAAGTGAGAGCAAGAACAAGAAGAGACTCATCTTGGAGAAATCTTGCTAAGATTAATTTTAGATAGATGTTGGTTTACAACCACTCCACCATAGAGGACAAAAACGTAATAATTGAGTACACAATCAACCCATCTCTCACAAATCCTAGCCTCAACTACTTCAAAATCCCCAAAACACAAATTAGGGTTTTTCTCTTAGAAGGATTTGAGAACTCCACATCTAGACATTCCCTTTTATAGTAGAGGCTAGGATGAGAGAGGAGACCCTAACGGGCACCCGTTAAGCCCACACACAAACGGGTCTACACTCATGCGCGCTTCTCAAAGCGGATGATGAACTCGGCTTCTTGAATCCGTTTTTTGTTATCGTTATCTACATTTGACCTAAACTGTCTCTCCTTGCACTTTCTTACACCACGGTTTAGCCAAAGGTCACTAAGGTGGTATTTTAGTGAAGTTACCAAAATACCCCTTCTCGATCCTTCTCCAAAAGACCGAGTCCAATCTTCGCGAAGCAATTCCATGATTCGCCACGTGTAGGTTGATCAACGACTCTCTCTATGTCGATATGTCTCTCCCATTTGGCTCCTACCGAAACCACAATGGCACTTGCACTGACCCCCGCACCGCTTGATGCAACCCGTCGCACCGAACTTCCTGTTCGGTCATCCTTGTCCATTTGCGCCATGCTTGAGTCCATTGACTTCACCCAGAATCCTTGTTCATTCTGGACCTCAGCTCTCCAAGCCTAGTCCCGATTATCCTCACCGTTGACCGTAGTTGACCTCTAAGCCTCCTACAAAACAATAGACTAAGAAATCGTTCTCGAGAATAAGTTCTTCGCAACTTGACCCACGTTAGTCAAAACATGTATCATGCAACACATATGCACTAAAATCCATAGAATTGACCTAATGTACAAAATCGCCGCTAAGCCGGCCAGCAAATAGGGCAAAACTGGTCATACCGCCATCCATGGCCGGTCTGACCGCCCCCTGGCCTGTCTGACAGCCCAGCACGGGGGACTTAGCCAAAATTTCCTCATTGGAAATCTGAAACCTCTCTGGAAATTTAAAACGAATAGAACTTTCGAATCGAAGCTCCAAAAAATATGAGACCAAGTGTAGAAGAAATCTCTGTTTCAAGGAATTTTTGGGTATTTTCTGATATTTTTTCGGATTTATTTGCTATTTATTTGATCACCTTGATTTTCGACCTTTTATTTTAATTCCGAAAATTCAGCCTTTTCTCTCTCCTGCCCATGTGCTACAGTAACTTGCACAGTACTGTTCATCATCGTGAACCTCCAGAACCGAACGCAGCTAGCAGAGTCCAGAGCGTTCACATTTCCAACTCAAATCTTCAATTTTCCATATCTTCCTCTACAGTGCATATAAAAGCGAACAGTTTGCGCTCACACGTCCGTATTGATCTCCTCTTCCAATCCCCTGAATTGGTTTCCTGCAAACCGATCTATTTTCGCCGCAATCTCCGAAAACCGAGCTCCAACCGAGGTTCTTCTCCGCGACGTGCCTTCATCCGACGTCCCCGTAGAACCGTCGCGGCGTTGGCCAGCGTCGTCGCGTTCTACGTCATGGTTCCTTCCTCTTCGCGAAGATCACGAACACCGTCGGCCATGTCAAGCCCTAAATCCAAACGTGTTCATCGCGTTCCTCGCTTCTCGGTGAGTTTTTCCAAAATCCGACCGCGTCATCTTGTGCCCCTCGTCAATACCTATTTTTCCCCTCTTGTAGATTCAAGTTTCAACCACCGTGCGCTGAGAATCGAGCCTTCTCTCGCCTCTTGTTCGTCGTCCTTCTCCGGTCAATTACATCGCAACCGTTGATCCCCTGCCTTCAACTCCACCACCGTTGAGTTCGCGTCGCCACGTTCTACGCCGTGCTCACCTCCCTTTTCGCAGAGCATCACCGAAAGTGTTACGCGCCCGTGAGGCCACCCTCGTCGGCGTTCTTCGCATCGCTGCCGTCGCATGGAGCAAAATCTTGATGTCGGACCGCGTCATCATCTCCGCTCGTCGTTTCTTTCCGTTTGCCCCTTCGCCAACGCCGTGCGCCTCAGTTCATCGGCATCTCCATTAGCAAGAATTGGCTAACTTTATGTTTCTTGCTTCATGTCTGATGCTCTGTTACTACGTGATCATTCTCTGCCCTTTCTCTAATCTCTTTGCTTGTAGTCCAACATCTCTATCTCTCTGTCACTTTTTGTCATGCTAATGCTAAATTCCTTGCCACCTCGCGCCAAAAGCGTGAATGCGTCTCATTGTTTTCTTTGTTGAAACCGAAGTACATCTTTGTTGCTTCCTATCTGCTCTTCTTTTCCATCTAATTAATTTAAGCCACATATATCCTTCCTTTCTCTCTATGACGAATGGGCCCCATTTGTCATCCAACTAAATTAAGCCATTATATCTCCTCTCACTTACATGTAGACCCCACATGTCATCCTCCTAATTAAAATCCTAATTATTTATCTCTCTTACATGCGGGTTCCGTATGTCAGTCGACCTTAGTCAAACCTAGTTCATGAGCTTGGTCCACCGTGGACAACCATATCTCTGTGGACCTGGTCCACAGACCAGTGGCCCACATGTCAACCCCTAATCCTATTTTCGGGAATTAATTTAATTCTTGAAAAGTCATTTATCTTATTGGTCCCACTTGTCACTCTCTCTACCTTATTTCTGGAATTATTTTAATTCTAGAAATTCATAAATACCAGTTGGTCCCACCTATCATACATTTATTCTTTTTCTAATATTTTCGGAATAGAATATTCTGAGAATATTCTGTAGAGCTTTTTCATTATTTCATGTGAATTCCAATCTTCCGAGAGCCATATCTTCTTCGTCCGAATTCCGATTGAACCTGTTCAAGTTTCTAAATTCATCTAAATTCAATATATACCTTTTAGTACCATTTAATTTCAATTTGGAGTTTATTTGATTTGCCTTTTGAATTTAGTTTGTTTTGCGCTTTCTTTCTCGTTAGACGTCGAAGTCCCGGAATCGTCCGAAGGAGCTGAAGATCAAACAAGTAGAAGATTGAAGATAAAATAAAATCACCATTGCTATAGCAAGGCAAGTTATACCTTTGATCATATTGAATCCCAGTTTTTAAAATTACTTTGATTCAAATTATTGCATTTACTTTAAGTAATTATTTAAATACTTTTGGGTTTAGATATTAATCCAATTTGTTATATCCACTTTGTCTATTGTATGTCATAATCTTTTGTCACCCTAGATTGGTTCATATTTAGTTGGTACTATGGTATTACCAACGTGGGTTGGTTAGTACGAGTAGATTGCTTAGTCATGCAACGAGTCATCATCATCACCTGAGTTGCAATTATAAATTTGACTAAGTGATTATGGAACTATGTGATAAAACTGTATGTACAGTGTGCTATTACTTTGTGGATGGCATATGTTGCACTTAACCAACAGGGTGGGAAAGGATTTAGACTGAGGCAAGTGGTGGATACTGTGTGATATGGTGGAAGCTGTGTGCATGGGAATGATAATCTGTGTCATTTAGTTAGAAATTGGAAGTCTTGCCTTGGTCAATTAAGGACTTAACTTTGTGCGCCATTGAACGAGCCTTCTTTCACGACCACATGCAGTATGGGATGAGCCTAACTTAGTAAGTTATGGATTCTTGGCATTGATGTTCGGTGGATAGGTTAGGTGCGTGTGATAGGGTGGAGGTGTGTACCATCTTGTGTTTAGGTGCACATCGCGGGGCGATTCGTCGCTTCCACATCCAATGTGTGTTATACCAATTCTATGTGAGTGGTATAGCGGTTTGTAAGCACACTAGGAATGTCAATGTTTGAGATGAAGTTTACGAAAAGTTTTGTTGTGATCGGCTCTGATCCAGTTGATTGCATCTTGTGGGTAAAGTGTACAACCTCTGCGAGTGTTAAACAATCTATTCGAATAGCGCGTCATGATCATGGACATGCTCGGGATTTCACACGAGGGTAGATTTTCATAAAACCTTTGGGAAGGGACAATTGTGTGATTTAAGTCATATGGTCGTGTGAAAGAATTTGATTAGGCTATGTGTCTTTGTGAAAACAATCGCTAAATTAATATTGTCTATTTGTTTTGAATTATGCTTTCAATCTATTATTTGTATTCAATTGCAAATGTTGCATTTCTGCAAAATAACCACGAAGCCATTTCCTTTGGAATAAGCTGCATCTATACATTGCATTACGTGGTATGACTTGCGAGTATGTACTTGTGTACTCACGCTTGTTGTAAAACTTGCGCCCAAACCTCTGAAATGGAGGAATCGTCGATCAACAAGGTCTACTTCAAGGATCGAGAAGAACTAGGTCGCGCACCTCACCCATTGCTGTGGGCATATGGATGGGCTTCACCGGAAGTTATTCCGTTTCGTTCCGCTCTGACTTTCATTGAGCTATTAAGCGCTCGAGGCATTAATTGTAAGCTTTGACCTTAAGGTCTTTACTCTGATATTTATTGTTATTTGCCTATTTATTAGTCATCTTTGTATATGGAAATGATATTTCATCGATGTTGCCACTGTGTGCACTAGCGTGATCCTGGACTAGTGCAGTATACACAGAGGGTCCAGAATTGTATTTTTGGGTCCCGACATACACACCGGTAGCAAGGTCCATCTTTTCTGAAATTTTATTTGCATAAAGCAAGTATGAGCACAACTTCCATGCTCGCAAGTTACACCCGTCAAGTAACAGAATAACATGCATACATGGGTGTAACAATAGAAAGGTTTATAGGGTTATTTGTGCAAAACAACATTCGACATTAAATACCATACTAAGTTCAAAAGCTCAAGTTTTATAATAGGTAAAATTGAGTTTTAACTGAAATAATAAAGCTAGTGTAGGCACCAACCAAACACTAACTTAAACACGGGCACCAACCCGGGGGTTCAACCCATAACTTTTCTCATGGAAACCCATCCATGTCAAAACTGTTTTACAAAAATATTTTGTAATCAAAACCAGAGTCTAACTTTGAGTAGTTCTGCTAGCATGTCCGTAACCGTGGACACGGCTATTCGAATAGTTTTACACTCGTACAACTTTTCCCACAAGAGATAATCAACTTGCACTGTCCGCATCACACACTTCCGTAGGTGTGCGACTAAGTGATTATCATGAGGCCTTTACAATGTCATATCTTAATGTATTTATGCCCGCTAAGGTTTCGCTGCCATTGGACTATCCATCCTCTGTGAGCCCCCTCTTGCGCCAGGTGGGACTACTGTCTGTCCGACACCCACACCAACAATATAGCACAAATGACACTAAGACATCACAAATTATTTAGTCAAATCTGTCCCACACCAGACTTGTGGTAGTACGGTAAGGCGTAGCATCATGCGCTCGAAGACCGGTCCTTAACTGACTTGGGCAACTTCCTAGATTAACCTTGGGCCTTAATCCTAACCAGATTAAGCCCGTGCATAAACATGCACCCACCAAACATCCATTATGCCCAAGTCCAAACCCGTTTTCATTTTATTTTCCGAGTAAAAGCATTTTATAAACCCTCTATGGTAAAACAATACCATAGACCAAATTTAAATCAAATTTGCAAGATTTGGCTAAACTTTCCCAAATAGAAGATTTGATCTAAGCATTGGCTAAACATAAGGTTAATTTTAGTGTTATTTTACCTAATGGTGATAAGGTATTCACGTACAATATTCAAATTGGCCATACAAGAAAAATTAAAATAACTGGGCAATTAAAACAGGGAATTAAAATAATTGTATAAACATATGCATGCAGTAATAATTTAAAACAAAATATAAATAATTTGAAATAATGAGATCAATATGATCAAGGGTATAACTTGCCTTGCTTGAGGTGATGTTGTTTCCCTTAACAGATCACCTGGTACTGAGGTGATGTTGTTTTCCTTAACAGGTCATCTAGTACTCACAAGTACTTTCTTCAGGAAGTCCAAGTATACAATCATGATGATCATACAGTCAAAGTCAATCCTCTTATAAGCTCTTCAAACGGCGTCGAATTCTGACTCTTCGAAGTCGTCGAAATCTAATCGCGAAATAAGCCCAATTCAAATAAAATTCAAATAACAATTCAAATGAACTCCAAATTAAATAATTTTGGTTTAGTTAGCTAGATCATGAATTTAGACAAATTTAGAAATTTGAATGGGCTCAATCGGAGTTAGGATGCAAAAGATATGAGCTCTAGAAGATTGAAAATACATAAAATGATAGAATTAGGGTTTTTCTGAATTTTGGGATTTATTTTTCTAAAGAAAAATCGAATTATTGCGCAATATGACGTCAGCGAGGGAATTTCTTTTTTTCCCGGTCAAATTATTTTCCAAAGGGAAAATATTCTCTTCCTCTGACATGTGGGCCCAAGTCAATGGGCTAGGCCCATGGCTTGGTCAAAGTCCACCGTGGACTCGGTGCAGGTGAATAGTGCGCGGGGTGGGTGCTGGTGCTGTGGGGTGACGTGGCACCACGTGGCGCTGACGCGGCCGCGGGGTGCTGAGGTGGCGCCACCGTGGCTCACACGTGGCCACGCCACGTCGGTGCGTGGTCGGTGATGCCCCGGCTCGCGGCTTGCTGCGTTTGGCAGTGTGGCGGCGTCCGACGAAGGCACCAAAATAAGGAGGGAAGTGCGGGGAGTTGAGTGCGTGTGTTTTGGTCACCTGAAGATGCGGCGATAGCCGGCGGCGAGGGTGGTGGCGGCGGCGAGATCGGGCTTGCGGCGGCGGCGGTGTTCCGGTGGAGCTCCGGTGACGGGAAGATGCGCACGGGGTCGGCGGGATGAGGCGAAGACGATGAGGTGGTCGGGTGGCTAGGAAATGCTTGACAGCGCCGGAAGAGACGAAGATTGGAGTTTCGGGGTTCGTCGAAAAACCTCGAATTCACGACGATTGAGAGGGGGAGGAGGTATGAGGCTTGGGGCGCTTGGTTGTGTGCGAAAGTGCGCACTGGTGCTCCTTCTTATAGGGGCGGAGGAGGCCGGAGGCGGGAGATCGGGCGCGCGGCGGCGGCGGAGATTGCGGCGTCCCGGCGAATTAGCGCGTGATGAAGGGGGAAAAGACCGGGAGGGGACGCGGCAAGATGCCATGGTTTGAATGCGTGCGCGGGTGCGAGAAAAGGGGGAGAAATTAGCGGCGGAGATGGAGCTCAGCTCTGGCGGAAATGGCGGCCGCGTGCGGGTGCGAGAGGGCGCGGGGAGGAAGAAAGGGTGCGCGCCGCTGGATTTGCATCGGACGATGCGGAGGAGCGAGGTGTCGTGGATATTTTGTAGCCGTTGGATGTTGATCCAACGGTTGAGGAAGAGAGGGAGCGGCTGGCGGCTGGGCTAAGGTGGAGCGGGCCGAATAGGCCGGAGGGGCGCAGGAAAAAGATTGGACTGAGCCAGATTCGGCCCAAAGCATTTTAGGGGTTTTAAAAATGATTTCTCAATTGATTTAATCTGATTAATTCAAATAGACTTTAGAAAATAGCAAATAAAATCCAAAAATTATGGAAAAATTCACAGAAATTCCCTTATTTATTATGGACTTAATAAAACTATTTCCAACTTAAATTTGGCTATTAATCTTGCAAAATAAATTATTTTGGCTTTAACTTATTTAGGAAAAAGCTTTTAAAATATCAGAAAGTTCTAGAAATTGATTAAATTTTATTTTCCAGATCAAACCAACTGAAACTTCAAGAACTTCAAATGAATTTTAAATTTTGACTTTTAAAATTTCAGAAATTCAAATAAAGAGATGAAACTCTATCAAATTTCAGAAAATCCAATAAAACAATAACTTTGTTTTATTTTATTTTGGTAACAGCACTTTGGGATGTTACACTAGTCTATTCGGCCTCCTACGTGCTTTTGTTTTGCTACTGTTGCTCTTGCCGAACCGACCTCTTATCGTGATGTTGTGGTTCATCAGGAGTGCCAGCATGCGATGGCAGAGGAGATTGCTGCCATTAAGCGTACTGGCACGTGGGATCTTGTCCCTCTTCCCGCGCGTTACTCCTATCACGTGCAAGTGGGTCTACAAGGTTAAGACCCACTCTGATGGTTCTCTTAAGCACTATAAGGCTTTGTCTCGTGGCACGTGATTTTCAGTAGGAGCATGGTCGTGATTATGATCGAGTTTTGCTCCTATGGCTCACATGACCACTGTTCACCCTCTTCTTGCTGTGGTGTCTGTTCGGGTATGATTCATCTCTCAGCTTGATGTCAAAAATGGTTTTCTCAATGGTGAGCTGCGTGAGGAGGTTTATATGCATCTACCGCTGGGGTATTCTGTTCCTAAGGGTATGGTTTGTCGCCTTCGCCGATCTCTTTATGGCCTTAATCAAGCTCCTCATGCCTGGTTTGATTGTTTCTCTTCTATTGTCATTGCAACTAGTTTTCAGTACATTACTGGATATGATTCTCAGTACATTGCTTTTGTTAAGAAGTGTCTTAGTGAGCAGTTTCTCATGTCTGATCTAAGTCCTCTTGCTACTTTATTGGGATTAAGGTTATTTCTACACCTGAGGGCTTCTATCCGTCCCAATAAAAGTATATCTAGGATCATCTTGATCGTGATTCTCTTACTGATTAGCGCACAATTGAGACTCCCATTGAGCTTAATGTTTATCTTCGGTCTACTGATGGTGAGCCTCTTACTGATCCTACTCGCTCTCGTCACCTTATTGGAAGTCTTGTTTATCTGGGTGTCACTCGTCCTGATATTTTGTACCCTGTGTATATCTTGAGTCAGTTTGTTTCTGCTCCTACTCAACTCCACTATAGTCATTTTGTTCGTGTTCTACGATATCTTTGTGGAACTATCACTCGTCGTCTCTTTTTCCTTCGCTCCAGCTCTTTACACCTCCAGGTATATTCTGATGCCACCTGCTCTAGTGATCACTCTGATCGTCGGTCTCTCTGCCTATTGTGTTTTTCTTGGTGGTTCTCTCATTGCTTGGAAGACTAAGAAGCAGACAGCAGTTTCTCGTTCGAGTGTTGAGGCTGAGTTATGAGGTATGACTTTGTTGACTACGAAGGTTACTTGGTTACGATGGTTACCTGAGGATTTTGGTGTTTCTGTTTCTACATCAACTCCTCTTTTGTTTGAGAGTACAGGTGCTATTAGCATTGCTAAAGATCTAGTGAAGCATGAGTTTACAAAGCATATTGGTGTTGATACTTGCTACATGCGGACACAGGTGCATGACCAGGTTATTGCTCTTCAGTATGTGCCTTCAGGGCTTCAGTTGACACACTTCTTCACAAATGCACAGATCAGAGCCCGGCACCGCTTCTATCTCTCCAAACTTCATGTTGTTAATCCACCATAAGTTTGAGGGGGTGTTAGATGTGTATTGTTTCCTGTGTATTTTCCATGTGGTATAAGGAGTTATCTGCATATATACCATACATGTACTTGTATATATATTGGTCCATTGACCTCACGATGAATACAAGTGTTATTCATAACAATAACAACAAATACTAACCACCTCTTGGTAAGTATGCAGCTTTATGTGCAGAACACTTAGCCATTATACATCAAATAAGGTCATTAGATACATAGAAGACAAGTTCATGTTCTGTTTCCTATAACATCTTACAAAAAATAGTGGCCTCAAAACAAAAATCTTACAGAAAATAGCACACATGAAGAGAGGACATATGTCTTGCTAGAAGCAACACTGCATATGAAACATGGTTGATTTGTTGCCTGCCATCTCGAGTTATTTATAAGCTTAGTGGTTAATATATAGGAGGGGGTGGTCATAATAGTAGTACTGGAATTGGTCAGGAGAATTGTGCAGTGAAATGTGATTTGCTCCATTTCATTGAGAGTAACAAAGTGCTCCCGTAATTGTTAAAAAAAGCAAATATCTCCCTTCACCATTTCAAATAATAATAATAATTTGCTTCCTTCACATTATATTTGTGAATTGTGAAGACTAATCAAAGAACTCAACAACAAAGATCTTAGGCAAAATCTTATACCAAGTCGTGGAGATTGGAGAATTAGACGTCCTATTTCAAATCCAAGAAATAAGCAGATTCAAGGCAGGCCTCCTTCCGCTACAAAGTACAAACCGAGGCAACACAATCAGGTGGTATATAGTTTAGCAAAAAAACCGGTCTTTTTGGAACGGCTATGGCTTTTCTAAAAATGGCTTCTGGCTGTGCTGCAGGGCTGAACGGCTGGGCTAAAGATGTTTAGTGTTTAGTTGTCTGGTTTTTATGTAGGCTGGCTGCAGCTTTCGAGATAAAAACTGTCTGAAATGCCTCTGAGAACAGTAATAGCTTGTTTGATGCCGTTTAACGCAATTAACAACATTTAACGAAAACTAATGACAGTTGATGATAATTAACGACGCTAAATACAATTAACATCAATTAACGATGACTACCACAATTAACTATAATTAACAACGACTACCTCAATTAATGCAATTAATCGCATTTGACGACAATTAACCCAATATACTACCATTAACGCAATAAACCGCAATTAACAACAACTATTACAAAAATAAATATAATAAATAATTATTACAATATTTCAAAATTTGTTACAATAGATTGTTACATTGGAGCAATAGAACAAAAGATTATTACACCACATGTTGACTTGTAATTTAAAGTACACATTGCAATAAATGTAATTTAAAGTACACATTGCCTAGAGCACCATTGTCACTAGTGGTAGCCAACACTTTTGTAATTCAAAATTGCAGTATTTCCAAATTTTGAAGTTTTCTTTGTTTCGTAGCTACTGTTCAAGTCCCAGCACCATTGTCTAGAGCAGTCCCAGTTCTCACTGAAAATACTTTGAGCATTGTCACTAGTGGTAGTCAACACTCAGGTGGTCAGCATTGGCGTCGCCATAATGATCAGAACACAATTTGATTTGCATTGTTTCCTATCAAAACAAGAACAGAGGATTAGAACACAAAAGCATGTGCTGAATTTTCTATACTTGCAGCGCTGCACTCTTCTCTTGCTAGCGATAGAACTACAAAAGAAGAGGTAGATTGCCATTTACCAAGCCCAATACCCACCCAAATGCCCAAGTGAGGAATCCACGATTCATTAAACCATAACTACAAAATTAATTGGATACTGACATCAACATAAGTCTGGTGAATCATTCCTTTTTAGGGGGATTAGTCAGCTATTGGCCAAATCAAACTTGCACATCAAAATATCCATCTCAGAAGTTCAAAAGATTTTTCTTAAAACAAATGTAGCTCCAATTAAACAAAATCCATGTGCAGAACACTAGACGGATGGCAAGCAATTTAACAACAATGATGAAAAGCAAACAACATAAAAAACACACCGAACTTACACTAATAGGATGAGCAAGTCAATATCGCCCCGTACTCCGTTTTGTCACTCACAGTATATGCTTAGGGTTTAAGTGTTGGACGATCGAAAAGAAAACAATTTTGCATCCAGCAAAATGTTTTTTAGTGGAATCTGTGTGAACAATTTATTGTAGATCACCAAATAATCACCAAGAAATCGGTTCTTGCCGAGTACAACCATCTCCAACCCACAATTGGAACCAAGATCCTACGCGGCTCGAGGGGAGGGGGGAAGCGTGGCGGCAGCTCGGGAACAGGAGGGGGAGGGCGGCGGTGGCTCGAGAGGTGGAGGGAGGAAGCGGTGATGGCTTGGGAGGAGGGAGCTAGGGAGGAGAGGGACTTGGGTGGCGTGTCAGAGGACTTGGACGGCGGGGTCGACAGAGGAGGCCGGCGGCTGGGCCAGCACGGGGAAGAGGGAGAAGGGTGGCCGCCGGAGGAAGAGGAGGGCGCCTGCGGGCAGCAGAGGAGGGCGGCTGCGGGCGGCGGAGGAGGGAGGTGGAAGAGGGCGGTGAGGGGCAAGATCCAGATCCATATTTGGATCTGGGCCGCGCGAGCGCTAGGAGGAGGGAGGTGCAGGCAGCAGCGTGCGAGGAGGGAGCCGAGGAGGAGATTGTCGGGGAGGAGGCAGGTGAGGGAGGAGGAGGAGGCGGGTGGGGGAGGAGGGAGCCGAGCGGGCGGGGGGAGGGGGCTTTTATGCAGTGGCATTCGGCGGGTAATTAACCTCGAACTTCGGGGGTAAATTGGAAATGAGGTCGTGGGAACATTGTATGAGGAAGCGGCTTCGGGGAAAAGTGGGAGAAAAAAGCCGCCCATTTGGTTCGACTTCCGGCTTTTCCGAGCAAAAAACCGAAGTTGAAGCCGAACCAAACATACCCTAAATCTAGATTGTATCCTTGACTCGCTGAGTCACTGTGGTGAACTAAAACTTCTGAAGTTCTGAACATGCGGAAGAAGTGGAGAGGGGCTTTCTTTGTTTTTTTCTTTTCTTAATGCCAAAAAATCTATACAAACTACATTTTAGTAGGGCATGCTGACCTGAACAACATCCTATTCAAACTAACAGGTCGCTAAACAACTGAACTAAAGTGGTAAGCAGCATATATAATTCGGTTGGAGCCTTCTCGCTGATACAAGCTGCCAATGCCCTTGTTTTGAATTTGGATGCATCAATACACATCAGGTGACGATGATGTCGCATATCCAATGTGTACCTGGTCTTCTTTGATCGCAAGTTCATGTTTCAGTTTCCTCCTCCATCTTATTAGATACCAACAGAGACGGCTGAAAGCATGGCATGGTTGATTTGTTGCGTTCCTATCTCGAGTTGCTTATTTATAAGCTTGGTCTGATGGGTAGTATGTGAGTGAGAGGAGCTCATCATAATAGTATTGGAAATTTGGAATTGGTCATGAGAATGGTGCAGCGAAATGTGGATTTGATCTTTACTAGTCATGCGTTTAGCAAACTAGAGTTGTCGCACTGTATCTTTTTTTCAGAGGAAGGTATGGATTTTGCTTATTCAGAATGTTCATGTGTACATGGATCAACTCCGTATGGCTGAGAAGCAAGCATAGTGCTAGTGCTACACCTCCAGATAATAAATAAAGGAACTGGGAAATGGTATTCATGAAGAACTTAAGTAACTCTTAGGATTCATGGGCCATTAGCCAGGGTGAATCTTTTGCCTTGTAGTACAAAAAGGTCTAGAGTAGCATCTACTACTTGTGACCTGTTTGCTCAGAAATCAACATGTTGGGATCGAGACTTTGAACTCTACATATTGCACAAATTATAATACGCATTAAATTATATACTTTCTAGGCCTTTATTTGTGAAAATATAGCACAAACGAATGGTCGCTTGTTGTTCACCTACATATAATATAATAGTAGATATGGGAAAATATATGGGGCACCCCTTCCTTACGGTGTATCCTCTGTACATCCCATGTCTTAACATTTTCGAAAAATTTCCAAAATTTTGTATATGTAGGGGATGGTATCTTCTATTGCCATAAAAAATTTAAAGATAAAACTCGATCACATTTGGAATATATGAAATTGACAAGCAGCCAACATGAATAGTGTTCAAAATTTATCTTTCTCATATATTCCAAATGCGAACGATTTTCATCTTAAAATTTTGTATGACTACATAATATATCATCCTCTACATCTACATTTTTTAAGAATTTTTCAAAACGTTTAGACTTAGGATTCACGAAAGATGCATCATAAGGAGGAATGCACCTGATAACCACTTGACTAGATACAGAAGGACAAAAGATGAAACTCTCGAATTTAAAGGGCATATGCTGAGTAATTGAATTATTTATAATTGATGGCAAAATTGCCAAACCCCTTATTTGTCATTTTGAATTTTGGGTCTGTTTGGTTCATATACTAAGGTTGCCATAGTTTTTTTTTGTCAAACTCGCATAAGGTTAATTCATGGAAATTGTCGTCACACATTGGCTAGCTAAAAGGAATCTTGTCACACTTTTTTTAGTAACTAACGTATAGGACCCGGGTGACATAAAAAGATTCTTATTGTGGTTACGAACTAAACGGATGCCTAACTTAATCAAATTTGCCTAACTCGCAGTGTGGCATGTTTGGCTATGGATCAAACAGACCCATAGCATTTAAATGTGAGGCGTTCATCAGAAATCAACACTCCACGACAAAGTTGCTGAATGCCGATTCAGTGTGGTGGCTCTAAGGTAACACACTCTTCTGAACATGGGGAAGAAGATGAGAGGGCGTGTAGGAAAGAGGGGATGACTTCCTTTGTTTCTCTGGTTAATGCCAAGCAAACAATACAATCTAGATAGCAACATGCTAACAATCATGGTCACCTAAACAACAGATTACTCAATTAACAGTTCTCTAAACAACTAAACATTAGCGATAAGCTAGAAAATTTGGCTGTAGCCTTCTCTATGTTACAAGCCTGCAATTGTTGTGTGATGCCAATATCAGTAAAATCTTTTTCCCTTGTTTGTATTGGAGAAGATGAAGCTGGATAAAGTTATACACTTCGATATTGCTTTCTATAACAACAGAGAGCACACATGGCATTCACTCAATTCCGAAGCCACGCTGCTGTACAGTTATGACATCGCATATCCAATGTTTTTTTGCATGGTGTGCAAGGCAAGATCATGTTTCAGTTTTCTCCAACTTCTTAAAATTTAGGTACCAAAGAGAGGCAGCTAAGAGCATATCATGGTTGATTTGTTGCCTCCTATCTCGAGTTGCTTATTTATATTGGTGTTGGAGAATTGATCATGAGAATTGTGCACGGAAATGTGATTTGGTTTTTCATGCCTCATGCATTTGGCAAAGTAATGCTTCTTGCTTCCCTCTTTATGACTGGAAAATGGTATTCGTCAACATGGGCTTAACCAAGGTCTACTCTTCGGTTCCATGGGCCATTAGCTAGCCATGGCGTAATCTTCTTGCTTAGATATTATTTAAGATACAAGGTAGCATTTTAACACGAGCTGTTCAATCAGAAATCAACGCTCTGCATCAAAGCTAGCAACTGTTTACCGTTATATATGAGGGCATGATCACTTCACTTAAGCAACCTGTTCTCTGTAATTTCTCTCGGATTACGGCGATGTATCTGAAAGGCAAATTTACCCTTGGACGGTAATCTGCCACCATGCACACACACAGCAGCAAATTTACATAAGACAAATTCGTCTATGGTTACCAACAAGACAGGGCAAATGCTGGTTGTAGCCTGTGAAACAATGCACTAATAGTAGAGCAATCCAACTGCAATATCCCTATGTTTAGCAAGGGAATAGGAAATTGGAGGGGGGAATGTGACTTAACTTCCACATCATTAAACTCACAAGTCACTGGGTGATTTGATTAGCTGGGCTTAAAATTAACCAAAAGACTATGCAGGAGGATATGCCCTGGAATGGAGAGAAGGATTGGACCCAACAGCAATGCTACGCGTATATGCGGACAACATATTATTTGCTGTGAACACACATGCATATGGATATGTGGAGATCATGTGGATATGATCCTAATCTTAATGTGTTGAACAATTGACAATAACGTCGAGGAGTTGGGAGAAACCCTCGTTTTCGGTGAAGTTCCTGTGCTGTCAGGTCTGAGGCGGTCTGACCGACCTTGGTGGCGGTCAGACCAGCTATGGCTTTGGTTGTTTTGCTTGTGAGTGGTTGGCGGTCCGACCGGCCAGGGCAGCGGTCCGACCGGCGGTGTGTGGCGGCCGACCGCCACTGCGAGCGGGTCGACCGCCATGGAAGTGGCTTTGGATTTTTGAGCTGGGCCAAAAATAGAGAGTGTAGGCAAGAGAGGAGGTTCTAATGCTCTTGGTCCCATAATTTTTGGAGCCTCCAGGCAAAAGTTCTATTCGTTTGAAATTTCCAGAGAGCTTGCGGATTCCCAAGCTGGAATTTGGCTAAGTCATGGACTGGCGGTCGACCGCCTTTGGTGTGATGGTCCGACCGTAGGGGAGCGATCGATCGGCCTTGGTGGTGGTCTGACCGGTTTTGACTTGGTTCGTCGTCCTGCGTGGCAGCGATGTGTGTTTGTTAGGTCAAGTTCATATTCATTAGTGCATATGTGTTGCATGATGCATGTTTTGGCTAACGTGGGTCAAGTTGTGAAGAATTTGTTTCCGGATTCGTGTTTGCTTGTCTATTGCTGTGCAGGTGGCTTGCAGGTCTATGACGGTAAACGGCGAGGAGGATCGGGACTAAGCTTGGAGAGCCGAGGTTCAGAACGATCAAGGATGCTGGGTGAAGTCACAGGACTCAAGCGGAGCGCAGGATGGATATGGATGACCGAACGGGCAGTTCGGTGCGACTGGTTGGATCAAGCGGCGCGGGAGTCGTTGCAAGTGCTCAGTGGTGCCGGTGGGATCCGGACGGGAGAGACTTGACGACGTGGAGCCGTTGATCAACCTACACGTGGTGAAGCAGGCGATTGCTTCACCAGGATTGGACTTGGTCTTTTGGAGAAAGATCAAGACAGGGGTATTTTGGTCATTTCACCAAATACCACCTTGGTGACCTTTTGGCTAAACCGCGGCGCGGGTCGGCGCATGGTGAAGCGGTTTAGGTCAATCGAGGATGAAGACGGCGCTTTAAAATGCGTGCGTGTGTGACCCGTTTGTGTTGGGCCTTAACGGCCTCCAGCCCATTATCTAAACCCTAATTTGTGAAACTCTTCTAGAAGGTCTAGGCCTCCACTATAAATAGAGGAGGGAGGTGGCGCGAGTGCACCCGTCAACCCTTAGATATCTAAACCCTAATTTGTGTTGTTAGGGGGAGGAGAGAAGAGTGGAGGCTCTAGGGTTCTAGGATTGGGCTTCTACGATTGAGTGTGTGCTCACGTGGTGAGCTTTGTGTGCCAACTCCTAAACATACGTAAAGATCATATCGGACGAACCATCACAGCGTTATGTACATGCCAATCCCTTTGCCTCACGATATTCGGTCAAGCTCCAAGTGACCACTCTTTCTCGATCCTGTGATCCGAATCCCTTACTAGGTTAACTCTTAACCTTAAGTAGCATGGCCATGCATTTGGATCCGATCACTCGAGGGCGAGAGATATCTCTCTCGTGAGAGGGCAAATCCCATCTCGGCCGACCATGCCTCGCGACATGCTTCATGACAAACCAGCTACCTTTATAACTACCCGATTCACGAGTAGCGTTTGATAGCCCCTAAGTAGGTCGATTCACATCTCAAGTACATGCGACAATCTCGAGTCTAAGGACAAGGCGTACACATTGTGTAGAGAGAACCATAAGAATAATTACTATGTCTCATGTTGGGTCGGTCCAACCCCATGTTCTAAACATGTGTCCACATTATTGGTTTGACATCTCCATGTCTATGACACGTGAAACATGGTCATCAACCAATACATGTGCTAATCCATCATTCACGTGTGTCCTCACATGAACTCCGACTAGGGACAACTTTAGAATAACCATACAAGTAAAGAGTTTCACAAACAAGTCACATACTTGTTAATCAACACAAAGGCAATATTCAAGGAACATTTATTAAATCATGGATACAATGAAATATCATCATCAATATGATTGCCTCTAGGGCATATCTCCATGATCTCCCACTTGCACTAGAGTCAATCTAGAAGATATCTAATACCCATAGCTCTTGTGTGCGCCTCATGCTTAGGCTGTGGGAGAGGCTTCGTCAAAGGATCTGAAATATTCAAATCTGTGTGTATTTTACATATCTTTAAATCTCCTCGATTAAGGATCTCTCGAATGAGATGAAACATTGCATGATGTGTTTGTTCTTTTGGTGATTCCTCGGCTCCTTGGCTTGCAATGGCCCCACTTGTTATCACAGTAAAGATCCATAGGATCGCACGCACTAGGAACCACACCTAGTTGATTATGAACTTCCTTATCCAAACACCTTCCTTTCTTTGCTTGAAGCGCAATGTACTCGGCCTCGTTGTAGAGTCGACAACGGTCTCTGCTTGGAACTCTTCCAACTTACGCACCACCGTTCAAAAGGAACACAAAACCCGATTGCGATTTGTAATCATCTTTGTCGGTTTGGAAGCTTGCATCGGTGTAACCATTTACAACGAGCTCTTCCTCACCTCAGTAGACTAGGAACACATCCTTAGTTCTTCTCAAATACTTGAGGATGTTTTTAGCTGCTGTCCATGACTCTCACCGGATCGGCACAGTATCTGCTCGTAACACTTAGAGCATAGGAAACATCTGGCGAGTACACATCATAGCATACATGATAGATCCAATGGCGAAGCATATGGAATCTTACTCATGCGATCTCGCTCATCGGTTGTCGAAGGACACCGAGTCTTTCAAGATTTATGCCATGAGACATGGGCAAGAACCCTTTCTTTGCCTCCTCCATGTTGAACCGTTTCAACACTTTGTCAATGTAAGTACTACGGCTTAATCCTATTAGCCTTTTGATCTATCTCTATAGATCTTAATACCCAAAATATATGCCGCTTCCCTAAGTCCTTCATTGAGAAACTATTTTTCAGGTGAGGTCTTAACGGACTCGAGCATAGGAATATCATTTCCAATCGGTAATATGTCATCTACATATAAGATTAGAAATACAGTGAGCTCCCACTTGTCTTCTTGTAAACACAAGATTCTTCTTCGTTTTGATGAAGTCAAACCTTTGACCACTTCATCAAAGCGAATGTTCCAACTCCGAGATGCTTGCTTCAATCCATAAATGGATTTTGAAGTTTGCATACTTTTCTAGCATTGTTTGGATCGACAAAACCCTCTGGTGTATCATATACACGTCCTCGGTTAAATTTCCATTAAGGAAAGCCGTTTTGACATCCATCGCCATATCTCATAGTCGAAATATGCAAAGAATAGCTAGAATGATCCGTATTGATTTAAGCATCGCTCTGGTGAGAAAGTCTCATCGTAGTCAACTCCTTGAACTTGCCGAAAACCTTTGCGACAAGTCGAGCTTTATGGATATGAACATTTCCATCCATATCAATCTTCCTTTGTAGATCCATTTGCACTCTATGGTTTTAACACCATCAGTGTCAACCAAATTCCAAACTTGATTGTCTCCATGGATGCTATCTCGGATCTCATGGCACTATGCCATTTCTCGAGTCTGGGTCCATCATTGCTTTCGCATAGGTCATAGGCTCATCATTGTCTAACAATAATATATCTCGCGCATTGCGGAACCTTCCGACCTTCGTGGTGGTGGTGCTTCCTTTGCCATGGGTTCCTCAACTTGTTACGCCACATGGGCATCATTCGTGAGTCTTCCCGATTGGTTCATCTTGAACTTCTTCAAGCTGCACCGTTCTTCCACTTGTCTCCTGTTGAGAAACTCTTTCTCTGGAAAACACCACCGAGCGACAAACACTTTGCCTCTAGTCGGTTGTAGAAGTAATATCCAAAGGTTTCTTCGGATATCCCACGAAAATGCATTTATCGACTTGGGTGTGAGCTTGTCCAGTGTGAGTCGCTGACAAACGCCTCACATCCCCAAATCTTTAGAAAAGACAAAGCGTGACTCTTCCAGTCCATATCTCATATGGTGTCTTAACTACTGATTTAGACGGTACCTATTAAGTGTGAAAGCTGCCGTTTCTAGGCGTAACCCCAAAGGATAATGGTAAATCATTGGCTCATCATCGATCGAACCATGTCCAACAAGTCCGATGCGCGCTCGGATACCCGTTCCTTTGAGGCGTTCGGGCGGTGTTAGGCTGTGGAACAATTCGCAACTCTTGGATGATTGCTAAATTCATGACTCAAATACTCGCCACCACGATCGGATCGCGAGCCTTGATTTTCTTGGCACGTTGATTTTCAACCTCATTACGGAACTCTTTGAACTTTTCAAAGTTTGGACTTATGCTTCATTAAGTAGACATAGCCATATCTACTAAAATCATCGATGAAAGTTATGAAGTAATGAAATCCACCTCTAGCGATCGTGCTCATTGGTCCACATACATCGGTATGTATGATTTCCAACAAGTCGCGCCCTCTCAAAAGAACCTTTGAAAGGTGATTTGGTCATCTTACCAAGCAAACAAGCTTCACATGTCTCGTATGATTCAAAATCAAGCGAAGTTAGAAGACCATCGACATAGAGCTTCTTCATGCGCTTTTCATTATGTGACCCAACGACAATGCCAAACATAGGTGGGATTCAAATCATTAGGTCGAAGTCTTTTAGCATTTATGTTAAAGATAGGCGCATCATCAAGATTTAAAATAAATAACCCATTCACAATGGGCGCAAAAGCCATAAACATTCCATTTTAGAGATCAAACAACCATTGTCTTTACTTGCAAATGAATAACCATCTCTCATCAAACATGAGGGGATAAAATGTTTGACTCATACTAGGAACATAATAACAATTATTCAATTCCATAATAAATCTTGAAGGAAGTGAAGTTGCATGGTGCAGACGGTCAACATGAGCAACCCTTGCTTTATTCCGACGAAAATCAACTTCACCTCTTGCGACTCCTCTACTTCTTATTAGCCCTGCATCGAGTTGCAAATGTGAGCAATCGATCCGTTATCAAATACCCAAGAGTTAATAGGAGAATCATGAGAAAAATGTCTAAAACATTTATGACAAGTGTACCATGGGTGGAAGTCTTACTTCGGCCTTCTTCTTGCATTCATCGGAATCCATGTACTTCTTGCGATTTCTCTTCCAGTGGCGATCTCTTTACAATAGAAGCATCTTGTCTCGGCTCGAGTCCAAGATTAGGCTTAGGCGTTGGCCGAGATCATATCCTTAACCTTGCCCTTATTCTTTGGCCATGGCTTCTTACCCTTTTTCTTGAAGCTAGACTTGTTCACACGGCCATCACATGGCTAGGCCACCGCACACTTCTTAATGTCACTCTCTGCTTTTTGAGCATCCCACAAAGCTCATTAAGGCCCTTATCCGCCCCATGCATATGGTAGTTCGAAATGAAATGCCCATAGCTAGGTGGAAGAGACGCTAAATGAAATCGATTGCCAACTCTTGGCCAATTGGAAAACCAAGTTTATCCAAAGTCCGATGTAACCAACCATTTTGATCACATGTGGGCCTACGGTGCACCTTACATTAACTTGCATTCGTAAAAGCCTTAGAGACATTGAACCGTTCGGCCTGGCACGTATGCGAACATGTCCTTAAGCGCTATGATCATATCATCGCTTCGATCCTCAAACGCTTTTGAAGGTCGGGTTCCATGCATGCAAGCATAAGGCACTAATCTCAAGAGAGTCATCACATGCTTTCTTGTAGGCATTTTTAATCTAGCAGAGCGCATTGTTAGCGAGTTCTTACAGGATTGGGGTGTCGAACGTTTTCCTTTTATACGCCACGAGAACAATTCTCGAGTTACGGACCAAATCAGAATAGTTTGTTCCATTTAATTTCTCTTTCTCAGAATCGATCGCAAAGCAAAAGGGTGTGCGTGGTTGCTAGATGCCATTGATCTACAATAGGAAATGCAAAATACTAAGACAAATAAAACCATGATAGAGTAAATCGTATTAAACAAATTTAATAGAATGTACTCCCACTAAAATCAACATCCCTCTGTTGATTCTTAGCGATTCAAGATCCGCAATTAACGAGTCTACTAGTGAGCTTTTGCATCACCGCTAGGAGACAAGGTAATTCGATAAGCAACACCTTGCTAATCATATCTCTATATGACTCTTGTTGTTGGGTGACATCTCTATGCCCGGCCCCAACCTTTATGCCCAAGGCCCATAACCTTTATGATAACCTTGTTAAGTTCACCAATCCTTATGCATGTAAGTATCCGATACAAAACCCATCTAGTCAAGGAAAGTTGATGGTGCCCTAATTTTATAGACCCACCATCAATTTACAAGACATGGGATGGTGCAAAGTTTAATTGGGAGGGCATATGTTTAACTTAACATTTTGTGAGGATCGCTATACTTCTACCATTCAAACATGCATAGGAGTAAAACAACGAGAATAGCATTCACACAATTGTGACTCAAGATGGCCCATTTTCTCATGGTGATCTCCATCGCCATAGAATCATCCACCATGATGATCTCCATCTCCATGGTTCATGTGTGCCATCCTCCAAATGATGTGTCCTCCGAGTAATAAAATACATGGATACTAGGAATCATCACAAGTCGGCACGCAGCCGTTAATACAATACTTTGACAACACAATGGCTCCAGTAGTGTTGCCGCATCTACACCACACTTGAGTCATGCAAATATTACAAACATGCATCACATACACATTAGGCCATACTCGGTCACATACATCCTGCAAAAACAAGTTATGCATAGAATCGCAATCTATCGGATAAGGGGTCGAGGGGTTCCTCATCAGGGTTCGAAGGCGCGCCCACCTTAGTAAAGATCCAATCTATGCAATTTTACATAGGATTTTGATCGGCAAATCATATTTACCACAAATCGACTCTTGTTCGGATTCGACCAATTTGTACTGATCTTCGCATGCAACCAGTTTTACGTGTCACCGTCTACCCTGGCGAATCCGGCCGGTAGGGGTATGTTGTTTCACGACCTTAGCGGCATGATCACGGTACATCGATTATTAATCTAGGTTCGATTCGATCAATCATATTGATCTTCGCATTCCGCAATGGTTTCGTGTCACATGTCTGCCCCCGATGGCGAATCCGGCCGGTAGGGTATGTTGTTTCACGACCTTAGCGGCATGATCACGAGCGGATCAATCCATTACGAACTATACAATCGATCACATCGATCATACCGATTACATATCGCCATATGCAAATCACCGAACCTATAACATGACAAAGAACCGCCTCGATACCACTGTAGGGAAGCGGGTAGGCTACACTAGCGCAAATTAAAAAAATTCTACCCGTAAACCAAGATCGCTGCGATTATAGATCGCGGTCTTACCACTGAGGCAGCAGTGCGGAAGTTGATGCGGCGCGTCGAGGCGGTGTAGTCGTACCAAGTTGATGCAAGATGCGTCGGGGCGAGTGGTCGTACTACTTCCTGCGTGCTCGTCGCGGCGTCCCACGTCTGACTCCTTTCTTGCGGTTCGTCCCAACGCCACGGATGCGGCGCCTCAAAGGTATCCACACGCGTCACGGGAGGAAGCGGCGCCGGCGGACTACTAGATCGCGCGGCGACTAGGGCGTGGGAGGGTGGCGGCGGGGTTTGAGGATGTCACGAAAAACTCAACCCTCAACCAGGCGCCCTGCCCTCCTTTATAGGCGTCCTTATAATGGGCTTCTACGAATAGAGGCCCATTAGGACTCAATACCATCTAGTCGGATCCAATCCGGTGAGGCTGACCTTAAGTGTGTGACCCTATGGTTCACATATGTTTAGTTGCCTCCTCCTAGATTGGAGTGGCTGTAAACAACAATCATCCATCTATCCAAATCAATTCAACAGATTTCACAAGATGAATCTCTATTTCGTTTTTGTGTTCATCCTCTTTATTTGAGATTTTGGGGGTTTCTTTGATCCGTGAGTTTTTGCTTGGTTTCTTCTCTTGATCTAGCTTGCTGTGACATGTGGGAACACATCTAGGATCATCTTGATCATCAATCACCCACGAGCAAGTTTCAAGATCAAGTTTTCGTTTTTGCTCGGTTTTGAACCCTCCTTCGGTAAATTGAAAAAAGGTCAAAACTTTGAAGTGGATCTATTCAATCGTTGCTTGGAATAGGTTTCTAATATCCTTAGGAAGGTGTGTTCCAAATTTGGTCAAGTTTGGCCTTGTAGATCAAAAGTTAGACCAATTTTAGTTTCGGTTTTCGGGCTGATTTTCCTGTTCATCGTGCTAGAGGTCGACCGCCCACCGAGAGGTCGATCGCTAGGCAAATCGGTCGATCGCCCGTGTGAGAGGTCTGACCACTAGGCAAAATATTCGACCCGATTTCTGAGAGGTCAGACCGCTAGGCAAATCGGTCAGACCGCCCGTGTGAGAGGTCTGACCGCTAGGCAAAATATTCGACCCGGTTTCTGAGAGGTCAGACCGCCCATGTATTGAGAGGTCAGACCGATTCCAAAGGTCAGACCGATTTCTGAGAGGTCAGACCGCCCGAGACTTGGTGATTTGAGTTTTTGTAGGTTTTACTTCGGGGTTTTGATTGGATTTAATACAAGTCTTCCGTTGTGCTTGATTGATTGATCTTCATAGCTATTGGAGTGAGATTCGTATTGAATTCAATTTGGGAGAAAAAGAGTTCGTGCTCCTATTCACCCCCCCTCTAGTCGCCTTTCCGGTCCAACAAGTGGTATCAGAGCCAAGTTTGCTCTTTTGTGGTCTTAACCGATCTTTGAGTATGGCGATTAGTGTGCCGACTTGTGAGCGTTTCCTTGCATCTTGGCATGATTCTTTTATCATTGATGTGAGTCATGACAAGACGTTTGAAGATGCAATAATGGTATTGTCGGTTCAGGAGGGATTCTCCTGCGATATTTGTGGTGGTCTCTTTAGTTTTGATTGTCCTAGTTTCAGGGATGAGATACTCCTAGAGCCCGAGGAGAAGGAGCCCGGTAGCATATGCGGAGTAGCGATTGAGGATGAACATGTTGGAGAGCTTTTCGAGGATGATCATGATGATTCTTCCGAGGATGATCCCCTACTTGAGCTAAGCAAGGTGAGCAAAGAAAAACTCATTGATGGCTTAGTGTCATATGAATATAAATTGCATGCTCTTCGGAAGAAAATAAAATTGCTAGAAAGAGAAAATGGTGATTTGTCTCATGAACTCTCCAAATTGAAAACATCCATGTGTGCTTATGATTCCTTACTTGTAGACATGGATAACTTGAATAATTCTCTTGCATGCCTAAAATCTGAAAATGAATTATTGAAATCAAATGCTTCTATGCCATGTGATTCTTGTGTTGCCTTACATCATGAGCTTGATAATGCTAAGTTAGAAATAGGCAATCTTAGATCTATGGCTAGAAATGATTGTGATTCTTGTGTAGGCATGTTTGCTGAATTTGAGAAGTTAAAATTGACTAATACCTTTCACCTTGAGCAATTAGAAAATGCTAGGGCTGAGATTATTGAAATTAAAGCTAGCCCTTGTAGCATGTGCTTAGAATATGAAAAATTGCTTAAGGATGGTTTAGTCTCTTGCAAGAATTGTGCTTGTTTAGAAACTGAAATTGATGTTTTGAACTGCATGCTTAATTCAAAAGCATCATTAATTTCTTGCACATCTTGCATTTCTTTGAAGAGCGAAATTGAATCTTTGCGCAATGATATGAGCGCCAAGTCTTGTGACTCTTGTATTTGCCTTCACTCCGAGATTGATATTTTTAAAATTTCTTTTGCATCTTTGCATTCGGAGTTGGAGTCCTTTTGTGCTAAAAGTGAGTCACTTGATGTTGGTTTTTGTACCATCGCTTTAGATAGCTCTTCTTTGGGAGGTTCGACTCTTTCGAACTCTTCTTGTGTTGTCCAACGGATTTCTAAAGACAAAGGTGTTTCTTCTTCAAATGATACTACATCTTCAAAAGAGAAGTATCATTGCACCTTTTGTAAGAAAGATGGACACACTTTCGAGTTTTGCTTTTGTCGTTTGAAATATGAGCATCGAGTGCATCGTCGTACCTCTAGGAACACACATAGTCTTTATCGTGGTATGTGTGAGTCTAGTGCCGATACGAGGACGAGTCTTGATGTTAATTCTTCCAGGACTTCTTCTTTGAGCCTTAATGGTGCCTTGTCCTCTCGGACCGTGTCTCCTAGTAGACCTTTACACCATTGCTCTTTTTGTGGGAAGAACGGACATCTTATGGATTTACGCCAAGGTAAAACATTTGTGTCGAGCTCATGCTTCTAAGTCTCCTAGTGGGCATAGTCTTTCTCATGACATGCACACTAAAGAGCCTAGCACGATGACTCGCTTTGTTGATGGCTTTCTTGACACCTTTTCTAGTGGTGTTGGACTGCATCGTGGACATGGTTTCTATGATTTTGGTTTTGGTCCACGAGCTGCCCCAAGGCAGGATTTTCGCCGTTTTCCCAAAGGTGGACCTCGTTTTGTTCTTCGAGGTACACACCACAGCGAGGTTGTGTGAGTTTTTGATGCTTTGTTGGTTCTCATCTTGGTGCTTTCAAGCAAGGTCATCGCCGCTTTTCTAGAGATGGACCTCGTTTTCTTCATCGAGCTGTCCACTCGCGGCATGCCTTCAAGGATGATATTGGATCTTCTTGCATGGATCATCATTTGCATCATGCTAACTCACATAATGTTTCGACTGCTTCTGGTGGTAGTGTGTCCAAGGTTTGGGTTCCCAAGCATTTGCTCTCTAACCCTTCGGGATCCAAGACTTGGACACATTGCCTTTCTCATGTGTAGGTACCGGGAACACGGGTTGGAGAACATGGACTTAAGGGGTTCTGGTCTTTTTGCTTCTTCACATGATCGGGACACTTGATGGTTCTCCACTCCAATAATGGCCTCCAAGAGGCATATGCTTTCATGATCGGTGTCTACATCTGTTTTGTGAGCAATCTTATACCTTCATGCATTTACCTTCATGATTATTCAATCTTGGCATGTTGTGCTTGTTTTGTGCTCACTTGTATCATATTGGCATGTGTTATTCTTTTGATATCTTTTATCATGCCTTTGCTAGTACCTTGCTTATGTATTCATGAACTAGATTCTTATTCATTATTTCCATGGGTATATAAGTTTGGTTTTGTCAACATGAGCTTGTGCTGTCTTGTACCTTTATTATATTGCTCATGATTGATTCTTGCTTATGTATCCATGTATTAGACTGTTGTTCTTTATTTCCATGGATGTATAAGCTTGGATTTGTCTTCACGAGCCTGTGTTGTTTTGTACATGATTAATCTTGCTCGTGTTGATTTTTGCTATATGTATCCACATTCTTACTTGATTCCATGTTAGCATACCTTGATCATGATTTGTTCTCTAACATGCTTATGCTTACATGGTTATTATGTCGTATTGTTAATTGTGGATATATGAGCTTTGCCATAGCTTCACTAGCATACTTTACCCTTGACTAGATATATGTTGTGTGATATGCTATGTGCTTGCTTGCTTGCTCCTATGCCTTATTGTGGATTAAGGATAGTTTGAGCTTTGTCATATCTTGGATAGCATGTGCTGCAATTGATTTGTCTATCTTTATGCTCATGTCCTGAATTGTTGATTATATGCTTCAATGAGCTTTGGATCATTTGCTGCTATCCCTACTAGTCATGTGTCTTGGTACTGTTTCCCTAGATAATGTCTCACTAACCCAGTACCAAGGCATAGACTTTTTCTGTCTCTGTGGTGTAGTCTTTCAGTTGAGAAGAAGAACATGTGGTCCAACAAGTGGTCAAAGACTCTAGCTGTTGGTTCTTCTTCATTTGTGCATTCAATGCTGGCTATCACTTCTTGGAGATGAAGGAATTTGAGATGAGGATGATGGGTGACCGCAACTACTTTCTGGAGCTTCAAGGAATGGATCTTCATCCATCATGACTACATCTCACTACCAAGCAGTGCGACTCAGGTTCGAGCTTCTATACCTTACTTTTATGTATGGTATCCCTAGTCTACCTTGCATACCATTTTGGGCTTGTTGAGTTCAGGGTAGATAGGAGGTTCTGTTCTAGCACGTGTCTTTTCTAGGCACTCTTCTTATCCCATGGTTTTCTAGGATGCACTTCTCTCACAGCCTAGGTCGAGCTTGTTTCCCAGTCACTAGTCCTTAGCAGGTTTTTGAGTTGCCTGTAGGTCTTGTTAGTGTTGGTGTTTCGCTCCTTGGCTTTTCGAGTTGCTTTCTCTAGAGATCTTGTGGAGTTTGAAGTCTTTGTGCTAGTTTTTGTGGAGTCCAAGGCTCTTTTGGCATATCCCCTCAAAGCTTTTTGACCAAACAAGGTTTGCCACATTGAGAAGCAAGTTAGGGATAATTTATCCCTATGGATTGGTTTGAGGGGGAGTTGGTTCTTTTCTGAACCTTCTTTGTTCATCTGAACTTTCTTTGTTCATTTAAGCTTTTCTTGTTCATCTGAACTTTTCTTGTTCATGTGAATTTTTTGTGGATTTTTTCTGATACCTTATTCAAGTGATATCTTCTTTGGATCTTTTTGATCCTTGTGATCTTTTTAGGCTTTTATTTCTTTTGTGCATCTCATTGTATCATATTGCATACAAATGAAAAATCACAAAAAGATGCATTGTAATATAAGCTTTTCTGCTTGTCTTTTAAAATTGATGAAGTTTTGCTTATTACCCTCTTGAGCTTTAGTATTTCAATTCTTGCTCAATACCGTATCTAGTTCTTTGACTTACTAGAATTATCATGCTTTCACATGTGCAGCAATGTCTTTGCTAAATGAGCTAGCACTTTAAGACAACTTGAACTGAAAATTGCAATTTGTGGATCTTTTAGCTAGTTGCTCAACTAGTGATCTTTTTGTGACATTGGCCCTGTCAAAATTGCTTTGTTAGCTCTAGAATCTAGAATTGATCATCTTTGAGCTTTTTGTTCTTTTGAAAGAATCTAAAACAACCCTTGTGCAAAATGAAAAATGATCTCTTTTGTGCGAAAAGAAAATTGATCTCACCAATTCTTTCTCATGAGACGGCTTGCCACTGCACTAGGCATGAACTCAGGGGGAGTTTTGGATGACCTAGACCACTCTTTTAAGCTTTTGTTGCTTGGGATGGTCGCGACAAGGCTTGAGATCTAGCACATGGCTAATAATGCAATTTGTCAAATTGGTTGAAGCTTAGGAAGAGATTGTGGATGGCTCCTAGTCTAGGATCTTCTTTACTAAGATAGACCTTTAATCAACTTGAATATTCATTGCAAATGGAAAATAGTTGAAAATTGGGCTTTTGACAAAAACTTGAGCAAAATGATTCAATTCAGGACTTTTGTCTCCTAGATGGCCTTTGCTAGCTTCTGGATCTCACAATGACATTCTGACATGGCTATTATCACTTTAGGATACCTGTTGTTGAACTTGCTAATTTTGAAACGTTGCTTAATTTAATCCAACAACTTGTGGTATTTTGAGCTCACTAGCTTAGCTTTGCTATACATGTCTTAATATGATCTTGCTAGCTTTGTCAGCCTTGTTGTATCTTGAGTAATGGTAGAAATGCTAGCCTGTTCAATTGAGTAATCCCCAAAGCTTCTCTTTAAATTAAAAAAATCAAAACAAAAATGAAGCCACCCCATTGCACTTCATACATGCTCTTTCTTTTGCTTCTTCTATATTGTTGCACTTGTTATCTCTGGATGAGAGGAAGGGATGATTCCTTGATGAATCCATTGTCAAAGGGGGAGAAGTTTTGACAAAAATGTGAAAAAGAGCTTTCAGGATAAGGGGGATAAGTTCAGGATGTTATGGGGAGAAGTTTTGTAAAAGGGAGAAGAAATGGCTTCTCATTGTCAAAGGGGGAGCTTTAGCTTTTTCTCTTGTAAAATGATGATCATAGTGAGGGGGAGTATTGAAATTGCATTCTTTTGATCTTATTGTCGTTTCTGAATTTGAATTGCAATTCTTGAAGACTCACAATGATCTAAGGTCAAATAGAACAATTATTCTTTCATATGGACCTTAAGTGAGATTTTTATCGATTCTCTGGAATTTGAAGCTTTCTTGCCTTCTTTTGCCTTATCTCACTTGTCTATGTTATTTAGAAGCCAGCTTGGTCATTTCCATCGCTTTCTCTTGCATTTGGACCAAGTTGTGCCTTTGCGCGAAAACGTCGGGTATTTTCATTTTTAAACCTCCAATTTGCATTTTTGAGAAGATTGCCAATGTGTTCATCAAGGGGGAGATTGTGGAGATCATGTGGATATGATCCTAATCTTAGCGTGTTGAACAATTGGCAATAACGTCGAGGTGTTGGGAGAAACCCTCGTTTTCGATGAAGTTCCTGTGCTGTCAGGTCTGAGGCGGTCTGACCGACCTTGGTGGCGGTCAGACCGGCTATGGCTTTGGTTGTTTTGCTTGTGAGTGGCTGGCGGTCCGACCGCCGTGGCGGCGTCCGACCGCCGATGTGGCGATCGGCCACTACCGAAGCGGTCGACCGCCATGGAAATGGCTTTGGATTTTTTAGCTGGGCCAAAAATAGAGGGTGTAGGCAAGAGAGGAGGTTCTTATGCTCTTGGTCCCATAATTTTTGGAGCCTCCAGGCAAAAGTTCTATTCGTTTGAAATTTTCAGAGAGCTTGCGGATTCCCAAGCTGGAATTTGGCTAAGTCATGGATTGGCGGTCAAACCGGCCTTTGGCTGGCGGTCTGACCGGTAAGGGGAGCGGTCAGACCGGCCTTTGTGGCGGTCTGACCGGTTTTGACTTGGTTCGTCGTCCTGCGTGGCGGCGATGTGTGTTTGTTAGGTCAAGTTCATGTTCATTAGTGCATATGTGTTGCATGATGCATGTTTTGGCTAACGTGGGTCAAGTTGTGAAGAACTTGTTCCCGGATTCGTGTTTGCTTGTCTATTGCTGTGCAGGTGGCTTGCAGGTCTATGACGGTCAACGGCGAGGAGGATCGGGACTAAGCTTGGAGAGCCGAGGTTCAGAACGATCAAGGATGCCGGGTGAAGTCAGAGGACTCAAGCGGAGCGCAGGATGGATATGGATGACCGAATGGGCAGTTCGGTGCGACTGGTTGGATCAAGCGGCGCGGGAGTCGTTGCAAGTGCTCAGTGGTGCCGGTGGGATCCGGACGGGAGAGACTTGACGACGTGGAGCCGTTGATCAACCTACACGTGGCGAAGCAGGCGATTGCTTCACCAGGATTGGACTTGGTCTTTTGGAGAAAGATCAAGACAGGGGTATTTTGGTCATTTCACCAAATACCGCCTTGGTGACCTTTTGGCTAAACCGCGGCGCGGGTCGGCGCATGGTGAAGCGGTTTAGGTCAATCGAGGATGAAGACGGCGCTTTAAAATACGTGCGAGTGTGACCCATTTGTGTTGGGCCTTAACGGGAGCCCATTAGGGAAACTCTTCTAGAAGGTCTAGGCCTCCACTATAAATAGAGGAGGGAGGTGGCTGCACCCCCTCAACCCTTAGATATCTAAACCCTAATTTGTGTTGTTAGGGGAGGAGAGAAGAGTGGAGGCTCTAGGGTTCTAGGATTGGATTGAGTGTGTGCTCACGTGGTGAGCTTTGTCCTCCTAGATTGGAGTGGTTGTAAACAACAATCATCCATCTATCCAAATCAATCCAACAGATTTCACAAGATGAATCTCTATTTCGTTTTTGTGTTCATCCTCTTTATTTGAGATTTTGGGGGTTTCTTTGATCCGTGAGTTTTTTCTTGGTTTCTTCTCTTGATCTAGCTTGCTGTGACATGTGGGAACACATCTAGGATCATCTTGATCATCAATCACCCACGAGCAAGTTTCAAGATCAAGTTTTCGTTTTTGCTCGGTTTTGAACCCTCCTTCGGTAAATTGGAAAAAGGTCAAAACTTTGAAGTGGATCTACTCAATCGTTGTTTGGAATAGGTTCCTAATATCCTTAGGAATGTGTGTTCCAAATTTGGTCAAGTTTGGCCTTGTAGATCAAAAGTTAGACCGATTTTAGTTTCGGTTTTCGGGCTGATTTTCCTGTTCATTGTGCTAGAGGTCAGACCGCCCACCTGAGAGGTCAGACCGCTAGGCAAATCGGTCAGACCGCCCGTGTGAGAGGTCTGACCGCTAGGCAAAATATTCGACCCGCTTTCTGAGAGGTCAGACCGCTAGGCAAATCGGTCAGACCGCCCGTGTGAGTGGTCTGACCGCTAGGCAAAATATTCGACCCGATTTCTGAGAGGTCAGACCGCCCATGTATTGAGAGGTCAGATCGATTCCAAAGGTCAGACCGATTTCTGAGAGGTCAGACCGCCCGAGACTTGGTGATTTGAGTTTTTGTAGGTTTTGCTTCGGGGTTTTGATTGGATTTAATACAAGTCTTCCGTTGTGCTTGATTGATTGATCTTCATAGCTATTGGAGTGAGATTCGTATTGAATTCGATTTGGGAGAAAAAGAGTTCGTGCTCCTATTCACCCCCCCTCTAGTCGCCTTTCCGGTCCAACAGGATCTCAACAAGTGTAACTAGCTGATACAAGCAAATCTGAACCTTTTTCTTTCAAGCAAAAGAAAGTTGACCAGCCTCCCACACAAGACAAGCAAGAAACTTGTTGGGTAGCACAGTACAACAGAAAGGAAAAAGGAGATTGTCTATTTGTAAGATGATTGAAAATTTTTAAGCATAAGTTATATTTTTTATCCATTAGATCAACATCCAATCACATAGCACATCAATCTCTATACAAATCCAATAGTCACAAAAATTGACTTAAACTTAAAAAAGAATAGGTGACTTAGAAATAGCAAATCCTTTGGGAGAAATGTTAGAGTCCCATATACACAGTATACCTCTTCTGCACGCAAAGGCATATGGGAGGTTTTGGCCGTATTGGCACTTTTTCGAAGTGTATTGGCAAGAATGGCCGTCATTGCGCGGAAATTACAGAAATAGCGCATCCACCGCACGGTCACCGCGTGGGATGAACGAAAGGGCAGCACGTACCCCAGTCTACACCCCGACCGTGCGACAGAGGAGGGTACTGCACAGTGGCCGGATATACAATATGGCACAATAGTACACACATAACATACAAAATATGTATACAAATATAGCAAAATAAAATATGAATACAAATATACCAAAACAGAATCGCATAACATAGGACACAATATGGCTCACTCATCTGAGCCACTACTCTCTGCTCACTGCGTCCGCGTGCGCTCGGATGATATGTCCCGTGGGATACGTCAGCCAGTCCGAAGAGCACGTGTCGGATCGGAGAGGGTACAGAGACTATTGAGTATGTTGAGTGGGCGGAGGTGCACTAGTAAGTTGAGTCGAAGGAAGCCGAGTCTGGTAAACGTCCATGTTGCCCTGCTGAAATATGCCGAACTGGGGCCACCTGCAATGAATTCATGAACGACGGACTATATAAATCCACTCCTGAATTGTCCGCCCCAAGGTACAATGTCTGCAACTCTGGTATGCCAGTGAACCCGGAGGAGCTCTGACCTTGAACGTACGGTGCGCCAGCGAACTCGGAGGAGCTCTACCCTACGTATGCTCCAAACCCTGGGTGCCATGGTCCAAACCCTGGCACGGTGTCCTGCTCTCTGCTAGGAGCTGAGAGGCCCGTATCTTCATCAGTGGATGTAAGCTGGCCATCACCCTCATAGTCATCTGAAGGCTGCAGGATGAAACGATGTTAGTTAAAATAATTACTCTGGACGTAAACTGAGAATCTCGTACCTCCCGGATGTGCAGTGTAGATGACGGTAGAAGTGATGCATCCCGACAGATCTACGACGGGAGAACGACATGATATTAGCGGAACATAAGACATAACCAAAAAACATAACATAGATTTGTACATAACTTACCTCTCTGCCGATATGGCCCGCAGATGACCGACGGGTAGAGCTACGACGCCAGTCAAACTTGCTAGGTCATGGTGACATACTGGTTGAGCACGGTCCCCCCACTTGGTGCCCGATGCGCAGGACGTCGTCCGTCGAACGACCACAGCTCAAACTCTTTATTATGTTCTTTGTCTCCACGAAGATGTACTTCAAAGTTTTTAGCAACCCCGGTGTTGTGTCTGGGCTGCGGATGGCGGTCTCTGATGCACTTGTGATGCACTGCATCCACTCCAACTGAAGTGACATACATAATAGGTTCAGTAATAAAGAGTACAAATATCATCAACGAAACGACCAGAGGTTGTAAGTGTCTTACGGTGTCGTCACGCTGCGAAGCGCTGTGACGATCAAATGAGTGGCGGAGGCTCTCGCAGTGCATCACCTGCTCTAGGCACTCCGTTGGAGGAAGGGTGAGTCTGGTGCGCGACCGTGGTATGTACCACTCTAGGTACTCACTGTACGTCCGAACATCATACGGACACTACTCCTACGAGACCTCCAAGTGTGTCATCTCCGTCCATGCCGTAATCCACTCGTGCTGGACTACTTGCCAGTTCTCAGTCCCCTGGCCTACCCTTGATTTCCTGCATTTTCGAAAGGATTCATGTTAGCAAAGAAGACATAAGAAGTGTAAACATTACTCGGATGAAGTTTGACTCACAGGTGTACGGCTCGCTGCAGGATCCTGCCGTCCGGAGGGGACACGACCTGGTACAAAGCAAACTATCGCATTACGTGCTGTAGCGCGGAAGGCTCCACCATATGTATGAACACCAGATGGAAGGTCGTCACCCATAACCTGACGTCCTGGGTGCATTGCACCGACAACCCTTGTGGCACTACCGTCTGCACGAAATTTGGAGTCCATGGAGCCCAGATGATGTCGTTGTTATGCAATGACTCGAACTCGTTGTGGAACAATGAGTAACACCTCGCCGGTCTGTCCTTGGCCTAACGCAGATGGGCAGTAGTCCACCGTAAGCCTATAGTGAGCCCGTCTATTGGGTCGTCCAACTCAGCGTACAGGTGCACCGCTCGCTCGAAGGCTGGCCACCCAACAGTGAAATGCTCCCAACTCCGCAGTTAGAGGAGCACATAGCAGATGGTTAGGTTGGGGATAGCACTGGTGCCGCACCGCAAAGCGTAACACAACCCCAGTATGTGGCGCAAAGGACGGCTGATCCCTAGCTATACAAAGGCATCGGCCCAACCTCCGCGTCAACCAAAGACTCAACGATACGGATGAAGCTAGGGTAGCACCAATCACCTTGTGTGGTTGGAAACAGGACCCAACCAAAGAGCTGAAGAAGGTAAGCAACGAGGTACGTCTTAACGACCTCGTTAGGTGCATTCCGCGGGCATTGACTGAAGTGTCTCAGCCAAGTCTGGGGGATGTCACGTGCACACTCCGAGACAGGTAGGCCGAACCGATGCTCTAGTCTGGTCTTCCAATCCGTCGACGAATGGCCTAAAACAAGTGCCTCACCCTGGATTGGGAGATCGGTCAAGAACAAGACGCCCTGCAGAGTGACCATCATTTCACCCCACCGAAAGTGGAAGGTGTGTGTCTTGGGCCTCCACCTGTCGACAAGTGCCGACAGCAAACTGGCATCTAGGGTGAATCGGCATCCGACAGAGAGCAGCCTCACAAGGAGCAACAAACCCGTGTCCCGGAGGATTGGGACATAGCGAGCATCTAGCTTCCAGTAATCCCTCCCTGACCAAAGCAGCAGGGGCGGAGGGCCATCCGCATCACCGGTGATCCGTAATTTGCACAGGTGGTTCTTATCATAGAAGTGTTCTAGAAGCTCTAGTAGAGACTTGCCTTGCAACGGATGGAATAGACGAAATATTAGTGGGAAGATTGATAATGACAATAAAATACTATAAATTAAAAATTATGACCAAATGAAGACAATAAATTAATATACACTAATTTATTAGTACAAAATTAAATATGGCTTTTTAAACATGACTAAATTAGTTATGACTAAATTAATTAGGGCTAAAACTAATTTCTACAGCAAAAAAATCTCTAAGACACTTGATCTTACCTTTATTTTTCTATTGTTTTGTTGTTCAGTCCAACCAAGTATTGGGAGCTTGCATTTAGGTAAGCATACATGCAGCTTAAGACTCGCACAATATCCCTGGTTAAGGAATGTTGCTTTTGAATTATGCGATTCAAGCAGTCAATTTGTACTACATGATTTGTTTGCTTCAAGCATAGTTGGGAACTCCTTCTGAATTTTGACCAACCAAACTTACTTTTGTTACTATAGCATGATAGTCATACTGTTGTTGCTCCTAGTTGTTGCAGTGATATGCTAGAACTACGAGCTTGCCCAATAGATTGCTGAAACGGTTATGACTAATTAATTGGCACTAAGTAATGATGGCTAGTTAATTAAGACTTAATTTGAACTAATTATTTACAACTAATTATTTTAGTAAAACTAATTAATTATAACTAATTATATGGTAACTAATTAATGTCTAATTATTTTAATTGGCACTAAGGAATTAGAACTAATTAATTACATAACATTAATTTAACTACAAAAATGCCAAAATGACTTAAATAAGTACGCTTGGAAAATGAAAACTAGTTAAGTACGAAAATAATACTACAACTGATTTACTAACAATGCAGTTAATAAAGAGTTTAGAGACAAGGACAAAACTACCTGCTAATATGGCTGCAAATGACAGCGGTTAATAACGCTAAAACGTCCCTGGATATAAAATCGACAGAGAAGAGAGAGAGAGAGAGAGAGAGAGAGAGAGAGAGAGAGAAACTTAATCACTCTCGCTCGCTATTTGTAGCACTTGCGAGGTGGGCATTTCTCTCTCGCATGCATGAATGCATGCACATGCAGGAGACAGCGATGAGACGGGGGACTGATGGAGGTGATGGGAGGAGGTGACATGTTTTTCGGTGAAAAGGAGCCGTCCACGGGTGAGCTGGTCCGAAGAACCGAAGGGGAGGGCCTGGCTTGTCCGAATGACAGATGGTAGGAGACTAGTGGTTTTGTTTCTCCGGAGAACCGAACCACTGGTTCTGGCTACCACATGGTGCAACGGGGAAGCACCGCATTATGGTCGTGCGGGACCAGCCTCCACCGCACGGAGGCCGTGCGGCAGAGGGTAGCACCGCATGGTGGCCATGCGGTCTTTGCTCCACCGCACAGTGGCCGTGCGGATTTGGGGTACATGTTAGCTGGCTGGTCGTCCCGCGTGGTGACCATGCGGTGGAGATGCTATGTCTACAATTTCCATGTGACGATTGCCATTCTTGCCAATACACGCTAAAAAGTGCCAATACAGCCAAAACCTCAGGCTTATCGTAGTGCTAAGTCTTCTTATACTAGTACTAGAAGCATGGCATTGTACTCTAATTAGTTGCATAATAAAGCTACTCTATAACTAGGGGCTAAGCTGGCCCAAGCCTCATGCTGAATCAACTGTTTTTGAGCCGAACTCAAATGTTTGGCGATTTTTCTAGAGATTTTCATGGCGTTTAACATTGATAATATTTCCATTTTCGGGCTATAGCCACCCAGCCCAAGGCCTGGGTCTATCCCTCCATAACTCTCTCTCTCTCTCTATATCTATCTATCTATCTATCTATCTATATATATATATATATATATATATATATATATATATATATATATATATATATATATATATAAAGTTTAGAACAAAAACACTACTAACAGAAGTAGGATCCATCGTCATCACATGACTATTTTGTAGGGAGCAAGACCTGGCCATATCAGTGACTTACAGTGAATTGCTCCAGCGAAGGTCGCGGTAGAGTCTGATCTGAAGAAGACGAAGCGAATCAGATGACGAAGGAAGTCATGAGCAGTCGCGCAAATGTTTATCAAAAACCTGATTCGCCCCAACCCATATAGCATCGTGAGACGCTGGCTTAGTAGAGGAAAACTGCCACAATTAATTCCGCAGAAACGTAATTAATTACAATTAACGTGTGTTATAAAACCCCGTATAATTAGTGTAATTTAATGAGGTGCAAAAAGAAACAACAGCCCCACACCTAACCGGACATGAAATCGTCGGACCATTCACGCGTGATGGCGAGGCGAGCGAGTGCGCGCGTGTGTTCTTTTGCTTGCTTCGACTAGATGAGACTAACTCCACCTTATAAGTTGGTTTTCTCCCCATCTAGACTAGTAATATGATATTAAACTTTTCACCTTCCACCATACATGAGTAGACCTTTGAGATTTTCTTAGAATTTATTTGTAATATTATATAGGTCAAGCCCATAAACTCCAACGTATGCTCATCTCTGAACAAAAGCAATCATATATATAGAGCACATTTCTTTGATAGTTTAAGCATTAGTTAGTCTTCTGCATAAGTACAACTATATATCGCGCTGAAATCGTACGGAATATAATGGCAATGCATGTGTAAATAAAATTCTCTTTCTGACAAAATATGTACCATTATTGAGAAATACATAAAAAAGATTAGGATACATCAGGAGGATACCATGTGAACCTTAACCTCCCTACAAACCCCCACTAGAAAGAGAATCAAGTACTAGTCCCTGACTCTGAGCATGCACGAAGGTGCAGTGTAGAAGGTTGGCATTAGATCGGATCTAATATTGTCAACGATCGATCACTGCTGATAAAGTACACCAACAAAAGTACAGGTCTAAATCTCAAAACAAAAAAAGGTACAAATCTAGAAGCTAATTTACTAGTGACAGTGACGATACAATAATTGATATAATGTGGTGTGCAAGAAATTTGTATATAGGTTTTACAAAACCAGCTGCATCTTGTCAAGAATGCTTATGCTAGTGCATGCTAATTTGAGTCATTCTATATTATCTTATTATGATCACCAGCTATGTATGAGATGTAAATATCGAATAAATAAAAGGCACAAATAGAGTCTAGTTTTTTTCGGACTTTAATTAAGACACTAATTATTCTAGCTAGTCTTCTGGCCATGCCTTGTTAGTTTGTTAATTTTCACCTTTTAATATATTTTTTTGTTAGGAACTATAATATTTCATCGATAATAAGCATAAGGTGAGGTCCACAGTTTGATCCACAATATTGTAACGCATGCACAAATTTATATCAAAAAGTGTCCATAGGTTAAGAACTTAAAAATGAGGTATGTAGTGGGGCTCTGTAATGGGAAATGCATACCTTACGTACTAATAAGAGACCTAAAAAATTTGACAAGATTATCAAATTAGGTGCATGCATTTGTTCCTGTTACAAAAAAAAAAGGGAGGTAAAAGAGCAACGACGAAATTGACATAGCTACCGATATGGATTTGTTCTTATCATAAACTCTGTAGTTGCAATGATCAATCCATGCATCTCCGCATTTAGGTTTGAGGACACAACATGTTGGAAATATAGATAATATTTTAATTCCAGATTTTATTGCGAGACAAAGATCATATAAAACTAGAGATGCATAAAGCAGTACTAACAACAGACAACTCATTGTATTTCTGAACATACACAATAATAGGATTATGTTTGGTCGCACAACCAATGTAATATCCATTTATTTAAAGAGAATATAAGGAGATTGAGATGTTCCTTATTTGCCTCACCAAGAAACAGGATAGAATCTGTAACCATATTGCAACGTGATTTTCGCTACTGGAACGGCTTCGAATGGAAAATCTCATAACTACAAAGTTGTAGATCTCTTTCCATAGTCTAATTTAGAGTTCTCATTGACCTAATTTGGAGTTCCGACGTGTGATATATGGGGCCCGCAAGGCAGGCTGCATAGAGAATCAGTGTCTGTAACTGAGTAAACTTTCAAAGCAAATTTCGCAAAGAAGTTGCATTTTCAAAAAAACTCCACAAATAGAAAGTTGAAGTACTATGAGCTAGCTAAACGGAAAAATGAATCACTCCATTTCGAGTTCGGGAGAGAAAGTTATAACCTCCGAAAGGCTCGCTACACAGAAGGAAAGTGAAAAACCGACTCGAATTCAAAGTGTATTCCGAATCAAATTTAGTGCTGGTTGTTTCAAATCCTACCACGTTCAAGCCACGACCCTCTAGACCCTTGGCCTTTAAATAGGACCCTAAGGGTGCTCTCTCTGCTCCCCAAACCCTAGCAGCCACCTCCTCCTGCCGCCACCTCCCCCTGTGCCCTGCCCCCTGCCCTAGTGTGTTGCCGCTTCCCTTACCTACCGCGTAGCGTCGCCCTGCTACTGTGCCTGCCATCCTACCAACCATCGGTGGCTGCTGCCAAAGGGAGAAGGAGGCATCGGTGGAAACAGGAGAGGAGAAGCAAGGAGGATACGAGCATGGAGAAGGAGAGGAGAAGAAGAAGAAAAGGAAGGAAAAGATGAGACTCTTTGCGGGTTTTCGTGATCCGTCATGTTTATCAAGGGTAAACCATGTTAATCCCTAGGATTTGTCATGGATTAGTCATTGTTAGGTTTGTAGATCATTTTGATTAGGGGAAGGTTAGTTTTCAATGTGCCCTAGTTCGTTAAGGTTAGACGCAGAACCTTGCGGGGGTGATTCGAGATATTTAGTCTCGGATTTAGAGGTTTGTCTAATTAGAAAAAAGTTATATAATCTCGTTAGATTTCTAGGAAGGTCTGGATCATTAGAATCTGAGTAGCGAGCGAAAAGTTACAACCTCGAGAAGGTCGTTGTCCAGAATCTGGACGTAGCTGACAGACGTTGTGAAGAAGGGTCAGTTTCATATAGTAGATGGCAAAATTAAAATATAGTGACAACTTGAATAATTTAGAAACTTTTGTGTAGTTTTCAGAACTGGTATCATTCCTATATTTTTAAGTTTTATAATTAAAAATATAAAATTATGAAGCGGATTGTCCTAACATATTCTGAGACGGTCTTCGGGGAAAGAAACGAGGCAGAGAATGGTAAAATCAGAAGTTCATTATGACTAGAAAGTTGTAAGATTTTTTATGAGGATTACATAAAGTAGTGGATGTCAAAATTTGGAGTTCAGATGTATAAGTTAGAGCTACTTTACTATTGGGACAACGGGTAGTGCGTCCGGTAGTTTTGGGTTGGTTTGGCATAGACGTACGATGACCATAAGTGCAAAGTGTAAGTGTTGTGATGTTGTGATTTTGAGTTGTGTCTTGCAATGTTTGTCTAGAGAGTGTCGTCTCTAATGCCTTGTCGCCGCTTCGCTATCCAGCTTCACGGGGATAAAGAGGTAAATGCATAGTAGACAGTGATCGATGGTGGATCACTATATTCTTTATCACTCATTACCATTATATTGTTTCTGCTTTCATCTTATTTAATTGCAAACAATATGAATGGTTATAATATTAATTGCATTGATGAATTATGTTGGAAGATGGTATTATTGATGAACTTATGTTAACTTGTGCATTCATAAGTATCATTACGTGAAGAGAATGTGATCATGGTGATCACATATCTACCTTGTTGGTAGAGACTCCATGGGAGTAGAGAAGATCCCCGATCTTTTTGAAGGATGATCTTAAGAGTGAACATTATCGCGAGTGTTCACTCACGCTATACCGCTATACGCAAGAGAAGTGCACGTAGACATGTAACGTAGGGATGCATTGAATGAAAAGAGAATTTGATGATTGTGTATGAGGATAAAGAAAAGAAACCATTTGATGTTGATGATGATATGGTTTATAATTAATTAATCATTGCTCATTATTTGTTATTGTGCTTGCAGAGTCGTAGACTCACCCTTGCTCTATTGTTGTTTTTAGGTAACCGTTAACGACGTTGCTCATGGGAAGGGCTAGTACACACTTGGAACCACGTCATACATTCAATTACATGAAACATTAGTCATAATACACTTTATTAGCATGATGATTTATAATTAGGACTTGATATTATTGCTTAGCCTTAGTTGAAAGGTTGGAGTTGATTATTCATTCAATAGACATGATTCGATTGATTTTGTTTTGATCTTGGTTTATTATCTTGCCACGCTTCCTAGGAATTAATCATCTATGATTGCCATATTGTTATGCTTGTGTTAGTGTGACCTGTGGACGAGTTTTATCATTGATATGCTTGCTGTAATTTACTGTTAATTGATGTTAAAATTAATAGTTAGTGCAGTTTAGTTGTATTCTGGGCTCAGTGTTGGACTGGAGTGCTACAACCATTTTACAGTCAGGCGTGATGAAGGACAGGAAGCAATGTAGACTCGAAGAAGTGCAGAACGTAGATGAAGCAGCGCAGCGAGCGGTTGTGCAGATATGTTGCCCAGAAACCTTATTGTCACCCCGTGCATGTGAACTCTGCAATAATGGTTCGGAGATACCCGCTCACCCTCCTCCCCGGTGCACGCAAAGACAATTACTCTCTAGTAACTGCATAATAAAGCACATAATAAACCACCGATAACTTCTAATTCAAAACCAATTAATGTTAATTAAGAAGTTTTATCAGTTCCTGATTACACACTGGTCTACAGTTTTGACCACTAGTCTACAACTTCGACTACTAATCTATAGTTTCGACCAGCGTATTCGACCACATTATTTTGACCACACTGGTCTATAGATCTGACCACTATTTTTTGACCAATGTGTTTTAACCACTTTATTTCAACCACTTTATCTCAACCATAGTATTTTGACCACACTAGTCTAGCCAGTCTAAAAGGAGAGAGAGAAATACACGGTTAGCAAAAGAAATATGGACTAGGTTCATGACACGTTCACGGTAAGTCACGTGATTGCCACGCGAATGTACGCGCGCACGTGTATACGTGCGTGTGTGACTTTAGCTATAATCCTCATGTCACTCTATGTCATGTGTCATATGTTTTAAGAGGTGACGAACTCCACATTATAAATTACTCTCCCACCACTTAACTAGTTAATATGGAACTAAATCATGCATGCTTCAAAATTTTAGAAATGAATGAGTCTTTACACTTATGAACCCAATTCTAACATAACATGAGCGCCAAGCCAGGACAGACTTATCCTGCCATGGCTGCACACGTCAGCAATGACGGTGGAACTCAAAGATAAGTTCTTTTAACGTAATATTTCTACGTAGTTATGTTGACTCCATAGGGTATAAATGGTTATCTCCGTACTCTTATCATATTGCTCCCAGCATTATCATATTGCTCCCAGCATTATGATTATTCAAGTATTCAACAGTAAATAGGCTGTCGAATTAGATCGGGTCCTGTGCATATTTCGCTACCATGAGACATTTTTTAGCTTACTTTTTGCCTCTCTTTTTCTTTCTTTTTTTCATCTTCATACGATTTGTAGATGCTGATGAAATCTGTAGATCTGTTGGTTAGCCCAATCCATGTGTAGGGGAGTTAAAAATAAATAAATATAAGAAAAAAAACCAAATCCGAGTGAAATGTGATCACAGCACATGCATGTGATTAGTTTTCTCTCAAGCTTAATGGACAGAGCTTAATGGACAGGATAGAGACAGTGTACCATGCCTTCACTAGTAGCAATAAAGAACCTTTCTTCTAATGCGACTTGACTAACATCAAATTGTCACAAAGTTTCATGGCATGGTGTATTAAGAATAGTTCCATCAACTACTCAGCAGCAAGTACCGTGGAGAGGATCTGGATAGCATATTCATTAGCCACAGACAAGTGGAGTACTAGTTAAAGCTTACAATATCATTAGAGAAGGACAATGACTACGGTAAAAACATTTGTTTTTGGCTTCTTTACTCAAACCGTAATGCTTAGCCTTCTGGTTGATCCACGTGAAAAGATTGCTTGAATTAAATAACCATGTTTAATTAGATTTACCTGGGTCATCGACGCCACTATACATCAATTTATCTGGAAATTCAATAGATTAATTACTCACAATATTTACAGTCCATAAGCATACTCACAATATTTTAAAGATATGCTATCACCCCACTGTGGACGTGGCCAAACCTGCTACGATAGCCCTCCGAACCAACACGTGTCTGTTTTTTGGCTAAATCATGTCACACTAAGAGGAATAGTGTGACAGCAATCGTTTGCTACGAGTCATGGCGTGACCAAAGGGGTCAGAATTGAAAATAAAATTACGGAGAGATTATCTTTAAAATATTTTTTAAAAATAGATTAAAAATAAAAAAAGCTCGCATACTTCCCCTTTCTCTTTTACTTATTATTTTGGATACTGACACGCCCCAGTACTTCCCTTTACCTTTTCTAATTATATGTTGGAGAAAGTTATTAAGACTATATAATTTATTTTGATGGTAAATCTATTGTTATTGTTTTCTTTTGACAAAAACTAAATACTTTCATGCGTATGTGTAACATCCCAATTTTCTGAGCTTGAAAATCTTTTAAATAGTTAGTAGGAAGAAAATCACCATTTGGTTTTATTTGAATTTAATTCAAAGCTTAATATTGGACTTTGCAATCAAAAATATTTAATGTGAATAATCCCAACATGAACAATAGCCAAAACTATTTTATTTGGGTTCTCTATGCTCAGATATATTTTCTAGATTTTTCTAGAATTTTTCTGAGTTCATTTGTTATTTTCTTTTGCTTATTCGAATTTCTGGTATTTTCAAAATATAAAAGCTATTTAAAAATCTCATAAAACCCTTCGGGCCGAATTCCCTAACCCCGGCCCATTTTCCCTCCGCCGCCGGCCCAATCCCGCGCGCAGCCCAGCTCGCCCGCACTCGCGTCGCCTCCGACTGACATGCGGGCCTCGCATGTCAGCCTCTTCTCTCTCTTTGCGCGCTCCGCTCATCCTCCACCGTTCGATCAAGATTGAACGGTCAGATGCGGTGTGATCGTTCGGGGGTCCGAATGTCACATGTGTTGTGGACCGTTCGATCGTGGACGAATGGTCGGATCCTTGGAGTACGTTCGCAGCCGCGCCGTTTCGCACGCGTTCGCGCCCGAGCCGCCGTCGCTGACGTGTGGGCCCCGTAGTTCCTGTGCTTCGTACCCGATTCCGTTAGGGATACGATCGCCGCCGCCGCATGCCGTTTTTTGGGCGTTCGTGACACGGACTCTCCCGAGCCTCCGAGTATAAAGGGAGAGGGAGCACTCGACGTCCGCACCTCAACCCTAGCCGCCCTAGCCCTCGCGCCGAACCCCAGCCGCCGCGGGAGCTCGAAGATCGATTTGCGCCGCCGCCTTCTCTGACGAGCTTTTCCGCCGCAACCAGTGTCGCCGGGACCTCGGGGTTTGCTTCGTCGGCATCGCAAGAACAAGGGCTACCTCGTGGTCGCCTTGGTTCCGCTGGAGCACCGTCGGAGGCCCAATCCCGTCGAGCCCGAAACCTCTTCGCCACTTCAACCTCGCCGCCGGCCACTCTCGTCACTCCCGAGCACCTGGAGTTGCACCCAGAGGTTCGCAATAACCTCAGCTACACGCCGGTACCAATCAACGCCGGTGGATCGCCGCCGTTCGCCGTTGTCATCGGTTCCCGAGCGCCGTCGCTCGTCGATCTGACGTGTCACGCCGCGTGGCTCGCCACCTCAGCCTTCGCGTCTACATGTCGCGTGCGTGGCTGCCTCGTCAGCGCGTGCATGGTACGGTCCACCCGAACCCCAGATCTGATCTGACGTGAACCTAGTCCACATGCACCGAGACACGACATGTGGATCCCACATGTCGGGATTTCCTCTGATTTGTTTTATTCCGAAATTCCAAGGGCTGATGTCATGCTGACATCATGCTTGCGCAATAATCCAATTTTTCTGTTAAGAAATAATTCGGAAATTCCGGAAAATCCAATTTAGGGTTTTTCTTTTAGATTTAAACTTCAGAGCCCATAACTTTTGCATCCCAACTCCAATTGAGCCCATTCAAATTCCAAAATTTATCTAAATTCGAGCTCTATTTATCTGAGATTTTTATTTAATTTTTTGATTTTATTTTGCCTCTGTTATTTATTTATTTTGTTTATTTGTCTCGTTTGCGAGTAGACGTCGATACGTCGGGGAATTTTGGAGAAGAAGGAGCACCTCAAGATCAAGACCAGTACTTAGACCTTTTCCAAGGCAAGTCATACCTTTGGTCATCTTGAACCTAGTTTTCAAATTACTTTGTTTCAAAGTATTGCATTCTACTTTAATTATGTATTTAAATGCTTTTGGGCACAGCTATTATCCAATTTGTTATTACACCTTGGCCTTGTATGTTATATTTCCTTGTCACCCTAGATTGGTTGATTAGTTGGTAATATTGTACCACCAACATGGGTTGGTTAGATGCGAGTACAATTGCTTATCCATGCTACGAGTCTCACATCTCATTGGAGTTGCAAATATTAAATCTAACTAAGTGACTATTGAACTTTGTGTAAAACTGTGTGTACTGTGTGCTATTACTTTGTGTATGACATATGTTGCACTAAAACCAACTGGGTGGTAAAGGATTTAGACTGAGGCAAGTGGTGGATACTGTGTGATATGGTGGAAGCTATGTGCATGGGAATAATGATCTTTGTGGCATAGTTAGAGAATGGAAGTCTTGCCTTGGTCAATTAAGGACTTAACTTTATGCGTCATTGAATTGAGCCTTACTGTACGACCACATGCCTGATGGGACGGGCCTAACTTAGTAGGTTATGGATTCTTGGCATTGATTACTCAGGTGGTAGGTTAGGTTATGGGTGGAGGTATGTACTACAAGGTAGTCGCATCACGGGGCGGTTCGCCGTGTCCCTGTCCAACGGTGTGTGTTATGCCAAAGTGCTTCGTTTGGGTTGGCATAGCGGTTTGTATGCACATCGGGAGTGTCAATGTTAAGATGAAGTTTCTGAACCATTTTGTTATGATTAGTGCTTGCAACACTAGTTGTATCGTGTGGATAAAGTGTACAACCTCTGTAGAGTGTTAAATCAATCTATTCGAATAGCCGCGTCCGCGATCATGGACATGCTCGGGGATTTCACACGAGGGGTAGTTTTCATAAAATATTTGGAATGGGAGCTATGTGATCTAAGTCATGTGGCTATGTGAAATAATCTGTTTAGCTTTGTGTCTTTGTGAAAACAACTGTTAAATTAATATTATCTATTTGTTTTGAATTATGATTTTCAATCTATTATTGTATTCAATTGCAAATGTTGCTTTTATGCAAAAGAACCACAGAAGCCTTTTCTTTTAGAATAAGCCTGCATCTATAAATTTGCATTCTGTGGTATGATTTTCGAGTACGGTTGTGTACTCACGCTTGTTGTAAAACTTGCGCCCAAACCTACAGATGAGGAGGAGTCTACGCCTGCTTTCGAGGAGGAGTTCGTCGAAGGTTGCTGATCGTTAAGGTCTGGATTACAGTCGGTTGCCTGTGGTGATTTGATGGGATCTACGCTGAAGTTATTTCTGTTCCGCTGCTATTTTATTCTCTGTTAACCCTGCGTGGCTCAATCAGTGTAAACTCGACCATAAGGTCAAAACCCTTATTTATTATTCAAACTAATCGTTTACTTTATTTATCGTTTGTGTGGATTGGTATTCACCTATGTTGACACTGTGTGCACTAGCGTGATCCTGGACTAGTGCATTATACACAGAGGGTTCCAGAATCGTAATTTTGGGTCCCGACAGAGGTGGTATCAGAGCCATACTGACTGTAGGTCTTGACCTTAGTTAGATCGACCGTCTTTAGAGTGTCCAAATTATTTTTTAAAGGAAAAATTAACTTGCAAGATTAAGTGATTGCTTAACTCTTCTCATATCTCTCTCGACTCAATTATTGCTATAATCTTTTCTCTTCCCTTGTTTTTAAGTTGCTCTTACCTCTTAAATCTGTCTTGACAGATGCCTCGCCTCTCGAGCTATGGTGAGCGCACAGGAGGATACACCGCTGAGGTTTGGAAGCTGTTACAGGTTCTTGGAGGCTTTGATCGTCTGTTGTACGTCGGCAACAACTGGATAGTGAATGGACAAAACTGTGGAGTGATCTGTCGTCTAACGATCTACGCCAGGAGGAACGACAAGGCAAGCCAACCTTCGCACATCTCTGTGAGGAATATCACTTGGCTGGAGGGCATCCAGGAGTTGTCGCGCTTGGCCATGCTATGTATTTGCAACATCTACGCACGTTAGCTCCAAGACACCGTCTTCCGTTACCACCCCAGAGCTGCAGCCGTGGATTTGCCAGCACGCTACCCGTCTACAGAAGAAGAGAGCAACGCTATAGTCGTGCACCTTGCCCAGTTTGCAGCTGCCTAGGAGGAAGCATTGGAGAGGAATATCACAGAGCTGGATCATGTCTATGAGGCTTTACAGAGAGCTGAAGAGAAGGTCGCTACTCTACAAGAGATTCTCTACGACCAAGATGACGAAGAAGAGGAAGACCCCGAGGAGGATCCCGAAGAAGATCCAGAGGAAGGTCCAGTTGAGCCAGAAGAAGCCGCAGAGCTAGAGGAGCGCTTGAGCCGCTTGCACCGGAATGCTCGCTCTGCCGCACCATCCCCAGGCATCGGGATCAGTTTGCAAAGATGTCGGCTCACTTCCGATTCTACAGTCGTCAGGAGCATCGCCGCGGCTGTGGAGGCTTTCTTGAGTAGTTCGCTTCAGGCTTCAGTTTTTCAGGCTTAGCCAGTTTTAGTTTAGTAAGTCACCCTTTAGACGGTAGTTTTGTGTGCTTAGATCGTTGTTTCTTTGGTGTGCGAGCATGAGCTGCAAAGGCCCTTAGGCATTTGTTGCAGTCATGCTAAGACCCCAATTAATAAAAGTATTTCGTTTGAGTTTTTTGAGCTGTGTTTTGTTGGGTTTAACCTATCCCTTGCTTAGTTCTTAACTCATCTTGTGCTTTCTACCTCATCTAACTCATGGAGCTTCGCCAGATGGTTCAAACTCGTCAAACCGCCGCAAGTGGTTCCGGTACCCTAGCGCCGAGAAGTAATGAACAACCAGCCGTAGGAGCAGTTCCGCCACAAGCACCCCCGATTGGCTTGCAAAACTTTAGAGCTTTCATGGCAGCGCAGACTCAGCTAATGAATACTATGATGAATCAGATGCAAGCTATGAGCAATCAGGTCAACAACAACAACAATCAACAGCACGGAGCCCCAGCTGCTCAAGGTCACCATGGACCGTCTAAACTTGCAGAGTTTATGAGGACTCGTCCACCAACATTCTCTGGCACGTCTCCCCAGTGGAAGCAGATGATTGGCTTCGGGTTATTGAAAGGAAGTCACGATCACCCAAAGGCAATGACCGTGAGAAGGTTTTGTACACTACTCATCAGATGGAGGGCATAGTTGCTGAATGGTGGGAGAACTTCTGTGCCGCTCATGAGACGCCACAGGATATCACCTGGGAGGAATTTTCTGTAGCATTTCACCAGTACCATGTACCGGAAGGTATTATTGATCTGAAGAAGAATGAGTTCCGCGCTCTCAAGCAAGGAGCTATGTCAGTATCTGACTACATCAACAAGTTTTCTCAGCTAGCTCGCTATGCAGCAGAGGATGTAGCCACAGACAAGGCTCGCCAGAGTTGCTTTTTGAAGGGACTGAACACTGGACTGTAAGTCAGTCTAATTGCCCATACTTTCCCTGACTTCCAAGAATTGGTCAACAAAGCCTTGGTTCTAGAGGACAAACGCAAGGAACTGGAGGACAACCGCAAACGCCGGATGGCTCAGCAAGGAAGCCATCAATCACAACAGAGGGCAAGGACCGTTCCATCGCAGTTCAACCGGTTTCCACCCCAGACTTCGTTCAGGGCACCTGCACCAACTTCAGCACCTCGTCCAGCTGCTTAGAACTTCCGCAACCCTCCACCTGCCAATCCCAATTCGGGAGCAATCAGCAGAACGTACCACGGGTATGTTACACCTGTCGACAGCCAGGACAATTTGCCAACTAATGTCCGCAGAAGGGAACAATCACTCCAGTACGCTTCAACCTTGGAGCCACACCAACTAAGACGCCAGCGTCAGGCATCAACCAGGGAGCTTCACAAGTTGCCGGTCAAGCGGAGGAGCACCGCAGTCGGTGATTAGAGGCCGTGTCAACCACGTCACTCTGGAAGGAGCTCAGGAAGCACCGGACGTCGTACTGGGTAAGTTTCTGGTTAACTCAGTACCTGCATCAATTTTGTTTGATTCTGGAGCTTCGCATTCGTTTGTTTCTAGGATGTTTGCAACAAAGAATAATTTGGAAGTTATGTGTCTTAAGCATACTTTGCTAGTCCAGTCGCCTGGAGCAAAGCTAAGCTCTAAAGTGGAATGTTTAGGAGCTAAGTTACTCATAGCTGGAGTTGAGTTTCTAGCCAACCTAATCGTATTAGATACCCAAACCTTAGATGTCATTCTTAGCATGGATTGGTTATCCAAGCACAAAGCCATGCTAGATTGTGGCCGCAGAGCCGTAACAGTCGAGGATACCAAGGGAAACAAGGTGGAATTTCTAGCCACCTCAGTTCGTGATGGACATCTGTTAGTGAACAGCCTGAAGACCCTTTCCTTAGAAGAAGTACCAGTCGTCAGTGAATACCTAGATGTGTTTCCAGAAGAATTACTAGGAATGCCCCCGGACCATGACATCGAGTTTGTCATCGACCTAGTGCTAGGGACAGCACCAATTTCAAAGAGGCCTTATCGGATGCCAGCCGATGAATTGGTAGAGATGAAGAAGCAGATAGAAGAACTTCTTGAGAAAGGTTTTGTGAGACCTAGTTCGTCGCCATGGGGAGCACCAGTGTTGTTTGTCAAGAAGAAAGATGGAAGCATGAGGATGTGTATTGATTACCGTTCCCTCAATGAAGTTACCATCAAGAACAAGTACCCACTACCCCGGATTGATGATCTGTTTGATCAGATGAAAGGAGTCGGAGTGTTCTCAAAGATCGAGCTGCAATCAGGTTACCAATAGCTGAAGATTTGTCCTAAGGATATACCGAAGAACGCTTTCTCAACGCGGTATGGACATTATGAGTTCTTAGTTATGTCCTTTGGCCTGACCAACGCCCCTGCCTACTTCATGAACATGATGAATAAAGTATTTATGGAGTATTTGGACAAGTTTGTAGTCATGTTCATTGATGATATTTTGGTTTACTCCAAGACGGAGGAAGAACACGCTAAACATTTAAGGATAGTCTTGGAAAAACTCAGAGAGCATCAGTTGTATGCCAAGTTCAGTAAGTGTGATTTTTGGAAGAAGAAAGTTGATTTCCTTGGTCATGTGATGACAGCCGAGGGAGTAGCAGTTGACCCCGGTAAAGTTAAAGCAGTGTTACATTGGGAGCAGCCCAAGACCGCAACTCAGATTCGCAGTTTCTTGGGAATGACAGGTTATTATTGTCGTTTCATCGAAGGATTCTCATCGATTGCTAAGCCTCTTACGCAACTGTTGAAGGAGAAAAGGTTCACTTGGACCCCAGCCTATGAAGAAAGTTTTCAAGAATTGAAGAAACGTTTGACTTCAGCCCCATTGTTGATTCTGCCAGATATTCGGAAAGATTTCGATATTTATTGTGATGCTTCGCGTCAAGGACTAGGGTGCGTCCTAATGCAAGAAGGAAGAGCTGTCGCTTATGCGTCAAGGTAATTAAGACCTCACGAAGAGAATTGCCCTACCCATGATTTGGAATTAGCCACCGTACTGCATGCTTTAAAGATTTGTCATCATTACCTCATCGGTAATCGCTGTGAAGTCTACACAGATCATAAGAGCCTGAAGTACATCTTCACTCAGTCAGACTTGAACATGAGACAGAGGAGATGGTTAGAATTGACCAAGAATTATAATCTTGGAATCCACTACCATCTCGGAAAAGCCAATGTAGTTGCAGATACTTTGAGTCGTAAGAGTTACTGCAATGCTTTGGAAGTGGAAGAGTTTTGTTCAGAACTTCAAGACAAGTTTCAGAAGCTAAGGCTAAAAGTTGTGTCTGAAGGTTTTGTGGCCAGTTTGGAGGTACAGTCTACCCTGGAGAAACAGATTCGTGAAGCGCAACCAAAGGATCCCGTGTTGACAGACATCAAGCTCAAAATGGCAGAAGGGAAATTCAAAGATTTTACCAAGGATGATCAAGACATACTCTGGATTAATGGTCGTATCTGTGTACCAGATGTCGATGGTCTAAGACAGCTAATCTTAAAGGAAACCCATGACTCAAAGTATTCGATTCACCCTGGAAGTACTAAGATGTACCAGGATGTTAAGAACAAATTTTGGTGGCCAAATTTGAAGCGAGAAGTTGCAGAGTTCGTTGCCTTGTGCAACTATCAGAAAGTAAAGGCAGAACACCAGAGACCAGCAGGTTTGTTGCAACCGCTGGAGATTCCAGAGTGGAAGTGGGAAGAGATCGGAATGGATTTCATTACCGGCTTACCCAAGACCCAATCAGGTTATGATTCGATTTGGGTAATAGTCAATCGTTTGACCAAGGTTACCCATTTCTTGCCAGTTAAAACCACATACTCAGGAGATCGCCTTGCGGAGTTGTACATGGCCAGGATTGTCAGTTTGCACGGTGTGCCCAAAAAGATAGTGTCAGATCGAGGATCTCAGTTCACCTCTCGTTTTTGGCAAAGTTTGCATGAAGCATTGGGTACCCATCTGAATTTTAGCACTGCGTATCACCCACAGACAGATGGACAGACGGAAAGAGTTAATCAGATATTGGAGGATATGCTGAGAGCTTGTGCTCTAGCTAATGCTACCCGTTGGGATAAAAGTTTACCGTATGCAGAATTTTCATACAACAACAGTTATCAAGCTAGTCTGCAGATGTCACCATTTGAAGCTTTGTATGGCCGTGCCTGCCGAACCCCGTTAAATTGGTCAGAAACAGTTGAACGTTTGGTATTCGGTCCAGACATCATTCAAGAAGCAGAAGAGCAAGTGGCCATGATCAGAGAAAGATTGAAGATAGCTCAGTCCAAGCAGAAGAACTATGCTGATAATCGTCGTCACGATCTTAGCTTTGAACCTAAGGATTTTGTTTATCTTTGAGTTACTCCGCTCAGAGGTGTCAAAAGGTTTCATGCCAAAGGGAAGCTTGCCCCTAGGTATGTTGGTCCGTTCAAGATTTTGGAACGCCGTGGAGAAGTTGCTTATCAGTTGGAGCTACCGCAGTCATTAGCAGGAGTGTATGATGTCTTTCATATCTCGCAGTTGAAGAAGTGCCTTCGTGTGCTAGAAGAACAAGCCCCGCTGGAGTCGATTGACTGGAAGGAGGATCTCACCTACAAGGAGCAGCCAGTTAAGATTTTGGATGTCACAGAGCGTCGCACAAGAAGCAAGACTTCGTTTTTGTAAGGTCCAGTGGAGCAACCACTCGGAATGGGAAGCAACGTGGGAGCGTGAAGAAGAGCTGAAAGCCGAGTTTCCTAGCCATTTCTCTAGCTAGCCTGAATCTCGGGGTCGAGATTCCTTCAAGGGGGGAGGTTTGTAACATCCCAATTTTCTGAGCTTGAAAATCTTTTAAATAGTTAGTAGGGAGAAAAGTCACCATTTGGTTTTATTTGAATTTAATTCAAAAGCTTAATATTGGACTTTGCAATCAAAAACATTTAATGTGAATAATCCCAACATGAACAATAGCCAAAACTGTTTTATTTGGGTTCTCTGTGCTCAGATGTATTTTCTAGATTTTTCTAGAAATTTTCTGAGTTCATTTGCTATTTTCTTTTGCTTATTCGAATTTCTGTTATTTTCTAAAATATAAAAGCTATTTAAAAATATCAGAAAACCCTTCGGGCCGAATTCCCTAACCCCGGCCCATTTTCCCTCCGCCGCCGGCCCAATCCCGCGCGCAGCCCAGCTCGCCCGCATTCGCGTCGCCTCCGACTGACATGCGGGCCTTGCATGTCAGCCTCTTCTCTCTCTTCGCACGCTCCGCTCATCCTCCACCGTTCGATCAAGATTGAACGGTCAGATGCGGTGTGATTGTTCGGGGGTCCGAATGTCACATGTGCTATGGACCGTTCGATCGTGGATGAACGGTCAGATCCTTGCAGTACGTTCGCAGCCGCGCCGTTTCGCACGCGTCCGCACCCGAACCGCCGTCGCTGACGTGTGGGCCCCCGTAGCTCCTATGCTTCGTTCCCGATTCCGTTAGGGATACGATCGCCGCCGCCGCATGCTGTTTTTGGGTGTTCGTGACACGGACTCTCCCGAGCCTCCGAGTATAAAGGGAGAGGGAGCCCTCGACGTCCACACCTCAACCCTAGCCGCCCTAGCCCTCGTGTCGAACCCCAGCCGCCGCGGGAGCTCGAAGATCGATTTGCGCCGCCGCCTTCTCCGACGAGCTTTTCTGCCGCAACCAGTGTCGCCGGACTCGGGGTTTGCTTCGTCGACATCGTAAGAACAAGGGCTACCTCGTGGTCACCTTGGTTCCGCCGGAGCACCGTCGGAGGCCCGATCTCGTCGAGCCCGAAACCTCTTCCCGCTTCAACCTCGTCGCCGGCCACTCTCGTCACTCTCGAGCACCCGGAGTTGCACCCAGAGGTTCACAATAACCTCAGCTACATGCCGGTACCACTCACCGCCGGTGGATCGCCGCCGTTCGCCGTTGTCATCGGTTCCCGAGCGCCGCCGCCCGTCGATCTGACGGGTCACGCCGCGTGGCTCGCCACCTCAGCCTTCGCGTCTACATGTCGCGTGCGTGGCTGCCTCGTCAGCGCGTGCATGGTACGGTCCACCCGAACCCCAGATCTGATCTGACGTGAACCTAGTCCACATGCACCGAGACACTGACATGTGGATCCCACATGTCGGGATTTCCTCTGATTTGTTTTATTCCGAAATTCCAAGGGCTGATGTCATGCTGACGTCATGCTTGCGCAATAATCCGATTTTTCTGTTAATAAATAATTCAGAAATTCCAAAAAATACAATTTAGGGTTTTTCTTTTAGATTTAAACTTCTAGAGCCCATAACTTTTGCATCCGAACTCCGATTGAGCCCATTAAAATTTCAAAATTTATCCATTATAATTCCAAAATTTATCTAAATTCGAGCTCTATTTATCTAAGATTTTTATTTGATTTTTGGAGTTTGTTTTGCCTCTGTTATTTATTTGTTTTGTTTATTTGTCTCGTTTGCGAGTAGACGTCGATACGTCGGGGAATTTTGGAGAAGAAGGAGCACCTCAAGATCAAGACCAGTACTTAGACCTTTTCCAAGGTAAGTCATACCTTTGGTCATCTTGAACCTAGTTTTCAAATTACTTTGTTTCAAAGTATTGCATTCTACTTTAATTATGTATTTAAATGCTTTTGGGCACAGCTATTATCCAATTTGTTATTACACCTTGGCCTTGTATGTTATATTTCCTTGTCACCCTAGATTGGTTGATTAGTTGGTAATATTGTACCACCAACATGAGTTGGTTAGATGCGAGTACAATTGCTTATCCATGCTACGAGTCTCACATCTCATTGGAGTTGCAAATATTAAATCTAACTAAGTGACTATTGAACTTTGTGTAAAACTGTGTGTACTGTGTGCTATTACTTTGTGTATGACATATGTTGCACTAAAACCAACTGGGTGGTAAAGGATTTAGACTGAGGCAAGTGGTGGATACTGTGTGATATGGTGGAAGCTATGTGCATGGGAATAATGATCTTTGTGGCATAGTTAGAGAATGGAAGTCTTACCTTGGTCAATTAAGGACTTAACTTTATGCGTCATTGAATTGAGCCTTACGGTACGACCACATGCCTGATGGGACGAGCCTAACTTAGTAGGTTATGGATTCTTGGCATTGATTACTCAGGTGGTAGGTTAGGCTATGGGTGGAGGTGTGTACTACAAGGTAGTCGCGTCACGGGGCGGTTCGCCGTGTCCCTGTCCAACGGTGTGTGTTATGCCAAAGTGCTTCGTTTGGGTTGGCATAGCGGTTTGTATGCACATCGGGAGTGTCAATGTTAAGATGAAGTTTCTGAACCATTTTGTTATGATTAGTGCTTGCAACACTAGTTGTATCGTGTGGATAAAGTGTACAACCTCTGTAGAGTGTTAAATCAATCTATTCGAATAGCCGCGTCCGCGATCATGGACATGCTCGGGGATTTCACACGAGGGGTAGTTTTCATAAAAATTTGGAATGGGAGCTATGTGATCTAAGTCATGTGGCTATGTGAAATAATCTGTTTAGCTTTGTGTCTTTGTGAAAACAACTGTTAAATTAATATTGTCTATTTGTTTTGAATTATGATTTTCAATATATTATTGTATTCAATTGCAAATGTTGCTTTTATGCAAAAGAACCACAGAAGCCTTTTCTTTTGGAATAAGCCTGCATCTATAAATTTGCATTCTGTGGTATGATTTGCGAGTACGGTTGTGTAGTAATGCTTGTTGTAAAACTTGCGTCCAAACCTACAGAAGAGGAGGAGTCTACGCTGCTTTCAAGGAGGAGTTCGTCGAAGGTTACTGATCGTTAAGATCTGGATCCCAGTCGGTTGTCTGTGGTGAATTATTGTGTGCGCCAATTGTGTTCCATGCTGTCAATGACGCCAAAGAGGCAAACTATTACTAGTGGTTGTTTCGCCTTTGTCTCAACCGTGTGTGCTTGCCCTTTGTTTGTTTGAGTGCAAATGCAAACGAATGCTCTGCGTTTTGGTTTTTGTGTGCGCCTCAGGATAAAAACGGCCGTGCATGCCGAAGGGCCTATTCTGAAACTGAATTTCCTTCGGGTTGCATGGGAAAAATTGACAGAGGAGGGCCACGCGCGAGGTTATATCCCCGTGAGCCGTTTATTCGATATTTGCGGCAAGAAAAATGTCTGTTTCCAAATACAAGTCGTCCTAACATTTTACATTTTTCAGTTCAAATCGTTTGATGCTTTCTACAGAAATCTACATGAACGTTCCTCTTTATACATTTCCACAGCTCACATCCCTCTAATAATATTCTAAGTTTGTCCAATCAAACAACGACGCGCTTACTTGAAAAATAGAAAAATTCAAAACGCCTTGCTGGCCTTTATCGCGACCGTCCGATTTCTAATCGAACATTTAAACTTTTTTAAATGGAGCACTCCCGCCCTTTGAACTCCTATACAAATAATATGGTTTCTCTTCGCGAGGAAATGGTGTGATTATTCAGATGCTTATTCTAAATATTAGTACAAGATAGTTTAGTATGAAAAAAAAAAGAACAAAGTCAAGAACAAAATCTAGATATAAAAAAACAAGCAGTATTAGCAAAAATAAATACAATCACTAACATATTATTAATTCTCACTGATCTAGGAAAGCAACTAATCTAGGACGGCAACAATAGCACTATAGCAGCTAGCAGGACCAGGGAGGGGACCTGCTAACTCAGCATCGGCAGGCTTGTAGTTGTGGGGACTAAAATGTCTGCATGAATCCAAATGAAAGAAGTTACTGCACATTTATTTGGTTCTATGCTACTGAGGGTTTGGCTATTTGATTTCACCCTTGCTTTTTTTCCCTAATCTGTACCTTGCCACTAGAATCACAAGCTTCTTCAAAATGCCACTGTCAGTCTATTTTTTCTGAAGATACTAGAATTACCCTTGCCAGTCTTCTACCCTTGCCACTGTCACTCCATTGCATGGTAGAGACAAGGTCTGCCACTGTCTTAGAGAGCCTTGCAGCTGTAACCGAGCTCCCCTCGCGACGGGCGGCGGCGATTTGTGTCAAATCATCACGCCGAATTCTCCCTACACCGAAGCACGCTTGCCACCTCGAAGCGGAGGAATTCTTCGCGTCGTCCTCCTCCTCCCCCGCTCTACCGGACTGACTTGGAGTAGAGACCCGTCCGGACTTGGATTGATTTCTTCTTCGTTGGTAAGGAGACGCTAGCTTGCTTGGATTGTTGTTCTAAGAGTGAGTTTTGTCCTGGGGATCTTTTCTTTGCTGTGAGCAATCTCATCCAAATCTTTCTTTGTGGGATAAATACTCCAATCCATACAGTTTCTTGCGGATTTGTTTGCTGCGTGGTGCAGTACTAATAGCGGTTTAGTTTCCAACCCCCATGCCCCAACGTTAGGTCCGCCCCTGGCCCTTGGAGAGTTCTCTGGTGTGAGGTCTTGAGGTGGGATTGTGATCGGTGAGGTTGAGGGAGGCTAATGGCGTCGATATCGGATAGCGAGACGACGAACCATGGGAACATGTGGGAGTTGGATCAGAACCTTGATCAGCCCATGGATGAGGAGGCTAGCCGTCTGAAGAGCATGTACAGAGAAAAGGTCTGGGCATCGATCCTTGTATTTTAAATTTATTAATTATTTTTTTTCTGTAAAATTCTGCTTTCCTGTGTAGCTGTCTCTGCATGCATCTGAAACAAACATGACTGCTTCTTTGATATCAACGATACAATGTGAATTGATAGTTTCTGGGACCATTTTGATATAAAGAGTGCCAGGAACCATATGACCGTGTGCTGTTATTCTTGGTTTCCAAATGTAGGAACAATATTTTGATTTACAGCATGTTCTATTCATTTCACCATAAACTACTATAACTTTTGTTGGTGTAAACATTGGTTTTCTCCCTACATATCTAGACTGTTTCATTACCATGTTCATAGTTCAAATCAAACTAAAATGTGTCTTTTTTTCATGCAGAAGTTTTCATCAGTTTTGTTACTGCGGCTTGCATTTCAGAGCCTTGGTGTAGTCTTTGGTGACTTAGGTACATCGCCATTGTATGTTTTCTACAATATCTTTCCACATGGGGTCACCCATGATGAGGATGTTATTGGAGCTCTTTCCTTGATCATTTACACCCTCACTCTCATTCCTCTGATGAAGTATGTTTTTGTTGTCTTGCGGGCAAATGATAATGGTCAAGGTGAGATATCACATTCTTGCAAAGATTACCCTGTTTGCTAATTTTTATGATTTGTTTGGTGTTTGCAAGAAATATGAACGCAATTGTCAAAAAAGATTGTGTTTAAGCATTAGCTAATGTAGTAGTTGTTTAGCATAGGCAAATGCAAAGATTCTGCAATTTTACCATTTGGTTGGCACTGGCAGAATCTCATAACACAACATTGTTCTAGTGATGGAATTTCTATCGACGGGATTTAAATATGAGATGCCAGAGTGATTCCTAGACAGCACTCTACTAATCATGAATATTTGTAGAAGGTGAAGTCCTGAGTTTATTTTACTTTGTGCTCAGACAACAGTTACTTACCCTTCTCCTTCACTTGCATTGTTTGTTTGTCCAATTTTCAGCTGACAACTTGTTAATCTTTATTCACAGGTGGCACATTTGCTCTTTATTCTCTACTTTGCCGGCATGCAAAGGTCAGCACTATACCCAACCAACATAAGACAGATGAAGAGCTAACAACATATAGCCGACAAACTTATGAGGAGAATTCACTTGCAGCGAAAGTAAAGAGATGGCTAGAGGGACATGCATATAAAAAGAACTGTCTTCTTATTCTCGTTCTCATTGGTACCTGTACCGCCATTGGAGATGGGATCCTTACTCCTGCTATATCAGGTATTCAGCATCATAGTTTTCTTAGTAAATCCAATGGAACTTTGGATTGTAACTTGTATGTTTGTGTGTTCTGCAGTTCTCTCTGCATCAGGTGGAATAAGAGTTCAGAATCAGAAGATGAGTACAGGTAATTGTGCTCTTTTGTATGGTTATCTTGATGTTCATGTTGTCAACTCTGGTCAAACCTTAAGTGGATTAATATGGTGGAGCTAGTATACAAGAATGCGAGTTTGACCACAACGAAGGAAAGAAATCAGTGTTGGTCATATATCTAAAGTAGTGCATATGCAAACTTTGTGATCTTGGATAGCTGGGATGCACTGATTATTTTCCATGTAATCTAATGAGGAAAACACCATTGTTTATGTTGTTCTGGTATCGTCGTAAAATCATCTGATATTTGTTGCTTCCATATCTGACAGATGTTGTTGTAGTCGTCGCGGTGATCATATTAATTGGCTTATTCAGCATGCAACACTACGGTACAGATAAAGTTGGATGGCTCTTTGCACCTTTAGTGCTCCTTTGGTTTATTCTAATTGGGAGTGTTGGGGCACTGAACATACACAAGTACGGCAGTTCAGTTCTAAAAGCATATAATCCAGTCTATATCTACTGGTTTTTCCAACGGGGGAAGTCTCAGATCTGGACCTCTCTTGGAGGAATCATGCTTAGCATCACAGGTCATTGGCATTTCTCATGTACCTTCCATTGATTATTCACATTCTGCATCGATTATAAGATGCAGCAGTATTTACCTATATGACTTTTCTCTACAGGGACTGAAGCATTATTTGCTGATCTATGTCATTTCCCTGTATTGGCCATTCAGGTAATAAACACCTTCAATAAAGCAATCACGATGTATATATTGCTTCAATAAAGTAATAATGTCTATGTGCAGATTGCTTTCACGTTTGTGGTGTTCCCTTGCCTTCTCCTGGCGTATACTGGGCAGGCTGCTTATATTATTTGCCACAAGGACCATGTAGCTGATGCCTTCTATCGGTCCATTCCAGGTCCCTTTGAACTCTTAACAAATTTGACCCCTCTTATGTCAAGAAAATAATACCAATGCATCATGTCTACTATGTGCAAATTGGCATAGTGCATATCCCACTATTGTTACTATTTACTAGTGCTCTATGCACTATGATATGCTCATGGTGAGATGTTTAATCACTGCAGATGCCATATACTGGCCAGCCTTCATCATCGCAACTCTTGCAGCAATAGTTGCAAGTCAAGCCACCATATCCGCTACCTACTCAATTATAAAGCAAGCTCTTGCACTGGGCTGTTTCCCCCGTGTCAATGTTGTCCACACCTCAAAGAAATTTCTTGGGCAGATTTACATCCCTGACATCAATTGGGTACTTATGATTCTTTGCATCGCTGTAACTGCTGGATTCAAGAACCAAAGCCAGATAGGAAATGCATATGGTGAGCTTAACTTTTTACTACTTCCTTGCATCCTTGAACATGTAATTGAATAGGGAGAACTTGGTTGTGTTATTTTCAACGCTATTCACTTAAATTTGAAAAATTAATCAATTTACCATATTGCTGCTAAGTAGAGAAATTGCTAGGATACCCTGTGGTTCGTTTCAATGCTGGACACAATCGGCATTTGGTTATCACTATGTTTAAACTTTGTGACATAATATGCATCCAATGCATTGCCAATTACCAATTCACGTGAGAACTAATAGCAGGAGAATCTGTAAATCCTAAATGGACATTCGGTTACCATGTTGTGTAATGTTTCAGGTTGTTAATGAGGCTACCTTTCTGAAAAGTGAAGTGAGTCAGCATCATCTAATGGGCACCATTACTTTACCAAAAAAAAAAAAAAACTGAAATTGTTTAGGACACGCTGTAACTTGTCAACTAAGATCCTAAAAACAATTCCAACTGAACTTTCATGATGAACTCTGCATTCCATAGATGACACCCTACTTATTTGCATATGATGTTATATGAACAGGCACTGCAGTGGTGATAGTTATGCTGGTAACAACATTCCTCATGGTCCCAATAATGCTGCTGGTGTGGAAGAGCCACTGGATCCTTGTTGTCACATTCATCGTGCTCTCGTTGATGGTGGAGCTCCCATACTTCACAGCCTGCATTAACAAGGTGGACCAAGGTGGCTGGGTACCGCTTGTCGTCGCGACCACCTTCTTCATCATCATGTATGTGTGGCATTTCTGCACCGTGAAGCGTTATGAATTTGAGATGCACAGCAAGGTCTCCATGGCCTGGATTCTAGGACTCGGGCCGAGCCTTGGCCTTGTTAGGGTCCCTGGGATAGGCTTCGTGTACAGCGAGCTGGCAAGCGGCGTCCCGCATATCTTCTCCCATTTCATCACCAATCTCCCTGCCATCCACTCGGTTGTCGTCTTCGTGTGTGTCAAGTACCTTCCAGTGTATACTGTCCCAGTCGAAGAACGGTTCGTCATGAAGAGGATCGGGCCAAAGAACTTCCATATGTTCCGCTGTGTCGCAAGGTACGGGTACAAGGACATCCACAGGAAAGATGATGACTTTGAACAGATGCTTCTTGACAGGCTCTGGATCTTCGTCAGACTGGAGAGCATGATGGATGGCTGTTCTGACTCTGAGGAGTTCACCGTGATGGAGCAGAAGACCGAGAGATCCACCAATGCGTTGCTGCTGACTGAAAAGGCTGGGAGCAACACAATGTGTTCCACTGGTGATCTGAGCTACTCATCACAGGATTCCATTGTGCTGGCCAAGTCACCCCTAAGGGGGAACAGCCTGACAAGGTACTCGAGCCAGACATTCGGTGATGAACTGGAGTTCCTGAACTGGTGCAAGGATGCCGGCGTCGTGCACATTCTCGGCAACACCATCGTTCGCGCGCGCAGAGATTCAGGGATCATCAAGAAGGTGGTTGTGGATTATGTGTATGCCTTCCTCAGGAAGGTCTGCAGAGAGAACAGTGTGATATTCAATGTTCCTCATGAAAGCCTTCTCAATGTAGGCCAGATATACTATATATGAATATTCTGTTCTTTGGTTTTGATTCAAAGTGAACAGCTCTGACCTATTGCACTATGTAGGGCAGACGAACATTCTAAATAATCAGTTCTAGAGTAGCTTCATTCATCATTCTGTCCCTTGTCAGGAGCATTGATAGTAGGTAAATGGTTTTGCTTGACAGGATACCAACCATAGCAGCTGCAAACATCATGTAAATGCTGGGCTTAGGAGGCCTGTTTGGAATGCAAGAATGTCATAGGAAACAATTCAATCCCAACAGGAATATAGAAATTGGGGCCTAAATGCTATTGTATTTCTTGACATCAGTTTCTCTGACACAGTTTCATGTTGTGTCAAGTTCCAGATAATATTCAATCAAAGCTTTCAAGTAAAGCGAACACTGTTATGGCTCACAAAACTCATGCGCTTATGGTTTACTAATGAAATTAATCTTTAAAAAACAAGGAAGATAGCATGTTTCTGCGGCCGAGGTAACACATCAAGCTTTATAACCAACAAGTTATGCTGCTTGAGAAACTTGTATATTGAAAGCTAAGAAAAAAGAAAGCTGACGGGGCTGCAGATCAGAAAGTAGTTCATATTTCCTACTAGCACTCACAAAAGGCATCAAATAAGCACACAAAAAAAAAACTCTTTACGGAAGTTACAGGCAAACCACCCTAACTAGCTCCAGCTTGCAGGATGAACAGACTCAAGCTAATCAAATTAGGACACCAGTCAAGAGTATCAGACGCCTAAATTATCCCCTTTTCAGCTATACTTAATCTTGTCCACCATCAGAAGTTTGCTACTGCTGCTGGTCTGGCTGCGGCCACACAAATGCGACAGGCTGCTGGTTTGAATACAGTCCGAAGGGAATGGCCATTCCCGGAACATAGTGCGGAACCATGGTCTGCAGGGTTGTGTTGGGCAAACCCATGGTGTCGTCCTTCAGCTCGTCCTTAGGCATGATATCCACCAAGAAATCAAAGATGTCAGTCCTAGTGATCGCTGCGGTGATGTCATTCTTCTGCAATGTCCTCCTCTTGTTCTCCTCAGTATGGAGCCACGCCCGCAGTGTCAGCTCCAGAATGAACATCTCGCAGGCCTTCGCAAATACCACTGGTGCCTCGCCTGCGATCATCCGGACGTCCTCGTCAGCCTTCATGATCTTCTTGATCCTGGCAAGGGGAAGGCTGTGGAGCTTGAACTCGGTTATCTGCTCAATCTCGGCCATCTGGTCGGCCCAGAAGGCCTGAAGCTGTTGCTGCTGGTACTGCTGCTGTTGGTGGCGGAGCTGCTGGACTTGCTGGAATGCAATCTGGTGCTGATCTGAAAGCTGTGCTGGGATTACCGGATAGACTGAAGCACCCTGGGAGCCTGGAGGAAAGGCAGCACCAGCTGGCGGGGCTCCAGATACCATCACTACAGGTTGGTGCGTTGTTGCAGCATATGCTGGAGGTGTATCGCTTGTGACACCTTCATTTACCTTAGCCTGTGAGGATTGATCCATGTACAAGTTGCACTTCAGTCTGCAGCTGCTACAGCACCTGTCATTTACAGAAAATTATATGTTCAGTTAGAGAACTACCAAAACTTAAACATCAGGATTACAATGCGGTAAGCATGACACGGAATTACAAGAAGCTAATCCTTTAAACCAGGTAAACTCCATTTTTCTTCACGAGATCCAGCAAGAAAACATTGCACCAAAAGAAATTGAGGAAAAATTTGTATAAACAACACTAAGCAACTTGTATGAATCACTATAAAAATTGTCATGTGGGGACATTACTATTCCCGGCGCCCCAAGCGATTAGCAGGTTAAGCATTAGGAGTTAGACTCGGATAGGTTAGGAGTTAGAATCGATTTCAACTAGAGATCAGAATTGGATACAGCTAGCTTAGGAGTCAGAGTCGGATTCTTGTAACAGGAACTATTCCCTAGTCGGTTTGGGGGACCTCTTTATATACAAGGTCCAGCGTATCAATGAGAACATCCAGAGTTAATCAATCTCTTTTCCTTTACCTCTGATTGCTTCTTCTACCCTTGTGCCTCCTCTGCGCTTTCTCTTCTTCCCTACCGAGCCCTACCAATCAACACGGCTCCCGGACGTCGAGGTCCAGGGCCGAAACCAACCGTTTCCCACTCCCACTTGTTACGCTCTGCTTCTTTTCTGTGTCAATGGAAAAGCTAAGAATTTGCCGTCAACTAGTTAAGATCAGCTTTGCTGGTAATAGATAACAACTCCAATTTCTAAGGATGAAACAAATGCACATCAGTATAGCACTAAATGAAGTTGAAAAACTTAATATGCAAGAAGCAAAATGGTGACTGAACTTAAGTAGAAAACAATTATACAAACAATGATGATAGCTAATCTTCTTACCGGCATACTTTTCAATGTTTAATCATCTAATCTGTAATTAACAAATGAAAGTAAAAAAGAAGTCCATGCTGTAGTAACACACGCACGCACAACCAAAAAAAAACTAAGACTTATCTACTAGAATTCTAGATAACAAAACCTATCGTAAATCAAGGAGATCTTTTATTTGGCTATTATATAACAATCTGTAGAGAAATGAAACTAATATAGAAAGACTAAGATACAGAGCCTGGCCCTTTGCCATGTGATCATATCCATCTTAATGTTCTAAAAAATGTTAGGAGAGCATGAAATTTTTTTGTCAAAGAATGAAGATTTATCTCAAATTGCCACTTTTTTTTAGAAAACAACTCAATAAAAATTGTTAATGTCGTAGGTATAGACCAAATGACATTTTCACATTACTCAGGAATACCAGCATGGCACCTTAATGCTTTGTTTACACTTTACAGAGCGAATAGGACCAACCATAAACGAGAAAAAAAATCTCTCGTCTAGTTATCTTGTTTGGCTACGTGGCCTAAGATAATTACAAATGAGTGATTATTTTTCATCTTTTCCAGTTTTGAAGATAAAACAGAGCTACGAATATAGGGTTTAGTACTTGAGCTCTAACAAAAAGATAAAGTTGGTCTTTGAGACTTTATATGTGTCGATTTTAATCTCTAAATCAGCCATCTAAATAACTTTGCTGATTTCCACCACTGTATCAGAATTCCTACCAAAATCATACATGTAGTTGGCCAATTATACAAAATTAATCATATGACTTGTATATACTATCTATTAGGATTTTACATCGCATATGCAGATTTTTTTAACTTGATGCGCATTACAGATTTTCAATCTTATCCTGCCACAGCTACTGTGCATCATGTATAACATTGTATAAGGTAAATAAATTGCATTAGGGCTCACTGAACCTGTACTATTTCCACATATGAACTTTGACTCGAGTCTTTGAAATATCCATGGCAAGTCAAAGTTGCATCATTGTGCACTTCATTCCATCACTCCATGTAATTGTGAGAGGGTAACAGATAAGAAAAGTATGCTGCCGAGATGGCATGCTGTATGCCACATGATTGGGGAATCTCGTGTGGCACAGCGCCAATTCATCTAAGAGAATTCTCGGTTCCAACAAACTAATGGACGGACTAACAATACAAAGTTATGAAAGATCGAGGACCTTCATGAACCTACATGACCAAGTCATACAAGTTTACAGAGATTTGATGTACCATCCACTCGCACATGAATCCCTTCCCTCTTGACATTCTGGGAGTAGGATAAAATAGATGGGTAGCCTAAGAAAGGGAGAATGCTGGGTGCAAAACCATTAAAAAAAATGAAATTTGACTATAAAATTAAGCATCATGTGCAAGTTCAGAAACCTATGGGTAAAAAAATCTTACTTTTGCTTAGATCAAACATCGATTTAAAAATCGTACTTTTGCTTAGATCAAAAATCGATTTACCATTAGAAGAAAAAAAAAATCTCCTTTTTATCGCCTCTATCCCTTTCTGCACTTTTGCCTATTTCATGTCTATCCCTTTCCTCCTCTCCATTTGTCTCGCTAATTAAAATGCTACTGGCACTACCAAACAGTAGGATCAACTATCATTTATCAGACATGCAAACACTAGCCATCTAAACCAAAACGAGACGTGAGCCATGAACCCCCACCAAAGTACAGCAGATCAATGGCATATACTAGACTTTACAAAAAAAAACATGTCAAGAACACAGCCGATGCAGCGAGACATAGATAACAGCAGCAGCCATTGAATGATCCACCCGTGAGAACTGAGAACTGTCTCCGCCCATCCGACAGAACAGAACAGGGAACCCCAACCGACCGACAAGTCCAATCTTGCAACCATACCCACAAACCAACCAAAGAAAAATAAAATAAAAAATCCACTGTAAAAAAAGGAAAAACAAAACGGCGGGCATTAACATCGGACCACCACCCAAGAAAACCAGGAGAATCAAGAAGACGGACGACCAGGATGGGATCATCACGCGGCGCGAACGGGGGTGGGTGGGGTAGGTCGGAGATGATGATGGGGTGGGGAGCGACGGGCGGTGCTCGGCTTACCTTACCTCGAGGGCGCGGCGCGCGATGGGCAACACCTGGCGAATCGGGAGCCCTAGGAAGAGAGGAGGAGGCGGACGAGGACGACGGGGAGGGGTGCGGGGAGACGCGTGTCTTATGGAGGCCCAGCGCCGCTGCATACTAGGCGCCTGTGGGGCCCGGTGGGAGGGGATTCCTCGGCCGGGCTGAGGTGGACTGGCTGTGAGTCTGGCAGGTGGGACCAGCTGCTGGGTTTGGGAGAAATGCGCCCTGCGAGTAGATGTGATTTAGGGGCAGATTGGTTCATGGCTTCGTGCTGTGCTTGTAACCTTACCGCTGTCTGACGAGTCCCCGATTCTGCGACTCGTGAACTTCACGGTAGTTTTGCAGGAATTTTGATGGAAGCAGTTCAATTACAATTACCGTATAAGTCAGGAAAATTTCTCACGTTCTATACAGAACCTAAATTTGGTACTTTTATTAATAACAAAATTTAGGTATGTTTTGTTTGGTCTTTGGCTAGCATTATGTCACATATGTAATAGAATTAAGGGCCCATTTGGTTAATGTAATAAGGTTGCCAAAGTTTGCCATAATTTAGATCATTAAAATTAGAGCCACACTATGGCTAACAACCAAAACGTCGTCTAACCTAATTAAACTTACCTAACTTGGAGTGTGGCAAGGTGTGGGGGCTATTTGGTTTGCTACCCTCGTAAACCATACCAAATATTGGTAACACCAATGAAAATTAGCTGCAGTTTGGTTTACTACCAAAATTTGGTAACGCTAATGAAATCCAATATCACACACGAGCAATCTGAGAGAGAGAAAATCGCTCACTAAAATTTTGCCCATGTTTTGGCTACACCAATTTTTGCTTGACCATGATCTAAACAACGTTCTTTTGCCAATATTTAACTTTGCCCATGTTTTGGCTATACTAATTTTTGGCTTGGCTCATTTGGACCATCAACCAAACAGCCAAGTTTCTACCAAATCTTACCACACTTGTGCCCAACAACTTGCTCACTATAAAAGTTGTGGCTTACCGTACTTATGGTGACTAAGCATGCTGCATTGCCTGCTGCTTCGCACTGCACCGCATGGTCCTTTTGTCCTCAAAAGATGTTTTTACAGGATCCCTATCTACAACAATTTTTAACTTTTGGTTTCGGCGAAGAAAAACCAATCGAGACTCGTTAGAGCGGAACAAGGGTTAAAAAAAAGGCGAGACTCTCTACCAGCAGGTGAGGTGAGGTGGGGCCGTGGGGAAGGGGGGTTCTATGGGATTTTGCCACGTCATAACTCATGACACATATCCCAAAGCAAAGCAATTAACAAACTCTTCTAATCTCTTTCTTCTTCCTACTAGTCAAGTGTCCTGCGTTGCGACAGAAATACAAACTATAGAATTATTTTGAAGCCATTTTGATAACACAGATGAAGGGAAAAACATGAGTAAATAAGATTAACTTGGAGTCATTTACATCCTAATGAAAATTCAGCAAGCATTCCATCACCGAATGTAGTCCAAATCATGTATGACAAAATGTTACATTTATGAATTGAGTCTTTGAAATAAGCAACGATACAATGAACTTAAGAGATACATTGCTTCAACACAATATTGAAACAATAACAAATGAAATAAAATACCATTGAAAGTACTTAAAAATAGAATTTGAACTAACATAACCAAGAAACGCAAAATAAATAAGTTCATCAACTCTAGATCATTTCCTCCTCTTGTCATCTCCTTTACCTGCTCCCATCTCCTCCTTCACTTACCCTTGAACACGTATGTCCTTGAAACCCCTAGCAGCCCTGGCTATATAAACTTGGGCAGCTCTCTATCTTTACCTTCTTCCTCATTTCAACTCTCTCGCTCTCTTAGCCAGCTCTTTTGACCTCCCTCCAAAGCTTTGGACCTCCTCCGACCAGCTCTTTGGACCTCCTCCAAATCATTGGAGTTTTTCTGTTGGTTCTAGTTGGTGTTTCCTTTGGAGTTCTTTTGGTTCTTACTTGAGCTTTGCTTGAGTTGGTTTTGTCCTCTCGTGTAGATTGCGATGACACCGAGGAGCCCGAGTTCTTTGAGGAGGAAGACACCCAAGCGTTCGAGCAAGGCAAGTCATACCCTTGATCATGTTGACACCCAGTATTTCAACTTATGTATTTCCTGTTTCAAGCTAAGTATTGCATGCATATTTTACTTAGTATTTCAATACCAGTCTTTAAACTCATAGTTAGACCTAAATCCTTCTTATGGCCAATTTTGACATTAAAACCGAACTTATTGTCACCTTAGTTAAAACCTGGTTAATACAATAGTATGGACCAGGACCTTTTGAAAAGAAATGCTTAGTCATGCTTAGACCCAAAACCTTGATTTGGGAAGTTTCACTGCTAAAGACCTATGTTTATCTCAAATGTTTTAACCATGACATTGGGTTGCCATGGAAATCTGCTATTGTTTTCAAAGGCAAAATAAATGGAAAAAGGTTTGGACTTGGGCGTAATTGGTTGCCTGGTGGGTGCATGTGTATGCATGGGCTGAGACCCAGGGTTTTGTGGTTGTCACCCAAGCCAGTTAAGGACCGGCCTTCGTGCGTTCCTTTGCTATGTCCCATCGTGCAACCACAAGTCTTGTATGGGCGGGACCTGGTTGAATAATTTGCAATGTCTCACCATGGTTGTTCCATTTCGTTGAGTGGGTGGTCCTTCATGACCTACTTCTTTACATTCCCACCTGACGCAAGAGGGGTCCTGAACCCTGCAGGTGGTTAACCCAATGGGGTGAAAAGCATCTAGGCCCCTAAAAATTGATTTTGGTAATTAATGATAATACGTGAATATGGGACTTATTGGTTTGTTGAGTATGTACAAGGTTAAGTCTCATTGGAGAAAATAATCGTGAAGATGCATGCTAAAGGACTTATAAAGGTCAAATATCGTTCAAGGATGAGGTACAAGTGGTTTTGAATCTTTTCACTTTTTACCGGTCTTAGGAGAAATGGTTGGAAAACCGGATTATAGGTTAAATGTCGTACTATTAAGAGGGATCATGATTAGTAGCTTGATAGCATGTTCTTGTGCTTTATGGATCAATTTAGGATCATGCAAGCATATGAATTTCTTTTTGAATTGCCAAGTCTGCTTTTGTCAGGATAATCGGTAGTACCGGCGTTGGTTATGCGGTACTACCGCTAAGCGGTATGACCGGGCTCGTAGTGCGGTACTACCGCACCCCGGTTGTTCCGATCGTTACTTGGCAGTATGTTATTTCCAGAGAGACACTTTTTTCTGATCTGGTGCCAAACCCTTTGAGCGGTAGTACCGCAGTTCTTGAGCGGAACTACCGCACCCCGGTTGTTCCGATCGTTACTTGGCGGTATGTTTTTTTCCAGTACGCACCCCTTTGATTCTCTCGGGAAACGGTAGTACCGTACTTGCTTTGCGGTATGACCGCTCTGCGGTAGTACCGCTAGTTAGTTGGCGGTAGTACCGCAGTGCGAGTTAAAACGGCTATGTCAGAACATTTAATGCCACTGTTATAGCCGTTATAGAGGTAGTTGGAGGAGTGCGGTAGTACCGCTCGGTACATGGCGGTAGTACCGCAATTGGCTGAAAAGTTGGTTCTTCCTCTCCAATGGTTATAATTGTTGGTGGGGGTATAAATACACCCCCACCTGCTCACGGACAGAGTGCTAGACCATATTTAACATCCTTAGAGCCTTGAGCCTTGAGCATTCATTCAACTCCTCAAATACACTTGTGCACCCTTTGAGAGGTTGTTGAGCCCATTCAAGTGCATTCATCATTCTAATTGATCCTCTTGCACTTGAGTGTCGTCAAGCGAAGGTTATTGATTTGTTACTCTTGGAGTTTTGCCGAACTCCTAGACAGGTTCTGCAGGTTCTATTACTGACTCTTCGGGCACTAAGAAACCACTTCCTACACAGTCAGGTACCTCCCCGTGGATTCTTGATTCTGGAGCATCTTTTCATATGACTTCTGATTCTTCCACTCTATCTTTCATTACACCTCTTGATTCTCCTGTCAGTGTTCTTACCGCTAATGGTACATCTCTTTCTGTCTCTGGTCGAGGACATCTTAGCAACTCATCTTTTCATGTAGCTTCTGTTGCTTATGTTCCTCGCCTTACCATGCAGTTTCTTTCTGCTGGGTAGATTACTGACCTTGGTTGTCGGGTCATTCTCGACTCTGACTCTTGTTGTGTTCAGGACCGCCACACGGGAGCTCTGGTTGGTTCTGGCCCTTGGCGCCTTGACTCACAGTGTCTCTGGGAGTTTGACTGGCTTCACCTTCCTTTTGCTGCCACCGTTGCCGCCAGTCTCTCAACTTCTGCCACTCCGGATACCAGCTCTTTCTAGCAGTGGCATCACCGTCTTGGTCATCTGTGTGGATCTCATCTGTCATCTTTAGTTCGTCGTGGTCTTCTGGGGTCTGTCTCAGGAGACGTATCTTTAGATTGTCAGGGTTGTAAGTTAGGTAAACAGATTCAGCTTCCTTATCCTCACAGTGAGTTAGTGTCTCAGGGTCCTTTTGATCTTGTTCATTCAGATGTTTGGGGTCTGGCTCCCTTCGTTTCAAAAGGGGGTTATCGATATGATATCATATTTATAGATGATTTCTCTCGCCACACTTGGATATATTTTATGTCTTCTCGTAGTGAGGCCTTGTCTATCTACGAAATTTTTTCCACTTTGGTCCACACACAGTTCTCCACCCCTATTTGTGTTTTTCGTGTTGACTCCGCTAGCGAGTATCTCTCTCGTTACCTGCGCAGCTTCCTTGCTAAGCAGAGCACTCTCGCTCAGTTCTCTTGTCCTGGTGCTCATGCTCAGAATGGTGTCGCTAAGTGCAAGCATCGTCACCTCCTTGAGACGGCTCGTGTACTAATGATTGCCGCCTCTATTCCACCTCACTTTTGGGCCGAGGCTGTTTCCACTGCTACCTACCTCGTCAACATCCAGCCCTCTTCCACTCTTCAGGGTGCGATCCCTGTTGAGCATCTCTGTGGTCTTCTTCCTAACTACTCTATCCTTCGTCTGTTTGGCTGCGTTTGCTACGTTCTCCTCGTCCCTTGCGAACGCACCAAACTGACTGCTCAGTCTATTGAGTGTGTCTTTCTGGGATACAGTGCTGAGCACAAGGGCTATCGGTGCTGGGATCCTATTGGTCGACGGATGCGGGTTTCTTGGGATGTGACTTTCAACGAGTCGCGTCCCTTCTACCCACGTCCTGCCTCTTCTTTGGCTTCCTCTGTGGAGTCTCTGTCCTTTTTTACTTTTCCAGATACACCTATATCTGTCTTGCCCTCGTCCACCCATTCCCCTGAGTCTCCACATATTCCTCCTGTGGCCTCTCCGCCGTTGTCGTCGCCTGCTTCACCTCCTCGGCTCCTCAGGCTCCTCCCACTACATCCCCTTCTTACCCTCTCTTCTACACTTGTCAACCCCATACTAAGGATCTTCCAGATGAGCCATCTTCTCCTGATGCTCTATCTTCTTCTGATGCTCTATCTTCCTCTGATGGGTCATCTTCTTCTCGCTACGCTCTCCGCGATCGTCAGTCGATTCGCCCCCCTATCCGTTTTGGTTTTGCTGGTGCAGCTACTCGTGAGCCTGTCTCCTACCGGGATGCTGTTACTCACCCTGAGTGGCAGCATACCATGGCCGAGGAGATTGCTGCCCTCGAGCCTATTGGTACTTGGGATCTTGTTCATTTTCCATCTCACTCACGTCCCATCACGTGTAAGTGGGTCTATAAGATTAAGACTCGCTCTGATGGCTGTCTTGAGCGCTATAAGACGCGTCTTGTTGCTCGTGGCTTCCAGCAGGAGTATGGTCATGACTACGACGAGACTTTGGTCCTATAGCCCACATGACCACTGTTCGTACTCTTCTATCGGTGGCGACTATTCGCCACTGGTCTGTTTCTCAGCTTGATGTCAAGAATGCCTTTCTTAATGACGAGTTGTGTGAGGAGGTCTACATGCATCCACCACCTGGATATTCTGTTCCTAAGGACATGGTTTGTCGCCTTCGTCGCTCTCTCTATGGCCTTAAGCAAGCCCCTCATGCTTGGTTTGAGTGCTTCTCCTCTGTGGTCACTGCTATTTGCTTTTCAGCTAGTGATCATGATCCTGCGCTCTTTGTCCACACTTCGTCTCGTGGTCGGACTCTTCTTCTTCTGTATGTTGATGATATGATCATTACCGGAGATGATTCTGAGTACATTGCCTTTGTCAAGGCTCGTCTTTGTGAGCAGTTCCTTATGTCGAATCTTGGTCCTCTTCGTTACTTCCTTGGGATTGAGGTTACTTCCACTTCAGATGGTTTCTTTATATACCAAGAGAAGTATATTCAGGATATTCTTGATCGCGCCTCTCTCACTGATCAACATACTGTTGAGACTCTCATGGAGCTCAATGTTCACCTCTGACCCTCTGATGGCGAGCCTCTTTCTGATCCGACTCGCTATCGTCATCTTGTTGGGAGTCTTGTCTACCTTGCTGTTACTCATCCGGATATCACTTATCCAGTCGACATTCTGAGTCAGTTCGTCTCTGCTCCCACTCAGGTCCACTACAGCCACCTTCTTCGAGTTCTGCGATACCTTCATGGGACTATCTCTCGTCGTCTCTTCTTTCCATGCTCCACTCGTTCTGACTTGGACTTATTCGGATGCTACTTGGGCGGCGATCCCTTTGATCGCCGGTCTATCTCTGCTTACTGTGTTTTTCTTGGTGGTTCTCTCATTGCACGGAAGGCGAAGAAACAGCAGTACCTTTGTCTCATTCGAGTGCAGAGGTTGAGTTGCGAGCTATGGCTCTCTTGACAGCAGAGATTACTTGGCTACGGTGGTTACTTGAGGATTTTGGTGTTTCTGTCACTACACCGACTCCTCTCTTGTCAGACAGTACAGGTGCTATCAGTATTGCTAGTGACCCTGTGAAGCATGAGCTCACCAAGCATATTGGTGTTGATACTTCCTTCATGAGGTCTTGTGTGCATGATCAGGTGATTGCTCCTTAGTATGTGCCTTCAGAACTTTAGATAGCGGATTTCTTCACGAAGGCCCAGACTCGAGCACAGCACGGTTTCTACCTCTCCAAACTCAGTGTTGTTGATCCACCATGAGTTTGAGGGGGGGTTAGAGATATATGTATAGTGTGTTATTCCCTATTGTTATGAGGGGTTATTTGCATATTCACCACCTGTACTTTGTGTATATATACTGGCCCTTTGGCTCCCTGAGAATACAAGTTGCTATTCCTAACAGACACAACCAATGAAGAGGCCATCGACTGCTTCCTATTCTTGCATGCAGAATGGGGTAACAGCCATGACTATCAAGGCCTCGATGCTGCAATCTACCCAGGATTTCCATAGTGTTAAACGTAAATCACGTTTTCTGGATTTTGCACAGTAACAACCAACAACAACAGCCTGTATCTAGCTAACTGATTTCAACAAACATTAGTTAGCCTGTTAGCTTGTATTCTTATCCAGCCTCTTGGCTATGTATATGTACTCCCATACTGTGATCAATACGAATTCATTGCGTGACATTCTATTCACGTTTTCATGGTATCAAACTACTCAATCTAACCCAACATCTTCTACTGCTTTCTTCTCCAAGTTGCCATGTCCATTAATCCTGCCAAGCCTTCCACGCTAGCCATCAGCGCCGCAAATGTGCCAGCTCTCCTCCCCAAGATCGAGTTCCTGCGGTCCAATTATTCTTTGTGGTGTGAACTCTTCCTTGTTGCCCTCAGCAAGTTCAATCTCAAGAACCATGTCGACGGCCCGCACGACAAGGCCGACACAGACTGGGCTCAGAATGACTGCACTATTTTGACTTGGTTGTATGCTTACGTATCCCAAGAAATTCTCGCCATCATCCTCGTTCCCGGTTCCACTACTCAAGCCATCTGGACAAGTATTGAGAATTTATTTCGGGACAACAAGGAACGGGGTGCCATTCAACTGGAAACTGAGTTCTTCAACCTGTGCCAAGGCTCCATGTCCATCACAGAGTACATCACCCACATCAAGTCACTGTCCAATGCTCTCCGCGATGTCGATAAGAAGATCTCCGATAACATGCTCGTCCTCACCCTCCTCCGCGACGTCAACGAGAACTTCGCTGTCTACAAGTCCATCGTACCCATGCAGCAACCGCTTCCCACCTTTCTTCAAATGTGATCACTGCTTCTTCTTCACGAGCAAGGCATCCCCACCACCCTCAACCCCTCCGCTGCCACCGACTCTGATGTGCGCGGCAACGATGAAAACAACGGCCATAGCAACGGCGGAAATGATGGCTTCTCTAACAAGTCCTTCCACGACAATGGCGGTAGCTCCTCCAATAGCCACAACCGCCTCCAGCGTGACAACGGAGGTGGTGGCGGTGGTCCCAATGGCGAGGGCAACTCTGGCGGCCGCCCACGCACCATGGTGCCCTGGCCTTCCGTGTACAACCCGTGGATAGGCACAATCAGCTTTGGCCCGGACAAATGACGCCCGACCTCCTCAAATCTGCCCCAGCCAACTACTGTGCCTACCCCGCACGCCTACACCATCTTCCCTCAAGGTGCGTTGGCCACAGCACCCTCGTGGGATCCAAACCAGCTCGTACACGCCATGAACACTATGAGTCTCCAACAACCTTCCACCTCGGATTGGTTTATGGACTCCGGCACCTTCTCCCACCTCACTTCCGATCCTGTAAGCTCTCTTTGGCTACCCCTCCCTCCATATTTCACCCCTCTCACATCGTAGCTAGCAATGGCTCCCTCATGCCTATCACGGCTATTGGCTCCACCTTCTTTCAATCACCACACCGCCGCTTGCATCTTTCCAATGTTCTTGTTTCCCCTCATGCTTTTAAAAATCTTGTTTCCATTTGCAAATTCACTATTGACAACCAATGCTTAGTCAAATTTGACCCCTTTGGCTTGTCTGTGAAGGATCTCCACACCAAGAATGAGATTCTTAGGTGCAATAGCTCTAGTGATCTCTACTCACTTCGGCCAACCACTCCCACTGTGCTCCCTCATGCACCACTTGCCACCACCTCCTTCGACGTTTGGCACCGTTGGCCCGGTCATCACACATTGTCGCATCTAGTTCGTTCTAAAGTTTTTTCATGTAATAAATCACCAGTTGCACTGGCACCTTGTCATGCTTATCAACTTGGTCATCACGTATGTTTTCCATTCTTGACATCGCTTTCCCGCACTAATAAATCTTTTGAGTTGATTCATTGCGACTTGTGGACCTCTCCCATACCGAGCATCTCTGGTTTCAATTACTATCTTGTCTATTTGGATGATCACACTCACTACTCGTGGACATTTCCTTTGCACCTCAAATCCGAAACTCTCTCCACTCTCTAGCAATTCTTTGCCTTCGTGTCCACGTAGTTCAATACCACCATCCAAAACATTCAATGTGATAACAGACGAGAGTTCAACAATCATGCCACTCGGGCATTCTTTCTTGAGCATGACACTCATTTGTGTCTCACTTGTCCTTATACCTCTCCCCAAAATGGCAAACCCAAGCGCATGATTCGCACCACAAACGACATCGTTTGCACACTGATGTTCCAAGTCGGCTTGCCGCTGCCTTTCTTGGCTGAGGCACTCCACATGGCCACCTATTTGTTGAATCGTCTTCCCTCCAAGCATATCAACTTCCTCAACCTTCATCACAAACTATTTGAAAAACCCCCTACCTATGAGCATCTTCGAGTGTTTGGTTGTCGTTGCTAACCCAACCTCTCCGCCACGACCGACAACAAACTCCCCCCCATTCAACCAAATGCATCCTTCTTGGTTATCCTACCAACCACAAAGGTTATCGGTGCTTGGACCTCTTATGAAACCTCTTTTCCTTATGCCAATCACCAACACCTCTCTCTACCAAAATGAAATTTTTGGATGTTCCTTCGCCACCACTTCTCCTTTTTCCATCCACCACCACTGCCGCAAGCCCAGTTTCTGTCGCAGGATCGCCTTCTGTTGTCGACAGCCCAGCTTCTGCTGCCGCAGCTCCTACTACACCCCCTTCTTCTGCTTCCGCATGCCCCTTTTCTATTATCGTAGCTTCTATCCCACTTCCTGCGGCAACCATCCCGGTGGCTCCCTCGGCAAACACCCACTCCACACACACTAGGGCAAAATCTGGTTTCAGCATGCCCAAAACTCACTTTTCCCTGTTGGCCACTGATTCCATGTCCCCTTCCCACATTCCTAAGACATGTTGAGGCGCCCTCAATGACCCAAATTGGCACTCAGAAATGGTTGAAGAGTACACTGTTGTAACATCCCTAATTTGCAGAGTTTATAAAAATTTTCAAAATAAAAATAACCAGTTGATTTTATTGAGTTGTAAAAGCTTAAATTGAAATTTAGAAATCAAAAACCATTTAAATTAAGTTAATCCAACTCCAATTAAATCAAAAAGTTGGTTTATTCGAGTGTTCTGAATTTTATTTGGATTTTAAGCCTTTTCTTGCTTTTTCTAGATTTTAGAATTGGTTTTCCCTTTTGTTTGAAGCCAAAACCTATTTTATTTGCAAAATTAAAAAATAAATTATAGTTAAAAGTATTTTTATTAAGTTCTAAATAATTATTGGGATTTCTATGAATTTTCCTAGAATTTTTTAGACCTTAGTAGCTATTTTCTAAAAAGGTTTTTGCTTTTCCGGTACTTTCTAAAATCAAAAATCATTTGAAAATCCCCTTAGGCTTTGGGCCGAATCTCGCTGGCCCACTCCACCTTTCCCCTTCTGCGGCCCTGTGCCGGCCCACTTCCGCACGCGCAGCGTGCCCCTCGATCGGACGCTGCGCCTCCCCATTCTCCCTCTCTCTCGCTGCTAGGTGGGCCCGCCCTGTCAGCCACCCATGCCCTTTCTTCCCCGCTCCTTCTTCCTCACCGCGCCGCTCGCGTCAGAGCCGTGCGCGCGTGCGTGCAAATTCCATCGGCGCCACCTGCTCCGTCCCGTCGCGTCGCCGCTTTCCCGCGCATCGAAGGCGGCGTGCTCCGCCGCACCCGTGCGCCCCCGCTCTCCTCTTTTTCTCCGCTCCTTTCGCCAACACCGCGCTCGCCATTAATGGCCGAAGCGACCTCCTCGCCGTTCTCTACCATCCGCCCCCCCGAGGCCTATAAAGGCGAGCAATGGATGTGCCTCCTTCTCCTCTTGCTCTTTCCCCAACCCACTCTCTCCCTCTCGCTCCGAATCCGTCGGATTTCGCCTTCCGCCGCCGCCTCCGAGCACCCTCAGCCGCCACTGCCTCTACCTTTGGCTTCGCCTCGTCGCAGCGCACCTGGTGGCTGGTGCGTGTTCTCACTCCACCCGGAGGCCACCGGAGCCCCGTCGCCACCACCGAGCCGCCGCCTACGCCGCTTCTCGTCGTCGCCACTGGCCATCCTTTCACCACTCGCAGCCGAACCGGTGCACCCTGGGATCCTCGCACCCTCCTCTTCGCATCAGTACTACCCGCCGGGCTCGCCACGACGCGAAGCGACGGCGAGCCGCGTAGCCCACACCACCCCGAGCGCCACCGTCGCCGCGCTGACGTGGCTCCAGCTCGCCGCCACCTCACCTCCAGCTCAGCACCACCCCAGCACCTTAGCCCCTGTGGCAGTCCACGTCGTCCGCCCACGTGGCACTCCAAATCTCCCACCCTTCCAAAAGCCTTGTGAAACCTGTCCATATGCACCCTCTCTTTGACACTGGGCCCCACGTGTCAATTTCTTTTCTTTTAGTTATTTCGGCCGAAATTCCCTTTGATGACGTCAGCTGACGTCATAATTGTCTTTTTCTTTACAAAAATAAATCAAGAAATTCGGAAAAATCCTAAATCCATCATTTCATGTGATTTCCAACTTCCAAAGGCCATAACTTCTTCGTTCGAACTCCGATTCAAGTGATTCAAATTTCTAAATTCATCTAAAATTCTCCTCTTGCTGTTAGTGCTAGTTTGGTATTTATGTGGAATTTATTTGGAGTTTTTATTTATTTATTTGGTTATTTTCGAACGTGTAGATACTAGCGTTTCGGAAGATTTCTCGGACCCGACGACCGAAGCACCTCAACTCTTCAACGAAGGCAAGTCATAGACCTTTGATCATATTGAACCCACTTTATAAAACTATATTCTTTGGTATAAACATGCATCGCTAGTTTTATATTAAATGGTTTCGAGAATAAATAATTGCCTAATTGATGTATGCCTCCTTTGTAAATTACAAATGACATGTATCCTTGAATGACATGAACCCTTGGACACCATAGGATGGGTTATTTTAGTTGGACATTGATAAACTATCAACACAGGTATCGTAATATGCTTAGCCATGCTGTAGTTGTACGTTGGAACTCATGATCACATGCTCGTATGAATAAACATGACTAAATGAATTATGGAATCGTGACGCGACCATATTATTAAAAGATGTTGTGCCAAGACTAGCGTGGTCTTTGGCCGGGTTGAACCGAAAATATTTTATGCTTGGGCGAGTGGGCGGTGGTGAGTGTGGGTGCCGTAACGCACATTGGGACGTGGATTAGTCTAGCCTGAGCAGCCAACTAAGGACTTAACCTTGAACCATTGATCTGGGTCATACCGTGCAACCACATGTCCAGAATGGGTGGACTGGGTCAACTAATTAGCAATATTTTGATTTGGCTCTGTTTGGGTTGAAAAGCGGCGCAAGAGGGGGCATGAATCTGGCGGGAGTAAAACCCGTTAGAAACGAATCCTTAGCGAGCAGAACCGAGTCAAAACAGAGCTTTGTAAAAGCCTTATGATAATGACTTAGTCGCACACCTTCGGCAGTGTGTCAGACGGACATTATGAGTCAATTATCTCTTGAGGGTAAAGCTGTACAACCTCTGCAGAGTGTAAAAACTATTCGAATAGTCGTGTCCCCGGTTATGGTCATGCCCGGAGATTTCACGTAAGGGGTGGATGTTTTCCTTAAAATAGTGGGAATGATGGTTTGGATGTGAAGGTTGGGTTGATCTCTAGTTGTTTCAAAGAACTGAATTACTTATGTAGTAGTCTTTTAAATTGTGCTTTCAATCTACTTATTGTATTTACTGTCAATATTGCTTTCTGCAAATTAAACATAAAGCTATCCTTGTCAAGCCTACCATGAATAATAATTGCATACATTTTCCTATGACTTGCTGAGTACATTCAAAGTACTCACTGCTTGCGCTCTGTGTGATTAATCCCCACAGAAGAACCAAGGAACTTAGAGTTTTATGAAGAGGAGTATTTTAAAGACTTTGCGAACTAGGTCGCGTCCTCCACTCGATTTCCTGTGGGCATGTTGGATGGCCTCTACGAGATATTTTGTTTTTGCTGTAAGTCGTCTTTTGTTGCTAAGCCCTGCGAGGCTCACTCTGTAAGACTTGACCATAAGGTCCTTTTGCTACTAAGTAATATTAATTTGTCCGCTTCATCGTTACTTGGTTGTATGGTTATGATTACATCTTTGTTGTAACTGTGCGAGCTAGCTACTGATCACAGGACTAGTTCGGAATGCACAGAGGGTCCTGGGGTTGTATACCCAGGGTCCCGACAGAGGTGGTATCAGAGCCATATCGACTGTAGGACGTAACGATAGTTAGCATGGTCGGTTATTCAAAAATTTCAAAATTTATTTTCTAAATCAAACCAACGAATTAATGTAACTAGCTATTTTCCTTTTGCCTGATTCTATTCTTTACTCATCTCCTCCTTAGATTCTTACATCTTATCTATTCCGATACTTGGTTTTCAAATTTAAATTGATCTCTCTTACCTCAGTAATCTCTATAGGACCAAGAATTGTTGCAAGTCGATCACCCCTATATGTAAGTGTAACATCCCAATTTTAGGCTTGTGTTTCAAATGTAAGAAAATGAGTAGAAATTAAAACTTTTTCTTACATCTTGTATTTCCTGTTTGTACTGAACAGCTATTGTACAAGAGGTTATGGAAATACAAAGTCACAAGTCTTTGATCCAAATCTTGATCCTTCAAAAACATTCTTGTTCCATCTTGTGTTAACCTCCTAGAAATATTTTTCCTGAGTTCTTGGGATGGTATGTGACTCCTCTGAAAAATTCCACAATTTTTAGAAATTGTTTGAATGCTGTTGGAGGAAAGTCAACCCAATTCAAAATCTGGTCAAACCTTGGACCAGTACCTTGTGGAATTTTTGGAGGACAAAAGTATAGCACAAAAACCTCTGGAAATTTTATACAAGGTCAGCAACTCAGCTAGCAAGCCTCTGTAAAAATTTCATAATTTTTGGAGTTGATTTGCTACCTCAAACAATTCTCCAAATGTCAGCCCTTCTAAAACCAGAAAAATTAAATCTGGTTTGAGTCGGACTCGGGCTCGGACCCGAGCCCAACTCAACCGACTTGGTTGGACCATGTCGCCGAGCCGCAACCGAGCTCGATCCGTGCGCGCGAGTGGTGAGCCGTTGGATTTGAATCAGCGCCCGACCTCCCTTGGACCTCCCGGTCGCAAGGACCTCCTCTACCTCGGCAAATCTCGGACGTCGGGACCACCCCAAGCAAATGGGACGTCCAGGGACCTCCTTGGCGTGTGTTTCTTCCTCACGACCTCCACGAGTCCGATCACCATGGTTTTGCACCCACGTGCATGTGTCGAGAACCAGGCGGTTGGGAGCGATGAGATGTCACCTTTTTGTCCTTGTCGACTCTTTTTTCTTGCCATGCATTCAATGCCTTGCGCTTTAACCTAAAGTCTTCACTGCTCTGCCACTAGTCACATCGTGCGTGCCTTTGGCGAGGGCATGGTTCTTGCTCACGATGGGTTGCCCTAGCCCTTGTCCAAGCTCCACGGCTATGTATAGCTGAGACCTTCCTTCTCCTTTTCTTTCTTCGTTCTTGGTGTGCTTGAGCTCCTCGGTTGGTGGTCCTCAAACTCGAGCCCCAAGAACACCACCCTCCTCGCCATTGTCGGATCTTGGAGCTCCTGCCAAGCTCGATCTCCGGGTTCCATCAGCGTTCTTGCTGTTTTACTTGTCAACTCGAGCACCTCGAGCATTCTCTAACTTCTTTGTGGTTATCCATCGCAAGTGTGCAAGTTGAAGGCCGCTTTTGGTCGGGCTCATCTCCTTCTCCATCGCCGGCAAGCACATCACCGCTGGACTTCGTCGACCTCCTCCAAGCTCCTCCGACCTCCCTGGTCCCCTCTCTGCCCTCAGGTGCCCATTTCTTAGCTTGGTTACTGTTTTCCAGAGCTCCTTTAGTTTCGTAGTTGTCGTTTTAGCCCTCCTAGCCTATCTCCGGCTCGCCGGCGTTCAATCTTGTCGCGCCGCCGTCGAGAGCACATCCTTTGGGTTCCTGACGTTATTTGGAATCCAACCATGCCCTTGGTTTCCGCCGACGAGGTCCCCATCGCCGGCGGCAAGCCGTTGAGCGCGCTCGGGATTTTGCCGGTTCAAAACTCCCGTTTTCGTCATTTTCTTAGGACATCATTAATGCCCAATTATTACTAATCATTGGGTGCATTAATCGTGTCTTAGCTGTGCCGTGTGTCGCTGACATGTGGGTCATAGGCTTAGCATTAAAGTCCCTTTTAGGTTCCTTTATTGCCAATCATCAGCAGCATTTAAGTTGTCCTTAGCCGCCACCTTTTTGTCGCTGTCCGGAGGTCCCGCGCCATTAAAAGCACCTTGGACCTCCTCGGGCTAATCTTGATCGTTCACGACCTCTCCAGAATTAGATCTGGCCTTAGGTTCTTTTCCAAAAAATCATAAGTCTCAGGACCTCCCCTTGGTGTTGATCCTAGCCGTCCAAGACCACCCCTGTTAGATCTTAGCCGCATAGGACCACCTCTGTGTTTTCGCAAAAGACCACCCTGGTCGTGTTGTCAAAACCACCCTCTCGGACCTCCTCTGAGGTCCTCTTTGCAAAGGACCTCCTCGTGGTCTTTTGTAAAAACCACCCCTAAAGACCTCCCCGATGTCCTCTTTGTAAAAGACCACCCCTGGTCTTTTATAAAGAAAGCCTTATGACCTCCCTCCGCGTCGATCTGGACCGTTCAGGACCTCCCTAGGTCTAATCCGAGCCATCCAGATCTCCTCCGATTTAAACCCTATCGCTTAGGACCTCCCCGAGAAGATCTTGGCCATCCAAGACCTCCTCGTGTCAATCCCAGCCGATCAAGACCTCCCTCTGGAGATCTTGACCGTCTAGGACCTCCTCCTTTAGATCCGTAGCGTTAGGACCTCCTCCTCTGGTCTAAACCGTTAGACTTAGATCTAACGGGCTAGACCTCCTTCCTCAGATTTAAAGCCTTAGGACCTCCCCTAGTGCTCGGGACCGCGGATCTCGTCCGCGGTCCACGACCTCTGATAGCGCTAGGACCTCCTTTGCGTCTTGTTGTGCATGCACCGGTCGTGGCCGTTGGATCGGATCTCAACGGTCCGCACCTCCCAATGCGGGAGGAGGTCTTCCGTGCGGCGTGCCGAGTGCTGTGGCCTGCGATGCAAGATCAACGGCCCACGACCTCTCCTTTGTCTTCCAGTTCATTTGGACCTCCAGAGCTCAAATTTTCTAAGTCTTTGATGTTTCAAATTTCAAAAGTGCATAACTTTGTCATTTTAATTCCTTTTGAATGATTCGATTCTTTGTAGCTCTGTTATAGTATGAACTTTAATCGAGAATGAATTTAGGTCTTGTTATATAGTAGAAAATGACTTTAACTACATGATCTTGTTAATATAAAATGGTTGTTTAGAAATTCTTTGAAAATGTGTAAATTGCATAACTTCTTCTCTGTAAATCCTTCTTGAGCAACTCAACTTAGTAAAATTGGTGCGTAGACATGCTTTAATATGAACTAGGCCTTGTCTTTATTTACGTTCCTGAGAAATGATATATGCTAGTTTTAGAACTTAGAAAAATCATAACTAATTCATTATAACTCCAATTTGTGCAAACTCAGTTTTGCTGTTGTTAGGATAACCATATCTACCTACCATAAAAATTTCAAGTACCAGATCTGTAACAGCCCAAATTTCAATTTCCAGTTGAAAATAAAGTTTATTTATTTTATTGGATTTTTGTGGATTTTTTTAAAGCTTTTCCTTAACCAAATGAAAGCTAAAACAAAATGATGTGCAAAATATATTACCAGATAATAGCTGGAAATATTTTTTTCTTAAATCCTAAATGCTCCAGAGAATTTCTGTGAATTTTCCCATAATTTTTGGAATTATTTTGCTATATTCTAAAGCCTAAATGATTTATCATCATTTAATTAAATCAGAAATCAAAAGAAAATCCTCAAATAGTATTTGGGCCGAAACCTCTCTCGGTCCAGCCCATTCCGTCTTGTGCATGCTCGGCCACCAGCTCAGCGCGCGCGCCTCCTCCTCGGCCGGCACCGGGGTCCACTGTCGATCCTTTTCTCTCTCCCACCACACGAGTGCATCCCAACCGTTGGATTAAAATCCAACGGTCAGAAGTCCACAAAGCATTGAAGGTCCGAATGTTCTACGCAACGGGGCCGTTAGATCTAAATCCAGGCCCGTGCATCGGTCACTTACCGATTCACCGCAACCGTGATCTATTTCAGCGGTTAGATCGAGATCAAACGGCTCGCCGACGATCTGACTTACGCCGCCCATCGTTTGTCCACCGTCCGATCAAAATCGCACGGCCCACCGTCATCGTCTCCGCGTCGTCTTCCCCACGAAGCTGCGCCAGAAACCGCCGCCATTAAAGCCAACGCCCGAGCTTCCTCTCGGCCGTTTCTCTTCCCGCTCCTTCGCCATCGATGCGCGTTGAAGACCACTCATCACGCCGCCCCACTTCCGGCCGTTTTCCCCTTCTCTCATGCCCACGATCGCCAGAACACCATCATTACCGCCGCGCACGACCTTCGCGTCGCCGCCGTTTTCAACCACGCCCGTACCCTATAAAGGGCACCTCGGGCGCCTCCTTACCTTAACACGCCTCACCACCCGTACCCTTCTCTTTGCACGTAGCGCTCTAATTCCGAAGATCCCCGCCGGCGAAGCACCTCGATTCTTCTCCGTTTCCGGCGCCATCAGACCTCCTCCGTCCTCGTCGTCGACGCCATCTTCATCACTGCACCTGTGCGAAGCCGGAGCTACCATCTACTTCCTCGGAGACTCGCCGGAACCTCTACTTCGTCGACGACCGCACGCCGCCGCCGCCAAACGCCGTCGCCGACGACCTTCCGGTCACGCTCCGCCGTCGTTTTGGTAACCCACGTGTTCGCAGTTGTCCCCTCTACATTTTGCGCACCTTCATTCCCCTCGCCGTGGCGCGTAGCGCCCACGAGCTTGTCACCGGAGCGTCACCGGCCTCGAGCTTGCGTGGCTCGGCCACCTCAGCGCCACCACCGCGCGTGGGCGCCACCTCGGCACGAGCTCGCGTGTCACGCCGGTCGACACCGCGTGGCGAGTCCACCGCCGGCCACACATGGCTCGGTGGAATCAGTCCACCGTGAGCCGAGTCTATGACATGTGGGGCCCGCTTGTCAGAAAATCTTTATAATTCTTTTAATTTCCGAAAAATTCATCATTGGCGTCGATTGCGCAATAAATAAATTTCCTTTAGAAAAATAATTCGAGAATTCAATTAAATTCCAGATTTTGTATTAAACTTCTAAAATTCATATCTTTTGCATTTGAACTCCAAATTGAGTGGTTCAAGTTGCAAAATTTGTCTAAATTCATAACCTAGCTAACTAAAGCAAAATATTTCAATTTGGAGTTAGTTTGATCTGAGTTTTTGAATTTATTTGAATTTGAGTGTATTGGGTGTGACTTGCGAGCACAGAAGTTGTGCTCACTCTTGCTGAATAAATCTTATTCAGGAGAAGACGTTTTCCCTAACGGTGAGGATATTGACGAATAGGCTGCGTCCCCAGACGATTGCCTGTGGCAAGTCGTGTGGCCTACTACTACTACTCTTCATTGTGTTATTTTTTTCTTTTGGCATGAGCCCTTTTGTAATAAACTTTGAATTATTATCAATAAACTCGTGATATGATTGTGCTATCACTTTTTGTTTAACTGTGTACACTAGAAATCCTGGACTAGTGTATGAACACAGAGAATTTGGGATCCTTCGTTCCCGGGTTCGACAAGATCATTCTAGAAATTTTTTTCCATGAATAGTAACTCTAATTAATTTAATTAGGATTTTTCGGGCTGAGAGAATTTAATTTGGCCATAACTTTTTCATACTAAGTCCAATTGGAGTGATTCTTATTTCTAAAATTGTCTAAAATCAACCTCTAGCTTCTGTAGAAATTTCATTGGATTTGGATGTTCTTTGCTGTTGAGTTCCTTTTGGTGTTCTTCATTCTCATCGGTTTTTATCACCTTTTCGCGTTAGGTTCCGAAGAATTTATTGAACCTGAGCACTCCCCTCTGCAGCAAGAACAAATCCAGCAAGGCAAGCAGTTTGATCATGTTAATCCCAGTATTTTAAGTATTTATGTTGTTTACAAATTCTATGTATGCATTGTTAGTTTGTGTTAAACTATTGTCGTTAGTTGACCTAGTAGATGCATTTCCTTAGGCAAATGATTATCCTCTACTACCATGAGCCTAGGCATTGCTGTGATTTAGAGTTAGTGGATGAGCTCTTGTCACTTAGTAGTTGCGAATTAATTGCTTAGCCATGCTTAGTTTCGGTAGAAATAGGCGGTTATCGACTCGTCAATAACCTTGATCATATAAAACTTATTATGATTTATGATTTCCACCTTGTGCCATGTCTACATATGAAAACTAAAACTAAAAAGCAAAATAATTTAGACTTGGGCACAATGGTAAGATGGTGTGATTTTAGGTGTGGTGGAATGGTGCAGAGTCAATTAAGGACCGAACATCTTGTGAGTACACATTATCCGAGCAATTTGTGTGTGCTAACCACACTAGAGGGTATGGGACCTCTCTTGACTTAGTACTTTGGAGTGTATTGGCTTGGTCGCAGGAGTCGCGGGAGGGATGGTGTTGGGAGCATTGTAGAGTCCGAAGGCTTCCCCGTAACGGTGGTTGTCTTCGGTGGCAATGTAAGTGTATGGGTTTCTATCCATACGAGCGGCTCGTGGTTAATACACAATATTGGAAAACGTCTCGTAGGACTTAGCCGTGCTGGCATACCTTGGAAGTGTGCTTTGTGGCTTAAAGCGATGCGAAGTGTGGGTACATTGGTACACCTGCGAGTTAAAACTATTCGAATAGCCTCGTCCTAGGTTATGGACACGCTTGGGTAAGCTTTCAAGAGTTAGACTACAACCTTTTTAATTAAAACTTGATGGGTGGTGCGAATCGAGATTCGTGCACTACTACACACAACCTCATCACGAGCGGTTGGAGCGGTCATCACGCACGGTTCGAACCGCTCTGTTTTTATGCGTCTGTGATAAGCTGGCGGTTATCACGAGCGGTTCATCCGTCGTGATAAGTCACAACACGAGCGGTTCTAATTATATAACCGTCAGTGATATCTAATTATCACGACGGCTCTATTCAAGAACCGTCGTATAGGCGCATATCACGAGCGGCTCTATTCTGAACCGTGCAGGATATGCACATATCGAGCGGTTCTATTCTGAACCGTCGTGATATGCACATATCCCGAGCGGTTATCGTCTATATAATGCGTGATAGGCACATATCCCGAGCGGTTGCGTAAATAGAACCGTCAGTGATAAAGGATATCGAGCGGTTCTATTCTGAACCGTGCAGGATATGTGTATATCACGACGGTTATATAATAGAGCCGTCAGGATTATACATATCACGAGCGGTTTGATTGATAAACCGTCTGTGATACTTATTTCAGCATAACTATTTTTTAAAAATTTTCGGCTAGCCTCAGGATTGCTAGCCATGCCCTCTGAAAATAAGCAGGCAGAAAATAGATACATCACAGATACCCAAAGTGATCATTGTCATACAAACGAACATATATCAAATACAGTCAAATATTGTAATATCAACTCGTTCAGAAAATATTGTCATACAACCCAAAGTGACAACCCAAAGTTTACCATTGAATCACAACTATTCAAAGTGAATTACAACTATATCAAATATATTAATTGTTTCAAGGTCGTTCGGTAGTGAAACTCTCAGTTGGCGCAATGATATCCGTCATGATGAAGGTGCAGAGCCTCCCTCGAACATCAGAGATCTCTTTACGAGCAGTGAATCTAAATCTATATTCAAAACCTACAAACAAGAGTAAAGTGTTACACATATATATTTAAATTTATAATTAGCAATTATTGCGAGATTGACCAACCTCGGGATCAAGCAACCTAACACTCATGAGAATCGCATATGATGGCAAGCGTAGAATGCACATTCTTACGCTTTTCTTTGGCGACCTTGAAAAAATAGAATTACATATATAGGTATAGTCGGTTAGAGGCGCATTATTACAGTATGATATAGGATTATTGTGTTGTAGCACGTCTGGAAATCGCGTCTGTGATTAGCGTGGCGTTCGTTCCTTGTATAGCCCTCCTCGGCAATATAGGAGATGAGCGACCTACATGTTTCAAAAAGTTAACCTCGGCCATTTCAAATGAAGGAAGACTACAATAGAGTTATGTATGGAGGAAATGAGCACACACATCGACTACTTCTTGCACAAGGGTGAAGTCGTGGCCTTTTTCATTAGGGAATCAAGGTATAGTACTGATTCCTCTTTGGTATAATGACTAGAAGGATCGATGATGCCTACTCATGTATGTCGCTATAGTCATTAAACCTAAGTTCATCTCATGTATAAATTACAAATGAAATTTGTATAGCAAGTAGTGAAGCACTTACTTACGGTTGTAGGGCACCATTATGTAGTCCACGTAGTTTTGAGCAAGCAATCCTGCCGTTATGTATTTCTCGGCGTAGGATCGTGCGCCAAGATGGTTTGCTCGAGAGACCACGTGTGGGTCGAGAAACCCACCGTTCTTTCAATCGCCGCGTTTTAATCATGTATCTATACATAAGCAATGAGTTTGTTATATTACGTGAATGTGCGTGAATGTAGAACTTGATTGTACACACTTACGATGTCGGCATCGTAGAAGTGAGGCATCGAGGGCTTTGAGGTTGAATAGGTCGAACAAGTCGTGAAGCCCACGATGAAGGGGCGGCTCGTGGAGAAATAGTCCTCCGTGTATCGGCGGTGATTCCATCAGCGCACCCTTTCTCTTTGGTCTTACGCAAGTACCACTATGCAAACTCGACAACCTAATCCAGCGTAGGCTAATCATGCTCGTCGCCAACGGACTTCGAAAGAGTATTTCTTAGGGTTAGGAGGCGGAGCGCCTTAATGTTCTTCGATTTCGATTTGTCTGAGCGACTTGCGCGCTGCGCGTCTTCCTCTGTCGACGACTCGGGAAGCGTCTGGCGACGCTTTTTTGTTCGTTCGGTGTCTTCTCCACGGGACCGATGAGGCGGGCTTACGAGCGAAGGTTGAGGTGCGATCATGGAGGTCTGTTGGAGAGACATGGTCGTGTCGAGGTGGTTGGGGTAGAGTCATCAAAGGTTGAGGCGACGCTGCGGGTCGGGACGATGTCCTTCAAAAGTTGAATTGGAGGGCATGGTGCGTGTGGAGATGGTTGGGGTAGAGTCATCAAAAGTTGAGGCGACGCTGCGGGTCGGGGCGATGTCCTTCAAAAGTTGAATTGAGAGGCATGGTCGTGTGGAGATGGTTTGGGTGGAGTCATCGAAGGTTGAGGCGACGCTGCGGGTCGAGCGATGTCCTTCTTTGGCCACCGAATAAAGCGTGCAGGGCATCCCCTAGTGTTATGATTTCGTCGTTGGGCGAATCTCCAGTGAGACGGCCTAAAATTATCATGTACCATGTCCACTGACCACAGCGTAACCTGCGCCACACAGGCACCATCTTTGCACTATCCTTTCATTGCATGGATACACCACCCCCGCCCGACCTCAATAGACATCCCAACCATCCTCACTTGGAGTGTGCGGTCGTCGGCTCCTACAAAGCGATACACAATTAGCTAAGGCGTCCTATAGGTCTATCTTTGGAGCATTCGGAGATGTACATTACCTTGATGTCGTCGATAGGTAATTGGACATCATCGTGTTCACAATTTTGCGTGGGCGCGGCGCTACTCCGATGTTGAGGAGGATCGCCTACCAAAACAACGGGGCGACTGCGGCGGTTGTTGAGGAGTAGTAGTTGATTCACTTGGTCCTGCAATCTTGCTATCTTTTCTTCAAATTTTACTGATGGCACCCATTCTCTTCCTTCAAATTTTGAAGTAAGCACATGTTCCAACACCGTGTCGTACTCGGCCTTGGATCTCTTCCTGCTCCTATACGTGCGATGAGTCGTGCGAATCCATCCCTCCAAGATCGTTAACCCCTTTGCCTCGCGTGCGACCAGGTGCTCATTGTTTCCCGGGCGTAGTTAGTATATCCTTCTCCACATGCGCTTGGAAGGAGCCTTGAACATGCGGAACTCAATTCTTGCTGCAAGAGGTCATCATGTTATTATATACATTATGAAGTTATAGACTTATTAACAACTAGGTAGTTCAAAGACATTTACCACACGGTTGGCCACATCCGGTATCGGGGTTTGTGAAAGAGATTTCGCGAAGGCGTGGCGATGCCCTCGCTCTTAACCGGGAGAGAGCGCACGTGCGTGATCTCGGCAAATGGCCTTGTTTCGTTCGCGTCCTCCGCCGCCCATTGCGCGGTTTTACCGCGTACCAGTGATGCCGAGTTTGTGGGGTGAGTGTTAAGTGTGCGGAGAGCCTTGTGTGTCGCACTTTCCTCAAGAAATTCGGCGTCGTCTTCATTTGCACAAAGGCGTCCCATATATCCCGCGACAAAATTTATACGCCGTGAAGGCGTTCGACCCGTGTTCACGTGCCTTGTGACAAGCACGCTCTTGAAGGTCCTCCACGCCTTCCGATCGAGAGCAACGCTGTCGTTCCACGCGCGCCAGTCTGCTGCGGGGGAAAGTGAACGATTTTAAAACCGTCCCACACCGCTTCTCGAACATCCGACACGGTGTCCCACCTCGGTGTGGTGATGGGGACCCGTTCCCTTCAAGTATCCCGCACAAGGTTCGAATCTCGCCACGCTTTGGGGACTCACGGATCCCATTGGCATTGACCTCGTGGCGGTCATTATGCCCGGAGGAATTCTCGATGTTCCTCTGCCATCTCGCGTCGTACCACTTTCCTCGGAGATCGGGCGGCGGCAAAGATGGTGCGGACGCCATGTCGCTACTTGCTATCTATATATGCACGAAGCAATATCGTAAGCTCTAATCGACCAGATTCAAGCGGTTTACTCAACTTAATCGAAAATGATGCACAAGCGTATAATATATAAAGAAGGATTGATGGTAGTTTGTGCTCTCGAAGAGAGAGTTGCAAAAGAACAAGTCTTTGCCATCTCAATCCTATTGTCTATACTCTTCATTAAATGAATATGATAGTATAAATTCAAACTATGAGCTCTAAACAATACTTTGCTTAATCACAAATGATCTCAATCATTCTAGAAAATGATCTTAACTATCACATTCAATCTCGAGATAAGAGAAAAGTTCATCACAGAGCGAACTAGAACAAAGCCCACTGATCAATTTCAGTTCACATTATCAAAGACTATCAAAGTCACATCACAGAGGGTTCGTCAATACAATAGAGCTCATGAATGAACTAACATTATATCAAATTGACGGATGCATTCAACCGTCTGTGATAACTAGCATTCAACCGAAAGTAACAAATTAACAGTATATGAAATTGACAGTAGCAAGTAATTTGTACAATAGAGCTCAAGAATCAACTAACTATCACATTCAATCTCAGTATAAGACAAAGTTCATCACAGAGCATGTCAACAAAGCCCACTGATCAATTTGCCAGATCTTTAGGAATACTCACAGAGGATGCCGCACAACAACTCACGGTGCAAGGAGGAGGCCGGTGCAGGGGAGGAGGCCGACACGGGGAGGAGGACGGCGCGGGGAGGAGGCCGGTGCAGAGGAGGAGGCCGGTGCAGAGGGAGGAGGCCGACACGGGAGGAGGCGCGCGTCGAGCGGAGGCGCGTCGTCGATGAAGGGCGGCGGCGTCGGGTCTTCTGGCGGGGAGGTGAGCAGGCGAACCCTAGAGGAGCGAGAGCGCGCGAGAGCCTAAGGGCGCGGGAGGCGAGTGACGAGTAAAGAGCAAAACCCTAGGTGCGCTTTTGATAAAGAAATATCACAGACGGCTCTATTAAAGAACCATCTGAGATATCCTCAATATCACAGACGGCTCTATTGAAGCACCGTGCGTGATAATATCACGACGGTTTGCTTAAAGAACCGTCGAGATATCCTCAATATCACAGACGGTTCTTTAATGGAATCGTCTGTGATATTGAGGATATCTCAGACGGTTCTTTAAGCAAACCGTCTGTGATATTATCACAGACGGTGCTTAAATAGAGCCGTCTGTGATATTGCGGATATCTCAGACGGTTCTTTAATAGAGCCGTCTGTGATAATATATCATAGACGGATCCATCATAGAGCCGTATGTGCTATGGATCTCATTCCCTTCATCTCCCGCGCGAGTGTCTCTTCGTCTCCTGCTCCAGCTTTTATATAAATAGACAACCCTTATCAAAGGGATTTCTCACAAACCTCATTGATCATCCCCTCTCTCTCCACAAATTCCAAATGGCTTCCTCTCTCGTCCCGGCTGTACTGGCCTACATTTTGGTTGTGTACTCGCACCTCTCTGATCGCAACCTGGCCCAAGCTGCGAATAAGGCGTCTGTTCGCAATGCAATCCGTTGTAGACCCTCCCATCTACCGGAGACCATAACGGCGATCATCGGTCGATTGGAGCTCCTCCTCCAACAGGACCGGTCGAGGCTCTCGGCATCCGTGAGTAAACCTCGTCGTGGAGATTGTCCTATGGAACTCTTTGGTCCGCACCGAGGATGCGTAAGAAAGATGGAAAACTAAGACACCCTGCGATTCTGCGCGTGGGAGAAACTTCGATCGGACCTTCAAAGAGTTCGGTGCGGGCCGAGGAACATAAGGTTAGGGTTGAGTACGGATGGAATGAATCCTTTCGGTAACATGAGCGTGACATAGCACATGGCCCGTGAACCTATGTATGTACAACCTTCCTCCTTGGTCGTGTATGAAGCGGAGTACATTTTGATGTCACTACTTATCCAAGGGCGAAGCAACACAGGAGCGATATTGATGTGTACCTAGCACCATTCTTGGATGATCTTGTGACCTTTGTGGAACGAAGGGGTACAAGTATGGGATGCGTACAAACGAGAGAACTTCTCTTTACGCGTCATGTTGTTCTGCACTATCAATGATTTTCCTGCCCTTGGTAACCTGTCGGGCTTCAGTACGAAAGGAGCCAAAGCCTGTCCGCACTGCTTAGATGCTACGGAGAGTGTATGGCTGAACAACTCGCGCAAAACTGTGTATATGCGTCACCGTAGGTTCCTTCCGGAGTCACCCATACCGCAAGATGAAAAAACAATTCGACGGAAATAAGGAGGACAGATTCGGCTCAAGGGCTTTTAGAGGGAAAGAGGTCTATGATATGGTTAAGGATATCGATGTTGTGCTTGGGAAGGGATGTAAATTAAAAACCCGTCAGAAGAACATCTGGAAGAAGCGGTCAATTTTTTGGGACTTGCCTTATTGGGAGCACTTAGAAGTTCGTCCTTTGCATCGACGTCATGCGTGGAGAAGAATGTATGTGAAAGCTTGATTGGTCTCTTCTTGAACATTAGTGGCAAAACAAAGGATGGTGTTAACGCATACGACGCGACTTGGTTGATATGAACATAAGGACCGAGTTAGCACGAAAGAGACCGATAAAGGCGAACATACCTTCCACGACTTGCTACACTATGTCCAAGGCCGAGAGAAATGAATTGTGCCAAAGCTTGCATGGTGTCAAAGTCCCGTCTGGTTACTCCGCTAACATTAAGAAACTTGTTTCTATGCAATATTTGAAATTAATTGGTATGAAGTCTCATGATTGTCATGTCTTGATGACACAAATGCTTCTGTTGCAATTAGGGTATCTTGCCGAACAAGGTCAGTGGCAATCTTGAGGTGTGTTATTTCTTCAACTTAATTGCTCGTAAGGTCATCGATCCGAAGGACTAGATGCTCTGGTAGGTGGTGACGACTCTATGTCAACTTGAGATGTATTTCCCTCCGTCATTTTTCGATATTATGGTCCATCTCATTGTTCATCTTGTGAAAGAGATAAAGATATGCGGTCCTGTGTTCCTCGTCATATGTACCCGTTCGAGAGGTATATGGGAATTCTCAAGTCCTACGTGCGGAATCGATCTCGGCCGGAGGCGACATCATCGAAGGTTATGCAACCGAAGAGGTCATTGAGTTCTGCGTCGACTACATGGCTCGTGGAACCGATAGGTGTGCCTCTATCTCGTCATGAGGAAAGGCCGATGGTATCGGGACCATCGGAAGGAAATCAATCACTCCCGATCTGGATACGTGCGCTCAAGCCCATTTCACGGTCTTGCAACACATGACCCAACCGTCCCCGTACATCGACGAGCACAAAGACATGGTGCGCCAACGTAATCCGGACCGGTCGGAGGTTTGGATCACGAGAAACACAACCGTCGGTTCAACAAATGGGTAAAGGTGCGAATCATGGTGGGAGGTCATCAAGTGATGATCTGTTGCTATGGTTGGCAAAAGGGCCACAATTTACAATTGTCACATGGCAAGGATCGACATAAATGGGTACACATTTTATACGGCAGCTCGGATAGGAAGAGCACGATCCGAGCAGCGGTGTCGCATAGATGCATTCGATCCGATGGGCTGAGGAGCTCGTACTATGGGCAAATACAGGAGATATGGGAGCTCGACTACGTGCTTTTCAAGATCCCCCTATTTCGGTGCCGTTGGGTCCATCTCCCACATGTGAAGGTCGACAAGTACGGCGTCACTACCGTGGACCTCGATCGTGTCGGATACAAAGACGAACCATTCGTACTGGCTAACCAAGTTGTTCAAGTCTTCTATGTAACCGACCTGGCAAATAAGAAGCGTCACGTAGTTCTTCATGGAAAAAGAAGGATTGTCGGAGTTGAGAATGTAGTGGACGAGGAAGAATACAATCAATTTGACGAGTTGCCTCCTTTCGGAGACGACATCAGGCTCGAGGAAGAACCCAGCGAGGAAGCTAGCTATATGCGCGTCGATCATCATGAAGGACTATATTTTAATTAAGAAATTACTCTATTGTAATTAATTTATTCCATAACATCATGTGTTATGAACTTGTAATATGTCGTACGTATATTTTGATGTCAACGTGGAATTGTAATCGCTCCTGTCCTTGTGGACCGTATATTTTGGTGCATTAAAAATTCATTTAATTTGGAAAATAGTCCAGCTGCACCACCTTTCTAGAAACCTAAAAAACTAAAATTTTATGGCAAATAGTCTAACACCTTTGCAAAGAAACTGGTATACTCATGCCTAATCCTGCGATCGTCATCTGCGAGAAGACGCACGTAGTCGTCCCACCCTTCCACACCGCGACCAATGCTCGTGCACGGTGGCCATCCTCGGACAGCGCCCACACCGGCCCGATGGCGGCCTTCTTCCCCACGCCGCTGGACCATGTCCGCGGCGAGCCTCTGGCACCGCCTGCACTCCCGGTTGGTCTTGGCCGTCTCGCACCCGCCGCCGGTCGGCTCGTCCTCGGCCTGGCTGATGTAGTGCTTCCCAACGTCGCGCATCTCGTCGGCCGTGTAGAGGAGGAGACCGAGCATGTAGGCCGCGGCCTTGTGGCCGGCCACGGTCGCCCGTTCAAGGAGCATGAGGCCGCGCTGCATGTCTTGGGTTGCCGGCGGCGGCCAGGTGGTTGACGACGGCGAGGTAGCGCTCGTTGTCCTGCCACTTCATCGCCTCCTCTCGCTCCAGCGCCACGCGCCTCCCCACGGCGCGTTCCTTGGACACCTTGTACAAGGCCTTGCAACTATACGTACATACATTCAAGATGTTAGAATAAATAGTAGTATGTACGTACGTATATTGTAGACATAAAGATGTACGTACGTTAATTGTAGGCTGCATAGGTCCTCCATGGGCTGAGGGGAGCTCGCGGCCACCGGCGGCGACGATGTCGGCGGCGACATCGTGAGAAAGAGCGGCGATCACCGACCTCCTCGCCTTGGTGCTTGCTTTGATCGCTCTGCATGCTAACCTTGGCGATTGGCGTACTCAAAACCGTGAGACGAAGAGCGATGGGAGGAGTTTAATCTTGGTGATTATTCCGTCTTATATCAAGAATTAGGAGTAATCGCACGTGAGGCGAAGAGGCGCATGTATCGTCGGCGTGCGAGACGAAGAGATTGTGCGATGGTGAAGAGACACATCGCGCGGGAGAAGAGTATGGATATCACAGACGGCTCTATATGGGAACCGTCTGTGATAATAATATCACCGACGGTTATTTAATAGAACCGTCTGTGATACTAGTATATTACGACGATTCTCAAATTGAACCGTCTGTGATATTTCACAGACGGTTTTATTTCCAAACCGTCTGTGATAAGGCGTCCTCATCACAGACGGTTCTTATTACCAACCGTTTGTGATACTTCCTGACGGTTCGTAATATGAACCGTGCGTGATATGTCCTCATCACGAGCGGTTCATATTACGAACCGTGCGCGAAGTATCACAAGCGGTTGGTAATAAGAACTGCTCATGATGAGGACATATCACAGACGGTTCCTCGAGCGGTTCCAAAGGGAACCGTCTGTATAAGTTCAACACAGACGGCTCCTTTGGAACCGTCTGTGATGAGGTGTCTGCTATTGCCTGTTTTGTAGTAGTGGTGCTATGTTGTGGTGGCTATTGGGATAGTCACTTCTAGGTGGTTGCTTGTATTTATCATTATTTCGCTGTTATTTTCTCATTAAAACAGATTTACCAACTTGCTTTCAAATGTATTACGTTATTGCAAATAAAGTTGGCTTTATGCAAAATGAGACATACAACCCCCACCTAAATAAGCTTGCATGTAGTTTATGAATAGGTCTGCTATTCCACACGTCAGTCTTGCGAGTACCTTTGTGTACTCAGTTATCTTGCTTAAATGTAATTGTTGCAGAGGAAGAAGGTGAACTTGAGGGCCTCATACGTGAGTTGTCTTTGTGGTAGCTTGCAGGCGTCTAGCTTGGCGGCTCGGTCGGTTGCCTTGTGGGTTGGTGTGGCTAACCGGTCGACTTTTGTTCTAGCCATCTTATGGCACCTTTTGCTTCCGCTGTCATTCTTGTTTATTGTTCTATTTGGCCGGTCGGCTCTTTTGTAATAACTTTACTTTATGTATGTCGTTATTGAACTTAGTGATGTTTGTTGTATGGAAATGATGTGTAGTTTTGTGATGATGCGCATATGCTGCAATTCTGGGAAGCATATGTCCATCGAGGCTTAGAATGTTTAATTAGTAACGCTAGAACCATTTGGAGGCTAAGTGTTACTAGTTAAATATTCCGGGTCCTCACAGTAAGGTTAGAGGTGCTTTAGCAAGTTACCCTCCTAGTTGTAGTGTCGTTTAGTTCGTGTAATAGGGCCTCTAGGCTCGAGTTTTGTTGCTTCCTGGTAGCTTTCCAGCTATCTGTTCTTTGGGTTTAACTGAATATCCCAAATTAGGTTGTTCTATCCCTCCCTCTCGCTCCTTCTCGTCTTTGTGCTTTTCCCTCTTATCTATCGTGCTTTCTTCCCCTCATCTATTAAACCTGGAAAGATTTGTGCAGATGGTTCAGACCTGCAACTCTGCAAGCCAAGTTGACCCTGTGGATCTCAATACACCGCCACCACCACCTCCTCCAGCAACCATCGCAGATCAAGGTTTGGGTCAGTTCATGGCAGCCCAGGCTCAGCTAATGAGTACAATGATGCAGAATATGAACCAGATGATGGCTCAACAGAACCAGACCGCTGCTGCCCTTCTCACCATAACGAACCAGAACAGCCAAGCAGCTGCCGCGACACCACCACCACCACCAGCTTTCCCTCAATCCAAGCTGGCAGAATTCATGAGGACTCATCCACCTACATTTTCTAGTTCTTCTGAGCCATTAGACACAGATGACTGACTGCGCTCAATTAAAAAGAAGCTTGCCATTACTCTGTGTGATGACCGTGAGAAAGTCCTATATGCTGCACACCAACTTGAAGGTACCGCCGCGGAATGGTGGGAGAACTACTGCGCCCCCATAAGAGCCACCAGAACATCGGTTGGGCTGAGTTTTCTAAAGCTTTCCGCTACTCCCACATCCTTGATGGAAAGGTGGAAATGAAGAAGAATGAGTTTCACGAGCTGAAGCAAGGAAACATATCCGTGAGTGAATACCTCAATAAGTTCACTCAACTCTCGCGATATGCTCAAGAGGACGTCGCCACCGATGATTCACGTCAAAAGCGCTTTAAGCAAGGACTAAACCCTAGCTTGAAGGTTCAAGTCATCGACAACGACTATGCAGATTTTCAGCATCTGGTGAACAAAGCCATGCTCATAGAAGAATCTCGCCGCGAGTTGGCAGAGTCTCATAAGAGGAAGATGATGCAACATGGTACCCATCAAGGACATTTACAGAGAGCCAGAGCGAATGTGCAACACCCTACCAGTTTTGCTCCTCCCATCACGTTCAAGACTCCAGCAACAGCACCCTGCCCTACTTCACCAGGATTTCGTAGCCCCAACAACCAGCCTCCAAGAAACACCAATCCTTCCGTAGGGATCACCTGTTTCAACTGTCGGTAATTGGGGCACTACACTAGTAACTGCCCGCACAAGCAAGGCCATTCGCCTGTCAGATTCAATTTGGGAGCTACTCCTACCAGAACCCCCATGCCCGGAGCCGGACGTGGAGCACCTCAGACTCCAACTGCACCAGCTAAGACCCCTCAGTCTTATGGAAGAGGCCGTGTGAACCACATCACAGTGGAGGAAGCCCAGACAGCCCTAGACGTCGTGCTGGGTAAGTTCCTAGTAAATTCAGTACCTGCTACTATTCTGTTTGATTCTGGAGTTTCGCATTCGTTTGTTTCGCGAATTTTTGCTGCAAAGCATCCGTTAAAAGATTCAAACCTTAAGACTGGCTTGTTGGTTCAATCCCCCGGTTCGGAATTAAGCATGAACCAGAGTTGCCCACAAGTTAAAATGATTATAGAAGGGGTAGAATTCCTAGCCAACCTGATCATCATTGGCACCAAATCCCTAGATGTGATTTTGGGTATGGATTGACTTGCCGATCACCAAGCAGTTCTGGATTGTGGTGGTAGAAGCATCACCTTGGTCAGTCCAGATGGAACTAAAGTAAATTTGAAGCCCCCATGAAGAAGCATGATGGAGCTTTAGTCTGCAGTGTCAAGACCCTATCCTTGGAAGATGTACCGGTAGTCAGAGAATTTCCAGATGTTTTTTATGATGAATTACTTGGAATGCCACCAGACAGGGACCTGGAGTTTGTTATCAACCTAGTTCCAGGAACCGCACCAATTTCCAAGAGACCCTACCGCCTACCTGTTGATGATTTGGTCGAGCTGAAGAAGCAAATCGAAGAGATGCAAGAAAAAAGGATTTGTGCGACCAAGTTCTTCGCCTTGGGGAGCCCCAGTTATCTTTGTTGCAAAGAAGGATGGTAATCAGAGGATGTGTGTGGATTACCACTCACTCAATGAAGTCACCATCAAGAACAAGTACCCTTTACCCATGATCGATGATTTGTTTGATCAGCTAAAGGGAGCCGGAGTGTTCTCTAAGATAGATTTAAGGTCAAAATACCATCAGTTAAAGATCCGTCAAGAGGATATACCCAAGACAGTTTTCTCAACCCGATATGGACTGTTTGAGTTCATAGTTATGTCTTTTGGATTGACCAATGCCCCTGCTTACTTTATGAACTTGATGAATAAAGTATTCATGGAGTACTTGGATAAGTTCGTCATCGTTTTCATTGACGATATTCTAGTATACTCCAAGAGTGAAGAAGAGCATAAAGAACATCTTCGCCTGATTCTGACTAGGCTTAGAGATCACCAACTCTATGCTAAATTCAGCAAGTGTGAGTTTTGGATGAAGGAAGTTACTTTTCCGGGACACGTCATGTCGGCAGAAGGAGTCACCGTCAACCCCAGTAAAGTCAAGGATGTGCTCAATTGGGAGTCACCCAAGTCAGTACCTCGGATCAGAAGTTTTCTTAGTATGACAGGATATTACCGCCGGTTTATAGAAGGTTTCTCCAAAATAGCAAGACCCCTCACTCAGTTGTTGAAGAAGGAAAAGAAATTTGCTTGGACACCAGAATGTGAGCAGAGTTTTCAAGAATTGAAGAAGCGCTTGACCACCGCGAACACTTTGCCAGATGTCCAAAAGGATTTTGAGGTTTACTGTGATGCATCGTGACAAGGCATCGGCTGTGTCCTAATGCAAGAAAGGAATGTAGTAGCATATGCTTCACATCAGTTGAGGTCTCATGAAGTAAATTACCCCACCCATGACCTAGAATTAGTCGCAGTGGTGTATGCTTTGACGATATGGCGTCATTACCTTATCGGTAATCGCTGTGAAGTTTACACTGACCATAAAAGCTTGAAGTACATTTTCACTCAAGCTGATCTCAATATGAGGCAAAGAAGATGGTTGGAATTGATCAAAGATTACAATATTAGAATCCATTACCACGTAGGCAAAGCTAATGTTGTAGCAGATGCTTTAAGTAGAAAGGTCTATTGCAATACTCTGATGATCAACGAAGGTTAGCCAGCACTACATAAAGAGTTTCAGAAGCTTAAGCTTGAATTAGTTGAAGAAGGTTATTTGGCTGCTTTGGAAGTGCAACCAACTCTATAGAGTCAGATCAGGAAAGCTCAGATCGAAGATACGGATGTAAAGGAGATCAAGAGTAACATAAAGAAGGGTAAATCCCTAAGATTTTCAGAAGATGGCAAGGAACCATTTGGTTCGATAAGCGTATTTGTGTGCCAGACCAAAAGGAACTCAAGCAGTTGATACTCAAGGAAGCTCATGAAACCTTGTATTCCATTCACCCCGGAAGTGCTAAAATGTATCAAGATCGTAGGGAAATGTATTGGTGGCCTAGTATGAATCGAGAAATTACTGAATACATAGCACAGTGTGATGTATGCTAGCGGGTTAAAGCTGAGCATCAGAGACCTGCTGGACTCCTACAACCCTTGCAGATCTCTGAATGAAAATGGGAAGAAATTGACATGGACTTAATTACCGGTCTTCCAAGAACCAAAGCTGGATACGATTCCATCTGGGTAATCGTAGATCGCCTAATAAAAGTTGCTCACTTTATCCCAGTCAAGACTATCTACTCAGGAGACAGACTTGCAAAATTATACATGGCAAAGATAGTATGTCAGCATGGAGTGCTGAAAAAGACCGCGTTAGATCAAGGTTCCCATTTCACCTGCAGGTTACGCGGAAGTCGCACGGCGTTTTGGGCACTAATTTGAATTTGATCTGACCTACCATCCTCGAGCGGATGGACGAGGTAAAGAGTAAATCAAATCCTAGAAGATATGCTGAGAGCCTGCGCTCTAGAGAATCAGACCAGTTGGGATCAAATGCTACCTTATGCAGAGTTTTCCTACAATAACAGTCATCAGTCAAGTTTACAGATGTCCCCGTTTGAAGCCCTTTACGGAAAAAAAAATGCAGAACACTCTTGTATTGGACTGAATTAGGAGAAGGACAAGTACTTGGACCTGACATGCTGAAAGAAGTCGAAGATCAAGTTCGGGCAATCAGAGAAAAGCTGAGAACAGCTCAGACCAGGCAGAAAAGTTATGCTGATAACCATCACCGGGATTTAGCTTTTGCGCCCGGAGATCATGTGTACTTGAAGGTTTCGCCTCTCAAAGGAATGTGTCATTTCAGAGTAAGCGGGAAGCTTGCACCAAGATACATTGAACATTTCCCAATCCTAGCTAGAAGAGGAGAAGTTGCTTACAAATTAGAGCTCCTACCCCAGCTGTCAGATGTGCATGACACCTTCCATGTGTCTCAATTGAAGAAGTGTCTGCATGTGCCAGAAGAGCAGGTGCCATTAGAAGCAGTTGATATGCAGGAAGATCTCACCTACAAGGAGCAACTCATCAAGATTTTAGAAGTGTCCGAGCATGTAACCAGAAGCAAGATCCTCCATTTCTGCAAAGTTCAGTGGAGCAATCACACTAAAGAGGAAGCCACCTGGGAGCGTGAAGAGGATTTGAAGGCCGAGTTCCCGCACCTATTCTCTAGTCAGCCCGAATCTCGGGGTCAAGATTCCCTTTAAGGGGTGTAGGTTTGTAACATCCCTAATTTGCAGAGTTTTTGAAAATTTTTAAAATAAAAATAACCAGTTGATTTTATTGAGTTGTAAAAGCTTAAATTGAAATTTAGAAATCAAAAACAATTTAAATTGAGTTAATCCAACTTCAATTAAATCAGAAAGTTGGTTTATTTGAGTGTTCTAGATTTTATTTGGATTTTAAGCCTTTTCTTGCTTTTTCTAGATTTTAGAATTGGTTTTCCCTTTTGTTTGAAGTCAAAATCTATTTTGTTTGCAAAATTAAAAACTGTTTTTTAGACCTAAGTAGCTATTTTCTAAAAAGGTTTTTGCTTTTCCGGTACTTTCTCGCCGCGCCGCTTGCGCCAGAGCTGTGCGCCCGTGCGCGCAAATTCCGCTGACGCCACCTACCCCGTCCCATTGTGTCACCGCTTGCCCGCGCATCGAAGGCGGCGTGCTCCGCCGCACCCGTGTGCCCCCGCTCTTCCCCTTTTCTCCGCTCCTTTCGTCGACACCGCCGCTCGCCATTAATGGCCGAAGCGACCTCCTCGCCGCTCTCCACCATCCGGGCCCCCCTGAGGCATATAAAGGCGAGCAATGGATGCGCCACCTTCTCCTCTTGCTCCTTCACCAACCCACTCTCTCCCTCTCGCTCTGAATTCGTCGGATTTTGCCTTCCGCAGCCGCCAGCCGTGAAGCTCGCCGCCTCCGAGCACCCTCAGCCGCTGTTGCCTCTACCTTTCGCTTCGCCTCGTCGCGGCGCACCTGGTGTGCATTCTCACTCCACCCAGAGGGCACCAGAGCCCTGCCACCACCACCGAGCCGCCGCCTCCACCACTTCTCATTGTCGCCACCAGCCATCCTTTTACCACTCGCAGCCGAACCGGTGCACCCTGGGATCCTCGCACCCTCCTCGTCGCATCGGTACCACCCGCCGGGCTCGCCACTGCGCGAAGTGCCGGCGAGCCGCGCTGACGTGGCTCCAGCTCGCCGCCACCTCGCCTCCAGCTCAGTGCCACCCCAGCACCTTAGCCCCTGTGGCAGTCCACGTTGTCCACCCACGTGGCACTCCAAACCTCCCACCCTTCCAAAAGCCTTGTGAACCCAGTCCACATGCACCCTCTCTTTGACACTGGGCCCCACGTGTCAATTTCTTTTCTTTTAGTTATTTCGGCCGAAATTCCCTCTGATGACGTCAGCTGACATCATAATTGTCTTTTTCTTTACAAAAATAAATCAAGAAATTCAGAAAAACCATAAATCCATCATTTCATGTGATTTCCAACTTCCGAAGGCCATAACTTCTTCGTTCGAACTCCGATTCGAGTGATTCAAATTTCTAAATTCATCTAAAATCCTTATATTGCTGTTAGTTCTAGTTTGGTATTTATTTGGAATTTATTTGGAGTTGTTTTTATTTATTTATTTGGTTCTTTTCGAACGTGTAGATACCGGCGTTTCGGAATATTTCTCGAACCCGACGACCGAAGCACCTCAACTCTTCAACGAAGGCAAGTCATAGACCTTTGATCATATTGAACCCACTTTATAAAACTATATTCTTTGGTATAAACATGCATCGCTAGTTTTATATTAAATGGTTTCGGGAATAAATAATTGCCTAATTGATGTATGCCTCCTTGATAAATTACAAATGACATGTATCCTTGAATGACATGAACCCTTGGACAGCATAGGATGAGTTATTTTAGTTTGACATTGATAAACTACCAACACGGGTATCGTAATATGCATAGTCATGCTGTAGTTGTACGTTGGAACTCATGATCACATGCTCGTATGAATAAACATGACTAAATGAATTATAGAATCATGACGCGGCCATTATTATTAAAAGATGTTGTGCCAAGACTAGGCTGATCTTTGGCTGGGTTGAACCGAAAATATTTTATACTCGGGCGAGTGGGCGGTGGTGAGTGTGGGTGCCGTAACGCACATTGGGACGTGGATTAGTCTCGCCTGAGCAGCCAACTAAGGACTTAACCTTGAACCATTGATCTGGGTCATACCGTGCAACCACATGTCTAGGATGGGGTGGACTGGGCCAACTAATTAGCAATGTTTTGATTTGGCTCTGTTTGGGTTGAAAAGCAGTGCAAGAGGGGGCATGAATCTGGCAGGAGTAAAGCCCGTTAGAAGCGAATCCTTAGCAAGCAGAACGAAGTCAAAACAGAGCTTTGTAGAAACCTTGTGATAATGACTTAGTCGCACACCTTCGGTAGTGTGTCAGACGGACATTATGAGTCAATTATCTCTTGTGGGTAAAGCTGTACAACCTCTGCAGAGTGTAAAAACTATTCGAATAGCTGTGTCCCCGGTTATGGACATGCCCGGAGATTTCACGCAAGGGGTAGATGTTTTCCTTAAAATGGTGGGAATGATGGTTTGGATGTGAAGGTTAGGTTGATCTCTAGTTGTTTCAAAGAACTGAATTACTTATGTAGTAGTCTTTTAAATTGTGCTTTCAATCTACTTATTGTATTTACTGTCAATATTGCTTTCTGCAAATTAAACATAAAGCTATCCTTGTCAAGCCTAGCATGAATAATAATTACATACATTTCCCTATGACTTGCTGAGTACATTCAAAATACTCACGGCTTACGCCCTGTTTGATTAATCCCCACAGAAGAACCAGGGAACTCAGAGTTTTATGAAGAGGAGTATCTTGAAAACTTTGCGAACTAGGTCGCGTCCTCCACTCGATTGCTTGTGGGCATGTCGGATGGCCTCCACGAGATATTTTGTTTCCACTGTAAGTCGTCTTTTGTTGCTAAGCCCTGCGAGGCGCACTCTGTAAGACTTGATCATAAGGTCTTTTTACTACTAAGTAATATTAATTTGCCCACTTCATTGTTACTTAGTTGTATGGTTATGATTACATCTTTGTTATAACTATGCGAGCTAGCTACTGATCACGGGACTAGTTCGGAATGCACAGAGGGTCCTGGGGTTGTATACCCGGGGTCCGGACAACTGCTCTCATGGCGAACTGAACTTGGGATCTTGTTTCTCCTCCTCCCAATGCCAACATCGTCTCTAGAAAGTGGATTTTTCGCCACAAGTTCAAGCCCGATGGCTCTCTTGATCGCTACAAAGTACGTTGGGTGCTTCGTGGCTTCTCTCAGCGCCCGTCCATTGATTTTGATAAAACCTTCAGTCCCGTGGTCAAACCCTCTACCATGCAGATTGTGCTATCCCTTGCCCTCTCGAGCGTCTGGCTCATCCATCAATTGGATGTCAAGAACACTTTTCTTCATGGCACTCTCACCAAAACTATCTATGCTCAGCAGCCCACCGGTTCTTCGCACCTGATCAAATCACCCACGTTTGTCGCCCCAACAATTCATTGTATGGTTTGAAGCAGGCTCCCCATGTGTGGTTTAAACGTTTTGCCACTTTCATCCTCTCGCTCGGCTTCACTAGCTCGAAGTGTGATGCATCTCTCTTTGTCTACAGTTGTGACACTGACATCGTCTACTTACCGCTCCATGTCGACAATATAGTGGCCACTGCATCCTCTGACACTCTGCTACGCCGCATCATTGCCTCACATTAGATCGAATTTGCCATGAAAGACATGGGCGCTCTCCATTTTTCCTTGGCATCGCTGTCACTCCTACCTCCAATGGCCTATTTCTCTCTCAACAACAATATGCCTTGGAGATTATTCAGCATGCGGGCATGCAATCTTGCAACCCGTCCACTACTCCGATTGACACCTTCACCAAACTCCCCTCCAATTCTAGGGCGCCAATTTCTAGCCCCACCCAGTGCACATCGCTCGCTCTTCTCCATCCTCCCAAACAGTCTACTCTGATGTCGATTGGGTCGGCTGCCCCGACACTCATTGCTCTACCTTCAGCTACTGCATTTTCCTTGGAGATAACATCATTTTGTGGTTGTCAATGTTAGAATTAGGCCCTTTATGTGTAAAGGCTTATTCATCCCTGAAATTCCAAAGCATACATGGTTTAGTCTTTCTTTTGCTGACCGTGCTTTTAAACTGAGTGGGACCAGTGTGGTCGACGTTTCTTAGACCAGGGTGGTCGAAGTCTTACACTAAAGTGGTCTTAGTCTTAGACCAGTGGCAAAACCATAGACCAATGGGGTCGAAGCCTTAGATCAATATGGTCGGATCCAAAGACCAGCGTGGTCGCAATACATTAGTCGAAGCTATAGACCAGTGTGTAATCAGGATATGTTAAACACTTCCTAATTACCATTAATTGGTTTTGAATTAACAGTTACCAGTGGTTTAATATGTGCTTTATTGTTCAGTTACTAGAAAGTAATTGACTCGACCTCAAATAGGATCGGGAGATGTCCAGACTGGGTGTGATGTTTAACACTTCCATTTTTCCCATCTTCTTCATCTCTGTTCTCTTGTGTTGTTGGGTTGTACTGTCGAATCAAGCCGTCCCTTCTCTTCAGCGTGCACCGGGAAGGAGGGTAAGCGGGTATCTTCGAACCTTTGTCGCAGAGTTCACCTGCACGGGGCGGCAATAATATTTCTGGGCAGGCAGCGCATCTGCGCGACCTCTTACTGCGTTGCACCATCTACGATCTGCTCTGCGAGTCTGCACTGCTTTCTGCTCTTCATCGAACCCAACTGTAAGTTGATCGTGCGACCACTGTTTTCTGTTATAATCCGACTATTGAGTATGTTTAGAGTTACAATGAGCTACCTACTATTAATATCGTTTTATGCATTTCTAGTTATTTGTGATCTTTGCCTCATACTAAAATCTGAAATTAAAATATTAACCACATTTCCAACAGTCAAGACAACAGCACACAGTATCGCGATCCAGCGCGGAAGCGGAGAACCGCGTTGTGGCCAATGCAGTGGCCGAGGTGTATGGTTATGCCAGTTGCTGTGTGAGCTACATCACCCTCTACCGCAGGCCACAGTTTTCTAGTGTGATAATGTCAGTGCCGCTCTTCCAGGAATTCCGCTCCGGTCTCAACCTTCGCTCAAGCTCCGAGTTGCAACTGCAGGGGCTGTTAAAACGTAAATCACGTATATGTACTCGCATACTGGCTGTTAGCTTATATTCTTATCCAGCCTCTTGGTTGTGTATATGTACTGGCATACTGTGATCAATACGAATTCGTTGCGTGACATTCTATCCACGTTTTCACATAGGATTTTGCCGCAGGGGAATGTTTGTAGAGCTCGCCCAGATCCCAGACCTTAATGTACTCAAGCAAAACCTGAACACAGAGTGCGCCTGAATATCTCCAAGACTCCAACCCATGTCCGATCATGAAGCGTAGCTTCTGGTACCAGCCTGAGACCAGCCAACAGCGCGCCTCGAAACGGTCTTGGAAAGAGCTGGCGCGATTGTTCGGATTGACTGGCCATCCAGCCAGCCCAAGCTTCCATCTCTCGCAATAATACATGTTGAAGCATCGAGCATGGCTCGAATGGCCGGATCATGGGAACGGTTCCCTTCGAGCAAACCGAAGACAACACCCAAAACTACAAGCGAGCTCTAGCTGAAATGGAGCAGAAGAAGGATCCTTTGTGAAATGACCAGCATGCCCTTGGGCCGGCGGCCGGCGCACTGCTGCTCGTGTCTCCTCTTTGCTGTCGAAAGTGAAGCCAGTGCTGCCGCGGCGGAGGCGATGGGTCGATCAAGCAACGCTGCGGGGTGGCGTCTCGGATGGAAGGGTTGGAGCGATGATGCCGATTGGGACCGGCCGCTTGAGGATCTCGCTGGAGCGGGCTCCCCGACGGCGGCGCTCAATTCCTTTTTGGAATTCTCTAGCCTACAACGGCAAATCTTTTAGGTATGCAACCAACGAGCTGCCCCTGAATGAATCATGAATCAGTACTTATCACTTTACTTACTGGCTACAACCTGCATTGTACTATATTTTGTGTGTATGATGATTGATTGTAAGCCCGCTCGACTCGGATGAACGACTGAACACCGATCACAAGCGAGAACACAAGGGCAATCACAACAGAACACAGAAATTTGGTGCTACAAATTGCCGTTCCCGTCGAGCTGCCCAAGGCTCACTATGTTACTGCGCAGTTATGGGATGTAGTACACCCCCATCAGCGTAAGGTACTCACCGTTCCGACAGGTGAATAGGACGGTTCCGCACCCATGTATATCCACTACAGAGCCGTCACCGAACTTGACGGAGCCGGTGATGCCCTCGCCAATCTCCGCGAAGTTTGCCTGGCACCCGGACATGTGATTGCTAGCACCGGTGTCTAGGTAATAAGATTTTAGAAGCATCTAAAAAAAGTTTTCAGAAAATCAAGATTTTTTATTCATCTGAAGCAGTCAAATATTTACCAGCACTATTTTCCATCACTCCTTTCAAGAAGCAAAGAGAGAGATTTAGGAGCGCTATAAGAGACTAACTAATCCAAAATATTGGCATGTACTTCTCAGGAGAAAAAAAATGGCACGTACCTCAGGATGGTTGGATGCTTCGATTATTTTAGTCAAATGCCCAAGGATCTGTTTAACTTATTTCTGGCTTGTGTGAAAGCATCTCTTCTACACATGCAAGCCCTATGAGACTTCCTTTCTTGTAGGAGCAGAGGAGTAAAGAAGTACTGTCCTTTAAAACATTTCTTGCAAGAAGAGCAAAGGGTAAAGATTTGTTTTTCATAGTACATCCCAGTCACTAAAGAAGCACTGGATCTCGAGTACTGTCCTTTAAAACATTTCTTGCAAGAAGAGCAAAGGGTAAAGATTTGCTTTTCTTAGTACATCCTAGTCGCTTGATTCATTACTTAAAAAGCTGAAGGTCCTGCAGGCCTATAGAGTTGATTACCATTTTCCTTTGGGTGACACTAACCAAGTTGTTTTACATCTCACTAGCTCGGTTACTTGAGATCCTTCAATTTCAATATGCTGATAATACTATTCTTTTCATGGATCACAATTTTGATCAAGCAAAAAATTTAAAGTTTATTCTGTGTGCGTTTGAACAAATTTCTGGTTTAAAGATTAATTTTCATAAAAGTGAGCTCTTTTGCTTTGGAGAAGCAAAAAAATTTGAATCTCAATACCTAGATTTATTTGGATGTGAGAGGGGTTCTTTTCCCTTTAAATATTTGGGCATTCCGATTCATTGTAGAAAGCTGCGGAATAATGAATGGAAGAGTTTGGAAGATCGCTTCGAAAAAAGGTTGAGCAATTGGAAAGGAAAAAATTTATCTACTGGTGGTAGACTGGTACTTATAAATTCGATTTTGAGTGGTCTTCCTATGTTTATACTTTCTTTCTTTGAGATACCCAAAGGGGTCCTTAAAAGATTGGATTTTTTTAGGTCCAGATTTTATTGGCAGAGTGACAATCATAAAAAAAAGTATAGGTTGGCTAAATGGAATATTCTTTGTAGGCCCAAAGAACAAGGTGGCCTGGGCATTCAAAATATCGAGATAAAAAATAAGTGTCTTTTATCTAAATGGTTGTTTAAACCTTTGAATGGGGAAGGAGTTTGGCAGCAATTGCTTAAAAATAAATATTTGAATGAGAAGTCTGTCTCTCAAGTTGAGAGTAAACCTGGGGATTCTCATTTTTGGAAGGGATTGATGAAGGTAAAACATGATTTTATTCAACACTGTTCTTTTAATCTTGGAGATGGGAAACAAATCAGATTTTGGAAAGACATTTGGGTTGGGCATTGACCTCATTATGAACTTTATCCAACTTTGTTTGAGATAGTCCGGAAGAAACAGGCTTTGGTTGTGGATATTTTAGGAACTACGCCTTTAATATTGAGTTTTATGAGAGCAATTATTGGATCAAATTTGATTGCTTTCAATAATCTTATGGCGAGAATAGCCAATGCTCATCTTATCATGGATAAGGATGCGGTTCGTTGGAATTTGCATAGAAATGGATAATTTTCTGTCAAATCTATATATGATGTTTTGGGTGATACCAATTGTGGTTTTCGATGTCAAAAGTTATGGAAAGTTAAAGTACCTCTTAAGATAAAAATTTTCTTGTGGTATCTTTGTAGAGGAGTTACTCTGACTAAAGATAATCTATTAAAACGGAACTGGAGAGGCGATACAAAGTGTTGTTTTTGTGATAAAAAAGAGACCATACAATATTTATTTTTTGATTGCCGCTTTGCCCGTTTTGCTTGGCGCATAGTCCAAATTGCTTTTAATCTTAACAGACCTAATACTATTCGCAATATCTTTGAAAACTGGTTATTAGGTCTTAATTCGCATTCAAAAGCAATTATTTTGGTGGGGGCGGCGGCGTTTTGCTGGTCTATATGGTTTTGTCGTAATGATGTCGTTTTCGACAAAAAAAATTATTGACCATCCTCTGCAGGTTATATTCAGATGCATTAATTGGATCCACTCTTGGTCAGTTTTGCAATGCCAAGGAAGACGGGAGGCCCTTAGTAGCTAGGAGCAAAGCATTGGAGGTCATTACAAGGGAGATCTTCAGCAAGAATGGGTGGAAGCTATATAATAGACTTCGAGATGTTTGAAACACTTTTATGTCATTGTTTATCTTCAAAAAGGATGTTTACTGTTTTTACGGCTTTTGTTTTACCGTTGGTTTATGTTTTTACGGCGTTTATTTTGCCGTTTCGTTATGGTTTATAAGGTTACTGTTTCGCCTGGTTAAGAATTCTTCGATTTATGAAATAAATTTTGGGTTGTGTGTATCCTCAGATGCAGAGGCCGGGAGAGATTTTCTCTTCCATTATCTAAAAAAAAGCTCTGTTACTTGAGCATCCTATGGTATATAATGTGATAATTAACGCAATGGTCCAGTCATATAGACACAGCACCATGAACTGGATCAAATGTATACAGCTAGTTTGTACTTTGTAGTTACCCACTTTCTAGTTACTTTGGATACACCAGCTTTGGTACCTTGAACAGCAGTAAAATTTAAGGGCCTCAAATTATTACTACAAACTGCTACTTCAGATTCACATTCAAGCCCGTGCAGGTAAACTAGTACTCACATGATAAGTTGTTTACAAAGGCAAAAGAAGCATGCTTCGATTGGTTTCGGCAATGTGGAGCGTCTCTTTACCCTTTCTGGTTCTGCAAGAAAAGCATAAAAGGATTGTATGCCTACGAATAGCACTTTTTTACTAGACTGCTCCTGCAAGAAAGGAATAGAACGTCTTATTTGAACTATCTGTATGCATGTGAAGAAGGAACACATTCCACGGACTACAAGTTTGAAACATCCCTGATCTGACGTTTGGCTAGGAGGAGCAATTCAAGCATACATCTAAGGTATGCATTAAAATTTTGAAGTAATTTATGTTATTTCCTAAATTGCACTGTTAACTTCATCTCTGTGCTTCTAGGTAAGGAGGGGAGCTAGTTAATACTAAAGAAATGACATACAGATCCGGATAAAAATACGGCTCTCTGAAGCCCTATTTGTATCAGGTATGCAAGACAAAAAAAATCACAACTCAATATAGTAGTATCTCAGTAATGCTCAAGATGTACACGTCGTTTTAATTTCATTCACGCCATTGCCATCTAGGGAAGGAGGCAGCACACGAGGACAGAGCCCTATTGGCTAGCTTAATCAAGGTCATCAAGGTTATTCCAAGTTTCCAAGTATTTACGACCAAGCAGGCACGAATTACTTGTCTTATGTTTAACATATATTTACCGATTACTATTGCAACAAAACATTTTCTGTTATATTTTCTTATTAACAAACATAGATACTTACCTGTACTAGTATTGTTCTCTTGATATTACCTATGGGCCTCATGCATTAATAAACATATTCAAATATATTGATTTTACCTTATAAGTCTCTTAAAAACATGTAATTTACTTTAGAAATCTCAAGCACATGCTGTATAATTCTTCCAAATTCCATTAATTTTGTATTTCTTAAGCAGTGATACTTCAAACAAAATTTGAAATGAAGTTCTATGGCTGGTTTTTAGAACAAATATGCTCTCTAAACCAGTGTTTAAAGTATAGATGCATATGGTACTTATATTAATGTTTCATACTGTTGTCTTGCATTTCTCCAATGTGGATTGCACATGCATGCTAACTAGTTGAGAAAAAAAGTAGGACATAGTACGAAAATTTGTTATTCACATGCAAAGAAGTAATTTCTTATTTAGCAAAATCCATGTTGAATAATATACACTGTTGTGGCGAACAGGAGCTCTAAGGCATACAAAATATAATAAGCGATGGAGAGTTTGATGCAATTATTTTATGACTGGGAAATCAAATTGCTTGTGCTCATCAGCTTCAAACTACAAATGTTCCTTCTCTTTACTGGTAGCCTCCGACGGCGTAGCAACAACATGTTCCTTCGGCTTTCCATTTGGATAGCTTATTTGGGAGCAGACTTGGTAGTTGTTTATGCTCTTGGCTACATCTCACGACATGATGTCATCACTGAAAGCCTCATATCACCACTGGAAAGGACAAACTCCCACTGGCTTTCTTTTGGGCGCCCTTCCTCCTCGTCCATCTTGGTGGGCAGGACACCATTACTGCTTTTGCAATTGAGGACAACAACTTGTGGTTGAGGCATTTGTTAAATCTAATGGTGCAAGTGGTTTTAACCTTGTATGTTTTATGGAAGGCATTTACCTTGCATGGCCTAAACCTTCTAGTTTCAGGATTCTTTGTGTTTCTTGCGGGAATTATCAAGTATGGAGAAAGGACACGGGCTCTCATGTGTGGCAACCTTAAAAGTCTCCAGAGCTTCACTGGACATCATTATAAGCAACGGTTCCCAGAAGTGATTGATGGGGCCTATTCTAACACTGTTTGTGATGCTCTGCGTTCAATGCACCGTGTCCATTCTATCTTTGCTGCGCGCACTTACTATATCACAACTCGGCAGGACCGGAAACAATTTGAGGTACCAGATATAAATAAAGCAGCAAGACTGATAAATAAAATGCCCAAGATGATGGAGATCCAACTTGGCATGATGTATGATGATCTCTACACCAAGGCTCTTGTACTGCGGACAAGAAGTGGCATCATACTCCGGTGTATCTCACAGGTATCAGCTGCAGTTGCTTTTGTGCTCTTCTTTGTAAGCAGCAAGCAGAGGTACAGCAGAGTAGACATTGCAATCACCTATGTCTTATTCATTGGAGGCTTTCTTCTTGAAGTCTGTGCAATCTTTGTGATGGTGATGATGTCGCCATGGACTTGGGCGTGGCTGGAGGCTAGAAAGTACCATAGGCTCGCCCATATGTCCTGGTTGCTTCTTTCTAGTAGTTTTGGATGGCCAGAGAAAAGGCCGGTGTGGTCAAATTCCATGGGACAGTACAACCTGGTGAACTTATTGGCGGTCCGTGACAAGCCAAGGCCGTGCAAGCAACGATTGTTGATCATGATCAGCAAGATGGTGTATTTAGTCGATGCAGAAAAGGAAGATTCGTTTTGGATGAACAAGCTACTGGACACCCAGTACGTCGAGGTGGATAAGGAGATGATGGAATGTGTCGTGAAGTGGGTTAGTCGCTTAAGTGACGAAATAATCCACAGAGACGAGCCCCGACAATGGCCGAATCTTGGCCCGTTGGCGGAAACACGATGGTATTTTGGCGAGGATTTTGGTGCAAGCATTCTGAATATGCATGTGTTCACAGAGGTATACTTGAGTAAATACCACCCTCCTCCTTCGGACAATGTAATGGTGGATGCCTGCCGGAAACTGTCCAACTACATGATCCACCTCTTGGTTAACCGGCCTTCCATGCTGCCGGTCTGTGCCAGTGTGGAAGCAACACTTGAATTGTGGCAAGTGTCTCTCAAGGATACGGGGTTCATCGGCGGCAGCAGTGGGAAGGACTCCATTCTGCACGGCTTGGACGAGCTAATCAAACGACGTCTGGGAAACGACTACGAGCCCCCGCGGAGCGAGGAGACACTGGAGGAGATCAGGGACGTGTGGATAGGCCTCCTCCTGTACGCCGCCGGCAAGTCTCGGCCGGAGGCGCACGCGGCGCAGCTGGGCAGAGGAGGGGAGCTCCTTACCTTCGCCTGGCTGCTCTTGGCCCACCTTGGGCTCGGGGACTCCGGCGGCACCAGGATTGAACTTATGAATCATTCAGATGATGACCAGCCTGCGCCTTCCATCTTCGTGGTCCTGGAAAGCTCATCGCCGCAATGACAAAATTTATTTGTTGTTAAACTACAGTGGTCGACCGATATATATGTCTTGTTTTCCCTTTTGAAATGTAGTGTGTTCGATGGCTATGGCAGATGGTCGACCGATATATATGTCTTGTTTTCACTTACTTACAGGGGTTGGGTGGGAGACAAAAAATGTATGTTTTGTGGAGCTGATGAAAGTATTGATCATTTGTTCTTGCTGTGTCCTTTGTCAAGGTATATTTGGAATATCATAAGCTGTACTTTTGGCATGTCTAGCCCTCCAGCAGATACGGCTCAGCTGTTCTCTGTATGGCTAGAGCAGTTTGCTAGAAAAATCAGGAAACTGGTGATAGTTGGGGTAGCAGCTATTTTATGGGGCATTTGGAAAGTACGTAATATGGCTTGTTTTCATAAAAAATGACATGCTGAACCTATCTCAGTAATTCATAATATATGTCATTGGCTTGACCTGTGATCCAATCTACAGAAGGAGGGAGGACAGGAGGTGCTCCTCAAGGGCGCTAGAGCTATTGGGAAGGTTGCTAGTGAAGTCTTTGGAGCCAGGAGCAGATGGACGTCATGGACGAGCAGAATATCCTATGGATGATGTTGTTTCTGTTCTACGCTTAAGGGGATGTCTGTGCCCCTTCATTTTGTTAAGCTACCCTTAGCTCCTAGTGCCTGTTTTTTTAGTTTTCAGCTTTGTATATATTCTGTGTTGGCTTGGAACTTTTGTAATAGTGTTTTCTTAATGGAAATGGGGTACAAACCTTCTATAAAAAAAGATGAATAAACTGAGGATCTCCATCCATGTTTGTTTAGTTCACTGTAAACCGTACTAGCATACTGGGTATGTACGTCGTATCACCGGAAGCATTTGTTGGTCCGATTGTTCTGTACATTCCTTTGAATAGGGCTCTTCTTCTTCTTCTTTCATCACTTTCACTAATCGGCATATGCATGTATTGTTGAAACGGAACAGAGTAGTAGTAGTAGTACAACGTAGCTCTGAACTTGGGCATGGTTGGAGGCTCGAGAGTGCCAAGGCTCGCTCGCATGCATGCCCTGGCTTGTTTTATCCACATCCATATTGGTTGGGCGGAGAAAGGCCCTTGTCGAATTCAATGGGGGCAGGACATTGTAGGGAGCTACATGGGCTAAGGAGTTGGGCGACTGCAGCTGCCCCCCACCAACGCGACAGAGGAGCGGAAGGCGACGAAGAAACTTCTTTGGCGGAAGGGGGTCACCTGCGAGGGAAGCGGCGTGGCGGTGCTGCGGCTGTCGGGGACGGCACTGGCCGGGGAGGTGCCGGCCGTGCTCACCGGGGCAATCCCGGACGACCTCGTCAATGCAGGCGCTCTCCGCAATCTCGCGCTCCTGGGTCCGCCTCGCGCTTCAGGAGCAGAGGGTGGAGATGGAGGTGCCGTAGACCACGCCAGCCTTACCGCGACGCACGAAGGCGAGAGCCATCGGCCGAGGGCAGAAGGCGGCGGCGGCGGCGAATTGCTCTGATACCATGTAACAAATCAACATCTCAACCACTTAGATGAGTATTGTGTACAGTATATACTACAGTAACCCTAAAGCTCATGGGCCTTACGACCCTTATGACCCTTATACACATGAGAGGCATATACACATATACATTTTGCTGAATCTGAATTTTGTGGAGCTGGACTGTTTGGGAAACTTTTCGTGGAGTGGTGCTAGATTTGCTGAATCCGGAGTTGGAGGAGCTGTCCCAAACATGCCCTAAAAATGTTAATTGAAGGGTTCTAATTTGCAGTGGTTCGATGTAGGGACCATGACAGACAAATGGGACTGCCTTTGTAACTAACGAAATGGGACATTTGTATAACTGAAGATTCCACCGAGGTTTTGATCCAAAGCAGGACAATGTATATGAGGTCGATTTGATTAAGATGGCCATCCGGCTCATTGTGCTGTGCTGTCAGCTGTGTTCTGTACCAATCGATAAAGCGAATGCAACGTATAAGAAAATCATCTCGTTACTCTTGCTCTTCTTGCAAGAAATGTATCGAAGGGCAGTATCTGGTGATATTATAGTGCTTCTTTACTCCTCTGCTCCTACAAGAAAGGAATAGAGAAATTTCTAAGCTAGCATGCGTAGAAGAGACGCCTTCCCCACGGGCCAACCCAGCTGACCGTCGCGGCGAAGCTGGCGGTAGGAAGAATCAAGTTTGCAAGAGTTCTCCAGGTTGTTGCCTCCTTCCCAAGATATCATGAATAAAAATGGCATATGCAGATATGCTTCATTTGATTACACAGCACCACTGTACTTAATGTTAGAATTGGGCTTATGAGTGTTAATGCTCATTTCCTCCTAACTTCCGAAGCATGGTTTAGTCTCATATTGTCTAACCAAGTAGTGATAGAGCAATTTATAAGGTGGAGTTCTTTCTACCTCTTGAAACATGTGAAACATGGCATGTTGTGACATGAGGAGGACTATAGCTAATGTCACACACGCATGTATGCACACGTATTCACGTATTTTCACATGGCAATCGCATGACTTGAGACTTAGTAACATGTCGTGGTGTAGTCACACTGTGAACCGAGTCCACCTTTGTTTTGCTAACCGTGCATTTCTCTCTCTCTTTTCACTGGTCGAATGGTTAGAAAACTAGTGGTCGAAGTGTCAGAAAACCAATGGCCAAAGTCATAGACCAATATGGTTGGAAGACTACTATGGTCGAAATACATTGGTCGAGCTATAGATCAGGGTGTAGTCGGGAGCTGATAAACACTGTTTAATTATCATTAATTGGTTTTGAATTAGCAGGTACAAGTGGTTCAATATGTGCTTTATTAGGCAGTTATTGGAGAGTAATTGTCTCGACTTTAAAAGGATCTGGAGGTGTCCAAGCCTAAAGAAAATCAACCAAGTTTTCTTCCATTCTTCTTCCTCTCTTTTCAACTATGCTGCGGTGCTGTGCTGCCGAACCTAGTCATCCCTTCTCCTCGGCGTGCATCAGGAAGGAGGGTGATTGTTGGCCCGGGTGCTGTCGGGCTGATTCCGAACTGATCGACCAAAACGTATCCGACTTGGCACATGCGGTAGCACCACGGCTTGTAGACATAATACCATGGCATGTAGGCGTAGTACCATGACATGTAGATGTAGCTCGATCCAATTGGGTAATATGGTCTTGCATTGGCGAAAGTTCTATTGGCGAAGATGTTGTTGAAGTAGAGGATGCGGTCGGCAGTCGAAGCGATGGTTGCATCCTTAGGTTTGATGTCCTCATCATCCTCCTTTTCTTGAATTGGAGTCGTCCTCGACTCAATCGTGATCTCCACATCATCACTTTCTGCAAAATGTTAGTAGCAACGGAAACAAAGAAACATGCATATCTTCTAAAGGACACAAAGAGTCTTTGCAAACCATACTAGAGCATTGATTGATGTTGTTCCAAGTCAATGCAAGCAGATTTTGTAGCTAACATAACAGGTGCTTTCAATTTAATTTCACTTGGAGCTATAATCTTACGATCATCGTTTGTGTTCTCCTTACTTAATCTCGTGGATCTTTCTAATTCATCCTTTAATATAGCAGCAGGAGACATTGGAAGCAAAGTGATTTTCTTTTCTTTATAGTTGAAAGTATAATGATTAGATCTACCATGATGTTGATTATATCTATCATATTGCCAAGGTCTACCTAATAATAATGAGCATGCTTGCATAGATGCGACATCGCAATCAACATAATCATGATAGGATCCAATAGAAAAATGTACGCGCACAAGTTTAGTCACCTTCAACTTACCACAAGAATTCAGCCATTGAATGTAGGAAGGATGAGGGTGTTAAGTTGTTGTCAAGCCAAGCTTCTCGGCCATGTCTATGCTAGCAAGGTTGTTGCAACTTCCACCATCGATGATGACTTTACAGGAACGTTCCTTGATGACGAATTTCGATTGGAACAAGGTGTGACGTTGATTTTGTTCAGCAAGCTCCATTTGAGCACTGAGCACGCGCTGAACAACTAAGCTTTGGTACATGCCAGCTGCCTCATGGCTTATATGTTCTTCCTCAGTGTCATCACCTGTATTGTTAGTTGCAACCAAAACATGTTCTTCCTCAATATCGCTAGCAAAAGTGTACTCACCATTATCCTTGATAAGTAAAGCTCGCTGACTTGGACAATTGCGCATCAAGTGCCCAAATCATTTGCAACGGTGACATTGTACATCTCTAGATCGCCCTGTAGAAGCAACAGAAGAAGCACTTTTTGTAGGAACTTGTACCTTTGCTAATTTTCTTACATCCGGAACATGCGAATGAGTGGAAGGAGCAGCAGGGGGCACATGACTTGAGGAGGGTGCCTCGTGTTGCTGTTGACTTGTCCGACCGGCAAAAGATCCTCCAAAATTGCTCCTAGAGCGAGATTATCGACCCTCTCGTTGATTTCTTTCCATGCCTCGACGATTGTGACGAAGCCGACGATGGTTATGATCATTGTGAACATTGACTCCATAGGTTTCTGTATCAGCAGTGTAGTTGTTCATTTCTTCTTCTTCCACCTCATCAGCCCAAGAGCGAGCACGAGCAACGGATGGATTACGGCGCGGTTGTGCAACGCCAGCGACAACGAGGGCGGAGCGGGAGGAAGCTCTCTCTGCTCTCACACGTGTAGCAATCGCAACAAGATCGTTATTGGTGCGATCTAGAACTCGCTCAATACGCTCGTATGTTGACTCAACAAGCGTGAAAAGTGTTCCATGATGTCTTTAGTGCGGCGTGAGAGGTGCATCTTCCTCAACATGGGGCCTCTGTTTCTCCCTTGTGATCTGAACTGTCATTGTGAGTAGAAAACAAAGAAAAGATCACGGTGTATATGTCCCTATGAACTACTAGGTTGCAGGTTTCACAAGTCACTCACACTCAAACTTATACCCAGTCCTTACAAGTTCTTACCAATGCAGCAAAGATGTGGTACAACCGGTGGCTGGTTCGTGATACTCTCACTTGCGATCAGATCAACGATTGCGTGGAACGACACCTGCTGAGTTAGTAGGGAGTGGAGCTCGGAAGGCTAGTATGTAGCAAAGGAATAGCAATTATTCAATTAAGTATGCAAAGTTGAAAAGCAGTTCAAAGTACTAGTCACAAGTGCTGGTCCTAGTCTAAACCAAGGCTAGCTAGAGCAACTCACAAGAACAACTAGTAGCAACAACGGCGCGCTAGCACAAGAACTATCAACAAGCGAGCAATAGATGAACTATGCCAAACTGAACAAACAAAAATCAAGTAAATAAGGTAGCTCTTTTTTTTCCTCTTTTTTTTTTTTACCTTCAGAAAGCTACCAAGGATCAGAAGGATGGCTTTCTTTCTCGGCTGCTACAGTAACCACGTTTACTGTAGCAACCCGTATTTTTTTCTCTCTTTCTTTCTTTTTTTTTCTTGCTTTTTCCTTTTTTTAAAAAACTCACAAAGCTGCCGGAACCGTAACTGTGTTTTTTTGGGCTGCTACAGTAACCCAAAACGCTACAGTGCCAAGTACGTGTGCTACAATAGCTGCTACAGTACCCAATTGTTCTTTTCCTGATTTTTTTCTTGCTGCCGCTCTGTGCTGCTCTGAGATCCACGAGAATAAAGAAAAGCAATCTTGCTGTGTGATTAAAAGAAAGGAGAAGGTACTTGGGACCTGTGCCGATGGAAGAAAAACAATTTGGGCGGGATGTTCGCGGTAGATTTGTACGCACGCGATGCTGCTCGGCTTGGGGCGGGATGCGTTTGGTGGTTTTGTACGCGCGGGATGCTCTCGGGCGGCTGCAGCTGATTCCAACGCACGCACGCTCGGACCTGTGGCAATGCACGGACGAAGATGAGCCCGGCAGCTGATGGCGGCGCACGAAGATGCAATGCGCGGCGCCAAGATACGGTGGCGAGCGGCGCCCCGAATCGATCTACTATTTTTGGCGAGAGTTACGTTGGCGCGCGGTGTGGAAGATAAAACTAGGCGACTTGCAGAGACTCTAGACTAGAATCAATCTAAGCGAGAACCAAAGACAAGACACGACGATGCAATCAACAATTCAAAGATGCAAAAACTGAAAAGAATAATGCGAGGCACAAATTGGTTCGGACGATGAACTAAACTTTTTTTATGATTTTTTTTGGCTATTTGGACTGTAGGGAAAAAAATTTCTCACCGATGAACTGTAACTCTGATACCACCTGATGAACCCGAAGGTCCGATTGTTGGTCCGATCTTTCGATGAGAACGATAAGTTCGGTAGGTGTCGCTCAACTCTCACGATCCTGGCTACGAACACGCAAGGCTCGAAACCACGCAATCGCTGAACGATTAACAAGTCGTTATCAACGTACACGAATACCGGTTGACGACCACGAAGGTCGATTCTGCATACACGAAGAAGCGCGCAAGAACAAGATAATAAGCAATCTGAAATTGCAAATAGGATTGAAATATTTAATTGAGTTGGGATTTTGAAGCGGTATTATGGTTGGTCTAGTCGACACAAGACAATACGAAGTTGCAACAAGGCTAACTTTTAACTAAACCAAATCCGAGTAAAGCGGGACTATCTCGGGACTAATCCCGCAGGTACTGTTCACGTGAACTATTACCGCAGAGTTCACCTGCACAAGACGGCAATAAGGTTTCTGGGCAGCACATCTGCATACTGCTCAATTTGTTGCTCCATCTACATTCTGCACTACATTGACATTGCGTTGCTTCATGTTCTTTTTCAAGTCCGACTGGAAGTTGACTGTGAGACGAATCGGTTCTATTGTAATGCTATTCTTGCGTATATTTAGAAGTATAACGAGTTGCATGCTATTAGTATTGCTTTATGCATTTCTAGTTATCTGTGATCTTTGTCTCATAATAAAATCTAGAATTAAAATATTACGCATATTTCCAGCAATTAATACTACTATATTGATGTAATGATGTATAAAACTTTTCACTCTCTGTAGTAGTATAGTCTGTACCAGATAAAAATAAGATTTCAGAAGCATCTAAAAAAGTTTTCAGAAAGTCAAGATTTTTTATTCATCTGAAGCACTTTTTTACTAGTCTGCTCCTACAAGAAAGGAATAGAATGTCTTATTTGAACTATCTGTATGCATGTGAAGAAGGAACACATTCCACGGACTACAAGTTTGAAACATCCCTGGTCTGACGTTTGGCTAGGAGGAGCAATTCAAGCATACATCCAAGGTATGTATTAAAATTTTGAAGTAATTTATGTTATTTCCTAAATTGCACTGCTAACTTCATCTCTGTTCTTTTAGGAAAGGAGGGGTGCTAGTTAATGCTAAAGAAATGACATACAGATCAGGATAAAAATACGGCACTCTGAAACCCTATTTGTATCAGGTATGCAAGACAAAAAAATCACAACTCAATATAGTAGTATCTCAGTAATGCTATCTAATGCTGAAGATGTACACGTCGTTTTAATTTCGTTCATGCCATTGCCATCTAGGGAAGGAGGCAGCACATGAGGACAGAGCCCTATTGGCTAGCTTAATCAAGGTTATTCCAAGTTTCCAAGTATTATAGTGCTTCTTTACTCCTCTGCTCCTACAAGAAAGGAATAGAGAAATTTCTAAGCTAGCATGTGTAGAAGAGACGCCTTCCCCACGGGCCAACCCAGCTGACCGTTGCGGCGAAGCTGGCGGTCGGAAGAATCAAGTTTGCAAGAGTTCTCCAGGTTGTTGCCTCCTTCCCAAGATACCATGAATAAAAATGCATAACATATGCAGATATGCTTCATTTGATTACACAGCATCACTGTAGTTAATGTTAGAATTGGGCTCATGAGTGTTAATGCTCATTCCCTCCTAAATTCCTAAGCATACATGGTTTAGTCCCATATTGACTATCCAAGTAGTAGCAAAGCAATTTATAAGGTGGAGTTTTTGTCACCTCTTGAAACATGTGAAACTTGATAGGAAGGTGACATGAGGACTATAGCTAATGTCACACACGCATGTACTCACGCGTATTCGCATATTTTCACATGGCAATCGCGTAACTTGTGACTTGAGGATATGTCGTGGTGCATCTCTCTCTCTCTCTCTCTCTCTCTCTCTCTCTCTCTGTGTGTGTGTGTGTGTGTTCACTGGTCGAATGGTCAGAAGACCAGTAATGGAAGTCATAGACCAATATGGTCGAACCAGTGTGGTCAAAATACACTGATCGGAGCTGTAGACCAGGGTGTAGTCAAGAGCTGATATAACACTGCTTAATTATCATTAATTAGTTTTGAATTAGCAGTTACCAGTGGTTTAATATGTGCTCCATTAGACAGTTATTAAAGAGTAATTGTCTCATCCTTAAAAGAATCTGGAGACGTCCAAGCCTAAAGAAAATCAATCAAGTTTTCTTCCCTTCTTCTTCCTCTCTTTTCAACTATGCTGGGCTGCCGTGCTGTCGAACCTAGCCGTCCATTCTCCTCGGCGTCCATCGGGTAGGAGGTTGAGCAGGTATCTCCGAACTATTGCTGTAGAGTTCACCTACACGGGGCAGTAATAAGGTTTCTGGGCAGCACATCTGCACGACCGCTCGATTCGTTGCTTCATCTACGTTCTGCACTACATTGACACTGTGTTGCTTCTTGTTCTTCATCAAGTCCGACTATAAGTTGATTGTGTGACCAATCAGTTCTGCTATAATCCTATTTTTGCGTATATTTAGAAGTACAATGAGTTGTCTTCTATTAGCATTGCTTTATGCATCTCTAGTTATCTGTAATCTTTGTCTCATAATAAAATCTGCAATTAAAATATTGCGCATATTTCCAGCAATTAATACTACTATATTGATGTAATGATGTATAAAACTTTTTCACTCTCTATAGTAGTATATTCTAGGAAAAAGATCAGTTTACTCCCTCCAACTATCAGAAAAGGCTGGTTTCCCCCCTGAACTACAAAACCGGTTATTTAACCCCCAAACTTGGTCAAATCCGGTCATTTAACCCCTCAGGCCGGTTTCAAGTGGCGGTTTTGCTAATGTGGCAGTGGTTTTGCTACGTGGACATCCACGTCACTATCTCGTATGCTTTCTTTATTTTCTTTATTTATTTTCCACCTTCTCTCCCGAGCTTGCTCCTGCCGACTACATTTCTTCTTCTCTCCAATGCTCCTTCCTCCATGGCGCCACCAAACTAGCACCCAAATCTCCCATCCATGGACCGCCGCCTCCGCTCTCCGGCGGCACGTAGGTCCCCGACGAGCGCTCCCAGCACCATCATCGCTTCCTCCGGCCACCATCGCTTCCTCCGCCCCGGCGCCCTCCCCTGGCTCCGCAACTCCAAGATTATAGCCCACTCCCTCCGCTCCGCCGTCGTGTCGGTGTCCACAGCGCACCTCCTCCCGCCTTCCTCCCCACTCCAGAAGAAGCTGGCCTGACGGTGGGCATGGAGGTGAAGTAGAGGCGAGGCAGGGCAGCGCAGACGTCCCGGAGGCAGAAGTCGAAGCTGTCCCGCCGCGATGCCTCCCTTCCCTCTTCTTCCTCTACAAGTCCCTCCACCTCCGCCGCAGCCCTTCCCATTCCCCCGCCCCCACCCCTACCCCGCCCCTCTACGCCTCCGCCACCGGCACCTCCAAGGCCCTCGCTGCACGCCTCTCCTACCACCTCGCGGACTCCGGCGTCGCTGCACGCCCCACTGACGCTACCGCCTTCGACCCGGATGACCTCCCCTCCATCCCACTCGTCCTCGTCGTCCTCCCCACCCACGACGGCGGGGGGCCGCCACCCGCTACCGCCTTCCTCATGCGCTGGCTCGCGGAGTCCGCCGGCGACTTCCGCGCGGGGGCGCTCCTCCTCTCCCGTGTTCGCTTCTCTGTCTTCGGCATCAGGTCTCGGGCCTACAGGGAGACCTTCAACGCCGCTGCCAGGAGCTTCTCGAGGTGGCTGTGCGCCGGGCCTACGGGGAGACCTTCAACGCCGCCGCCAGGAGCTTCCTAGTGCTTCTTATTTCTTGCTTCCTCTCTACTTCCTCTGGTTCTTCCTCCTGGTGGCCTTGCTCCAACCGGAGCTGGAGCTCACGGCGCCGCCTATGGCCGCACCCGTCTCTGCTCCCTTGTCGTGGCGGAGATAGGAGGAGGCGGCCACCGGCCTAGCCGAGCAGAGGGCATCGCGGGACAAGAGCTCCGGGAGAATGGCGACGGGCCTAGTGGCGGCACTAGGAGTAGGCAGCGGCAGCAAGCCAACGGGGCGGCAGAGTCTTCGGCCAAGGAGCTGTTGAAAGTATGAGCATTTTTTGAATTACTTTAATCCATAAATATAGTAGATAAATCATGAGAATTACTCTAGTCATTTTCACAAAGTAAATGAACAAGAACACTATAGCCATACTAAGATCCAGAAGGACATAAACTAGTATACCTATCTCAGTGTTCAAGTTAACAACAGATAAGAAAACTAACCAACAAATATATGTAAGATAGACATACCCGGATGCAGTAGAAGGAGTAGCAGCAGTAGGAGTTCCAGATCCAGTAGCAGCAGCAGGAGTCTTGTCGTTCGTTATGGCGTAGTGGTAGTAGTCGTGCAGTTGATGTAGACGTAGCAGAATGAACAAGAAGAAGCGAGCAGTCGCACGAACGCTCCCCAAAAACCTTATTCGTCGTCGCTCTTGCAAGCCTTCGATGACGAGGGTTCCGGAGGCCTGCTCTCCCGGTGCGACCATACACGCATCTCGCCGGGATGGAGATCGCCAGAGACAGCAACAAAACCAGTGGTTTACTATTGTCTTTCGTGGAGAGTATTGGAAAAGCACAGAAGAACAAATGCTCTGTTCCATATAATGGCAAAAACCCAGAGACCAGAAACGGTCATCATTACTCACTAGTAACTGCAGTCATTACCCAGTCACTAGTAACCGCAGCCATTACCCAGTCACTAGTAACCGCAGCCATTACTACTAGCGATTTCTGAAACAGATCATGTTCTACTTAATAGCAAAAACGAAGAGACTAGAAACGGTCACCATTACTCACTAGTAACTGAATCGTTACTGTCAGCCGTTTGTTAATGCCATTAACTGCGAGTCAGCGCGTTTCAATTTTCGAATAGATAAAGAAAAACACGCACGCACGCACCTGACACGCCTGCGTACACGTACACGCATACGCACACGCACACGCACACGCACACGCGCACCGCACGGCTCGGCTCAGCGAGGCGTGGCGTGGCGTGGCGAGCGAGCGAGCGAGCGCGCGCGTGTATTGGCTCTCTCCAATTCCACAAGGGGGCTACCACATTCCACCTTTTAAAGTGGTGTAACTCCCATTCAACTCTCCATATGGGACTAAATAGTTTTAGCACATGCACATGGGCCTTTGGGATTTTTCAGGAATTAATTAGAATTAAACATGGCTCAGCCCGTATTAATTCCAACAATCCCCCACCAGATCCCAAGGGCACATGTCAAATGCTTTGATCCACAGTATTGTTTTGATATACCAGTGTTTTGATGGAGACCGGTTAAGGTTGAACATCCACCTAGAACAGAAGCTACACTTATCCACAATTGCACAATGGACTGAGCCTTGAATTGGCAGTTTTGTGTGAATAAGTTTTACTTAAGTCTTTAACTGATACCAGGCTGCCAGGCATCCCCGCGGGTTAGAGCATATGAGTCATACTCCTAGCCTACTCATGAGCTTCTTAGAGATTACCCTATCTCATAGACTGTGACTAGCAGTCCGGCTCATATAGGTGTGTTCTTTCAAGACTGCTCTGTAGGACAGCATCTTTGCTTAAACAAACCACATAACACATTAAGATAAAAATCAACCTGCTATACAGATTTAGGAGAGAATTGCATCTCCAATGGAGTGGGTCTATAAAAGTACTCTCCTCCCAGTTAACCAAAAGTTTGTTTCGCCAATCCTACTTCACGGGATCTCCGATCATATAGAATGGGTTATCACTATGGTATAACTCACGTGGGTCTCAAACCCATCTCCCTCGATGCATTGTCTATCACATTCCGTGATAAACCCTTTGTGAAGGGATCTGCCAGATTTTTAGCTGTTTGGATATAATCCAAAGCTATTACTCGAGTTTCTCATTTTTCGATGATTTGATCTTCTCTTCACATGTCTTGATGCCTTCATATTATCCTTAGAACTGCTTCACTTTGGCGATCACGATGCGATTGTCACGATTCATCGAATAACCGTGCCGGTTTTTCAACCACCGGCAAATCCATCAAGAGCTCACGAAGCCATTCGGCTTCAACAGTGGTAGTATCTAATGCTGTAAGTTCTGCTTCCATTGTTGACCTCGTTAAAATGGTCTGCTTGCAAGACTTCCATGAAACAGCGCCACCTCCAAGTGTGAAGACATATCCACTTGTGGTCTTAATCTCATCAGCATTAGATATCCAGTTTGAATCGCTATAACCCTCCAGTACCCTGGGGTACCCGGTATAGTGAATGTCATAGCTCATAGTACCCTTTAGATAGCGTATTACCCTCTCAAGAGCATACCAATGATCATCTCCCGGATTGGAAACAAAACGACTTAGTTTGCTCACAGCAAACGAGATGTCAGGCCTAATACCGCTAGCTAAATACATGAGTGAACCAATTATCTGAGAATATCTCAATTGGTCTCTGGCTATTCTCTGATTCTTCCTAAGCAACATGCTAGGATCATAAGGTGTTGGAGAGGATTTGCAGTCGCTATAACCAAAACGACTCAAAATCTTTTCCACATAATGAGATTGCAACAAAGTAATCCCACCATCATCACCTCTCAACAGCTTGATGTTCAAGATAACATCAGCTACTCTCAGATCTTTCATCTCAAAATTCTGAGACAAGAAATCCTTGACTTCCTTAATCACATTAAGGTTGGTCCCAAAGATCAGTATGTCATCAACATACAGACAAAGAATGACTCCTCGCCCCACCATGGCGATAATACACACATCCGTCGACTTCATTCACAATAAAGCCATGAGATGTTAAAGTTCTGTCGAACTTTTCATGCCACCGCTAGGTGCTTGTTTAAGACCATACAAAGATTTCAACAACTTGCACACCTTTCCTTCTTGACCATCTACTACAAATCCATCTGGCTGTTCCATGTAAATTTCCTCGTCCAACTCTCCATTTAGGAAAGCCGTCTTAACGTCCATCTGATGAACGAGAAGACCGTGTGAGGCAGCCAGAGATAGTAGTACTCGAATAGTGGTCAATCTAGCCACAGGTGAGTAAGTATCAAAGAAATCTTCGTCTTCCTTTTGGGTATAACCCTTGGCCACAAGCCGTGCCTTGTACTTCTCGATAGTACCATCAGGCCTAAGCTTCTTTTTGAACACCCACTTACATCCTACAGGTTTACAACCATAAGGACGCTTAGTGATCTCCCAAGTTCCATTAGAGATAATGGAATCCATTTCACTACGGACTGCTTCCTTCCAGTATTCAGCATCTGGAGAAGCATATGCTTCAGAAATGGTACTTGGAGTATCATCCACAAGGTACACAATGAAATCAGGACCAAAAGACTTTACAGTCCTTTGCCTTTTACTCTTCCTCAGAATTTCATTGTCTTCCTTCTCAGGAATTTGCTCAGGGGTTTGCTCAAAATATTCCATTGGAATGGCAGGTTCAGGAGTTGTATCAGGCTCCTGACTTGATGAAATAGGCATATCTTTCATCGGAAAAATATCCTCAAAGAATGTAGCATCTCTGGACTCCGTAATTGTATCGACATGCACGTTAGGTACTCCAGATTTCACCACTAGAAATCTATATCCAACGCTATGATGAGCATAGCCTAGAAAAATGCAATCCACAATTTTTGGTCCAAGCTTACGCTTTTTGGAAATTGGCACATTGACTTTCGCCAAACAACCCCAAGTGCGCAAGTATGAAAGTGATAGTATTTTCTTCTCCCATTGTTCATATGGGGTTATCTCTTTATTCTTTGTGGGAACCCTGTTTAGGACATGACATGAAGTCAATATAGCCTCCCCCCACTATGCTTTGGAAAGACCCGCTGTTTCTAACATGACGTTAACCAAATCCGTTAGAGTGCGGTTCTTTCTTTCAGCAACCCCGTTTGACTGGGGTGAATAGGGAGGCATCCTCTCATGGATTATACCATGTTCCTCACAGAATAAATTGAACTCATTAGAAAAGTACTCGCCGCCACGATCAGACCTAACCCTTTTGATTTTCTTTTCAAGTTGGTTCTCAGCTTCTGCTTTATAGATTTTAAAGTAGTGAAGAGCTTCATCTTTAGTTTTCAAAAGATACACATAACAGAACCTAGTGGAGTCATCAATCAAAGTCATGAAATATCTATTACCACCTTTTGTCAACACACCATTCATCTCACACAGATCTGAATGTATGAGTTCTAATGGTGCCAAGTTTCTTACCTCCGCGACCTTATAAGGCTTACGAGGCTGCTTTGATTGAACACAAACTTGACACTTAGAACCTTTGGCAAGAGTGAATTTTGGGATTAACTCTAAACTGACTAACCGCGTCATGCAATCAAAATTTATGTGACAAAGTCGTGAATACCAAATAGTAGTCTCATTACCACTGAAAACATGATTCACAACATTATTACACAAATCGGAAAGAGATAGGCGGAACAAGCCTCCGCACACATAGCCTTTACCAACAAATTGTCCACACTTGGACATTACAAATTTATTGGACTCAAATACCAGTTTAAAGCTATCTCTACACAGAAGAGATCCGCTCACAAGATTCTTATTGATAGATGGCACATGATGCACGTTCTTCAGTTGCACAATCTTCCCGGAAGTAAACTTGAGATCGACCGTGCCAACACCATGAACAGTGGCATGTGACCCGTTCCCCATTAGAACGGCTGAATCCCGAGTGACCTGGTAAGAAGAAAACAATAGAATATCAGCACACACATGTATATTAGCACCAGTGTCTATCCACCAATCGGTTGATTGACATACGGAAAGAACAGTAGGTAAATTACCATACCCTGATGTTCCCGTCTCAGTAGTACCAACAACAACATTAGCAGACTTAGAATTCTGCCCTTGCTGATTCTTTCCACCCTTGCGTTGATTGCAATCCTTGGCCCAATGACCAGGTTCACCACATACAAAGCAAAGACTATCCTTTGTGTTCTTCTTCTTCTTCTTCTTGAAGCTAGTTGTTTGTGCGATCTTGTTCTTGCCTTTGAAATTTTGAGCTTGGCCATTCTTTTTCTGTACCACATGGGCACTAGAATGTCCCTCATTACCTCTGATGTGTGTATCTTTTGCCCTCGCTTTCTCTTCAACATCAAGAGACCCGATGAGATTTTCAACAGAAATTTCTTGTCTCTTGTGTTTCAGGGAAGTAGCAAAATTCCTCCAAGAAGGAGGAAACTTGGCAATAATGCCTCCCGCGACAAACTTGTCCGGTAACACATTTGAAGTGCTCGAGTTCTTTGGCCATGGATTGTATCTCATGAGCTTGCTCAACTACAGAACGACTGTCAACCATTCTATAGTCATGGTATTGCTCCATGAGATACAATTCACTGCCTGCATCTGAAACCCCAAACTTGGCCTCGAGTGCATCCCACATCTCTTTCACAGTTTTGATCACCATGTATGCATCAACTAACTTCTCACCAAGAACGCTAATCACGGCACCTTTAAAAAGGTTATCAGCAGCCTCGAACGCTTGCTCCTGTTCAGGAGTAAGTGTTCCTTCAGGCTTTCCACTTGCCACATGAAAAACGTTCATGGCAGTTAGCCAAAGCACCGTCTTGGTGCGCCACCTCTTGTAATTTGCACCGTCGAATTCAGAGGGTTTTAGCGCAGCGGCAAAAACCAGTTGACCAAAAATGCCTCAAATAAGGTTTTTGGATTGTTGAAAGTATGAGCATTTTTCGAATTACTTTAATCCAGAAATATAGTAGATAAATCATGAGAATTACTCTAGTCATTTTCACAAAGTAAATGAACAAGAACACTATAGCCATACTAAGATCCAGAAGGACATAAACTAGTATACCTATCTCGGTGTTCAAGTTAACAATGAATAAGAAAACTAACCAACAAATATGTGTAAGATAGACATACCCGATGCGATAGAAGGAGTAGCGGCGGTAGGAGTTCCGATCCGATGAGGCAGCAGGAGTCTTGTCGTTTGTCATGGCGTAGTGACAGTAGTCGTGCAGTTGATGTAGACGTAGCAGAATGAAGAAGAAGAAGTGAGCAGTCGCGCGTACGCTCCCCAAAAACCTTATTCGTCGTCGCTCTTGCAAGCCTTCGACGATGAGGGTTCCGGAGGCCTGCTCTCCCGGTGCGATCGTACACGTGTCTCGCCGGGATGGAGATCGCCAGAGACAGCAACAAAACCAGTGGTTTACTATTGTCTTTCGTGGAGAGTATTGGAAAAGCAGAGAAGAACAAATGCTCTGTTCCATATAATGGCAAAAACCCAGAGACCAGAAACGGCCATCATTACTCACTAGTAACCGCAGCCATTACCCAGTCACTAGTAACCGCAGCCATTACTGCTAGCGATTTCTGAAACAGAGCATGTTCTACTTAATGGCAAAAACGAAGAGACTAGAAACGGTCACCATTACTCACTGGTAACTGAACCGTTACTGCCAACCGTTTGTTAATGCCATTAACTGCAAGTCAGTGCGTTTCAATTTTCGAATAGATAAAGAAAAAGCACGACGAGGTGTGGCGTGGCGAAGCGAGCGAGCGCGCGCGTGTATTGGCTCTCTCCAATTCCACAAGGGTGCTACCACATTCCACCTTTTAAAGTGGTGTAACTCCCATTCAACTCTCCATATGTGACTAAATAGTTTTAGCATATGCACATGGGCCTTTGGGATTTTTCAGGAATTAATTAGAATTAAACATGGACCCAGTCCGTATTAATTCCAACAGGAGCTCCATGGAGAAGGGAGAGATGAGGTAGAAAGGGGAGGTGAGGAGATGAGAGGAAATGGAGAGAAGAAGAACCAGCAAGAAAATGTCCATGTGGATGCTGACTTGGACAATCACTGCCACATCAGCAAAATCGCTCATCCAAACCGGCCTAAGGGGTTTTGTGACCGGATTTGACAAGTTTGAGGGGTTAAATAACCGGTTTTGTAGTTCAAGAGGGAAACCAGACTTTTCTGATAGTTGGAGAGAGTAAACTGGACTTATTCCTATATTCTATACCAGATAAAAATAAGATTTCCGAAGCATCTAATAAAAAGTTTTCAGAAAGTCAAGATTTTTTATTCATCTGAAGCAGTCAAATATTTACCAGCACTATTTTCCGTCACTCCTTTCATGAAGCAAAGAGATAGATTTAGGAGCGCTATAAGAGATTTATTAATCCAAAATATTTGCATGCACGTCTCGGGTAGAGCTGGGAGTCGGGCCGTGCTTTTCCGGGCCAGCCCAAAGCCCGGCCGGCGGCAAGACGCCCAAGCGCGACGCGGCGACACGTGGCGGTCGGTGCCGGCGGCGCAGACGAGCGGCGGGCGGGCGGGCTCGAAAGCCGGCCGTCGGCGGCACAACACGGCACGGTGAATCGTGCGTGCTCGCCGGCAGCGGCCCGACGAGCACGGCGAACACGGCCGGCACGGGCGGCACGGTCGCACGCCTCCCACGCCGCTTTGGGAGCCGCCGGGAGAGCGGAGAGGCGCGACTCGCGAGCACCGGCGCGCGGGCGGGAGCCTCCACGGCCGACACGCCTCGCCGCCGCGCGCCTCCTGCGCCTCCCGCGCTGGCTGACCAAGACGGCGCGGCCGCCACGAGGCAAGATTAGAGCCGCCGCCGCGGCGCGGGGCATGGGGATCTGGAGCGGCCGCACCGGACCACCATGGAGCACCAGAGGGAGGCGGCTCCAAATCCGCGCGCCTCCTCGCCTCCCGCCTCGGCTCCTCCGCCGCGCCTCCTCGCCTCCCGCCGCGCCTCCTCGCCTCCCGCCTCGGCTCCTCCGCCGCGCCTCCTCCGCCGCGCCTCCTCGCCTCCCGCCGCTCCGCATCCTTCGCTCCGCCGGAGGGGGAGGCTCTGGGGGCGATGGGGGAGTGGGGGAGGCACTGGGGCCTGGCCGCCTGGGGGTGGGGGAGAGCTGAGAAGGGAGGCCGGGAGGCGATGGGGGAGTGGGGTGTGGGGAGGCGATGGGGGAGGGGCCGTGCCGCCGTGGGGGAGAGGGGAGGCCGGGTCCGCCGGGAGGTGATGGGGGGATTGGGGGATAGGGGGAGCCGGGGAGGCACGGGGGGCCTAGTGGGGGTCTGGGGGAGAGGCCGAGAGCGAGAGGGAGCCGGGGAGGCACGGGGGACGGGGCCCTGGTGGCAGTGGCAGTCGGTGTGGTCGCCTGGGGAGATGACCGTTGAGGGTCACGGCTCACGGGCACGGGGAGATGCCGAGAAAGGTGGATGGCTCACCTTTTGATACAAAGAAGATGCCAAGCAACGTTAGGAAATCAGGACTTTAGGAGTAACGTTTGGATATTGGGAGCAACGTTCGGAACTCAAGAGTAATGTTCACGCGCGGCTGTGTCTATAAAACGAAGCTCCGTTTTCATTTATTCATTCACTCTCGGTCTCTCAGTTCACCTCATTTCTTCAATCTATCAAATCTCTCCATTTTTTAACAGTCATCTACTCTCTCCATTTAGTCACCATCTATCCATTATGCTGCCAAGAAGTCGGAGCACCAAGGAGCTCCCGAGCGGTATGCTACCGAGGAGTCGGAGCACGAAAAGGACAGCAGGGCGACTTAGTGTAAGCTCTCGTCGTCGCTCCCCTAGTCCTCCTCCGGCTCCGACTCCCATTGATGCTCGCCAGTTGTCGCCAAGCATGGGAGACTACGGCATGGATGACCGTCATATGGATGGTACGGAGGGCTACGAGGAGTACCAGGGCGGTTCGGAGCCAATGGGGACTCCAAAGTTCTCCCCCGCGTCCACAGACGGCAACATTGGCGGGTCTGGACGAAGGGCGAACTGTTGAAAACACATGACTTGGAGCCAGGAAATCCATGATGGCCAAACGGTAGATATCGCAACATGTAATTATTGTCAAGCTAAATTAAGTGCTCAAATGCAGTGCGAGGGCGGGGCACTTGAACCGGCACTACAAGGCATGCTTGCGCAAGATCGGGGTGCAGAGCCGAGGGGGAGGAGTACAAACGCAGCTAAAGTTCGAGGCCGATGGCTCTGTAAGTACTTGGGTATACAACCCGCTTTCTGCCCGTAAGGAAATCGCTAGATATATTGTTGCGGAAGATCAACCGATTAGGATGGGTGAAAGCCGCGTGTTCGAAAAAATGATCCAACACGGCTTTTGCCCACAGTACCAACATGTTAGTAGGAGAACCACTACATCTGATATTTTACGAATGTATCATAAGCAACTAGCAGAGCTAAAAGAACAATTCCTACAAGCTCAGTTCTCTTTTGCTATAACTTCAGACATTTGGACATCATCACACCAGAGAAGTGCCTACCTTAGTGTTGTAGCCCATTATTTAGACGATAATTACAAACTAAACAAGAGAGTCATAGGGTTTAAGCCAATTAACGAATCACACACGGGAGAGGCTATTGCTGAGCGTATACTACACGTACTTGATGATTTTAAGATAGATAATAAGATTGTTTCTATCACTCTTGATAACGCATCAGCGAACACTACTGCTATGAACACCCTCACCCCAAGATTGCAGACGTATATTGGTGGTTATGTTCTCCACCAGAGATGTGTATGTCATATCTTGAACCTTGTTGTTCAAGATGGTATGGAAGCGATTGGCGGATATTTGAACAATGTCCGCGACGCCATTCGCTACCTCACAAATTCCCCACAAGTGATAGCCAGGTTCGCGGAGAGTTGCGTAGCCAATGGGAAGGAGCCAAGAAAATTCGGTCTTGACATGAAGGTGAGGTGGAACTCGACCTACATCATGTTAAAGAAGGTACAAGGGTACGAACATATTATATCTGTTTTTGTCAATGCTAACTCTGAAAAAATGAATTGGTAGTTACCAATTCAGATTGGGAGATTGCTAGTCATTTTCGACAGTTTTTACAACCTTTTTATAAAGCAACAAAGATGTTATCTGGTGTTTATTACCCTACCTCTTGCTTAGTTATAGAATTTATTTGGTTAATTGCAGACAAGATTGCCAAATCTAGGAAGGATCCCCTTTTAAATCATGCTGTCGCACTAATGGAGACAAAATTTACTAAATATTTTGAGTCTATTTCACATGTGTATTGCTTTGCTATCATTTTCGATCCTACGAAAAAGTTGTCAGGTTTGCAGATCGGTATGGAGAGAATAGGTGAATGTCTTGATCTTGATTACTCGGAAGCTTTTGCACATGTCAAAGAGGAACTTTTTCGTGTTTTCCGTATGTATTATGACAAATTCGCGAGCGCGGATCGGAGGCCTCACAACAAACGCAACAAGGAAAGAAAAGCTTGACATCCCACTTGTGGAAGAAGCTAAAGGGCAAGTCCAGTTCTTCGTCCTCTCAGCTTCAGGCGACCCCCAACTGGAATTCTGTCTCAGAGCTAAACCACTACCTGGAGCATGATTTTGCAAACATCGATCCTGACCTTTCCAGGGGAAAGATAGACTTGCTCGAGTGGTGGAAGAACAACAAGCGGATATTTCCTGTACTATCACATTTCGCACGGGATGTTCTGTTGGTGCCGGTGTCCACTGTATCTTCAGAAGCAACGTTCAGCATGACAGGGAGAATACTTGAAGAAAGAAGATCATCCCTCACGCCTAGGATGGTGGAGGCAATCACATGCGCCAAGGATTGGGAATTGGCTAAAGAGCGGCAACAGCATCAACTGGAGGATCTTGAGATCGCGCAGGCGTACGCTGACCTTGAACGCATGAACGATCTCGATATTGATGAGTAGTCAGTATGTACACATGTTGTTACTGTACTCTTTTCCTTACTCGGGGAACCCCACTCTGGGGCGTAAGGTTTTTAACGAGGCAGTAACATTGTATTTGTAAAATATTAAGAAAATTTCATCTTTTCCCCGAAATATTTTCGTGCCCATGTTTTTACGCAATTAATTCAATTTTAACTAGGTTTTTAATGAGGCGAGCACGACCGCACGAGAAGAATGAAGATGGCGGTCGCTGCCGCCGTCGCCGTCTCCGCCGTCAATAGTTACTTAGGGCTGGGCTTGGGCTGGCACGGCACGACCCTGGTACGACGGGCTTTGGGCCTTGCCTGGGCCTGACCGAATGCGAGGTGGGACGGCACGGCACGATACGGTCCGAAGCACGGTAGGCCCGGGCCGTGCCGGCACGGCACGGCCCAATTCCCAGCTCTAATCTCGGGGGGAAAAAATGGCACGTACCTCAGGATGGTTGGATGCTTCGATTATTTTAGTCAAATGCCCAAGGATCTGTTTAACTTATTGTGGCTTGTGTGAAAGCATCTCTTCTACACATGCAAGCTTACAAATAGCCCTATTACTCTTCCTTTCTTGTAGGAGCAGAGGAGTAAAGACGCACTGCATCTCGAGCACTGTCCTTCAAAACATTTCTTGCAAGAAGAGGCAAAGGGTAAAGATTTGCTTTTCTTAGTACATCCCAGTCACTTGATTCATTACTTACAAAACTGAAGGTCCTGCAGGCCTATATAGTTGATTACCGTTTTCCTTTGGGTGACACTAACCCAAGTTGTTTTTATTGAGTTGCATGCACTAACTAATTCACTAAAAAATTTAAGTTGATGAGGAAAGACGGACAATTCACTTATACTTCAACACTACCCCTCATGTGTATGCTCCTTCAGATCTAAGACGTGGAATAGAAGTGGGTTGTAATTATTATTTTTAATTGCATCAACCGGGTCTTGAACTCAAAACCTCTTGGGTCTAATACCATATTGAGTTGCATGTACCTACTAATTCACCTAAAAGCTTAAGCTGATGAGAAAAGACGGACAATTCACTTATACTTCAACGCTTCAACAGTTTTACATCTCATTAGCTCTGTTACTTGAGCATGCTATGGTATATAATGTGATAATTAACGCAATGGTCCAGTCAAATAGACACGGCACCATGAACTGGATCAACTGTATGCAGCACTTACGCGAGGTGATCGCCTGAAGGTTTGTGCTTGGATATACCAGCTTTGGTACCTTGAACCGCAGTAAAATTTAAGGGCCTCAAATTATTACTACGAACTTCTACTTCAGATTCACATTCAAGCCCTTTCAGGTAAACAAGTACTCACATGATTAAGCTGTTTACAAAGGCAAAAGAAGTACGCTTCGATTGGTTTCGGCAATGTGGAGCGTCTCTTTACCCTTTCTGGTTCTGCAAGAAAAGCATAAAAGGATTGTATGCCTATGAAGAGCACGTTTTTACCAGTTTGCTCCTGCAAGAAAAGAATAAAGGATTGTATGCCTACGAAGAGCACTTTTTTACCAGTCTGCTCCTACAAGAAAGGAATAGAACGTCTTATTTGAACTATCTGTATGCATGTGAAGAAGGAACACATTCCACGGACTACAAGTTTGAAGCATCCCTGATCTGACGTTTGGCTAGGAGGAGCAATTCAAGCATACATCTAAGGTATGTATTAAAATTTTGAAGTAATTTATGTTATTTCCTAAATTGCACTGCCAACTTCATCTCTGTGCTTCTAGGAAAGGAGGGGCACTAGTTAATGCTAAAGAAATTACATACAGATCCGGATAAAAATACGGCTCTCTGAAGCCCTATTTGTTGTGATCGGTACCACGTACTGTTTGCGCACTGCAGCGCCGCCTTCTGCGGTCGACCCGTCTTGCTCCATAACACCATTTGTATCAGGTATAGTAGTAGCTAGGGAATCACAACTCAATATAGTAGTATCTCAGTAATGCTATCTAATGCTGAAGATGTACACGTCGTTTTAATTTCGTTCATGCCATTGCCATCTAGGGAAGGAGGCAGCACATGAGGACAGAGCCCTATTGGCTAGCTTAATCAAGGTCATCAAGGTTATTCCAAGTTTCCAAGTATTTACGACCAAGCAGGCATGAATTACTTGTCTTATGTTTAACATATATTTACCGATTACTATTGCAACAAAACATTTTCTGTTATATTTTCTTATTAACAAACATAGATACTTACCTGTACTAGTATTGTTCTCTTCATATTATCTATGGGCCTCATGCATTAATAAACATATTCAAATATATTGATTTTACCTTATAAGTCTCTTAAAAACATGTAATTTACTTTAGAAATCTCAAGCACATGCTGTATAATTCTTCCAAATTCCATTAATTTTGTATTTCTTAAGTAGTGATACTTAAAACAAAATTTGAAATGAAGTTCTATGGCTGGTTTTTAGAACAAATATGCTCTCTAAACCAGTGTTTAAAGTATAGATGCATATGGTACTTATATTAATGTTTCATACTGTTGTCTTGCATTTCTCCAATGTGGATTGCACATGCATGCTAACTAGTTGAGAAAAAAGTAGGACATAGTACGAAAATTTGTTATTCAAATGCAAAGAAGTAATTTCTTATTTAGCAAAATCCATGTTGAATAATATACACTGTTGTGGCGAACAGGAGCTCTAAGGCATACAAAATATAATAAGCAATGGAGAGCTTGATGCAATTATTTTATGACTGGGAAATCCAATTGCTTGTGCTCATCAGCTTCAAACTACAAATGTTTCTTCTCTTTACTGGTAGCCTCCGACGGCGTAGCAACAACATGTTCCTTCGGCTTTCCATTTGGATAGCTTATTTAGGAGCAGACTTGGTAGCTGTTTATGCCCTTGGCTACATCTCACGACATGATATTATCACTGGAAAGCCTCATGTCACCACTGGAAAGGACAAACTCCCACTGGCTTTCTTTTGGGCGCCCTTCCTCCTCGTCCATCTTGGTGGGCAGGACACCATTACCGCTTTTGCCATTGAGGACAACAACTTGTGGTTGAGGCATTTGTTAAATCTAATGGTGCAAGTGGTTTTATCTTTGTATGTTTTCTGGAAGTCAATTACCAAGCATAGCCTAAACATTCTAGTTCCGGGATTCTTTGTGTTTCTTGCGGGAATTATCAAGTATGGAGAAAGGACATGGGCCCTCAGGTGTGGCAGCCTTAAAAGCCTCCAGAGCTCCGCTGGACATCATTATAAGCAACGGTTGCCAGAACCAGAAGTGATTGATGGGGGCTATTCTAACACTGTTTATGATGCTCTGCGTTCAATGCTAAGTGTCCATTATATCTTTGCTGCACGCACTTACTATATCACAACTCGGCAGGTCAACAGACCATTTGAGGTACCAAATATAAATGAAATGCCCAAGATGATGGATATCCAACTTGGCATGATGTATGATGATCTCTACACTAAAGCTCTTGTGCTGCGGACAAGAAGTGGCATCATACTCCGGTGTATCTCAATGGTATCAGCTGCAGTTGCTTTTGCGCTCTTCTTTGTAAGCAGCAAACAGAGGTACAGCAGAGTAGACATTGCAATCACCTATGTCTTATTCATTGGAGGCTTTCTTCTTGAAGTCTGTGCAATCTTTGTGATGGTGGTGATGTCGCCATGGACTTGGGCGTGGCTGGAGGCTAGAGAGTACCATAGGCTCGCCCGTATGTCCTGGTTTCTTCTTTCTAGTAGTTTTGGATGGCCAGAGAAAAGGCCGGTGTGGTCAAATTCCATGGGACAGTACAACCTGGTGAGCTCATTGGCGGTCCGTGACAAACCAAGGCCGTGCAAGCAACGATTGTTGATCATGATCAGCAAGATGGTGTATTTAGTCGATGCAGAAAAGGAAGATTCGTTTTGGATGAACAAGCTACTGGACACCCAGTACGTCGAGGTGGATAAGGAGATGATGGAATGTGTCGTGGAGGGGATTAGTCGCTTAAGAGACGAAATAATCAAGGGAAACGAGCCCCGACAATGGCCGAAACTTGGTCCATTGTTGGCGGAAACACAAGGGTATTTTGGCGAGGATTTTGGTACAAGCATTCTGAATATGCATGTGTTCACAGAGGTACACTTGAGTAAATGCCACCCTCCTTCGGACAATGTTATGGTGGATGCCTGCCGGAAACTGTCCAACTACATGATCCACCTCTTGGTTAACCGGCCTTCCATGCTGCCGCTCTGTGCCAGTGTGGAAGCTACACTTGAATTGTGGCAAGAGTCTCTCAAGGGTACGGAGATCATCGGCGGCAGCAGTCGGAAGGACAAGAACTCCATTCTACGCGGCTTGGACGAGCTAATCAAACAACGTCTGGAAAACAACTACGAGCCCCCGCCAAGCAAGGAGACACTGGAGGAGATCAGGGACGTGTGGATAGGCCTCCTCCTGTACGCCGCCGGCAAGTCTCGGCCGGAGGCGCACGCGGCGCAGCTGGGCAGAGGAGGGGAGCTCCTTACCTTCGCCTGGCTGCTCTTGGCCCACCTTGGGCTCGGGGACTCCGGCGGCATCAGGTTTGAACTTATGAATTATTCAGGTGTGCACCAGGCCTGCGCCTTCCATCTTCCTGGTCCTGGAAGATCATCGCCGCAATGACAACAAAATTTATTTGTTGTTAAACTAGAGTGGTCGACCGATATATATGTCTTTTTTCCCGTTTGAAATGTAGTGTGTTCGATGGCTATGGCAGATGAATAAACTGAGGATCTCCATCCATGTTTGTTTGGTTCACTGTAAACCGTACTAGCATACTGGGTATGTACGTTTGTTTGGTTCACCGGAAGCATTTGTTGGTCCGATTGTTCTGTACATTCCTTTTAATAGGCTGCTGCTGCTGCTGCTTCTTCTTCCACTTTCACTAATCGGCATATGCATGTATTGTTGAAACGGAACAGAGTAGTAGTAGTACACTACAAACTAGCTTTGAACTTGGGCATGGTTGGAGGCTCGAGACTGCCACAGGCTCGCTCGCATGCACGCCCTGGCTTGTTTTATCCACAGCCGTATTGGTTGGGCGGAGAAAAGGCCCCTGTGGTCGAATACAATGGGGTAGTACAGTGTAGGGAGCTACATGGGCTAAGGTGATCAGGAAGATGGCGAGCGTGGTTGGCGTCCGAAAGGAGAGGCTCTCGTGGCTGACGCAGAATATGTCCAGGTGGACGACACGACCATCAAGGGACTCAGTAATCGGATGAGGTTCCCTGAGATGCAGGCACGCAAAGAAATAAACACTGGAGAAGAAGAGAGACATTTGGATGGGGTTTCTCATCTGCGCCGCCGGCCGGAGATGCACGCGGGGCAGAGGAGGGGAGCTCCTCGCCTTCGTCTGGCTGCTCTTGCCAAGCCGGGGCAGCCGCCCGGGTCTCCCGGGCGAGACCTCCCAACTACCACCACCACCAACCCCCACACACACACACCACCCCCACCCGCTGCTGCCATGGAAGCTCGCTCGGAGCAGGCACAGCCATAGAGAAGGACCGGAGAAAGAGAAGATACCGTGACACACATGGGCTGACTGTCAGTCGGCAGGTCTAATCCAAGTGAATGAAGTGATAACTAACTCTAACCAACAATTCCCCATTCGATTTCGGTCATTCCCAACTAGGCACTCTAGCTCGCAACGCCGGCCGCCGCCCACATGCCCACACCAAGTTGTGCCGCCGAGGCACCGAACCGGAGCCACCGACGGCAAGGGCGACGCTGGTGGGGGCTGCGGGCTGAGGCAAAGCGACGCGCGGGACGGCGGGAGCTTGGCGCGGAGCGGGCAGGGGCTAATGTGCAGCGTGACATGACGCGGACGGAACTGAGGGGTTAGGTGCGGACAAGCGACGCACGAGACAGCGGGAACTCGGCGCGGTGCAGGGACGGCTGACGGGCGAAACTACGACCGTGGTTCGCGAGGGAGGCCAGGCACGGACTGAGCTTCAGCTAGGAGCCACCAAGCCAGCAGCCATGTTTGCCCAATTGCCCCTCAAATCACGTTGTGCCTCGGTATTTTTTACACTACAAGCCTCAGGTTTCCCAAATTCCTGGTTTCGCCACTAATTCTGGAATGACAGCGATCCACGTACTTCTAGGTGTACATAGATTAAGCAGCAGATGAGACTATCATGTTCTAAGTTTTATGTGTTTGGAGAGAAGCGATGGTGTTTGCAGAGTTCTGGTGGAAGCCGGCAAGGTCAGAGGGGATGAGGACCCACCTTCAACTGGTCCACGGTCAGAGTCAGTTGTATTTGCTATGCATTGAAAGTTTTTTGACAATCCGTGAACAAAGTTGAAAAGCTTGTTTTCTGTCAAATAAAATAAAGTAAGACAACTGTGAATTACTCTACGCCTAAATGCACCAAAATGTATTTTAATTTTTTGGAAAATAACTTATAGAAATATGAGGTTTTAGTCAAATGATTTCGAGCCTACTGTCTAGTTGTTGAACCAAAGTGTCTCCTGCTAATGTTTATACAAATATGATGTTATTTTTCCCTAGAGTAATAACATGAGGAACCTATAAGAATTAAGGACGACACATGACTGGTTCTTCAGCTTCATGCTGCTGCATCATTAAACTGACATGAAAAATCACCAGGTTAACATTAATGGACGGGAAAAGCCCATAGACATGGAGAGCATCATTGGCAAAGAAAATAAAACTAAGCTTGGATATTAATTTAATGACCCAATATACTAACAGAACATGTATCTCACAAACGGCTACATATTAGGTGTAAAATGCATTGCTACAGGAGATTTTTCATGAGTGTTAATTAACAACTTCAGAAAAATGTGTAGTCAAGCAAGAATAAAAAAGCATCAAAGAAATAAAGATTTGGTGGACTGATGTTAATGTGAATCAATGCATTCGCTCCTGGCTTTTAGAAAACAATGGCACTAAAATCCATTTGCCCAATTCAGGATTGTGAAATTAAAAAAGATTTCAAATGTTGTAGCCCTTCTACTTGTCAAAAACTACAATTCGACTTACCTGAGATTAGTAACCAATAAAGATCATAGTAAATGCAGTAAGCTACAAATCTTGTGTTCTAAGATTAAAACTATCATAGTATGTTGAGCATGGGTGACTTATATCCTAACCCCTAGGACTTGGAGATGTGTTCTACAAGGATTCCTATCTTAATCCTATTATGATTAGAATTCCTGCTTCCTTTTGCAGGAGAACTATAAGGCACTATATAAAGCCCTAACGGGTGGTCATGAAGAACACAAGTCACAAACCAACTCATTCAAAGCAAGAGGTGCACGAGAGGATTAGAGGTTAAGTTATTCTTTAGCACTAGATTCTTATATAGGGCCAGAATCCGAAGGTCCTAAAGGTTCGAGAGGGTTGTGAGAGAGCGACAATCCCTTGTACTCTTTTGAGGTTGTGCTTAAGGAATTTGCGGTCGGTTTCGCCAAATATTTCTCTCATCGTGATTATTTCCTCTTTGTTATTTGGTGCCCTCTAAGAGATTCATCTACTTCGTTCTTGATATCGTGCACGTCGTGCTATATCTCACAACTCTGATTCGATCTGAGGGCTGCTGCGCATAAGAAGAGGTATCATAGTATAACAAGTGATACCGGAGGCAAGGCTAGATTAATCTAATTTGCGAGAAGGTCAGTGAAACATCAGGTGGCATAAAATCAAGATCGATATCGACGATGTGGAATCAAGTCGAGAAATTTGACAGCGGAGGAAAATTCACCATGTGGCAATGTGTGGTGAAGGACCCAACAAGGGTTAATAGATGCTCTTAGAGGGGACAAACTGGAAAAGACGTTCGATGAAGACTAGAAGGTGATGGAGTGGAAGGCTGTCAGTACAATCCGTCTATGTCTCTCTGATGAGGTCAGGTACTCGATGATTAAGGAAAAATCGTCGAATAAATTATAGAGTGACGTAGAAGAATTGTATATGGCAAAATTGCTGACAAACCGATGAGTGTTGAAGCGACAACTGTTCAGGCTGCTCATGGAGAAAGGCACATGGTTCGTTGACCATCTCAATATCTTCAAAAAGCTTATCACACAGCTTGCTAGTGTGGATGAGAAAATTGAGTAGAACGATAAGGTCGTCATATTGATGTCATCTCTACCACCATCATGGGAGCAATTAGTGATGAATATTTTCATCGAAAAAAATACTCTCAACTTTACTAAAGTAGTGATACATCTATTGGAGGCAGAGTCCTTGAAAAAGCCATCAGATTTTTCATCCTCGGGTAATCAAGCATTGGCTACCGTGGGTGTTGTAGGCAAAAGCAAAAATCACGGGAAGAAAAGGGTAAGAGTAAGGGCACACATGTATGTTATCTACGTGACGTGAAATGTCATGTGACAAAGGATTGTCCAAGTTTAAAGCAAATGAGGGGAGCATGCTTAGTGATGGTAGCGAAAGATGATTCGGACGTACTAGTCGTTAATCAATTAGATATTTCTTATGGATGGATATTATAATTCAGGCTGTTGCTTCCATATATGTTCGGTAAGGAAGATGTTTGACGAAGAATCTCTATGAGCTGGCACATGAAACTGTTCACTTAGCGGATTGCAAGGAGTATGCAATTACTAATGTAGGAACAATTACATTCGAGATGTATAATTGAGCACATCGCACATTGATAGGAGTTCGGTATGTTCTTGACTTAAAGAAGAATCTAATATATGTGAGGTCGTTTGAACTTAAAGGTTATGAGGTATCACTTCGATGTGGAGTCATGCGAGTTACTTACAAAGGGCGGGTAATTATGAAAAGTATCTGGAGCAATGAAGGATATTGATTAATAGGTAATCATAAGGGAAGAGCAACTAACGGGAGGTCTGATAAAAATCCTGATCAGGAAAAAGAAACTTTGTCGTTAACGGTAGGTACTCAAATCTCATCTGCAATTATGCGCGGAACTACAAAGACAATTGCAAAATCTAGCAGACGCAAGGATGAATGTGCGAGCGGTTGGAAGAAGGAAGACGTGGTGGGACCAACCACGCAGTACCGACGAGCAGGTGGTGGTACAAACATATGACATGGAGAGTTGTAGGAAGAGGAGTTATGGCTAACCAAACTACACAACGAAGGAGCTCTCGGGTGGAGGATTCGAGTGGGCTAGCCCGGATACCAACACGCACATTGTGGTGATGTGCATGAGCCACTGTGGTAGGGGCACTCCCAAAGGTGGGAGGAGAAAGAAAAAATGGAAAACAAAAAACAAAAATAGTAGAGCCGACTTAGAGCGAGTTCTTGGAGGAGTACGGTGACTTCAACGGATAGGAGTCAATGTGAAAATTGTTAAGTATAGGTGATTTGTATCCTAACCTCCTAGGACTTGGAGATGTGTTCTATAAGGATTTCTATCTTAATTCTATTAGGACTAGGATTCCTACTTCCTTTTAGAGGAGAACTATGGGACACTATATAAGGCCATGAGGGGTGATCATGGAGAACATAATCCACAAACCAACTCATCCAAAGCAAGAGGTACACGGGAGGATTAGAGCCTAATTTATTCTTTAGCACTAGATTCTTGTATAGGGCAAGGAACCGTGGGTTCTAAAAGGTTCGAGAGGGTGGTGAGAGAGCGACAATCCTTTATACTCTTTTCTTGAACTAAAGATCAATCATAAAAAAAAATACAAGAAAAGAAATGGATGATGCAACAAGAAAGCAAATGGAACTTAACTTTCACGAAAAAGAAGGTTGTGCTTAAGGAATTTGTGGTCGGCTTCGCCAAATATTTATTTCTCGTTATGATTATTTCATCTCCGTTATTTGGTACCCTCTACGAGATTCATCTACTTCGTTCTTGATATCGTGCACGCTTATGTTGTATCTCGCAACTCTAATCCGATTTGAGGGCTACTACGTATAAGAAGAGGTATCAGAGTATAACATAGTACAAATATTTCAAGAACTAACTACAAAAAAAGATTTCTGGACTTTCGATAAAAGTAAATTGCAATGGCCAAAATATGCAGAGATTGCTTCACATTGTCTTACCTAAATGATTGATAAAACCAAAGCTCTACCTATCTTTGGAAAGACCACCCGTTCAAGCTAAATAACACCTTAGCCAAGATAAAATAAATAGTCAAATCACAAAACTTAGACTTGTAATCTCGAGGACTTTCTGAAAAATCATATAAGAGAGATTAGGGAAAACTTCACCAACTAATCCAGACGTGACATGGTTGATCCAGACTGGCAGCAAAGGTGACATAGATCTAGGGAGAGGTGGTATCGATCCCAATCGGCAACGGGCTGAGAAGACGACCTCAATGACCAAGCGGGCGGTGGATTTCTAGTAGGCAGCAAATGGTACACACAGGAGAGGTTCTCATGAGGTGGGAAGAAAAGAGCAAAAAGAGGAGAGGACAATGCAGAATGAGAAGAAATAAAGGCAATAAAAAAGACTGGAGATGGACTGCCTGCCCATTCCAAGGGCGAATCCAATAGGGGCTTCATTAGGATCAAGCCTATCCTCCACTCCGGTGCTAGTACCCCCTCCCTCAGTCGTGGCCTTAGCCACCCATGGCCCTCTACCGAAGAAGAACAGAAACAGAGGAAGAAGAAGAACAACTGGTTGTCGGTTGGAAAATGAAATTTTGGGTCCTTGCTCAAGCCCAGAAGGCCCAACTACGGCGTCACATCCACCCCACATTGCCGGTTCCCCAATCCCCATCCACTCGCGCGGCCAGTCTATCGAACAAGCCATGAGACTAAGAGGGGAGCCGAGAGCGCACCTGGCTGTAGAAGAAACCCTAGGCCGCTAGGTGGGCGACCGGCGATGGCATTGTGCAACGAAGATGAGGGGAGTCGTCCAGCTGGGGAGGGGTGTGGCCGAGTGGAGAAGCCGAGGGGCTCGACCTCCCCGGGCGGCGGCGTGAGGAGCCAAGGAGGGGGATAACACGACACTGCACCGACGCTATAGGCCTGTGGGCACCGGGCGGGCTGCATCGTCTGTGCGGTTGCGCGCCCGCGCCTAAAGGCATGTTTGCTTGGAAGCCTCGTAGCCTTTTGCCTGGCCAGGAGAGGACCTGGCGGCTGCCAGTTGACTGCTTGGTTTCTTCCCGCGTAAGTTGCCAGGACCAGGCGCATAGCTCAGCCAGGCGCTCAAAATCTGCACCTAGGAGCTAGACAGCTCCGATCTACCGTTCGTAACTTCGATCTAACGTTCTATTTTTCATTTACCAATTTCAAGCACAGGCTTCTAACCAAACAACTCATCTTCGGGTTTGCCTGGCCAGGCAAAAATCATCTACTTTTCAGGTTACTTTCAGGCACTACTTTTTCTCAGACATGGAATCTAAGGCACCAACCAAACAAGCCCTAAGACCCTGAGCCAAGGAGGCCAGGAGAGGATAATGGGGCGCTTGAGCCAATTTGCCCGGACAGCTACTGCCTGCTGACTTCCTACATATTTGGTATATATTCTTGTCTAGTTGTCTTCTTGCTTAGTTTATTTCTTTTATTCTTTGCTCTTTAGCATATATCCATATACTCAAGTAATATATTGTCTAGTTAGTACTCCCTCCGTTTTTAAATACATGACGTTTGACCAAATGTACAGTCAAACTTATATAACTTTGACCATTACTTTTCATATGATTTTGTTAGTAAAAAATTACAAAATTATTATATTATGATAATATTTATTATGACAAATCTAATGATACTATTCACTCATGATCAATCTAAATAGTTTTTCATATATTATTAGTTAAAGTTAGATAAGTTTGACTGCACGCTTGGTCAAACGTCATGTATTTAAAAACGGAGGGAGTAATATAGTTATATACTTGTGTTTGCTGTAGATTTGCAAGAATAGAGAAACGAACTTTGCATAACTATTTCACAAGTATATTTATATGTTTTAGAGATGCACTACTCATTAGCGAGGCAGTGGCGGATCTAGGATTTCCGGAATGAGTGTTTGGAGTTAACAAAATGTAGTTCAATATTAAAAGTCCTTCAGAATGTATATCATTCCCTCCCACCAATTACCTCCAACCAAACAAGCCGTTGGGATCATAATGCCAAGCAGCCAAGTCTTCCATCTAATCATAGACAGGGCATCCTCTGAATAATCCTAGCATCCTCTTCCCAAAACGCTTGTTTTACTTAGATCTTCGTCCCAGTTGGATACAGTCGGGTTCCAACACCTTTTGTAAGCAATGTGTTACCTTGTGGAGTAACTAGTAGTGGTGTTTGGATAAAGAGTGTAGGAGAAGGGTCCCCGCCCTACCTTGAGCCGACGATAACCTCGGCGAGGCTTGACACATCGGGGTCCAAGGACCAACCCCAGATGAGGTCTGGGGGCCAACCTCGGCTATGCGTGATGCATCGACGAACCCACTCCAGACCTGGTCCGAGGTAGCCACACGGCGATTGTTTGTCGATACCAGCATAGACGAAAGGCCGACGACGTCGTATATCTTGAACGTGGTGGGATCCACTTGACGCGATGGACAGAAGTACCCTCGGAGCAAGGTAAGCCCAAAGAGTAACGATGTAACTTAAGTGATCTCCCCCTCCCCCTTTATAAATAGGACCTCTTGTAAATGGGGAGAGGATGATCACTTGTAACTCTTTTCACACATATGCAATATAATGGTACGGACCCTTGTGTGTGATTCTTGTTAAGGTCCCCTTCACATCTTTGGTGGTCGACGCATCCGACTAGGAGTGCCACAATTTTACTGTTCAATCTTGCATCGATGACAAAGTGATTAGACCTAATCACTTCGAATTGAAAGATGTTTTAGTTCAAATTCGTTGTCAATACTTTTGCTTTTTGCTTTTGCTTTTGCTTTTGCAAAAGCCAAAAGCCAACCAAAGAGCCCAAAAGTCACATGTGCTTTTGCCCGAAAGCAGCTTTCACTGCAGTACAATTTCAAAAGCACCTCTCCCCCTGCTTTCACTGGCTTTTGGATGGACAACTTTGAGAAAATTACACACTGCCACTGGTTATGAAAAGGAAAAAAACGGTTCACTCGCTTCTATTCCTCCCTTCCCCATCCGCCTGACGCCTCGCTTCTAGGGTTCCTCCGCCGCCACTTCGCCGAGGCGGCGGCCAGATCCGCCGGACGCGCGCTTTCCTCGCTTGTCGCGCGCTCGCGCGGCGCCGAACGTCCGCCCAGCCGAGCAGCAGATCGATCGCCGCGCAGCCCAAAGACGCCCCAGCGTGGCCGCCAACCCACCAGGCGCCCAGTCGCCTCGCTCCTCGTACTCATTTGGAGTCTTGAAAGGTCTTTTGGAGTCTTGAAGCAAAAGTGGCATATTTTGAAGGGCATGCCAAGTTTCAATCCTCGTACTCAGAAGCAGATCATTACGGCTTGTCTTGCTTTGCATAATTTTATTCGTGACAGCAAATTGCGTGATAAGGAGTTCGAGAGATGTGATGCCAATGAGGATTACTTGGTACAACATACAAGTGGCATGACACAAACACAAGGGGATGGTAGTGAGGATGTGGAGAACGAGGATACCATGAATACCATTCGTACTAGGATAGCAGATGCTTTGGTTAGTGCGAGAGGAGACTAGTTATGTTGAGAGATGGCATCGTTGTATAAGCCCTTTGATGGATATTATTCTATGGATGAAAAACTAAGAAAAACTACGAAAATTATTTTTATCTTGCTAAAATAGTCTTTTTCATGTGAATTAGTGAACAAATTATTTTGTTACGAGCAATTTCCATATAAACATGTCCCTAGGCCTCCAAGGACATTACATGTATTTCTTACACAGCCTACAGTTTGACAGCAGCTCTAACCAAACGGTCTTCTGCTTTTCACACAGCTGCTTTCCCACAGCTGCTTTTCCACAGCCCATAGCCCACAACAGCTTTTTCATAAGCCACAGCCCAACCAAAGGGACCCTAAGTCACACCGTGGTGTATCAAAAAAAAAAAACCTTAGATTCAACCCCCGCCGACGGAACATATTATGGGCCGGGCCTTTTCAAAGCCTCATGCGGACCCAGCCCAGACCAGCCATGCTGGAGCCCACCAACAAAACCAATAGCGAGACCAACAGTCCGGCGTCCGCAACGCCTCTCAAAAATCTTTCTTCCCTGCTTTCGCCACCACGCAGAAATTAAGGACAAAACAATACCACCCAAAAGGAGCCGGAATAACGACAATGCCACATTATCTCGTCTCCTCTCCCGCCGCCGCCGCCAAGCTCGCCGCCGGCGTCCGCGCGTCCCCGCACCGCCGCTGCATCCTCGGCGCTCCCCACCACCACCCCGTACTCTCTCCGCTCGTCCCTCTCCCGTGACTGATTTGGAACTTCCTTTTATTTGCTTGGCGAGCTTAGTGTTTTCATTGGTTTGGTTTCTGGCAGGGCCGCGGCGTCTCTCTGTCGTCCACGGCCGCGGAGCGTGCCGTGGGTCCTTCCATGGCCGCGGCGGAGGCTGGCGCGTCAACGGCGCCGGAGACGAAGACGAGCCGTGGGTGTCTCTGCGCTGGTTCGGTTTAATTGTGGGACGTGGGTGTAAAAGATTATATTTTTTTGCGGGGAATGCGGGGATCATATAATAGATTAAGCTTTTTCGTACTTCAACTTCCAAGCAATTTGTTTCCATGATTTAGAATTGAGTTGCTGTTGCATAAGTTGTGCTGCAACTTGTGAATGATTTGCTTCCCTATGAAAGGGCAAGCGGCAAGCGGACATGAGTTTTGTTGGATTATGGGATTTAGGAGCTATGTGTTTGAAATCACTTAAAACCCTTGCAAAACCCTAATGTGGAAGTGTCATGAAAGGATACAGTGCGGCTTTATGCAAAACCACTTCAACTTTTAAGCAAGTTGTTCCCTCAATTTTTAGAAGTGAATTGGTGATGCTTAATTGTTGTGCAATTTACGAGTGGCTTCTTTCCCTAATGAAGAGTGATCAGCAATTAGGCTTTGTTTGCATAGAAGTTGTGTGTTTGAGTCTTTGAGACCCTCACAAGTCACAAGACCCTAAATCTTAGTTGTCGTAAGGATATAGAATGGCATTTCTTCTTAAAGAGAAATGTATGCTTCAAACGCCTAAATGCATGATTAACATCAGTTGGTTTGGTGTTCCAAGGCCTAAATTGTTGTATGTATACTAATGTCATTACAGGTTATATAACCCCTTGGCATGTTTTTTTTTGGATAAAATAAACCCTTGGCATGTGGTTTAAAGCTCGAACTCGTATATGCAAACTAAAATATTTAACATTTGTACTGCGCATGCTATTCAATGATTGTCTCCTTGAGAATCTTTTGTGTTAGTTGATTTGGTCCTATCCTGAAATCCATATAGATATGCTGATTTGTTACTCTGTGTAAATTGATTGATCTTATTCAGGGTTCAGGTGTTTGAACTTTGATCAAATAGGCATCGTTTTCCAAACAAATAAACATGGGTTCAGTTGTATATTTGTATGCCCATGATTTTCTGTATATTCTCTTTTGGTTTCCTTTATCTCTTTCATAACTTAAAGGCATGTTTCAAACTATGAACTAACAATAAATTCCTACAGCAACAGGAGTCAAGCAAGCACTGATATCATTGTCGGATAAAACAGATTTGGCCTATCTTGGAAATAGTCTTCAGGGCATGGGGTAACCCTTTCATCTTGCGGGGATGCCCCCCTCTCTCGAATTGTATAATTGACACTTGTCTTCTTGTTTTCAAGTTCATGTTAGATGGTGTTAAGTCTTGCTGTGTTTTATAGCTTGTCTCACCATCACCATGATCAATTATTATTTTTTACATCAACCCCTACTTCATAGAGTGCTAATTTATCAATATGTTGCCCTTTCCCAAAGTTAAGCTTTGTGCGTGTTAATAAGCTTCTTATTATAGTTTCTCCCCCGTAGCTGCATGTTTTTCGCAGGCTGAGAGTTCGTATCAGGATCTGGATTTAGTAAAATGATTACCAAAACATGATGTTATACAGGAAGAACCATGGTTCTACTTGGATTTAATGTTTTTTTAATTCTAGTTATGAAGGATCTTATGAGGATTTTGCTGATGTAGGTTTTCTATTATTTCCACTGGTGGCACAGCATCAAGCCTGGAAGCAGCTGGAGTTAATGTTACAAAAGTTGAACACATTACACATTTTCCCGAAATGGTATAACATATTTTTTTTGTTTAATTGCTGCAGCATTTTTTTGAAATATCAGTTGCTATCAAGCATTGTCTACCATGGTTAGTTTAGTAACCCCTTATTCAAATTTGTTGGTAACATTGCAAAAATTGCATATCTTGTAAACATGCTATGGTTGCTTTGGTTGGTAAGTGCATTGGGGCCTTGGGGAGTCAGATGTAATAATCATTCTGTACTTTTCAAAAATCTTCTCATCTGTGCCTCCTGAATCCTCATAATGGTTGTTTGAATAATTGATAGAGATAGACGCAATAGACCACTTTATTTCTGCTTAAGTTCATATCCGCTAGCTGTTGCCATTCCTTTTCAACCTACATTTTGTTTTGCCTTTGCCTGATCATTTAAGGATATGGAGTGGCATATTGAGACTTGAGAGATTTTAACAAGCAGCATAAATTGTGCTTTCCATCTCCACTTATGTTTTTTTGGGGTAATTTCAGCTTGATGGAAGAGTAAAAACATTGCACCCCAGTATACATGGTGGTATTCTTGCCCGAAGAGACCAGGAGCATCATCTGAAAGCATTGAACGAACATGGCATTGGTGAGTTTATTAGTCTATCTGTGTCATCTTCTCTTAACCATTGTAAAAAACCTTCAAGTGTCATGCAGTGTGGTAGCAAACTAACAATCTTGACAGCTGTATTGTCAGTTAACTAGGACTTTTTCTTTGGGAACAGGGACATTTGATGTGGTTGTGGTGAACTTGTATCCATTCTATGAGAAGGTCACCTCTGGTGCAGTTTCTTTTGAGGATGGCATTGAAAATATTGATATTGGTGGGCCTACATTGATCCGAGCTGCAGCCAAGGTAACTGCCTTGGTCATTTGAAATTATTTGCTTAGCAAGCCTTTTTGCGGTGTTGCAAAGTATCTTCATGCAACATTTGAGTTCATGTTGAGTGTTGGCATATATAATGCATGCTATGTATTAGAAATGGATTTTCCATTCATGTATACATGTGGAATCTATGTAGTAGCTGTAGCTCATTAGGAACAGTTGTGCACTTGACACTTGTACTTTTGCTTAATTGTGCTGTCTTTGTATGCCTGACAGAATCATAAGGATGTTCTTGTCGTTGTGGATCATAAAGATTATCCTGCTCTATTGGAATATCTACAAGGAAAGCAAGATGACCAGCAATTCCGCAGGATGCTGGCATGGAAAGCTTTCCAGCATGTTGCTTCGTATGATTCAGCTGTCTCGGAGTGGTTGTGGAAGCAAGCAAACAAAGGTATTGGCCCTACTTTTGGTAAATGATCAGATGCTTATCTGATAGTTTTGTCAACTATTTGTCAGATATCACATTATGATGGTCTTATGTAGGAGAAACATTTCCCCCTAGCTTTACTGTTCCCCTCTCGCTGAAGTCTACACTTCGTTATGGTGAAAATCCTCATCAAAAGGCTGCCTTTTATGGTGACGAGAGTCTTTCTCTAGTCAATGCTGGCGGTATTGCAACAGCAATTCAGCACCATGGAAAGGTGAGAAAATCAAGCCTTTGTCAGTTGTTGCTTCAATAAAATGACACAAATTATTGGAACTTAGAATAGAGCAGTCTCTTTGAAGTTGGTGTTACTAATTGCATGTTTCTCTAACTTCAGTATTTGGTTTGTTCAGTACATATAACTTGTTTCTGGATATTCCTGCTATTTGCGGACTCATGGTGCACTAGTGATGTTTCTTCTGGAGTTTACATATGGAATCTTCTTTACAGGAAATGTCTTATAACAATTACTTGGATGCGGATGCTGCATGGAACTGTGTGTCAGAGTTTGAGAGCCCTACTTGTGTTGTGGTTAAGCACACAAATCCATGCGGAGTAGCGTCCCGACAGGATATTCTTGAAGCATACAGGTTGGCCGTAAAAGCAGATCCTGTTAGTGCATTTGGTGGTATAGTTGCATTCAATACAATAATTGATGAGGTATCCACCAGACTCCATGTTTTGTAAGTTCTAACTTTTCTACTTCTGTTGTTGGCCATGACACATTCATACATTGTCATATGTTTAGGATCTTGCAAAGGAAATCCGTGAGTTCAGGAGTCCTACAGATGGTCAAACACGAATGTTCTATGAGATTGTGGTTGCACCCGGCTATACAGAAAAGGGTCTTGAGATCCTCAAAGGGAAATCAAAGATGCTGAGAATACTTGAGGCGAAGAGAAGTGGAAAAGGGATGCTATCACTCAGACAAGTCCATGGTGGTTGGTTAGCTCAAGAGTCTGATGATCTAACCCCAGAAGACATCACATTTACGACAGTTTCAGAGAAGGCTCCACAAGACAGTGAGCTTTCGGATGCCAAATTTGCCTGGCTTTGTGTTAAGCATGTTAAGAGCAACGCCATCGTGATAGCCAAGGTTATTGCATTTTCCTCTGCTACACCAGAAAATTCGTTGGCAAAAAATAACTTGTTGATTCAGTGAACTAACTCGACGCTGCGATCAATGCTCCAAATGCAGAACAACTGCATGTTAGGCATGGGGAGTGGCCAGCCAAACAGACGGGAGAGTCTAAGAATTGCTTTCAGGAAAGCTGGAGAAGAGGCCAAAGGAGCTGCTTTGGCAAGCGACGCGTTCTTCCCATTCGGTAAGAGAGAAGAATTGCACTGTTGTTACAAGTCTTTGGGTTATCTTTGCACATAGCAGCATTATTCAAGCACTTCAAATCTAATCATTAACTGAACTTTGTCGTGGAACATTATAATAGCATGGGACGATGCTGTTGAAGAAGCGTGCCAAAATGGCATCGGAGTGATCGCCGAGCCCGGGGGCAGCATCAGGGACAAGGACGCCGTTGAGTGCTGCAACAAGTACGGGGTGTCTCTCCTCTTCACCGGCGTCAGGCACTTCAGGCACTAGTAAAAAACCTTGAGCTGCGTCGCCGTCCTCGCATCGTCGTCCCGGGGAAGAAAAAAATCTCTAGAGATGGAGCCCTTCTTTTTGGTACGAATGGGGAAATCTTGACACAGGCTGTCATAATAAAGCTGCTCCTGAGTATGCTCTTGGTTTGATAAACCTGGAGTCTGGAGTGCTTCTCTCTCGATCCTCGAGGACTTGTTATCTTGTACGGCTGTTGTACCATCGGGTGTGAGAAGCTTGAGCTTTTGCGTCTTAAGACGCAGGTGATTTTGGCTTTTCTGAAAGCCCAACGATTACAACTCAAAACTGATCGATGATGATTGCTTTGGCATTTGTCCTGATCAGTGCAGTATCTGTCATAACTCATAAGTGATCAATCTGTTGTTATGTTAATCGTGTCACACTCACATCAGGAAAATAGAAGAGCTAGCTAGTAGATCAGAAGCGTTGTTGAAAGCATGCAGACTGCACACGTGCAAATAACCCCCTGGTATTATTGCGTAACAAGCATATAGTACGGACGATTTTTTTTAAAATAATACTATTTTAATAAAGAATTAAAAATAAATAGTCGATTTTTTTTATATAAAAATAGGCTAATGTTGTCATTTAAAATGGCGATATGGCAAAATCATCATTTCAAATTCGCCCACCTAACAGGCAGTAAATGCCTATGTTGTCGATTCCAGTTTCTATCGTCATTTCAAATAACGATTGGCTTGAAATTATACGCAAATCACTATTTACAATAGCGATAGAAACCCGCACCCCTGTTGCTGTTCCAAATGGTGACAGGGAACACTATAAAAACCACAAAAAATCGATTGGGACTCACTTTAATTCGGAGAAAAAAGAAAGAGGGAGAGGAGGGGAAAGGAGGAGTGACCTAGCGAAGCGCTGCCAGATTGTAGCGGAGGAGGCGAGAGGGAGGAGCAGATCTGGTCGTCCAACTTGTAAGTAAATGTTCCTGCAACTTTATATCTAAATTCGAAACCCTAGTAGGTTATCAAATAAAACTAATGAGACCGGTGGCCGTCTTAGCGCTCCCCGTCCCCAGGCGCACTCTGGGTTGAAGAGGTAAGTTTTGTTCAACTTGCATCCTGATTATTAATTTAGTCTTACGTTCTGCTAACATCATTCAATCCTTCAGACCAGCCCGTCTTGCAGAACAGGGCTACCTTCGAGACTGGCCACAGGAGACAAGATTAAGGGATTGTTGTGCCACCAAGACTAATTAACTTCGTTACAATCCACCCTTTTTTCGATCCCAAAAAATGGCACATGTATCCTAGATGTTTTTCAGTTTGTTGGTTCGTACATGCTGTCGTTTCTAATTCACTAATTCACATAACCAAACCTATGCGTTATGTAATTCGCAACTACATTATGAAGTCTTTCGAATTTTATTCCAAATATTTCGCCTATTTCAAATTTTGTACCCTTTTCGAAAGGAATCAGTTCTGCAAACAATACAATTGTGATAACAACGCGCGTGGCAACCTAAACCCAAATATTTCCGTGTTTTGCTCCGAAGGGGGATATTTTTGCTATTGCGTAACCGAACTCGCATTCCAAATAGGACGTATGAAATTACGTGTTTTCCTTGTATGCCTCACTTTCTATGTATTATCACATGTATCAAAAAAAGTATTATCACATTGAAAAAATGTATTGTCACATTAAATCGATTGATGATTCGTGCATGTTGTCGTTATATTTGGTTAGACCGAAACTCTTAAATTTTTCTCTACTTCATATTTTGTTATCTTTTAGAGAGTGATCGGTTGTACGGACACTTAAAGATATTACAAAAAAAACTTAGTGAAATCGACTAAAATTTGAAGTTGAATTCCCTACAAATATAAATATAATTTTATTTCAATTTCCAGCTCCTATCACCATTTGAATTGGCGACATGCTCTTGTCACCAATTCAAATGTCGAATTAAATCTCTACCGTCAATTGGAATGACAGCAACACTGATTCCATGGTGATAGGGATCCTGTCGCCATCCGACAGGTCCATTTCGCCATTTGGAGACGATATAAGCTCTTTTTTGTAAAAAAAATGTCTATTTATTTCTGTAATTCTATTTAAAAATATATTATTATAAAAAATTCTAGCACGGGCTACATGTCTCACCTGCAACACTGCACGTGCATGCGTACGTGTGTACCCGCACATGCGCTTTCGAGCATCCTGTTGAGGAACCGTCGCTGACGAGTCCAGTTCGATCGAATATACTATCAGCGAATCGGACAGTATGCAAATCTCCTGTCATGGGGTCCAAATACCTGATTATAGATGATGTCTCATAACCAACGAATATCCCATACTTTCGGAGAGGGCCCATTGCAGTACGCTGTGGTGGGGGTATAGGTACATAAACATTGCACCCAAATTTGCGAAGATTAGAAATTTTCAATGCTAACCCCTTGCACTAGTTGCATAGGTGAATGGATGTTATATACCGATGGTCTAAAGTTGATGAGAGTTGATGCGGACAAGACTGCTGTCCCCAACATGTAGTTGGTAAATTATAATTCTGCAAAAGTGATCGGGCAATTAATTTAATTCTTTTAATTAATGGCTCTGCTAGTCCATTCTAGGTGTGGACATGCGGTACAGAATGCTCAATTTTAATTCTCATTGCCATGCAATAATCATCAAATGCATTTGAAGTAAATTCTCCGACTTGTTCATTCTGATGGACTTCACATGATGATCAGGAAAATTATTTTAAATTTTAATTATCTGCGAAATTAGCTTTGCAAAGGCATGATTTCTCGTAGACAATAAACATACATACGACCATTTCGAGGAAGCATCGATGAGTACCATAAAATACCTAAATAACCCTGATAGGGGCTATATAGGACCCCAAATGTCTTCCTGGATATATTCCAGGAATGCAGGGACTTCATCCTTCACTTTCAAAGCAGAAGGTCTAGTAATTAATTTTCCGGTGGCACATGCGGGGCACACAAAATCTTCCTAATTCGGGAAATTCTTTATATCAATATTATGTTCTTGTGAATTGTTAATTATATTTCTCATCATTCTAAGACTTGGGTGGTCTAATCTATCATACCAGAGACAGAAAAGTTCAGAGCTTCTAAATATAGTTTTCAGAGCATTCATATGGAAGTCGTTCTAATCAGTGGCGGACCTAGGATTCTTAGGATGGGTGTTCGAATTTCGGAGCTAGGTTGTCCAGATATGCCGATACCAATACGTTGATATCGTGAGATGTCATTTTCCCCCAAAACACTGATATGATGATACGCGTATATATAATAAAATACAAGAAAAAAACTTGTGCTTGGTCTTGGTAGAGGCCATGTCTTCTTTTTCAAAAAAAAAATGCTTAGTCTTGGTCGTTGTTGTTTTTTCACTTTTTTTGTTCCAGGTTATAGCAGTTAGACTGCTAAAACTTATTTTCTTTCTCTAATAGTGATCGGTAGAGCTCTTGCCTTGTTTTTCAATTTTTTTTACAAATGCATATCTTGCTGATCCTGCTCTCTTTTGCTCTTTTCCCATCAACAAGAACCTAATCTAAGAATGTTCCTTCTATAGAGCAAAAAATAGCATGTAAACATATGTAACAAGGGCATAACTATTTGTTCATTACCCCATGCAAAGATTGTATTTTTGTACAACATCTATTAGAAAGAACCAAGAAAAAGCAAAGGAAGAGGCTAGACTCCAGAAACAACCGGAGCTAGAGCAGAGCAGAGCTAGGGAGAAGAAGTGGATTGCGCGGAACACACCTAGATCTGGAGATAGGACGATGATGGTGAGCTGGATATGCTGCTCCCTTCCCGCCGCCACGCTCCCCCCTGGCCACCGCGTTGCCCCTTGTTGCCACCCGCTTCCTTCTTTCCTGTTTGTCGCGCTATCACCCACTTGCTCGCGTTGCATCTCTGTTCGGACGTGCAAGTGCACTGCCGCACGCTCGCCCTATGCCACACTACTACAAAACAGGCAATAGCAGACACCTCATCACAGACGGTTCCAAAGGAGCCGTCTGTGTTGAACTTATACAGACGGTTCCCTTTGGAACGTCGGGCTCCGCTCGTGATATGTCCTCATCACGAGCGGTTCTTATTACCAACCGTTTGTGATACTTCACGAGGCGGTTGGTAAAAGAACCGTCGTGATGAGGACATATCACGACGATACATATTAAGAACCGTCGTGAAGTATCACGGGCGGTTGCGTAATATGAACCGTGCGTGATGAGGACAACTTATCACGAGCGGTTTGTAAATAAAACCGTCAGTGAAGTATCACGAGGCGGTTTTAATTTTAAACCGTCGTGATAGCTACTATCACGAGCGGCTCTATTAAATAACCGTCGTGATATTATTATCACAAGCGGTTCCCATATAAGCCGTCGTGATATACAACCTCTTCTCCCGCGAGATGTGTCTCTTCACCATCGCACAACCGTCTCTTCGTCTCGCACGCCGACGATACATGCGTCTCTTCGTCTCACGTGCGATTACTCCTAATTCTTTATATAAGGCGGAATAATTCACGAAGATTAAACTCCTCCCATCGCTCTTCGTCTCACGGTTTTGAGTCGTCAATCGCCAAGGTGAGCATGCGAGCGATCGAGCCGACACCAAGGCGAGGAGGTCGGTGATCGCGCTCTTTCTCACGATGTCGTCGTCGACATCGTCGGCGGTGGTCGCGAGCTCTCCTCGGCCCATGGAGGACCTATGCACCCTACGATTAACGTCGTACATCTTTATGTCTACAATATACGTGCGTACATACTACTATTTATTCTAACATCTTGAATGTATGTGCGTATAGTTGCAAGACCTTGTACAAGGTGTCCAAGGCAGCGTGGGGAGGCGCGTGGCGGCTGAGCGAGAGGAGGCGATGAAGTGGCGGGACAACGGCGCTACCTGCGTCGTCAACCACCGCCGCCGGCGGCAACCCGGGCTTGTTTCATCGTCGGCCTCGGGCTTGTCTTGCGCCCCAAGACATCGGCGGCCTCATGTTCCTTGAGCAGGCGGCGTGGCGGCCACAAGGCTGCGGCCTCGTGCTCGGTCTCCTCCTCTACGGCGGCGAGGCGCGCGGCGTTGGGAAGCACTACATCGGCCAGTCGAGGCGAGCCGACCGGGCGGGTGCGAGCGGCCAAGACCAACCGGAGTGCGGCGGTGCGAGGCTCGCTGCGGACATGGTCGAGCGTGGGGGAAGAAGGCGGGCATCGGGCGGGCCAGCTGGCGGGTGTGGCGCTGTCGGAGGATGGCCACCGGTGCACGAGCATTGGCTGCGGTGTGGAAGGGTGGGGCGACTCGTCGTCTTCTGCGATGACATTGCGAGGATTAGGCATGAGTATACCGATTTCTTTGCAAAGGTGTTAGACTATTTGCCATAAAATTTTAGTTTTAAGGTTTCTAGAAAGGTGGTGCGGTGGACTATTTTCCAAATTAAATGAATTTTAATGCACCAAAATATACGGTTCACAAGGGCGGGAGCGATTACAATTCCACGTTGACATCAAAATATCGTCGACATATTACAAGTTCATAACACATGATGTTATGGAATAAATTAATTACAATGGAGTAATTTCTTAATTAAAATATAGTCCTTCATGATGATCGGCGCATATAGCTAGCTTTCTCATTGGGTTCTTCCTCGAGCGATGCGTCTCCGAAAGGAGGCAACTCGTCAAATTGATTGTATTCTTCCTCATCCACTACATTCTCAACTCCGACAATCCTTCTTTTTCCATGAAGAACTACGTGGCGCTTCTTATTTGCGGGTCGGTTACATAGAAGACTTGAACAACTTGTTGCTTGATCGAATGGTTCGTCTTTGTATCCGACGCGATCGAGGTCCACGGTAGTGACGCCGTGCTGTCGACCTTCACATGTGGGAGATGGACCCAACGGCACCGAAATAGGGGATCTTGAAAAGCACGTAGTCGAGCTCCCATATCTCCTCTATTTGCCCATAGTACGATCTCCTCGACCCATCGATCGAATGCATCTATCACGGACACCGCTGTTACGGATCGTGCTCTTCCTATCTGAGCTGCCGTATAAAATGTGTACCCATTTATGTCGTATCCTTGCCATGTGACAATTGTAAATTGTGGCCCTTTGCCAACCATAGCAAAGTATCATCACTTGATGACCTCCCGGACATGATTCGCACTTTTACCCATTCGTTGAACCGACGGTTGTGCTCTCTCGTGATCCAAACCTCCGGCCGTGCAATTGCATTGGCGTACCATGTCTTTGTGCTCGTCGATGTCGGGGCGGTTGGGTCATGTGTTGCAAGACCGTGAAATGGGCTTGGCGTGCGTATCGGATCGGGAGTGATTGATTTCCTTCCGATGGTCCGATACCATCGACCTTCCCTCATGGCGAGATAGAGGCACACCTATCGGTTCCACGAGCCATGTAGTCGACGCGAGAACTCAATGACCTCTTCGGTTGCATAACCTTCGATGATGCTTGCCCTCGGTCGAGATCGATTCCGTCGTAGGACTTGAGAATTCCATATACCTCTCGAGCGGGTACATATGGCGTAGGAACACAGGACCGCATATCTTTATCTCTTTCACAAGATGAACAATGAGATGGACCATAATATCAAAAATGACGGAGAAATACATCTCAAGTTGACATAGAGTCGTCACCACCTCGGCTGTAGAGCATCTAGTCCTTCGGGATCGATGACCTTACGAGCAATTAAGTTGAAGAAATAACACGACCTCAAGATTGCCACTTGGACCTTGTTCGGCAAGATACCCTAATTGCAACAGAAGCATTTGTGTCATCGGCACATGACAATCATGAGACTTCATACCAATTAATTTCAAATCTTGCATAGAAACAAGTTTCTTAATGTTAGCGGAGTAACGGACGGGACTTTGACACCATGCAAGCTTTGGCATAATTCATTTCTCTCGGCCTTGGACATAGTGTAGCAAGTGGTGGAAGGTATGTTCGTCCTTTATCGGTCTCTTTCGGTGCTAACTCGGTCCTTATGTTCATATCAACCAAGTTGCGTCGTGCGTTAACACCATCCTTTGTTTTGCCACTAATGTTGATGAGAGACCAATCAAGCTTTCACATACATTCTTCTCCACGTGCATGGCGTCGATCGATGTGAACTTCTAAGTGCTCCCAATAAGGCAAGTCCCAAAAATTGACCGCTTCTTCGGATGTTCTTCGCGGGTTTTAATTTACATCCCTTCCCAAGCACAACATCGATATCCTTAACCATATCATAGACCTCTTTCCTCTAAAAGCCCTTGGAGCCGAATCTGTCCTCCTTATTTCCGTCGAATTGTTTTTCATCTTGCGGTATGGGTGACTCACAGGAAGGAACCTACGGTGGCGCATATACACGATTTTGCACGAGTTGTTCACCATACACTCTCGTAGCATCTAAGCGGTGCGGACGGGCTTTGGCTCCTTCGTCTCTGGCTTGACAGTTACCAAGGGCGGGAAAATCATTGATAGTGCGAACAACATGGCGCGTAAAGAAGTTCTCGTTTATGCGCATCCCATACTTGTACCCCTTCGTTCCACGGTGTCACAAGATCATCCAAGAATGGTGCTAGGTACACATCAATATCGTTCCCGGTTGCTTGGCCCTTGGATAAGTAGTGACATCAAAATGTACTTCCGCTTCATACACGACCAAGGAGGAAGGTTGTACATACATAGGTTCACGGGCCATGTGCTATGTCGGTGCTCATGTTACCGAAAGGATTCATTCCATCCGTACTCAACCCTAACCTTATGTTCCTCGGTTCCGCACCGAACTCTTTGAAGGTCCGATCGAAGTTTCTCCACTGCGCGAATCGCGGGTGTCTTAGTTTTCCATCTTTCTTACGCTCCTCAGAGTGCCAACGCAGCAATCTTGCCTCCTTTCGGTTCACAAATAAGCGCTTCAAGCGTGGGATCACAGCGAGATACCACAACACCTTAGCAGAGGTCCTTGCTTCACCTTAGCGATATTCTTACGCTTGTATCGGGATGCTTTGCACACGGACATACATGCAAGTCTGCATACTCTTTACGATCTGAGGATACAATCGTTCGGACATGCATGTATTCTTTCTACTTCCATTCCCAATGGACAAAGAACCTTCTTGGCTTGGTAGGTGGTGCTTTGGGCAACACGTTTCCCTCCGGAAGAATGTCCGCTAGGAGACCTAACAACGCCGTGAAACTCTTGTCGGACCAACCATTGCTCGCCTTCAATTTCAGCGGTTCAAATCGGTTGACAACCTTGTGTATTCGGCTTGCGGCCAGGAACAAAGGTTTCCCGAGTCCTCCATTAAGCGCTCGAATTTACAAAACTCTCTCTCACTGTAGTTTCATTCGCATCGCGTAGCATCGATCCAGTTGTCATCGTGCGACCTATCGTCATCAAAAACACATCCACATCCGGCATATCGTTGACTTCCTCGTCGATGTCATCATTATTAACTTCTGTATAATCTGCTCTTCACCGTGGTGGTCCAACATGTATACCCTTTTTGAAACCCTTGAATCAAGTGCCCTCGATCTCGCCGGTTGTTAAAAATCTTGATTATCGCAATCAATGCATGGACAAGACATAAATTCTATCCTTATTCAAACAAATCGTTACTCCTCCTATTAATCGCAAATCGTTACTCCTTCTATTAAGCAAATATAAAGAGTTAAAGATCGTTACCCTCGGAGCTCACGACGAAAATTCCTAATATCATGAGATTCCTCACCGTCCTTCTCCTTGGGCCAATGAGCAGGCAAGAGAGCCACAAATCGAAATACACCACTTATCCCACTCACAAAAACACTCATTCACAACACCCAAACCGAGAGCTACCACCAAAGCCAAGCCTCACAAAGCAAGCATGCATGCAAGCCAAATGACCATAAGTTGCTAGGGCAACCCACAACCAAGAACAAGGCAAGCCAAATAAACAAGCCTCCTACAGCCAACACAGAGCAAAGCTTCTCAAGCCCCTCTATTCCAAAGAAGAGATCAGAGGCGCTAGGGCAGGGGGCCTCTGTCGGGTCTTTATATTTATAGGGTGAAATATCACGAGCGGTTCTTATTTCCAACCGTCAGATACGAGTATATCACGAGCGGTTCTACACAAACCGCTCGTGTTGAACTTTACTGAGCGGCTCCATGTGGAACCGTGCGTGATATACTCAATATCACAGACGGTTAATAAGTATAACCGTCTGTGATATACTCACATCACAGACGGTTCTATTAACAAACCGTCTGTGATATAGAGTATATCACAGACGGTTCTCCTTATTAACCGTCTGTGATATGGAGGATATCACAGACGGTTCCACATGGAGCCGTCTGTGATGTTCAACACAGACGGTTAGTGAGAGGAACCGCTCAGTGATGAGATATTATCACGATGGTTCTTTATTCAGCCGCTCGTGATAGCGTATGGAGCATGTATATGCGCAAATAATTAACAAAATAATTTGCCCAGTAATAAATAGATGATAAAAAGACCATATCATCACGAGCGATAAAAAGACCATATCATCACGGACAAAAGACCATATTTACATCACGGGCGATAAACAAGATCATATCATCACGCACAAAAGACCATATTTACATCACGCACGGACAATAGATTGGCCTTATCGTTTTACATCACGACGATAAAAAAGGATGGCGATCCTATCTTAGTCTTCAAATCTTCGTGCGCATTCTCGTCGGCCGGTGGGAGCGGGATCACCGATCGTCTCACCAAACGCCTCCACTGTGACCTTGCACGCTCAATTTCCTCTTGTAGATGTTCGGACTCGTAATCAAGTCCCATATAGCCCGAGGCCATCAACCCCGGTCTCCACGGTCTCGGCTAGGCGGACCCGCTCTCGCAATGTCGATGTCGTCCTCGACTATCAGGTGCATCCTCGGTGCGGACCAAAGAGTTCCATAGGACAATCTCCACGACGAGGTTTACTCGCGGATCTTTGGAGAGCCTCGCACTTTGATGCTGTTGGAGGAGGAGCTCCAATCGGCCGATGATCGCCGTTATGGTCTCCGGTAGATGAGAGGGTCTACAACGGATTGCATTGCGAGCGGGCGCCTTGTTCGCGGCTTGGGCGAGTTGCGATCGAGAGGTGCGAGTACACAACCAAAATGTAGGCGATGCAGTAGGAGCGAGGAGGAAGCCATTTGGAATTTGTGGAGAGAGGGGATGATCAAGGAGGTTCGTGAGAAATTCCTTTGATAAGGGTTGTCTATTTATATAAAAGCCGGAGCAGAGACGAAGAGACACTCGCGCGGAGATGAAGGGAATGAGATCCATAGCACGCAGCGGCTCTATGATGGATCCGTCAGTGATATATTATCACAGACGGCTCTATTAAAGAACCGCTCGAGATATCCACAATATCACGACGGCTCTATTTAAGCACCGTGCGTGATAATATCACGACGGTTTGCTTAAAGAACCGTCTGAGATATCCTCAATATCACAGACGGTGTCATTAAAGAATCGTATGTGATATTGAGGATATCTCAGACGATTCTTTAAGCAAACCGTCTGTGATATTATCACAGACGGTGCTTAAATAGAGCCATCTGTGATATTGCGGATATCTCAGATGGTTCTTTAATAGAGCCGTCTGTGATATTCTTTTTATCAAAAGGCGCACCCTAGGGTTTTGCTCTTTACTCGTCACTTCGTCTCCCGCGCCCCTTAGGCTCTCGCGCGCTCTCTCGGCTCCTCTAGGGTTCGCCCGTTCACCTCCCCGGCCGTAAGACCCGACGCCGCCGCCCCTTCATCGACGACGCTGCCTCCGCCTCGACGCGCGGCCTCCTCCCCATGTCGGCCTCCTCCCTCTGCACCGGCCTCCTCCCCGTGTCGGCCTCCTCCCTCTGCACCGGCCTCCTCCCCGCGCCGTCCTCCTCCCCGTGTCGGCCTCCTCCCCTGCGTCGGCCTCCTCCCCTGCACCGGCCTCTCCTCCTTGCACCGTGAGTTGTTGTGCGGCATCCTCTGTGAGTATTCCTAAAGATAATATGTGAACTGAATCTAGTACTAAAGATCTGGCAAATTGATCAGTGGGCTTTGTTGACATGCTCTGTGATGAACTTTGTCTTATACTGAGATTGAATGTGATAGTTAGTTGATTCTTGAGCTCTATTGTAAAATTACTTGCTCTTGTCAATTTCATATCTTTATTAATTTGTTACTTTGGTTGAATGCTAGTTATCACGACGGTTGAATGCATCATCAACTTGATATATCTTGTTAGTTCATTCATGAGCTCTATTGTATTGTGAACCCTCCGTGATGTGACTTTGATAGTCTTTGATAATGTGAACTGAAATTGATCGGTGGGCTTTGTTCAGTTCGCTCTGTGATGAACTTTTCTCTTATCTTGAGATTGAATGAGATAGTTAAGATCATTTTCTGTAATGATTGAGATCATTTGTGATTAAGCAAAGTATTGTTTAGAGCTCATAGTTTGAATTTATACTATCATATTCATTTAATGAAGAGTATAGACAATAGGATTGAGATGGCAAAGACTTGTTCTTTGCAACTCTCATACGAGAGCACAAACTACCATCAATCCTTCTTTATATATTATACGTTTGTGCATCATTTTCGGTTAAGTTGAGTAAATGCGCTTGAATCAGTCGATTAGAGCTTACGCATATTGCTTCGTGCATATATAGATAGCAAGTAGCGACATGGCGTCCGCACCATCTTCGCGCCGTTTGGATCTCCGAGGAAAGTGGTACGTGCGCGAGATGGCAGAGGAACATCGAGAATTCCTCCGGGCCTAATGGCCGTCCACGGAGGTCAATGCCAATGGGATCCTGTGAGTCCCCAAAGCGTGGCGAGATTCGAACCTTGTGCGGGATACTTGGAAGGAACGGGTCCCCATAACCACACCGGTGGGACAACGTGTCGGATGTTCGGAGAAGCCACCGTGGGGCGAAGTTTTAAAATCGTTCACTTTCCCACCGCAGACTGGCGCGCGTGGAGCAACAGCGTTGCTCTCGATCGGAAGGCGTGGAGGACCTTCAAGAGCGTGCTTGTCACAAAATGCGTGAACACGGGTCGAACGCCCTTCACGGTGTATAAATTCTTGTCGCGGGATATATGGGGCGCCTTTGTGCAAATGAAGACGACGCCGAATTTCTTGAGGAAAGTGCGGCGCACAAGGCTCTCCGGACACTTAACACTCACCCCACAAACTCGGCCTTCGCTGGTGCGCGGGTAAAACCGCGCAATGGGCGGAGGAGGACGCGAGCGAAACAAGGTCATTTCTTGAGATCACGGACAGCGCGCTCTCTCCGGTTAAGAGCGAGGGCATCGATTCGTCTTGGTGAAATCTCTTTCACAAACCCGCAGACCGGGATGTGGCCAACCGTGTAGTAAATGTCTTGAACTACCTAGTTGTTAATAAGTCTATAACTTCATAATGTATATAATAACATGATGACCTCTTGCAGCAAGAATTGAGTTCCGCATGTTCAAGGCTCCTTCCAAGCGCACGGGGAGAAGGATATACTAACTACGTACCGGGAAACAAGGAGCACCGGGTCGCACGCGAGGCAAATGGGTTAACGTATCTTGGAGGATGGATTCCCGCACGACTCACCGCACGTATAGGAGCAGGAAGAGATCCAAGGCGAGTACGACACGTTGTTGGAACATGTGCTTACTTCAAAATTTGAAGGAAGAGAACGGTGCTTCTTGCAAAATTTGAAGAAAAGATAGCAAGATTGCGGGACCAAGTGAATCAACTACTACTCCTCAACAACCGATCCGCAGCGCCTCGTTGTTTTGGTAGGCGATCCTCCTCAACATCGGAGATGGCGTCGCGAACACGCAAAATTGTGAACACGATGATGTCCAATTACCTATCGACGACATCAAGGTAATGTACATCTCTGGAATGCTCCAAAGATAGACCTATAGGACGCCTTAGCTAATTGCGTATCGTTTTGTAGGAGCCGACGACTTGCACACTCCAAGTGAGGATGGTTGGGATGTCTATTGAGGTCGGGCGGGGTGGTGTATCCATGCAATGAAGGGATAGTGCAACCACGGTGCCCGGTGGCGCGAGGTTACGCCAGGTCGGTGGACATGGTACATGATAATTTTAGGGCCGTCCACCGAGATTCGCCCAACGACGAAATCATAACACTAGGGGATGCCACATGCAGTTTTATTCGGTGGCCAAAGAAGGACATCGCCACGACCTGCGATGCGCCTCAACCTTCGATGACTCCACCCAAACCATCTCCACACGACCATGCCTCTCAATTCAACTTTTGAAGGACATCGTCCGGACCTGCGATCGCCTCAACTTTTGATGACTCTACCCCAACCATCTCCACACGACCATGCCCTCCAATTCAACTTTTGAAGGACATCGTCACGGACCTGCGATGCCGCCTCAACTTTTGATGACTCTACCCCAACCATCTCGACACGACCATGTCTCTCCAACAGACCCTCCATGATCGCACCTCAACCTTCGCCGTGAAGCCCGCCTCATCGGTTCCGTGGAGAAGACACCGAACGAACAAAAAAACATGCCGCCGTGTCGGTTCCGAGTCGTCGACGGAGGAAGACGCGTGGCGAGCAAGTCGTTCAGAAAATCGAAATCGAAGAACATTAAGGCGCTTAGCCTCCTAACCCTAAGAAATACTCTTTGGAAGTCCGTTGGCGGCGAGCACGATGTTAGCCTACGCCGGATTAGGTTGTCGAGTTTGCATAGCCGGTACTTGCGAAGACCAAAGAGAAAGGGTGCGCTGATGGAATCACCGTCGGATACACGGAGGACTATTTCTCCACGCAGCCGCCCCTTCATCGTGGGCTTCGGCGACTTATTCGACCTATTCAACCTCAAAGCCCTCGATGCCTCACTTCTACGATCTTTGGACATCGTAAGTGTGTACAATCAAGTTCTACATTCACGTACATTCACGTAATATAACAACTCATTGCTTATGTATAGATACATGATTAAAGCGCGGCGATTGAAAGAACCGGTGGGTTTCCTCGACCCACACGTGGTCTCGAGCAAACCATCTTGGCGCACGCATCCTCGTCGAGAAATACATAACGGCAGGATTGCTTGCTCAAAACTCGTGGACTACATAATGGTGCCCTACAATCGAAGTAAGTGCTTCACTACTTGCTATACAAATTTCATTTGTACTTTATACGCAGTATGAACTTAGGTTTAATGACTATAGCGACATACATGAGTAGGCATCACTGGATCCTTCTAGTCATTATACCAAAGAGGAATCAGGTACTATACCTTGATTCCCTAATGAAAAAAGGCCACGACTTCACCCTTGTGCAAGAAGTACTCGACAGGTGTGCTCATTTCCTCCATACATAACTCTATTGTAGTCTTCCTTCGTTTGAAATGGCCGAGGTTAACTTAATCACAGGACGCGATTTCCGGTACGTGCTACAACACAATAATCCTATATCATACTTCGTAATAATGCGTCTCGAACTGACTATACCTATATATGTAATTCTATTTTTTCAAAGCCGCAAAAAAAGCGTAAGAATGTGCATTCTCGCTTGCCATCATATGCGATTCTCATGAGTGCTAGGTTGCGGATCCCGAGGTTGGTCAATCTCGCAATAATTGCTAATTATAAATTTAAATATATATGTGTAACACTTTACTCTTGTTTGTAGGTTTTGAATATAGATTTAGATTCACTCGTTCGAGAAAGAGATCTCGGATGTTCGAGGAGGCTTTGCACCTTCATCATGACGGATATCATTGCGCCAACGGAGAGTTTCACTCTTGAGCGACCTCGAAACAATTAATATATATTTGATATCGTTATAATTCACTTTGAATAGTTGTAATTCAATGGTACACTAGCGACAATATTTGATATATGTTGGTTTGTAATTGACAATGATCACTTTGGGTTGTCCGTTGATTTATTTGTGATGTATCTATTTTACATGCGCTTATTTTCAGAGGGCATGGCTAGCAATTCCGGGGCTAGCGAAAATTTTTAAAAAGTAGTTAGGTGAAGTAACTATCTCGCACGGTTTAACAATCAAGCGTGCAGTGAATATGCATATCGAACCGTTCTATTTAATAACCGTCATGATATACACATATCTCGAGCGGTTCGTAAATAGAACCGTGCAGGATATCTAATTATCACAGACGGCTCTATTAAAGAACCGCTCGTGATATCTAATTATCACGACGGTTCTATTTACGAACCGCTGCGAGATATGTATATCACGACGGTTAAATAATTAGAACTGCGTCAGGATATGTACATACCACGACGGTTTGTAAATATAATTAGAACCGTCTGGGATATGTACATACCACAGACGGTTTGTAAATAGAACCGTCTGTGATAATTAGATATCACAGACGGTTCTTTAATAGCGCCGTCTGTGATAATTAGATATCACAGACGGTTATATAATTAGAACCGTCGTGTTGTGACTTATCACGCACGGATTTTTAACCGCGTGATAATCGCTGCTTATCACGACGTACAAAAACACAGACGGTTCGGAACCGTCCGTGATGACTGTTCCGAACCGTCTGTGATGAGGCTGTGTGTAGTAGTGCCACCTCACGCCTGCTTGTTGTCGCATCGTAGCGCTATGTCCACCGACCATCGCTCGCCTTTGTAGCCCGCGTCTCTGCTCGTTCGCCACTTGGAGGTCAGAGCCCCCCACCTCCACATACACAGACAGCCACAAGATGAGAGAGAGAATAAAGGTTAGGGTTTGCTTAGCTGAAGTAGGAAGGAAAATGAGCCTAATGTGTTACATGGGTCATGCGTGAGGTATGGGAAGTGCGAATAGGAATTCATTTGTGGATACAAATATATAGTTTTAGCCTAACTAATAGCATATGCATCTAATATACCTATTATATACCAGATATTTTGAAGAAAAAATGGGTGTTCGGCTAAACACCCATGACCTCAAGAGGGTCCGCCCATGGTTCTAATACCCTTTTTCCGCTTTCTTCATACTTTGTAATGAACAAACATTTCTTACCATACTCTTCTTCAGTCTCTACGTGGAAGCCGTTTGCGCGAATATCTTTAAAACTTAGGAGAGTTCTAGTCGATTCTGGGTACAACAAGCCTTCTTTAATAACCAAAGTTATGCCCATCGGGAGTATAATTGTGGCCCTTCCTGAGCCTATTATACAAGTATCGATGTCCGCGATTGTCATAAGACTACCAGTATTCATGCTGATTGACCGAATTTTTTTTGTCTCTCTCAAGATGGCATTTGTTGTGCCGCTATCCGCTAAGCACACTTCCTCCATAGGGTGTCACACGCGTTCTGATACTTCAAACATCATAATATAACTTGTTATTATAAATACGGGAAGAAAATATAAGCCTTGTGGGACTTATCACAAGAATTTAGTGCTTTGCTCTCTTAGAGCTTACCACCATTATTCAAAGAATAAAGTAATTCAATGTTCCATCACAACCACAAACTGCAAGTGATTATAAAAAGATCTAAGTGCAATACGTGCACTAGATCGAATCAGCAAAGTACTTAGAAACTTCTGCCTAAATTTGCTTCATACCGATCTTCTCCTCTTGAACAACTACGGCTGTGGCCGCTGCGATATCCAAATGAGAGGTGATGGGTGCTGCTATTGGGTTGTCCACATCTATGAGTACAACTAATGGTTGTAGATCCTCCGTGCCTACAATGGCAAGGTGTGTCTCATGCTGTCCTTTGCCCTTCTTGGCTTGAGTATTTAGCTTGACCTTGCAACCTACAACCGTACCTTTCTTACCCCTCTCTTTTGTGAGAGGCTTCCTCACCTTGTAGCTGCTAGCATTGGCTTCGTGGCCAACATCGCTACTAGGTGGCTGTGAGATGTAATTTTTCCTTAGAACATCATGTTGAGCTTCCGCAACTTGGCATGATGTCAATCAATTCAGCATACTCCTTGTAACCGTCTTGACATAGTTGCATGCGGATTGCACCGCATTCGGGTGAAAGGTAGAGAAAGTCTTCTTAATCTTCTCCTCATCTATGATTGCCTTACCACAGAGTTGAAGACTGGTACAAATTCTGTGCAAGGCAAAATTGTACTCTCCCACGGTCTTGAAGTCAGCAAAATGCAATCGAGTCCATTCCTACTCTGCCCGAGGAAGAATGGTGTACTTCAGCTTCTCGAACCGCTTCTTTAGTGCAGTCCACAAAGCTAGTGCGTTCTTCTCCGTCATATACTCATTCTTGAGCATTAGGCAGAGATGGTGTCTGAGAAAGTAAAGTGCTTGATCATTTTCCTAAGCAGTGGGATTGGCATCATTTGGGGTGCCAAACCCGATAGCAGCACAGAGCTTCTTGGCCTCAAGTACAATCTCAACGTCGGAGGGCCAAGTCAAGTAATTCTGGTCATGCTAGGTTAGCTCTTCGAACTCCCGGTTCATGATACCAGTCATCTACATATTTATGCAAAGAGTTCATAAGATTACTGCTGGTAATTTGCATAAAATAGTTGCAAAAATTCTCATAATATTCCCATATTTTTATGCATTTTTCATGATTCACTCCTATTTTCAATGATTAAAAGTAATATAAACAATCACAGATAATCAAAACAGTAAATATAATATATTAATTACATAGAAATAATAATAACAGAGTTAAACATGCTTCAAATGCTCAAAACGATTCAAAAATTGAATTCCCGAGGCCATTTTTTGCTGGAATATGAATTTTCGGTGAATTTTGCAATTTTCGAGGGATAAACCACTAATTTTCAGTTCTGAGAAAATGTTTGTGTAATTTTCAAAAAAATTGAGGGCCTTCTTGCAAGATTTTGGGATTTTTTCCTTTTCCTGCCCTTTTTTTCTTTTTCCGGAATTTCTTTGGGTCAGGCCCATTCGGCCCACTTCGACCCATTTGGTCGGGTCAAAACGGGTGAGGGGAGGTGCTTTAGGGTTTCCCCTTGCCCTGTGCAGAAACCAGCGATGCAGGCGCTACGCGCGGGAGTCGGCGGCGCTACAGGTGGTGCCTTTCTAGGTGACGACCGAGGCGGCAGGTGGTGGCGCACTCATGCGATGAGAGCGGCACGGTTGTCATGCGGCGTGGCCGTGCGGGGTGAGCGGCGCGACGGCACGCCCGTGCGGGGCTGACAGCGTGGCGTCCGAGTGACGCGGTGGCGAGGCCATCCGGCCGGGCGCGCAGGCGCGCAATGGTGCGGGCGCCTCGCAACGTCGTGCGACGGGCGGTGGTGTTAGGCCGGCGAGGCCGCGTCGCGTGAGCATGCGATGCTCGGTCGCGCGGCGGCGGCGCGCGCTTCAGCGATCGCGACACGGATCGTCTGAGGTGGTCGGCGGCGCGGTGGCGCTCGCCGTCTGCGCGCTGGCCCGTGCGCCGTCGCGACGCGTCTTGGCGCGACGATCGCGGGTGCGGGCGGTGCGTCTTCGAGACGGTCGGCGCGAGCACGAGCGGCGCTCAGCGCGAGCGGCCGTGTCGCGGCGGCGTGCATCACGAGCCGCCGTGTGTGCGGCGGCGGCTTGGGCGGCGGCGGCCGTCTTTGTGGTGCATGCAGTCACCGGTTGGGACGATGTGGCGGACGCGTGTGGGCAGTGCCATGCGTGGCTGCGGGCAGCGCCGTGCGCCAGATTTCTTTCTATTTTCACTGTTTATCCGATGTACAGTGCAATCGACATCCTCCCTTTCATGCGATCTACCGATCAGCTTGGTCGGTGACTTCAAGTCGGCTAACGGTAGATTAGAGCGAATTTGTACCGTAGAAAACAATCTAGAAAGCAAAATTTGCGGAATTGAAAGTGATCTATAAAATGTGATTCAATCTACGAGAGCCGTGCTTACGATGATTACCTTCTCAATTCAGAGAGCGTAGTTGTGCTGATAACGTGTTAAGGAACTGTCGCTGGCGAGTCCAGTCCGATCGACTACTCATAGGAGAATCACTCAGAACAATACATGAACAGATAGTAGATTGAACACACAGAGATATAGATAGACTTCTTTCTTCTTTTTATTCATTTCTTCAGCCAAAAGAACATACAATGGTTGAAGTTTCCCTCTCATATATATTCTACAAAGTGGATGAGGAGTCCACCATGGACCAGACCTACAAAGCTGGCGAGTCCAGTCCAATCGGCTACTCGTAGGAGAATCACTCAGAACAATACATAAACAGATAGTAGATTGAACACACAGAGATATAGCGAGACTTCTTTCTTCTTTTTATTCCTTTCTTCAGCCAAAAAAACGTACAATAGTTGAAAGTTCCCTCTTATATATAATCTACAAAGTGGATGAGAAGTCCACCATGAACCAAACCTGCAAAGCTCAGACCCAGGTTTCTAACACATCCATGCATGCACGCGTGGTGCGAGGCAATAGATACTGTTGCAGCAGCACGCATGTGATTAATGTACACAGGTAGGTAGACTTTTGACGTTCTCGATCGATCGATGCAAACTGCAGAGACTGCGCCGCCATGGACGTGGATCATCAGCAGCGCTTCTGGCAGGTGCAGACCCTGAAGTGGCAGTAGCCGGCGGTCCATCCGCCGCCCTGCTTGACGCACTGACCGGAGCAGATCCGGTCCGACAGGCACGGGAACGAGTGGTGCTGGCTCTTCCCCGTGCAAACCCGCGCCTCGGCCGCGCCGCCGCCGCCGTCTGAAATCAAGTTCGTGGCAAAATCAGGACCAAAGCTAACGAACAAACTAAAGCGCATTCTTTGCCATGTCGTCTATATGTACTCCTAGCAACTCCAGCTTACACGAAGAAAGCAAGAGCAGCATCAGCAGGACAGCGCACACGGTCGCCTTGGGCTTGGACTCCATTTCTGCTCTGCTCTGCTCGTAAACAAGCTACTAGTTACTAATTCAGACCTGTATATATGTTCTTGTAAGAGATTCTGTGAATGCAAAGCAAAGAGAATCCCTTACTTATAGAGATGGAGCACGAAGCCAGGTGGACACGTGGCAACCTCATTCTGCCACCTGTCGGGCCAAGAAGCCGTGTCTATGATAGTCTATCAGCTAGCCGGGGAGAGTATGCGACCTGACGTATAGTCTCGTCGATCCCTAGCTGGGAGCTTTGCTCGATCGATGTAGCAACATAAGTATATTAAGGTGTATTTTAGGGGGGGAAATTCTGTAAGATCTGGTCCACAACTCTATCAATGTAGACCAATTTCACCGTATGATACGCGTCTTTTTACGAATCTCAAAGCGCACAGCCCCATAAATCACGGATGTGAATTTTCATGAATTGAATAGTGAAGCCTAGCATGTCACGCTTTGAGATTCGTGAAAAGACTCGTGTCACGCGGTGAAATTGGTCTACATTAATAGAGTTATGGATCATATCCTATAGAATTTTTTTCCTATTTCAGAAGTTAGGACAATGTACCTATGGACTGATTCGTTTGAATCAGCAATCGCAGCTACAGTGCGGGAATCCTATAGGAGTAGAATTCATGTATTTTTTTTCTTTTGAGATTCCTGTGAATCCTAATCCTAAAAGAAGAAGGTGGGAGAGTTTTGGATGACTACGATATAAATCAGACCGCCCGAAATTTGGCTGGATTTTCGTGAGAGTTGCTGTCTTGAAAAGTCCCATCCGATAGATTGAACCGCGCATTTGCGCACGGCCGCTGCTAGTTGAGTCACACGACGGTCGACTGAGAAACTGGCTTTCAGAATGTAGCCTACGTCCACGCACGTTTGTCTTAAGTTTTTTCGATTACAAGCAAGACGCACGTCCACACATACCACCACACACACATGAATATGTCTTCTTAGCAGACGTTTAGACAAACGAAAACCGAGAATAAATTTACGATCTTATAAAATTTATATTGAAATATACTCACATGTACATATATAATATGCAGACAACAGAATTTAAGAATTTCAATACTGGTGGTGGTGGATGAATCCCGGTTGATATAGTACGTTTGTTTGCCTAGTTGACACGTGTGTATCAATCAGCTACGTATAGACCTGTGTATCCCAATCTGCAAGATCCGGCACGGGCTTCAGGACGAAGCCCTGACACTTAACAAGCCAAAAGATAAATGGAAGCTGGCACTGGCGTCGACACGTGCGCTCTGCATGGAGCCAGCACAGCAGTGCGTGCGTGCACGTACGCACGCAGCTCGCCACGTTGATGGCCCAGCTTCCACGTGCACGCTCGCATGCAGCCTCGACCGCCTCCAAGCGCCTGTATTATAAGCAGGTGAGGTGATTTAGCCTCTGACGGGACACCCGCCGTTAAGCACCAAGCACAAGAGATAGTGAGACACACTACTGAGCTATCAGTTAACTTTTGCCCAGCTAAGCTAGCCGATCAGATAGCCAGCCAGCCGCGCCGGCCGGCCACTCGATCAGCCATGTGGACGGCGAGGAAGGTGGCGACGCAGGTTGTGGTCTTCCTCCTGCTACTCCTGATCGCACGTACGTATACGCATGTGGGTCGATCCAAGGTTTATATATGTTGGTGAAATACTAGTGACATATTATGAAGATCTGAAGTTATTCATTGATATATAGCGAATTGCCCTGTTAACAATTATCCGTGAAAGAGATTTAAGTACACATGCCCATTGCACGCAGAGGAAGCGTGGCCGGCGGCGGAGGCGCGGACGTGCCAGCGGCGGAGCGCGGGGTTCCGGGGGATCTGCATGTCGGACACCAACTGCGCCACGATCTGCATGGAGGAGGGCTGGGGCGGCGGCCGGTGCGACGGGCCCCTGCGCCAGTGCAAGTGCACCAAGCGGTGCTAGCCTACCTCTGCTGGCTGGCGACGAGCACGCGTGTACGCACGCACGTACTTGCGCTCTCTGTCGACGCAATGGCAAGGCGTGTGCGGCCGGGAGTGTGACGTATATATGTACCAGCTACGTACGCGCGCACATCGGTCGGTCGATCGATTGGCGGGAATAAAAGAATAAGCTAGGTCGCACGTACGTAATAATAAGACGTGTATGCATGTCCATATATAATAAAAAAAAATTCTACTTTCGATATAGCACACGGTACAATTAAAGGGTTTAATTTTTTTTTTCATGAATGGTACTATATATAGTACATTGTGCTATATGTATGTACAGAGAGATGCCTTTTTCGTATTCTGGAAGTACGTACTCCCACTATACTTGAATGTATTATATTTCTTTATCACTTTTTGTATAATTAAATACCAATTATAAGATACTCCAATATGACTTATTGAAATTTTTTCATTGAGCCCTTTATTTTTACTGTATATCATTTTTCATATATAAGAGAATATACACAATTTTTGCTATAAAAAGTGGATAATTTTTTGGAGTTTGGGTATGAAATGTTTTATACCCCGACTTATTTATCGTAAGTGAGTTTTGAACTCAGTTCAAACTAATTTGAATTAGTTTTAAATTTAGTGCAACTACAGTTATTATAAATCATGAAACTAGCTCCAACTAGTTAAACTGAAGTAGAATTTAATTTTTTTGGAGTTTGATATTTAAATACATCTTTTATGGGTATATAAAGATACCCACTTTAAACGTTGCAAATCTAAAAGCACATCAACAGATATTGATTTAGGTGTCTAGGCATCTAGGTGCATGCACTGCAACAAACACATCATGTAGAGGTACTTTCTTATAGATATTTTTTTCATTTGTCTCTACAAATTGGCATATCATATTGTAAATACATTTTTTGTGACACTTTATAAATTCTAAAGTGCCTCAAATGTGGATACATTATTTGAGACGTTTTGGATAAAGAACATGGAATGTGAACTGTAGAGGTGTTTTTTAAGCGTTTTATAAATTATCAAAGCAAAAATCATGTAGAGATATTTATTTAAGACATTTCTTAAATCGACCTTATCTTGTAGAGACACTATTTGAGGCACTTCTTATTCTTTAGATACATTTTTTTTTTATGTTTGAAACATGTTGTGTACTACTCATAATAATTTAGTTATGAGTACAAACAAGTTGGATGTGAGGTTAAGTTGGTTAGTGGGCCTATTTGGGCTTGTTTGGTTGGTGTCCTGAATTCCATGCTTGAAAAAAGTGGTGCTTGGAGATATCCTGGAAAGTAGATAATTTTTGTCTGAGCAGGTAAACCTGAAGTTGAGTTATTTGGTTGAAAGCCTGTACCTAGAATTAGTGAATGAAAAATAGACCATTGGATTGAAGCAATGAATAGTGGATCAGAAGTCTGGCTCCTAGGCTATCAAAACCGCGCCTGAGCCTGGCAGCTCTACAGGTTCCCATCCAAACATGCACTGGCAGCCTCCAGGGCCCCTCTCGACCAAGCAAAAAAAAATGCGAAGACTCAAAGCAAACAGGCTCTGTCTTCCACAAGGTCTTGAGTTTGGGGATTGGTTCCAACATATTTTTAGAATGTATTTTTCGCCTGCTAAAGGATGGTACAGAGTAGAGAGACATCGTATAGTTTCTTTTACAAAATGTCTTATAGATTGTAGATACATTTTTGTAAGTGTCTCTTCGGCCGTAGCGACAGTGCTCGTAGAGACACCATTGTTGCACTTTGAAAGATGTCTTTATAATCATATAGAGACCATAAATTACTACCTCTGATTCCAAATATAAGTTATTCTAAAATATATGTTGGTCAAATATTTTTAAGTTTGACTATCAATATAAAAAGAATTACCAAAATTGACAACATGAAATTGGTATTTCTATATCCATCATGAAATATACTTTCATGATGTACAATTACTTTTATTTGAAACAACATATTTTGATAAAATTGATGATCAAAGTGTCACCTTTGAGATCGTGTCAATATCCAAAACAAATTATATTTGGAATCAAAGGGAGTATGTCTCTACTATACAACAAAAAGAGCTCTACACAATTTTTTTTTCTATGAGGCGACTAGCATCCAAACGTACGATGGGAGTGCTCCCATCATACACACACCCCACCCATCATATCTCACTTAAGACATCGATCTCAACCATTTGATTTGGTGCAACAAAAAAAAATCCATACGTACAACAATTAGTTTCTAAGTTTGCAATAAATCTTGACCCGGATGCAACAAACACGAAATAAATGCTCAATCTGCCAACAAAAAATGATAGCAAGCACAACAAAGATTACTAATCATGCAAGAAAACCACATTCGGTGATAACAAACCATAGCAGCAAAGCGCGGCAACAAATCACAGCCCCAATTGCAACAAAACATTCTTTGGTACAACAAATCAACAAAACAATTGCAATAAAAATATTTGCTACAAGATTTGGGAAGATACACCGCAACAAACAAAAACATGTGTTGCAACAAATAGAAAAAGGAGTTGCAACAATTCGAGAAAATGCCTACAACACGCCTACCTATTAAGTAGGAGGCCTCTGACAGTGGCGAGGCGCAAAGCTTCTCATGGTAGGTCACGTCGACACCAACGAGGAGCCCACAGTGGCGAAGCACGTACGGTTGACGCTTGCAAAGGCCACACCCAGGTGGCGGCGGAGCTCATCGTGAGGTTCAGGGGCTACTCATGGTGATAGAGGTCGGGATGCTGCAGGTGGCTTACAAATAATTATATATTCTTAATCATATATTTTTTTATATTTAAAATATATTTGTAAAAATGTAACAATATAATGGTAATTATCGCTACACAAAAACATCCTCTCCACGTTGATATGCATTTCATAGTTTATACTTTGTCTAAATACTACACACTACGACCACCATTATATGACGTCTACTCCGTGCTCCCCTTTCTCCTCTATGAAGAAATAAAAAGAAGTAACTTTCACTTTGAACCATATAATTTTACCATGGTTTCACTTTGCACCACCCTTAGCAAATCTTTTCACTTTGCTCACATCTTCTTACTTTTTGTTTCATTTTGCACCAGGAGAACGTCCTGCCAGCGAGAGGGAAACATGGGAGGCGTGCAGGAAGCTTGCCGGCAACAAGGCACGGCCGGTCGATGAGGTAGCGGCAACTTAAAAAATATAGAGAGTCGTTTTGCCGCTTTCGATCCATTTCATAGCTCTATTTACCTCCCCTCTCTCCATCATGTGCCTCGCCACCGCCTCCTGCGTCATTATTCATCGTCGGTGAGCACCAAAGAATACAACTAAATCCTTACCCTGGTGCAAAGTGAGTAAGAAAAAATAGTGTAAAATAAAAATATTTGCTAATAGTGGTACGAAGTAAAGCCGTGTAAAATTACGTAATAAAAGTGAAATTTACTATTAAAAAAACCTCTGGCTTCCTCGCTAGATCCAGCCCCCGGCTCCTATTAAACTCCTTCCGGCGGTCGCCGGCGTAGCGGGAGGGGTTTCCATCCTTCATCTTTAGGTTGTTGTTAGTAGTTTCTTTTGTTTCCTTGCACAGTTGGGGAGTTGCTCCTCTCGGTTCCGCCGCCCATCGCCCGCAAATTTTCTCTTCCGACGACGAGTTGAGATGCTTGAGCGCATCTGTTCGGTCACCTTCCTCCTCTGGATGGCGAAGCTGCCTCTCTTCCGGATCCACCTGAGCGGCGCGGAATCCAGGTGGTCTTTGAGGGGCCGGTTCGATTCGGCGCCAGATCTAGCGGTCACCGAGGAGGCCAGTTGCTTCTGCGCGCGACTGTTCTCCTCTGGCGTCGGTCCAGGTGCTCTCCATCCCATACTAAATAAAGTTTCCTTGGAGACCTTTGCATGGCGCCGTCCTCCTGTGAGAGGTTCGTCTTCCTCGGCGTCGTCACTATGGTTCTCCTTCCCGAAGTGGCGATAGGCGGCATGCCTGGTTTTTCAGCTCGGTCGTTCTCATCGGCGAGTTGTGTACCCCCCTCCCCCTGCTTATAGCCTCTACATTCCCCACTTCTATCCACAAAATCCACTCTTTTCGCCCACCAAATCCACAAATCCGGGTGATTGTTTCGGCTTGAAGCTTCTTGTTCGTGCCAAGGAGTGTAGACCCATCTTTTCTTGCCGGAGACAGAGCAGGGAGCACCTCGGTGGCGGCCAGGCGGTCCTCAGAAGGCTACGCCACCCACCGGTTAGTCGGATTTCGCCGTCCATTCAACTCAACCCCGGCGGGCCTGCTTCGACAAGCTCCTTTGGTGACCTCCACAACTGCCGGAAGCAGAGCAGGGAGATGAGGCTTCGACACGTCTCCAGCTACGTGTCCAGCGTTGAGCTCTTGGTGGTTACAACTATCATCAGGGTTCGTAATTTTCCTTTTTTTTGTTTGACACTGCCATGTATGGGGACTGTACTGTACTATCCAACTTTTGATATCAATGAAGAGGTGCCCTGGGGGCGTTTATCCACAAAAAGGAAATTTGCTATTTTGCTGTACGTTATAGTGGTTTCTATAAAATATCATTACATTAGTTACAATTGATTATTTGACACATCTTTTTTTGCCACATTGTTATTTTGTCACTTTGGACATTTCTACTATGTCTTCTTCCACCTCTTCTTTTCCCCTTCTTCCTTGCTTCTATCACCGCACGAGACAATCGTCTCCTCTTCTCTCTCCCTCCTCTTTGTTCACCCCCAATCCTAGCGCTCCTCCTCCACCCGGACGCTTCTCCCCCCTACCCCCTGATGCCCTACTTCTCTCTCTTCTCCATCTCCATCTCCCTCTTCTCTCTCAACTCTCCTCTCCTTTTCTCGCCGCTGGCCACTAGATCCCGCTGCCTCTGACCACTGCCACCGCATGTGTCTCTGTCCAAGCTGTCGCCTGTGTTGCCGCCTCCCTCGACCACCACTCCATCTCCCGAGGGGCGGCCCTCCTGTTGCAGGCGGTCGGGTCCGAGGGGGTGCAAAGATGATGGTTGACGAAGGAGGATAGGCGCGAGAGGGTGAAGTTGGTGGCCACGAGGCGGAGCCGAAAGCCGCACGAGGGGTCATTGGGCGATGGAGTCGCTGGAGTCAGGGGTGACTGCGGCTGTGAGGGGCGCCGAAGTGAGGATCGCCGGGGGCAGAGGCATAGGTGCACAGGGGCTCGTCGGCCTCCCGTCTTCGCGCTCTCAGCTCCACCTCAGCCTACTGCCGCCGCCTCTACCTCAGTGTGAGCACCATGTATGGTTGCTGTGGGAGGTGAGGGACGGAGCAAGGAAGAATGGGAAGAAGAAGATGAGGCAAAATTAGCATTTTTTCTCTCCAAAAGGGTCAATAATCAATTGGCTAATGAAACATGTGGCATTTGATCTATTACCGGGAACTTAGTCCCAAATGATTGAAACCACATATAACGTGTTGCAAATGATCAATCCCCTTAAAAAAAACTAATCTAATGTGGTTAGTGAATAAAAGTAAGTTGTTTTAGTAACTAAGCAGGAAAAAATCGTCTGATTAATGGACCTTTAAAAAAGGCAATCAAGGTCAATTAATTAATTGGATTAAATGACCGATTAATCATATTAATATCACTTTGATTATAGTATTCTAACGGTTAATTGCCCAATCGTCCCACAGCATCGATAAAACCTGTAATTTTCTATATACAAAATATAAGCAGTAACACTGTCTCGAGGGAACAAAAAAACCGATTTTTGTTTTGTGGGAATTGAAAATACCTACTGATACATGCAATACAAGCAATAATTCTTTTACTGGTACATGCAATACAAGCAATAATTCTTTTGGTCTTTTGGTTTGGCCCACTTATTTGCGTCTAAGATCACGTCTTTCCGCTCTGCACTGACGAACAAAACCTTATTGTACTCTCTCCGAGAAGTAAAAAAAAACTGACGAACAAAATCTGATTGTACTCCCTCTCAAAAACAAGAACAAAAATCTGATTGAGCAACAACGTGCAGGCTAGAGCGAGAACCACACCTACAATTTTGGCTTCATCGAAATGCAGGCCCAGAGGAACAAAAATGGCTAGAAAACCTAAACTGGAGAGAGAAATTCAAACTCAGGAGAGAAATTCCGAGAGGCAAAATAGCACTTGAAAAGGAGCATCTAATTAGGTGCCACGGAGAGTAATTTGAAACGAAACCTATTTGAAATGCAAGAAGTTATGCAATTAGAGCTCTCTTGACCGCACCGCTTACCCCTTGAGAGGTAAGAGTTTAGGTGAATCCTACCTTTCATCGTGCACGCCTATTTTGGAATTGTATTTTGGAAAGTAACACGTCCACTTGTCAACCTTGAATTTCCGTCTTAGTCTGAAAAACAATCATGAACTATAAAACCGTCTAGAACACAACATTGAACTATTGAAATCGCTCACTTGACCCGCCGCGATCCACTCCACCCCGGTTTTGGGCTGACTTAGACGCCACATTGGATCCTTGCTGTCAAATAAAGCCACGTAATTTTCTTCTCTCTTCTTGCTCGCTCTCCACCCACTGCCCCTCCTCGACTTCATCGCCTCCACTGGATTCCACTCTACCGAGTATCTCTACCCCCTTCACACCCACCGCTCGCGTGCTCACCAGCGTTGCCGACTTTGACTTCTCATTCCTCCCCTCCCCTGCTCGTTGGTTTGTTCGCGACGTCCACACTAGCCGCGTCTTCTTGGACAACAACGACGATGATGCCGCCTGCCCTAGACGACACCGTCACCAGACAATGACCTCCGCCACCTACAGTCCTCGCCGCCAAATCATGCCACACCATCTCCGAGCCCTCACATTCACCGGAAAAACGCTGGAGCTATCGCTAGTGAGCTCCCATGCTCTTGGGTCATGGCCACCGTGCATGGCTTATGCCACACCAGCACATGTTGCCCCAACTCCGCCCAAAATACTATGAGCACTAGAAGCACCTCGACGCCTCGATGCTCAAACACCTCCCAATTGAGCCACGCCATAGTCGAAAAGTCGTCACCGGTGAGATCGTCTTCTCCAGATCAAGCTTGCCACCGTCGGGTAGCACAAGCTATCTCCGCAAAATCCACCACTCCCAATAGCTTTGTTTCCCTCTGGAACATTCCATGCGCATGCCATCCCGACTGAGGCATCAGCATAGCGCCGCCGTCGTAGACGAGTGCCACCATGAGCTCTTGTTCACTGCCATCATTCCTCACCATCGCGCGCCACCACCACGACACCTTGACCATAGTGTGTTCTAGGGTACCAAGATCCCTTATAATGGTCAGTCCTCACCGTCATCGCCAGGCAATGACAATCGACGCCGCCATGTCGAGTTTGGCTTGAGGTGGATGAGCTAGTTCGGTGCCAGTTGTTGAGAGAGAGAGAGAGTGAGGGAGGGAGGGAGGAGAAGGGGAAGGAGAGAGGAGGAAGAAGAAGCAGCTTGGGCCATGCAGCAGTTGTCACCGGCGACTGAGCTTATACTCACCAGATTTTGGCAAGGAATTAAGTATTTGAATCTGAAATTGAAGTTTAAAATTGCATAAGAACACATTAATATATCAAAAGTAGGAACTAGGCATGCTTGCTTTCTGAGTATATATGAATATTTTATCTTATTTCTGTATACAGAATTTTGTCGGTAGGATTTGAGTTTTAATGATTATAAATTTAAATGCGTAGTGCGAGGATGTAAAAAAAGCTTGTTAGCACACTGTCCCAATATTACTAAGTATCTTTTCTCTGGTTCCGAATTTAAGTTTATTGGTATTTCTTTTTTGTGTGGATATTTTGTAAATTAGTTTGAGATATTTAAACTTCCAAAATTGTGTGATTGTACTTTTAGTTTTCTGAATTTTTGTTTGATTCTTTTTATTTGTAGTTTCAAATTTGGGTAAAATTTAAGCCTACTTTTTTTTTAATGATTGTTTGATGTTTGTATTTGAGATGGCAATATTAGTAAATGATCCCATCTTTCAAAAAAGAGTATGTGGTCCGACACATTTATTGCATTCTCTGTTGAGGCCACGGTTAAATAGTAATACAAAATTAACATTTGTTTCCTTATATAGTACATCCGTGCCGAGGCGGCGCCATGGACTCCAACGTCCTCTTCCTCCCCCGACATATAATTAGTTTCCCATTATGCATAAGATAGCATGAAATCCTTAAAATTTCCTCTCTCCAAGTAAACCCGTCCGTGGAACCTTTGTTTTTATAGGATTAAGCTATGTAAGTCACTCTTATCATTTTTGTTTGTTTGTGTTTACTCTCTGCTTTCCTTTTTGTCACATTGAAATCATCAATCATCGTAAAGTTTAGATTTATACAATCAATATAGTTTTATTTTTTTAGATAAATAACATTCTGTACCGTCCGAATAGAAATATCTTACCAAAATTATCTCCATAGTTAATTAGAATCTACGACACGACACACCTCGGCTACCCCCACCAAATCGAGGAATTTTGGCCAAAGGAGCAGCTCGGTCAATACATTCGGTGAAATGGAATATTTTTTTTCCCTTTAGACTAGAGTGAAAAAAAGTATTCTCTCTGTTCAAGAGTATATGACGTTTTGAACATCGACGTAGTCTCTAATATGCAACTTTGTTCACTACTTTTTTTTTACGTGAATATACTCATAAAATAGTATAAAATAATTATATTATAAAAATATTAATAATTATATTATAAAAATATTTTTCATGATTAATCTAATGATACTATTTTCACATTATTAATACAAATATTTTTTATATATTAATAGCCAAAGTTAAAAAAGTTTCACCCCAAATATTTTTTTTACATATTAATAGTCAAAGTTAATAATTATATCTCCGAAGGGAGGAGCAATAAAGAACACCAACTTTCCTTTCCCTCTCATCACACAGTGAGTCAGCGACTTAGGCAAAAAGCGGCGCGCGTGGCGTGTAGGTGTAGCCAACCAACCCCCCCCCCCACCCCACCTGGTCGCCGTCTCACCACTCTCTTCCTTCCCTCCCACTCTCCGCTTGGTCCTAACCCTAACCCTAGTCCCGACCTCTCCCCGGCTGGAACGCGCGCCCATGAGCCCAGCCGCCGCGCCGTAGCGCGGGAACGGTGAGTACCCCTCGCGCTCCTCCGCTTCTTGGTTTCTTCTTTGTTTCGGTCGCCCTCCTCGCGGTGGGCTGAATTCGGGGGTTCCCTTGGTCTGGATGCCGCTCGGGTTCTTGGACGGAGGTGGTGGGTTGATTGGTGATTGGTGGTGCTCGGTGGTCTCCGGGCGTTTGATTTAGCGACTCGTGTGGGATTCTGCTTCGCTTGTAGTACCCTGGCCCGTTCGTAGTGTGATTTTGGCCAGTAATTCGAGTGAACTTTTAGCTCGGTATGGGTCGGGTTGCTGCTGTGGCCGGTGGATTTTAGAGAGTGGAAAAATATGATTTTTTTTTGGGTGCCGGAGTATGATTTTGGCCAGTAATTCGAGTAAATTTTTAGCTCGGTATGGGGCTATCTGCCCCCTTTCTCAAACTTTTCGGCTCCTGTTGTTCCTCGTAGCAGAAATTGTATAAAAGACCGCCTTTTGGGTCCGGAAACCTAATACTATCTTGCTTTGATGCGGTGGATCCTATTTCTGTTCTTTCATTTCCATTTTGCTAATAATTGTTTGAATGGAATTGCTCTGCGGAGGTGTAAGCTGGTTAGGGACGAAACGAAGGTTTGTAGATGCGTTTGTTGATGTGAAACTGGCATGTAACCCCACTGGTAAGACTGGATTGGCCGTGTTGCTCGTGCTGAAAGCTACAGTTTAATCCGATGGTTAGGTAATGCATAGCAATTTAAGTGCCATTCTTGGGGTTTCTAGGTTGATTGGTTATGTAATTGGCTATTCCTGTAACTTTAAGGTTGACATGGCCATCTTCTGGGGTTCGTAGTCTTAGTGGTGGTGTAGTGGATGGATAGACGGAGATGAGATGAGCATGGGAGTGTTGATCATAGAAAGAAGCTTGGTTCCAGGTTTGTTTTGAGGCCAGCTGTTGGGGATTTTGGGTTACCTTATGCCTAATGGACGATGGCTTAATCCATGTCTCGGTGGATCTTGTGACGACACTTCATGTCATGTGTCATCTTATGGTGTCTCCAGAGAGCTACCACTTTTGGGCGACTTCGTGCTTAAAATGAATCCATGGCTTTAATTGGATCTATTGTGTCGTGCAATAACAATTTAGTCATTTCTCATATATGTTGCATGGCTTGTTAGATGAGGCTTATTCTTAAATTCAATAAAGATTTGCTTATAGATAAATGGAAGGTATGGAGATTAACACACATGAGAAAATTTTAAACTGTTGCTATAAAAAAAGCTTCTTACGAATATTGAATGGATTGCATGCAGACTGACCTTAGGTAACTAACTAACTAATGGGATGTGGGGGAATACAATCTTAGGATGTCAGAGGCATCATAACATTTTACCTGATTAGTATTAAGGAGAGATTTATAAGAATAAGTTTATTTTGATGATCTTTAGCGTGACTTTTCTTTTCCATAGAAAGGGCTGACTGGAGTTACAGAAGGTTGCAATTTGTTGAGAATCAAGCATGTTTTCCTTGATAGGTCACAGAAAGTTGGAAAGAGTATAGCAAGGCTAAACTGCTAAAGCATACAGCAACTTGAAGTGCTCTTCTGTATCCTGTTAATTGGATAAAAATTAAATTATGTATCCTATAACTTTTCTAATTTATTCTCATGCTTGAGAGATAGTCTGTCAGCATTGTCATCATTCTTAATTTCAAAAATTTTAACGAACAAAATTTTAGTTTCAGTACAAGTCTGTTTTGTTTTAGCAGCATTTTTGCAGGATGAGTTATCGTACTTGAGATATGGTCTGGCAACATTATCATCATCATTAATTTCTACAATTTTAATCAACAAGATTTTGTGTTTCAGTACAAGCCTGTATTTGTTTTAGCAGCATTTGTGCAGGATGAGTTTAGTGTTTCTTTCTGCGACTTCAGGAAAATTTATGCTTTTGTTATCTTGTTGTAATTGAACAGATCTTTGTGAACTGAAGCAACATCATTGTATTCCTGCGGGAGCCCATGTCCGAGAACACGAAGTGGGCTCGTCAAGGGAAACAGCATTATGGATCCCAGCAACAATTCATGTTCTAGAACAAGAAGTGGGTTTGTTACGGGAAACATCATTATGGATTCCAACGGGGATTCATGCTCTAAAACACGAAGTGGGCTTGTTAGGAGAAACAACATTGTGGATTCAAACGAGGGCTCATGTTCTAAAACACAAAATGGGCTTGTTATAGGAAATATCGTTATGGATTCCAATGAGGGTTCATGTTCTAGAACACGAAGTGGGCTTGTGAGAAGTAGCCCCGCAATCAAGGCATGCAAATTTCTGTCTTCTTCCACTCTTTTTTTTTCATTTGTTTCGAGTGCAACATGACAAATGTCTGAAATCATCACTTTTCATTTCATTACTAGGTTGAAAGCAAGGTTGAACCAGTAATTAACAGGTTGCTCGATGGATGCTGGAAAGAAGACAAGCCAGCAAAGAATGGATCAAATTACAAGAGTGATCCGGTATGCTGTAATGATCCTTTTTCTCTTGCTCCTTTCTATCTAAAACACTATATCTAAGTCATTATAATTATTTCATTACTAGGTTCAGAGCAAGGATGAACTAGTCATTAAGGGGCTGCCTGATGGGTGGTGGAAAGAAGACAGGCCAAGAAAGAATGGATTAAACAACAAGAGTGATCCGGTATGCTGTAATGATCCTTCTTCTCTTGCCCTTTTCTATCTAAAACAGCATATGTATATCTAAGCCATTTTAACCAACCTAGTTTCATTTTGAATTGAAAACGTTGTATCCCTAGCATGTCTATGAAAATATCTTGTACTTAATATCTCTCTCGTGCTTCTAAGCTGCATCTCAACATTGTACAACTAGTCAACTATAATACTCACACGTGCTTGTAAGCTGCATCTCATCATTGTACAATTACAAAATTTCCTAGAGATATTGTTCCACCTACATCTTTGTTCTATTTTGAGACAGAATAACCCAAGAAATTTGTTTAGCGTGTGCTGCATACACACTATCATATTCAAGCATCTCAATAAGCAAGGCAGTTAAAAGCAGTCTAAAGGGCTAAAGCCATATGTTTCTTGTAAAATCCCTTTCAGTCGCATCCTTAGGTGAACAGGCCATGCTTACAAGCTTATGGTATGTTCTAAACTGCCGCATTTCTGACGATGCACCAGATACAATAGTTATCCCTTCCTTGGTACTTACTGGTACCGGTATCATCTGTGATGATATTTGAAGCATGTCTTTGTTTGAGAACTATGTATATAATTTCATAGTGTTAATCTGTTAATGCATATATCCTCTCTAGGAAATTTGCTGGTCAGTTAGTCTTCCCCTTGTGGGCTATATAATGTATATTGCTTACACCAGTTCATGTGATCATTTCATAATGACAGCCTGCAAGGCATTCCAGGAATGTTGTGTAGGACTGGCGTGTTAGCTTCATTTTCACTGAAAGAAATTCATTTTGAGTTCACCCTGCTGAAATCACAGTCCACCTTTGACTCTTTCCTACCTCCTAGCATGCTTTTATTCTGCATCTACATGATAGTAATTGTTACTATCAAATATCACTAAAGCCGTTAACTGATTACCTGAGTTTTAGTCCAATCATTCTCAAGGATTCTCAAGAAGTTGAGGATCTCAATGGGTTATTAGTATGCATTCGATGGGGATAACGAGTAGCTTTAACTGCTTACTGAGCTGTCTAGATACTGTTTTGAAGATCTACTTGAGTTTTGTATGTTACAGAATGCCTTGCATAAATCTAATTTTGCTTCACATTGTTTTGTTTACTTCTTATTGAACCCATTGTTCTACCTCTAATTCTTTTGATCTCTGCAGTACTACATTGATCCAGTCAATGGTTATGAATTTCGTTCTCTGAAGGATGTGCACCGTTATCTTAAATCAGGGGACATTTATCAATGCAGTGTGAGGCCAAAGAAACGAATTATCCAGGATGTTTGTATTACAGAAAACCAATCTCATGTGAGTTCCTTGTAGCTCTTCTTGTTTTGATTTACTCTAACTTGCATATTTTCTTCCATCAGACATTGAAGGAACACAAATGCTAGGTATCATAGTTACCGTGCACACCTCAAGTTGAACATTTCTGTTCGTGATGGATATTGGCAAGTTTGGTCCTAGTCATGTGATGCATTCTAGGTCATGTACATCAGCCACTTGCCAACTGCTCTTGACCTCATAGAAATTAGAAAATGTTTTTTTTTGTGCCACTTATGCGGGGAATCAGAGTTTTGATGCACCCTGTGGTGTAACAGGTCTCACCCCAGATCACAAAACTCAGTCGCTTTCTGAATTCAGTTTCATTATATGGATCGTATATGAAACTTTGGGAGATGGGTTAAACAAACAAGTACTTATGTAGTTATGTATGTCATTTTATTTTTATTTTTCCATTGTTTACTGCTTATTAGATATTTTTTGTGAAAATCAGACAAGACCATCGTCACTACACACAAGGCCAGGTACTGCTGATAAGGCTATTCAATGTGAAATACTAACTTCAGAAGGTATCATGCTGCCGTGGGAGGAACTGTTCAGTCCATATAGAGGGCTGAACACTGAAAATACGATGTTACCAGAGTCTGAGGGCATGAAACGAATGCAAATATATGCTGACAGGGTTGATGCTTTGGAACACAAGAGTGTGCTACCAGTCTCTGCTAAGCGTCAGCGTGCTCCCAAATCTGTTACAAGAAAAAAACCAAATGCAGAGGTGACACCCAAGAAGCGTAAAACCCAGCCTGCAAAAAAGATTGCCACGCCTCTCAGAGCATCACCCCGCTTAGCTGCACTGAAGGTTAATCCTGAAGTAAACACCGAGCAGACTATTCAAGAAAACACTACTGATCAGTTTCAGTTGAGCCAACCAGACTCTGTCATTCAAATACATATTAATCAGGAGAGCACTGACAATCAGTTATCGTGCCAAGCAGATGCTGCCAATCAGTTACAGTTGAGCCAAGCAGACGCTGCCAATCAGTTACAGTCGAGCCAAGCAGACGCTGCCAATCAGTTACAGTCGAGCCAAGCAGACACTGTCAATCACATACATGCTATGCAGGAATACACTACCAATTACTCACAGCTGAGTCAAGCAGACACTGTGAATCAAATACAGTATAATCAGGAAGATACTGCCAATCAGTTACAGTCGAGCCAAGAAGAGACAGTCATTCAAATGCGGACTATACAGTACATTCCCAATCACTCACAGTTGCAGCCGAGCCATGCAGACACTGTGAATGAAATACAGACTAATCAGGAAAATACTGCTAATCAGTTACAGTCGAGCCAAGCAGAAACTGTCCTTGAAATACAAACTACACATGAATACATTGCCAATTACTCACATCCGAGCGAAGCAGACACTGTGAATCAAATACAGATTAATCAGGAAAACACTGCCAATCATCTACAGATGAGCCAAGCTGACACTGTCAATCAAACACGAACCAATTGGGAAAACACTACCAATTACTTGCAGTCAAGTTATGCTGAAAATCCAATGCTGCAGGCTGGTTTCTCTTTGGCTCCTGAGCAGGAAGATGGAGCACCTATCACATACTTTTGGAAAAATGTTGAGAATCAGGAGTCATCGGTTCCCATGCAAATAGATGGAACACCTGTTGCAAGCTCCTCGGCAAATGTTGAATGCCAAGATGCGCCAGCACCAGAACCTGTTCTGGCAACACAGGCTGCACTGCATGGAACAGCTGCTGATCCATCTGGGTTGCCCCTTACATCTCTATTTGGAAATGCCTGGTCAGATCCATGCATTGAGTTTGCATTTGAGACCCTTACAGGTGACATTCCTGTTCTGGATGACACTGCAGCCGTTACAGACTACTTCCCTCTGCATATGGACTTGAATAAAGGCCCAGCACCAGATTGGTCTACTTCCGCTGTTGACAATACTAGAAACCATACACAAGCCGACCAGGTCAACCTCCCAGTGCCAAGACCATCAGATAAGCTCTACAACGGTGGTTGGTTCCCTCCCCAGTGACTTCCCTGGAAGGAAAAATGCAATAATATCTTGTACCTGCAAAAGGCATATCCGAGGGAAGGCCAAATGGCCAAGCCCGAAGAACATTTCTTGTACTTTAGTTAGCACTGTTGTGAATTTGTGATCCCTCAGGGACGATATATGCTGTAAAAAGACTGTAGCTTGTTCTAACTTTATTAGACACTATGCACATCCCGCTGAATGCAGCCTTGTCGTAGGATCGGCATGGCTTCACGAAGAGAATGTCGGAGTAGAAGATTCAATGGTGTTTTTCTGTTCTTGTGCTTCTGTGCGGTTGCCTGGTAAATTCATTCGTTGTATCATCGGAGCCAACTCAGTAATGCACCCTTGCAAGGAGCACTTGTAACATCTTAATTTTCTGAGTTTTAAAAAACGTTTTGAAGAGTAGTAAGGAGAAAATTCACCATTTAGATTTATTTGAATTTAATTCAAAAGTTTAACTATGACTTTCAATATCAAAATCATTTAATATGAATAATTTCAACATGAACATTAGTCAAAACTATTTTTTTCGGGTTCTATGTGTTCAGATATATTTTCTAGATTTTTCTAGAATTTTTCAGAGTTCATTTGCTATTTTCTACTGCTTATTTGAGTTTTCAAAATTTTCTAAATTAGAAAAGCTAATTGAAATATCAGAAAACTTCTTTGGGCTAAAACCCAATCCTTTTCCAACCTCGGCCCAGTCTTGTGCGACCTAGTGTGTCCGCCTTTGTTGACAGGTGGACCCCACTTGTCAGTCTTATTTCCTCTCTCTTTGCGTGAGCTTTTTGTCCAAGCCGTCCGATCGTCTTTGAACGGTCCGATGAGGTTGTGCCATTCAGCCGGTCCGAACGTTACCAACAGTGTGAGCTATCCGATCTGTTTTGAATGGTTTGATGGAGTTGGGTCGTTCGGTGGCCCGAACGTCACTAGTGTTTTGGATTGTCTGATCAAGAGTGGACGGTCAGATCAAGTTAGCCCGAACGCACGTACGTGCGTTCGCACCCGTTGACGCGTGGGCCCATGCCTCGCCTCCCTGACCGGTGGACCTTGCGTCATCGTCGTCTCCGAAGCCGTCTTCTCCACAGAGTCCAACTCGCGTCAACCATTGAAGCTCTTCTAGAAGCTCAATCCGACAAATAGATTATATATATAAAACCTTCCCGATTTTGTTGCCAAATCTTATCTCCTATCCTTTCGCGTCTGTATCTGCTTGCAATCGGGATCGGAACGAACTATATCTCCAATTTCAAATGAACCCGAGGAAATCCTAAATTTGGGGATTCTTTATCCCATGCAGCCCCAGCCTTATAAATAGGTCCCCGAGGTTGGTTAGCACCCCCCGCATCCAAAGCCCTCGATCAATTTCGTCCCTCGAACCCTAGCGCCGCCACAATCAAGTTTTTAGGGTTTTTCGCCGCCATCGGTTTTCTTCAAATTCTGCCGCCGCTGTGGGTGCTTTGTTGATGTTGACCGCACCAGCAGCTTCACCGTCGCCCAGGCTACCTCGGATGCCCATCCATTGTGTCAGATTGTCGTCGGAGCTCTTCGCCGACAACACCCGTGCTTCGTCTTCCGTCCCGTCGCCAATTCCGGCCAATTGTGTCATCCTCTCGAGCCAAACTCAGTACCAGAAGGTGTGCAATAGCGTTCTCTAGCTGTTGCGTGCACTCACCGCCGACGAGTTGCTGCCGCTCGCCGTTGTCGGCGAAACCGATGCGCCGCCGCCGATCCGACGTCACGATTGGCGTGTCGACCATGTGCGCTGCGATTCAGCGCCACGCTGCGTGTCGTCTCGTGTCATCGCCAGATCAGCGCCACATGCGCGTGCTTGCCACATAAGCCGAAACCCAGATCTGATGGCTCGGTGGATTTGGTCTACCGTGATACTGTCGTGTGGGTCCCACATGTCAGTATCTTCTTTTATTCTTTTAATCCCGTAATTCTCTGTGCTAGCGTCATGCTTGCGCAGTAATCCGATTTTTCTGTTGAAGAATAATTCGAAAATTCCAATAATTCAGTTCTTAGGGTTTTTCTTTAGATCCAAACTTTCAAAGCCCATATCTTTTGCATCCGAACTCCGATTGAGTTCATTCAAATTTCTAAATCCATCAAAATTCGAGATATATTTATTTGAAATTTGTATTTAATTTTTGTAGAGTTTGTTTTGCCTCTGTTATTTATTTGTTTTGTTTATTTGCTTCGTTTGCGAGTAGACGTCGATACTTCGGGAAGCTTTGTTGAAGAAAGAGTGCCTCAAGATCAAGACCAGCACCTAGATCGTTTTTAAGGCAAGTTATACTTTTGATTATGTTGAATCCCAGTTTTCAAAATACTTTGTTTCAAATTATTGCATTTACTTTAAGTATATATTTAAATGCTTTTGGGTATAGTTATCAATCCAATTTGTTATATCAACTTTGCCTATTGTATGTCATAATTTTTTGTTGCCCTAGATTGGTTCTTTAACTGGTTGGTATTATCATAGCACCAACGTAGGTTGGTTAATTACGATTAGTTTGCTTAGCCATGCTACAGGTCATCATTTCATGTGAGTTGCAATTATAAACTTGACTAAGTGATTTTGGAACTAAGTGATAAAACTGTGTGCATTATGTGCTATTACTCGTTGATGGCATGTGTTGCATTTAACCAACATGGTGATAAAAGGTTTTAGACTGAGGCAAGTGGTACCGTGTTTTGTTATGATGGAGCTATATGCACGGGCTAAATAAGCTGTGTGCATAGGGAATAGTAGTAGAAAATAGAAGTCTTGCCTTAGTCAATTAAGGACTTAACTTTGTGCACTATTGAACTGAGCCTTACTGTACGACCACATGCCTGATGGGAAACTTAGTAAGTTATGAATTCTTGGCATTGATTTCTCAGATAATAGGTTAGACCGTGTTACATGGATGGAGGTGTGTACTACCAGGTAGTCGCATCGCGGGACGGTTCGTCGTATCTCTATCCAACGGTGTGTGTCGGACCGGCTTTCTCAGTGGGCTGTCCGTGGTTAAGCACATCAGGAATGTCAATGTTGAGATGAAGTTTCGAAAAAGTTTTGTTATGATTAGTGCTAGCTACACTGATCGTATCGTGTGTGTAAAGTATACAACCTCTGCAGAGTGTTAACTAATCTATTCGAATAGCCGCGTCCGCGGTCAGAGACATGCTCTTGGATTTCACACGAGATGTAGTGTTCATAAAACATTGGGATGGGACAACTATGTGATCTAAGTCATTTGGCTGTGTGAATTAAACTGTTTAGCTTTGTGTCTTTGTGAAAACAACTGTTAAATTATTATTGTCTATTTGTTTGAAATTGCGTTTTTAATCTATTATTGTATTCAATTGCAAATGTTGCATTTATGCAAAAGAACCACAGAAGTCATTCCTTTGGAATAAGCCTATATCTATAAATTGTATTCTGTGGTATGACTTGTGAGTACGGTTGTGTCACTACTACACACAGCCTCATCACGAGCGGTTCGAATAGTCATCACGCATTTGTTCCGAACCGTCTGTTTTTGTACGTCGTGATAAGTGGCGGTTATCACGACGGTTAAAAATCCGTCTGTGATAAGTCACAACACGACGGTTCTAATTATATAACCGTCGTGATATCTAATTATCACGACGGCTCTATTCAAGAACCGCATTATAGACGCATATCACGACGGCTCTATTTACGAACCGTCGGGATATGCACATATCGAGCGGTTCTATTTACTAACCGCTCGTGATATGCACATATCCTGCGGTTATCATTATATAACCGTCGTGATAGACACATATCCCGACGGTTGCGTAAATAGAACCGCTCGTGATAAAGGATATCCTGCATTTGTTCTATTTACGGCAACCGCAGGATATGTGTATATCACGACGGTTATATAATAGAGCCGTCTCGATTATACATATCACGAGCGGTTTGATTGATAAACCGTCTGTGATAGTTATTTCAAGATAACTATTTTATAAAAATTTTCGCTAGCCTCGGGATTGCTAGCCATGCCCTCTGAAAATAAGCAGCGTAAAATAGATACATCACGGATATCAATCGTTGACAACCCAAAGTGATCATTGTCATACAAACGAACATATATCAAATACATCAAACATTGTAATATCAACTCGTTCGTAAAATATTGTCATACAACCCAAAGTGACAACCCAAAGTTTACCATTGAATCACAACTATTCAAAGTGAATTACAACTATATCAAATATATTAATTGTTTCAAGGTCGCTCAAGAGTGAAACTCTCAGTTGGCGCAATGATATCCGTCATGATGAAGGTGCAGAGCCTCCTCGAACATCCGAGACCTCTTTACGACGAGTGAATCTAAATCTATATTCAAAACCTACAAACAAGAGTAAAGTGTTACACATATATATTTAAATTTATAATTAGCAATTATTGCGAGATTGACCAACCTCGGGATCCAAGCAACCTAGCACTCATGAGAATCGCATATGATGGCAAACGTAGAATGCACATTCTTCGCTTTTTGTCATGCAATCGAAAAATAGAATTACATATATAGGTATAGTCGGTTCGAGACGCATTATTACAAGTATGATATATGATTATTGTGTTGTAGCACCTACCGGAAATCGCGTCCGTGATTAAGTGTGGCGTTCGTTCCTTGTATAGCCCTCTCTCGGCAATATAGGAGATGAACGACCTACATGTTTCAAAAAGTTAACCTCGGCCATTTCAAACGAAGGAAGACTACAATAGAGTTATGTATGGAGGAAATGAGCACACTGCCGACTACTTCTTGCACAAGGGTGAAGTCGTGGCCTTTTTCATTAGGGAATCAAGGTATAGTACTGATTCCTCTTTGGTATAATGACTAGAAGGATCCATGATGCCTACTCATGTATGTCGCTATAGTCATTAAACCTAAGTTCATATCACAGATAAAGTACAAATGAAATTTGTATAGCAAGTAGTGAAGCACTTACTTCGTTGTAGGACACCATTATGTAGTCCACGTAGTTTTGAGCAAGCAATCCTGCCGTTATGTATTTCTCGGCGTAGGATCGTCTTCCAAGATGGTTTGCTCGAGACCACGTGTGGGTCGAGAAACCCACCGGTTCTTTCAATCGCCAGCGTTTTAATCATGTATCTATACATAAGCAATGAGTTTGTTATATTACGTGAATGTACGTGAATGTAGAACTTGATTGTACACACTTACGATGTCCAAAGATCGTAGAAGTGAGGCATCGAGGGCTTTGAGGTTGAATAGGTCGAACAAGTCGTCGGCCCACGATGAAGGGGGCTCGTGGAGGAAATAGTCCTCCGTGTATCCGACGGTGATTCCATCGCACACCCTTTCTCTTTGGTCTTCGCAAGTACCACTATGCAAACTCGACAACCTAATCCAGCGTAGGCTAATCGTGCTCGCCGCCAACGGACTTCGAAAGAGTATTTCTTAGGGTTAGAGGCGAAGCGCCTTAATGTTCTTCGATTTCGATTTGTCCTGAACGACTTGCCCGCTACGCGTCTTCCTCCTGTCAGACGACTCGGGAACTGATACGGCGGCACGCTTTTTTTGTTCGTTCGGTGTCTTCTCCACGGGAACCGATGAGGCGGGCTTCTGAAGCGAAGGTTGAGGTGCAGTCATGGAGGGTCCTGTTGGAGAGACATGGTCGTGTCGAGATGGTTGGGGTAGAGTCATCAAAAGTTGAGGCGGCACTGCAGGGTCCAGGACGATGTCCTTCAAAAGTTGAATTGGAGGGGCATGGTCGTGTGGAGATGGTTGGGGTAGAGTCATCAAAAGTTGAGGCGGCACTGCAGAGTCCAGGACGATGTCCTTCAAAAGTTGAATTGGAGAGGCATGGTCGTGTGGAGATGGTTTGGGTGGAGTCATCGAAGGTTGAGGCGGCACTGCAGGGTCCAGGGCGATGTCCTTCTTTGGCCACTGAATAAAACTGTACAGGGCATCCCCTAGTGTTATGATTTCGTTGTTCGGGCGAATCTCCACGGACGGCCCTAAAATTATCATGTACCATGTCCACTGACCGACGTAACCTGCGCCACCTGGGCACCGTGCTGCACTATCCCTTCATTGCATGGATACACCACCCCCCGCCAGCCTCAATAGACATCCCAACCATCCTCACTTGGAGTGTGCAGTGCGTCGGCTCCTACAAAACGATACGCAATTAGCTAAGGCGTCCTATAGGTCTATCTTTGGAGCATTCCAGAGATGTACATTACCTTGATGTCGTCGATAGGTAATTGGACATCATCGTGTTCACAATTTTGCGTGGACGCGACGCTACTCCGATGTTGAGGAGGACTGCCTACCAAAACAACGGGGCGGCCTGCGACTGGTTGTTGAGGAGTAGTAGTTGATTCACTTGGTCCTGCAATCTTGCTATCTTTTCTTCAAATTTTGCGATAGCACCCGCTTCTCTTCCTTCAAATTTTGAAGTAAGCACATGTTCCAACACCGTGTCGCACTCGCCTTGGATCTCTTCCCCGCTCCTATACGTGCGTGAGTCGTGCAGGAATCCATCCTCCAAGATACGTTAACCCTTTGCCTCGCGTGCGACCGGTGCTCCTTGTTTCCTGGGCGTAGTTAGTATATCCTTCTCCCTCGCTCGCTTGGAAGGAGCCTTCTGAACATGCGGAACTCAATTCTTGCCGCAATAGGTCATCATGTTATTATATACATTATGAAGTTATAGACTTATTAACAACTAGGTAGTTCAAGACATTTACTACACGGTTGGCCACATCCCGGTCACGCGGGTTTGTGAAAGAGATTTCACCAAGACGAATCGATGCCCTCGCTCTTAACCGGAGAGAGCGCACTGTCCGTGATCTCAAAGAAATGGCCTTGTTTTACCCGCGTACTCAGCCGTGCCGAGTTTGTGGGGTGAGTGTTAAGTGTCCGAGAGCCTTGTGCGCCGCACTTTCCTCAAGAAATTCGGGCGTCGTCTTCATTTGCACAAAGGCGCCCCATATATCCCGCGACAAGAATTTATACGCCGTGAAGGGCGCTCGACCCGTGTTCACGCACCTTGTGACAAGCACGCTCTTGAAGGTCCTCCACGCCTTTCCGATCGAGAGCAACGCTGCTGCTCCACGCGCGCAGTCCATGGTCGGGAAAGTGAACGATTTTAAAACTTCGTCCCACACCGGCTTCTCCGAACATCCGACCACGTTGTCCCAAACCAAGGTGTGGTGATGGGGACCGCTCTTCCAAGTATCCCGCATGGGTTCGAATCTCGCCACGCTTTGGGGGACTCACAGATCCCATTGGCATTGACCTCCGTGACGGTCATTATGCTCGGAGGAATTCTCGATGTTCCTCTGCCATCTCGCGTATGTACCACTTTCTCGAGATCCGACGGCGAAGATGGTGCGGACGCCATGTCGCTACTTGCTATCTATATATGCACGAAGCAATATGCGTAAGCTCTAATCGACTGATTCAAGCGATTTACTCAACTTAACCAAAATGATGCACAAACGTATAATATATAAAGAAGGATTGATGGTAGTTTGTGCTCTCGTATGAGAGTTGCAAAAGAACAAGTCTTTGTCATCTCAATCCTATTGTCTATACTCTTCATTAAATGAATATGATAGTATAAATTCAAACTATGAGCTCTAAACAATACTTTGCTTAATCACAAATGATCTCAATCAAGTATCAAAATGATCTCTTAACTATCACATTCAATCTCAAGATAAGAGAAAAGTTCATCACAGAGCGAACTGTAACAAAGCCCACCGATCAATTTCAGTTCACATTATCAAAGACTATCAAAGTCACATCACGAGGGTTCACAATACAATAGAGCTCATGAATGAACTAACAAGATATCAAATTGACTGATGCATTCAACCGTCTGTGATAACTAGCATTCAACCGAAAGTAACAAATTAACAGATATGAAATTGACAAGAGCAAGTAATTTGTACAATAGAGCTCAAGAATCAACTAACTATCACATTCAATCTCAAGATAAGACAAAGTTCATCACGAGCATGTCAACAAAGCCCACCGATCAATTTGCGGATCTTTAGGAATACTCACAGAGGATGCCGCACAACAACTCACGGTGCAAGGAGGAGGCCGGTGCGGGAGGAGGCCGACGCGGGGAGGAGGGAGAGGCGCGGGAGGAGGTCGACACGGGAGGAGGACGACGCGGGAGGAGGCCGGTGCAGAGGAGGAGGCCGACACGGGAGGAGGCCGGCAGAGGGAGGAGGCCGACACGGAGGAGGCCGCGCGCCGAGGCGAGGCGCGCTGCCGATGAAGGGGCGGCGCGTCGGGTCTTACGGCCGGGAGGTGAACGGGCGAACCCTAGAGGAGCCGAGAGAGCGCGCGAGATCCTAAGGGGCGCGGGAGACGAAGTGACGAGTAAAGAGCAAAACCCTAGGGTGCGCCTTTTGATAAAAAGAATATCACAGACGGCTCTATTAAAGAATCGTGCGAGATATCCGCAATATCACAGACGGCTCTATTTAAGCACCGCTCGTGATAATATCACGACGGTTCTTTAATGGCACCGCTCGTGATATGGAGGATATCTCGAGCGGTTCTTTAAGAAAACCGCTCGTGATATTATCACGACGGTGCTTAAATAGAGCCGTCGTGATATTGCGATATCTCGATTTGCTTCTTTAATAGAGCTGTCGTGATAATATATCACGACGGATCCATCATAGAGCCGCTTATGCTATGGATCTCATTCCCTTCATCTCCGCGCGAGTGTCTCTTCGCTCTGCTCCAGCTTTTATATAAATAGACAACCCTTATCAAAGGGATTTCTCACGGCTCCTTGATCATCCCCTCTCTCCACAAATTCCAAATGGCTTCTCTCTCGTCCCTATTTGTCATCGCCTACATTTTGGTTGTGTACTCGCACCTCTCTCGATCGCAACTCGCCCAAGCCGCGAACAAGGCGTCCGTCGCAATGCAATCCGTTGTAGACCCTCCCATCTACCGAGACCATAACGGCGATCATCGGTCGATTGGAGCTCCTCCTCCAACAGACAAAGGCGAGGCTCTCCAAAGATCCGCGAGTAAACCTCGCCGTGGAGATTGTCCTATGGAACTCTTTGGTCCGCACCGAGGATGCAGCCAGAGTCGAGGACGACATCGACATTGCAGGAGAGCGGGTCCGCCTAGCCGAGACCGTGGAGACCAGGTTGATGGCCTCGGGCTATATGGGACTTGATTACGAGTCCGAACATCTACAAGAGGAAATTGAGCGTGCAAGGTCACGGTGGAGGCGTTTGGTGAGACAATCGGTGATCCCGCTCCCACCGGCCGACGAGAATGCGTCGTAAGATTTGAAGACTAAGATAGATCGCCATCCTTTTTTATCGCCTGTGATGTAAAACGATAAAGCCGCCTATTGTCCGTGCGTGATGTAAATATGATCTTTTGTCCGTGATGATATAGTCTTTTTATCGCTGCGTGATGATATGGTCTTTTTATCATCTAATTATTATTGGGCAAATCAGACGCTATCACGCATTTGGTTGAATAAAGAACCATCTGTGATAATATCCTCATCACGAGCGGTTCCTCTCACTAACCGCTCAGTGTTGAACATCACGACGGCTCCATGTGGAACCGTCGTGATATCCTCCATATCACGCATTTGTTATCAGAGAACCGCTCGTGATATACTCCATATCACGCACGGTTTGTTAATAGAACCGCTCGTGATGTTGAGTATATCATGCACGGTTACACTTATTAACCGCTCGTGATATTGAGTATATCACGACGGTTTCACATGGAGCCGCTCAGGTAAGTTCAACACGCATTTGTTTATGTAGAACCGCTCGTGATATACTCGTATCACGACGGTTGGAAATAAGAACCGCTCGTGATATTTCACCCTATAAATATAAAGACCGACAGAGGCCCCCTGCCCTAGCGCCTCTGATCTCTTCTTTGGAATAGAGGGGCTTGAGAAGCTTTGCTCTGTGTTGGCTGTAGGAGGCTTGTTTATTTGGCTTGCCTTGTTCTTGGTTGTGGGTTGCCCTAGCAACTTATGGTCATTTGGCTTGCATGCATGCTTGCTTTGTGAGGCTTGGCTTTGGTGGTAGCTCTCGGTTTGGGTGTTGTGAATGAGTGTTTTTGTGAGTGGGATAAGCTGGTGTATTTCGACTGTGGCTCTCTTGCCCTGTTCATTGGCCTGAAGGAGAAGGACAGTGAGGAATCTCGCGGGATATTAGGAATTTTCGTCGTGAGCTCCGAGGGTAACGATCTTTAACTCTTTATATTTGCTTAATAGGAGGAGTAACGATTTGCGAAAGCTAATAGGAGGAGTAACGATTTGCAGTTTATTAATATAATTTAACACTACTAATTGTTACATGTGTAGCGAGATGGACCGAATCGATGTACGGTGCGAACCGTGTGAGTGAAGAGTACATTAATGACGTGATTGCTTTTAAAAGAGCCGCGGAGCAGGATATGCTGAATAAGGGGATAGAATTTATGTACTGTCCATGGATTGATTGCGATAATCTGAAGATTTTTAACAACCCGGCGCAGATCGTAGGGCACTTGATTCGAAGCACTGCATCAGGCTCGAGGAAGAACCCAGCGAGGAAGCTAGCTATATGTGCGTCGATCATCATGAAGGACTATATTTTAATTAAGAAATTACTCCATTGTAATTAATTTATTCCATAACATCATGTGTTATGAACTTGTAATATGTCGACGTATATTTTGATGTCAACGTGGAATTGTAATCGCTCCGCCCTTGTGGACCGTATATTTTGGTGCATTAAAAATTCATTTAATTTGGAAAATAGTCCACCGCACCACCTTTCTAGAAACCTAAAAACTAAAATTTTATGGCAAATAGTCTAACACCTTTGCAAAGAAACCGTATACTCATGCCTAATCCTGCATCGTCCATCGCAAAGACGACGTAGTCGCCCACCCTTCCACACCGCACCAATGCTCGTGCACCGGTGGCCATCCTCCGACAAACGCCACACCGCCCAGCTGGCGACCTTCTTCCCACGCCGCTCGACCATGTCCGCGCGCGAGCCTCGCACCGCCGCACTCGTTGGTCTTGGCCGCCTCGCACCCGCCGCCGGCCGGCTCGCCCTCGACCGGCCGATGTAGTGCTTCCCAACGCCGCGCGCCTCGCCGGCCGTAGAGGAGGAGACCGAGCACGAGGCCGCGGCCTTGTGGCGCCACGCCACGCCGCTTCAAGGAACATGAGGCCGCCGCATGTCTTGGGGCGCGAAGACAAGCCCGAGGCCGACGATGAAACAAGCCTCTGGTTGCCGGCGGCGCCGTGTGGTTGACGACGGCGAGGTAGCGCCATTGTCCCGCCACTTCATCGCCTCCTCGCTCCAGCCGCCACGCGCCCCCACGGCGCGCTCCTTGACACCTTGTACAAGGCCTTGCAACTATAATGCACATACATTCAAGATGTTAGAATAAATAGTAGTATGTACGCACGTATATTGTAGACATAAAGATGTACGACGTTAATCGTAGGCTGCATAGGTCCTCCATGGGCTGAGGAGAGCTCGCGTCACACGGCCGACGATGTCGACGACGACATCGTGAGAAAGAGCGGCGATCACCGACCTCCTCGCCTTGGTGCCGCCTCGATCGCTCGCATGCTAACCTTGGCGATTGACGTACTCAAAACCGTGAGACGAAGAGCGATGGGAGGAGTTTAATCTTCGGTGATTATTCCGCCTTATATCAAGAATTAGGAGTAATCGCACGTGAGACGAAGAGACGCATGTATCGCTCGCAAGTGCGAGACGAAGAGATTGTGCGATGGTGAAGAGACACATCGCGCGGAGAAGAGGTTGGATATCACGACGGCTCTATGGGAACCGCTCGTGATAATAATATCACCGACGGTTATTTAATAGAGCCGCTCGTGATACTAGTATATTACGCATAGCTCTCAAATTGAACCGCTCGTGATATTTCGCTGACGGTTTTATTTCCAAACCGCTCGTGATAAGCGCCCTCATCACGACGGTTCATATTACCAACCGTCTGCGGATACTTCCGACGGTTCAGAATATGAACCGCTCGTGATATGTCCTCATCACGCAGACGGGTCATATTACGAACCGTCGTGAAGTATCACAAACGGTTGGTAATAAGAACCGCTCGTGATGAGGACATATCACAGATGGTTCTCGCACGTTCCAAAGGGAACCGTCTGTATAAGTTCAACACAGACGGCTCCTTTGGAACCGTCTGTGATGAGGTGTCTGCTATTGCCTGTTTTGTAGTAGTGTGTACTCATGCTTGTTGTAAAACTTACAAACAAATCTACAGAAGAGGAGGAGTCTTCGTCTGCTTTCGAGGAGGAGTTTAACGAAGGTTGCTGATCGTTAGGGTCTGGATCCCAGCCGGTTGCCTGTGGTGAATCGATGGGATCTCCGTTGGAGTTTATCTGTTCCGCTACTATTTAATTCTCTGCTAGCCCTGCGTGGCTTAATAAGTTGTAAAACTCGACCATAAGGTCAAAACCAGTATTTGCTATTCAAACTACTCGTTCGTTTTATTAATCGCTTTGTGTGGATCGATATTCATCTATGTTGACATTATGTGCACTAGCGTAATTCTGGACTAGTGCATTATACACAGAGGGTCCAGAATTGTATTTTTGAGTCCCGACAACAATGTGGTTATACTATTTTTGCAAATGATTCTGTTATGCGGATGACGAGCACTCAAATTTGGCCTCACTGTAACATATGTTGAATCGTGTTTATGTGGAATGACGAAATGCTAGTACTCCATTGCAGTGTAATGATGCTGATTCTTGATGTGGTTGCGGTTGGCTTTACTGGCTTCCTGTTTTTTTTTTTTTTTTTTTTTCTGCTGGGATTGCAATAATGCTGTAGTTCTTTCTATGTTTGCAGCAATTGTTACTTTTTGTACAATGGATTAATGAATCCTTCTAAGGTCAGAGATAGCAGTACATGCTTCAAGTTTTCTATCTTGTGATCCTCGAGCATTCACAGAACAATAAGCAAACATCTTAGGAACCTGCTGTTCTGGAAATCGTGTACACATTCTCGCTCTCTAAAAAAACGAAAGAAAAATGTTTCGCACACGACAGTTGGTAACATTCATAGCTGGACCTGAAATGGTCAGTTCCATGAGCTTTACACATTTGTCTACTCAATGACTGCTAAACTGTCCAACACAAATCCGTAGATGAGATAATTTCAGCAGTGGGTATCGATCGTTAAAAACCAAACAATGATCTTTCGCTCCCTGTTTTCTTGTGTGCGTGTAGAGAGATTTTTCGATGTTTACGCGTGTGTTACCAATGTAATAGATATGAACTACTTTTTTTTCGATTGCAAGGAAGACGTTCGCACACACTATCCCGCATGCATACCACATGTGTACATATAACACATATCTTAACAGACGGAGGCGAAGATAAATACACGAAACCTTATAAAATTTATGCCCAGGTGGATGACGGACACCGCACAGCTTCACCTACTTGTAATCAATTGTAAGCGAAAAAACAGCGGAAGAAAGCATTCGTGGTTGTATGAAAACCTTGGCTGAGATGTAGGAGCACACGAGCCAACCACGTGGATACTTTTTTCTTTTGACACCACGGGAACTCTTTTATGTCATGCGCCACATCAACGACTGTGCAACTTGAATTAATAAGTAGGTCAAATGGGGCATCAAAAGTATAAGGATAATGATAGGACACGTACATACATATGATGCAGACCCAATTCATCAGACGTTTGCCATGCTTCGTCTTCCAAATTCAATGTACACATGGCCCCGCTAGGTGCCTTTTCTACTCGATGCTTCGTCTTCCTAGATCCCACTCTTCCAGCCTTACTTCGATTTCTTTCTCTCAAACCCCATTTGCCCTCCTTATTCTATAGCCACAGCAAAATCAAAGTGCATCAAGTGCCTTCAGGAGAAAGAATCTAGAGAGAGAGAGGAATCTCACACGCTCTCCTTCCATCACCATCCCCCATGTTTATAATCCCTCTCTAGACAGCTATGCCATAGAGATCTGTCTCTCCCCTACCGCGGTGAAGGACCCCGAACGAGACCCCGAACGAGGTCGGGGTCGAGGCCAACCATCCCGCATGTCCTCGAGGACGTCCTCGACTCTGCTACAACCCCTCAGGCCCCCACTGCGATGGATGTGGAGTAGACAATAAAGGAACAATCGCGACCATCGCAAGATGTGGATTTCATGATTTGCCACTCCGGCCGACCGACCCTATCACATCGGGCAAATGGGGATGCAAATCTCGACCAAATCCCCAAAAAACACAATAAAAAATGGAAATCTATTTTTTAATCCTGGAAATGAATAAAATAATACCTTTTTATTCCAAAAAAGGATTAAAATAATATATTTAAATAAAAAATGAATTTTCAGGCCAAACCAGATCGGGCTCGGGCCTGCCCGTTTGTGACTCCGAAGCCCGGCCCGGCCCGGCGTTTGAACAGGTCTAATGCGGAGGCGCTACTGCCGTCATGACGCCATGGTGCGTCGCCTTGTGCAGACACTCTGGTCGTGTCCTCCTCCTCTGGTACCCTTGTTGCAAATATTTTATGGATTTATTGCAACAACTTGTATGAGGTGTTTTATTTTGTTGTAACGTGTCTTCTCAAATGTTGTAGTAAGGATAATTTTGTTGCAGTTGAGTAGCGGATTTGTTGCATAAGAATTTTTTGTTGCAGTTGAGTTGTAGATTTGTTGCACAATATATTTTTTTCATGTTGTAGTGGGTTTGCTAGATGGTGCATCGTTGTTGTTGCGATTGTTGTGATTTTTGTTGTGTCTTAAGAGTGAATGTTGCGGTGTTGTAATATAATATAATTTATTGCATCGGATGATGATTTGTTGCAGGTTTACTAAATAATTATTACGTCTCACCGATTTTTACTGTGCTAGATCGGATGGTTAAGATCGATCATTTTAAATCGGATCCGATGGTAGAGAGGAGTGTACGATGAGAGCTACATCCAGGCGCGTCGTCCCCAAAGTATAATTTTGAGCACCAAATTGTCAGAATTAGAAGCATAAGCACAAAATTAGAAATTCTGTGCCAGGAATAAATAAAGAATAGGAATATGGCATATGCAGTAGAACCAGAGCACCACCGCATCCCACGCTGACACACAAAAACCCAATCACAGTAATCAAACCATCATCCTAATTCCTAATCGGCTCGAGGTTGTATCGCATCATTACCCAATCACAGATCTCTCTCTTCTCTCCTGCTCTTTCTAATCCAACGCTCCAAAGGAATCCCTCCTCGCTTCCCTTTCTCTTGGTGGAATCGCGATTTGCTGCTCCCGAGAGCGCGGGGAGATGACGGAGATCGTGGTGGCTGCGCCGGCGCCGGCTGGGAGGTGGGGCGCCGCGCCGCCGCAGGAGCTTCTCGAGAGGCTCAAGGACTACGGCCAGGAGGGCGCCTTCGCGCTCTGGGACGAGCTCGCGCCGGAGGAGCGCGACCTCCTCGTCCGGGACATCGAGGTGAGCACTGAACCAATGCACTCTGGATTGGGTTGGGTTGTCCGGGCGAAGATTCTGTGTCTCTCGCCGGGAAGATTCCGTTTGGCGCGTAAAGATTAGTTCGTGAAGATATTTTTCGTGGTTATGCTGTGGAAAGATTTGGCTACGAGTTGAAACTTGAAACTCTGCATGAAGATTTGGTTTTGAGTAGGAATTATCGTAAAGATTTGTGTTTTGGGGCTGAAGCTTGCGTAAAGATTCATTTTGGCGTTGCAATTGTGCCGCGATTTTGATTTGCAACTGATCTCGTTAGAAAAACACAAATGGCAGTTACAAAGCCAAGTTAATTGGTTGGTTATGGCATTACAGCAATCCTTGCGTTCATAGTTCGTTGCCCTTTGAGCATTGAGCTTAAGTGTCATCTCATATACAAAGTAAATTGACGGCAGTGCATTTGTGTCGTTAGATTTTCCAGATTGAACTTGGCTAACTGAGTTTTTATAATAAACTGCATTTCAGAGCCTAGATCTTGCTAGGATCGATCGGATCGTTCTATGCTCGCTCAGATCACAAGGTGAGAGGTCCTTCCTCCACCGATTTTTTTAATTTAGCCTTTTTCGTAAAAAACGCATATTTATATCCCTGCTAGTCTTATTTCCAGTTTTAGACCCAGAGTGTCGGCGCCGTGAGTCATGGCGCCGAGGTTCATGGCGCCGACCCCCTAGCCACCGGGCAACCAACGGGCTGGCGTGGCGGTACCTCGGCGCCATGACTCACGGCGCCGAGCTATGTTAGCTCGGCGCCGTGACTCATGGCGCCGACCTCGCGCCACGCATCTCGGCGCCGAGCTCAATTATATACCGCCCGAGCCTTCGCTATTTCTTCCTCTCCTCTCTCGGTTTTCACTCAACTCAACCCGTCGAACTTTTCGAATCACCAATTTTCACCGTGGAAACTTCGAATTGATCCATACAACTCGAGAGCAAGGTATCCTCTTTGTCCTCCTCACTTTTACGCATTGATTTGGTCTATATCATGTGTATTATGCAAAATTAGGTTAGTCATGACCTAGGTTTGAAGCAATTAGTCTCACTTGTTTTATTGATTCGTATTGTGTATTATGGAACCTTAGTTACGTCGGTCCCTCTGCTTTCTCCCACTTTGTTAGGATGCTTTGGCGTGGTAAAGCTAGTAAACCAAGGTAATCTTTGTCCATCGTATTCTAATTTGTCGGTAATATGTAGTTCATATTATGTAAGGTTCATACAATTTGTTGTATTTCGATTAGGCAACAACGGTGGGCAATGCGTGACGCCGCTTGCCACGCCTAGTGGCGTTCAAAGGCCCATGTGCTCTGCGGTGATGCTTGTAGGGTGGCGAGATCGATGAGGAGGACACGTACATGCAGATGTATTGATGTGTCACAATTATGCCTTTGACCCTACACCTCAACAGATCCACATTGGATTGTTGGTGAGAAATTAGTGGCTTTTTCTTTGTTCTTGCGATGAATCAATAACATTTCATTACGTGCTTAATGCACCCATGTTTTGCGTGAACCTCCCCGCTATGTGACTTTGAGCAGTGGATCGACACCGAGATCAAGGAGGAGGACAAGCGACATATGGAGGGATCAAGAAGTGGGATGCGAGCGCGAGGAGTCATGGAGGAGACACGCAAAGAGGAGGCAGCAGAAAAGGAGCGCGAGGAAGAGGTGAAGATGAGGCAGGCAGCTAAGCGTAGGGGGGAGAGGGAGAGGAGGCTTGAGCGTGTTCGCCGTGCTAAGGCTGCAATGGAGGAGAATCCGGATGCTTTGAGGAAGGGAAAGTGGCCTCGTTGCACTCAGTAGTGTGCTAGACTTAGTAGTTATGGTTTAATAATGAACAATGTTATCATTTCCTGGACTTGTTATTTTGTTGTACTCTTGTCATGTACTGCACTTTTTCAGTATGTGCATGTGAGTATATTGTTAAACTTGAACATGTGAGTAGCATGATTTGTTTTTTTTGTCACTATGCCTATATATTTAGGTAACTTTTGGTCGCCAGCCAACAATAAGCACACGTTCCTTTGGTCCCAGCATATAATCACTACTCTGCATATAATCACGGGAAAAATTCGCCAGAGTTTCCCCTGTTTTCTGACCATCCACATTTAATAATATGACACAAATATATCACCTTCAAATTGGGCTGCCCCTTCAGTATTGAGTATAGTGATCTCGCAATGAGGGTAGATGTCAACTGGCGATGCTTCTGTTTCAAGTTTGATTCTACACAAGTGTGTGGGCCAACAATTTTTGTGATCTTGAACTTGCTCGTGTCCTTCTCGCTTCCTAGCACACACCCTCCAATTACAATCGGCCTTCTCACACACCACTGTAACGCCACGCACATAGGAATGCCTAACCTTGAAAGGTCTTTTGCGCTTCACGTAATACTCCTGTAACCACCTTCTCAATGTAGGCAAGTCCTGAAGACCAAACCCTTCTTGATTTCCATGTTATCCCCGCCAGGAGCCTCTAACAACTAGTCGTCTCGCTTCGCATAAGCACCTTGGGAATGATTAAGGTCGCCAATTCTTCAATACCGGATCACGATTAGGCGTAATTGTATGATGAGCTCAATATCTTGTTGTGTCAATGCCGCAACAGCCGGTCTTCATCGGAATCAACGGCTCTAGCCGCCCCATAAGGCTCCTCATCATCATCAATCAACATCCGCCAACCCGGAGCGAAAGATCCCGACTTCTCGTGTTCATATACCGGTCCAGATTTCTAGTATACAGCTCACAAAAATGAATATCACAATCATATCACGAATTGAAAATGACATTAATTAATAAAGGGGTTTAATACAACGAGTCTGAATAACAATTAACAAATATCCAATGAAAGACAAAGCGGAAGCATAATAATATATGGGGCCACACGATGCGCCACAAGCAATCGTCTGGGTCAAGGCCTACTCGTCCAGGTCCTCACCGTCGGGGAACAGATCTTCTCCTGAATAAGATTTATTCAGCAAGAGTGAGCACTACTACCGTGCTCGCAAGCTACACCCAATATTGAATTTAAATGCATGCATAAGGTAACAAGTGAGTATGGCAGGGGTTAATTTGCATAAACAACATTTTCTGGTTAAATATCAATAGTAATTTCCAAGGCCGTTTTCATTATATAACTCAAATCAGATTTTCATTGTCATTATGATAACATGGATAACCTCCAAAGAATTAGTGAAGGATACCCTCCTAACACTTGGCTTCCCGCCCAATTTTTCATAAGGATAAACCATCCTAGCCATGTGATAAAACAGTTTTAAAACCAAAAATAATTCTAACTTTAAGTGGCATTGCTAGCATGTCCATGACCGCGGACGCGGCTATTCGAATAGTTTCTACTCTGCAGAGTGTGTACAACTTTACCCACATGAGATGTCATGCTCGATATGTCGCCAATTCACGCTCCGTAGGCGTGCGATCGAGCATTTATCATGAGGCCTTTACGATGTTTTGTCCTAGAATACTCATGCCCGCTAAGGTTTCGCTACTTTGACTAACCGCCCTCCGAAGCCCTCTTGCGCCAAGTGGGAATAAAACGCCTAACCGACACCCACATAAACACATGACATAAATACACTAGAATATCACAAGTTAGTTAGCCAAATCTCCCATACAGACATGTGGTAGTACGTTTAGGCATAGCAATTAGCGGCTCAAAGACCGGTCCTCAAATGACTTGGGCGACTTTCCGACAAACCCTGGGTCTTAATCTTAACCAGATTAAACCCGTGCATAAACCTGCACCCACCTTTACAACCATTTCGCCCGAGTCCAAACCCTTTTTTTTATTTTAGAGTCAAACCCTCCTTTTTAAACCCATGTGGTAAAACAATACCACAATTTCAGTTTTGGAACAATTTATAAGAGATTTGGCTAAACCTTCCCAAAATTTGTAAGTGTGAACTAATCCAGGCTAAGCATTTTACTAATTTTGATAATTTTTAGTCTATGGTGTCAAGGCAAACAATTATAATGTTCAAATGGGTCATACAATGGAACATAGGAATAACTATGTAAAAACAGGACATTAAAACATTTATATAAACATATGCATGCATTAAATAATTTAAAAACTGAAAATACTTTAAAATACCGGGGGCAATATGGTCAATGGTATAACTTGCCTTGATCGATGTCTTGAAATTCTAAATCTTCAGTTTGATCGAACTCTCCGGAGTCGTCGAATTCTATACGCGAAAATACGACAAATTCAATATTCAAATCCAAATAAATTCAAAAACATAGAACAAAATAACTCCAAATTGAAATATTTTGGTTTAGTTAGCTAGATTATAATTTTATACAAATTTTTCAATTTGAATCACTCAATTTGGAGTTCATATGCAAAAGTTATGAATTTTAGAAGTTTTAAACCAAATTCTGGAATTTAATTGATTTTCCCGAATTATTTTTCTACTGAAAAAGTTATTTATTGCGCAATGATTACATCAGCTACAATATTTCGGAAATTAAAAGAATTAAAACTAATTCTGACAAGTGGGCCCCATGTGTCAGTGGGCCGGCTCACGGTGAACCAAGCCCACCGAACTTTGGAAGAAACGACGCGGTGGACTGGACCACGTGGGTGTGTGCGTGGGCGCTGACACGGCGCCACGCAAGCCGTATTGCTGAGATGGCGCCCAGGTGGTGCCACGGTGGCGACCCACGTCGGCTTGACGGCGGCAAAAGTGTCGGCGCGCCGACAACGCCACAAGCGAGGTTCACCGGCGAGTGGTATCAACACGTAGTCACGATTATTGCGAACATGATGGTACCTGAATTGGCACGGACGGGCGACGGTGGTGGTTGGAATTGGTGCCGGAGCGGAGGAAGAAGCACGGTGGTTGCCGGCGAGGGTGACCGAAGGTGCTCCGAGGCGAAGAAGAGGTGCGTGAGGAAGCTCCGGTGATGGGGGAGTCGCAGGTGTGGTCCACGGCGCCGGGCATTGCCGGCGCGAGCACTTCGTGGTTTTCACCGGCGGTAGCAAAACCCTAAAACAAGAATTGCGACGGTGTTGATGGGAGAGGGAAGGAGTGAGTGATGGCTTTGAGTTGAGTGAAGGAAGGGGCGCCGGGGGCTTCTTTTTATAGGCGCCGGGGAGCTCTGGAGCGGCGTGGAGGAGGTGGGGGTCGGCGGCGGCGGTTGGCGGCGTGGAGGCGAAACCGTCCGGAGAAGAGGGAGAACATGGGGAAATGCGGCGGTGGTGGACGCGATGCGCACACGACGCGAATAGGTTGGGGCGGTTGAGATTAGGCGTTAGCGAGCTCGGCGCGTGAAAATGGCGCGATCGCTGCGGCGTGAGGAGGAAGAAGAGGCGAGGAAGACGACGACTCGGAATCGTCCGATTTCGATCGAACGGTTGATAACAGATGGAATGAAGCGGTACATTGAGATTAGGCACAACCGTTGGATTTTGACCCAATGGTGGAAATTAGATCGTGCGAATCGGTAAGTGATTCTCGGGCGCAGCCGTTGGATTTAGATCCAACGGTGGATGGGGAGGGAAGGCGCGCGGGCGAGCGCGGGCCGTTGCGGGCTGGTGCGGGAGGAGATTTGGGCCGAGGCCAATGGGTTTCGGTCCAAAGCCATTTCTGGATTTTCTTTTGTTTTTCTATTTGTTTAAATCCTGATAATTCATATAAGGTTTAGAAAATATCAAAACACTTCCAAAAATTATGGAAAAATTCACAGAAATTCCCATAATCAATCTGGACTTAATAAAGTTATTTCCAACTATTTGTTGGCTTTTGATTTTGCAAATAAATTTGTTTTAGCTTTAAAATACTTATAAAAAGCTTTTGAAAATTCAGGAGAAAACCACAAACATAAATAAACTTTTAAATTTTACTGAAATTGAGAATTGGGCTGTTACAAACCTACCCCCTTAAGGGAATCTCACCAGAGATTCGAGATTGGTCAAGAAAGAGATCGGATAGTTGGTCTTGAGGTCTTCTTCTTTTCCCATGTGGCTTCACTTTCCGGTGATGACTCCACCGCACCTTGTATGATCTCGATGATTACGCTTCGTGACTCGCTCGCGACATCCGTAATCTTGATTGGTCGCTCCACGTAGGTGAGATCTTCTCGAAGATCAAGCTTTCCAAGAAGGTATGGTCTTCTCGCGCTGCAAGCATTTCCTCAATCGGGATACATGGAAGACATCGTGCACAAACGACAAGGCTTCGTAGCTCAGCCGATATGCCACTTCACCTCTTTTGGCTAGAATCTTGTATGGCCCCACAAATCAAAAGTGCGAGTTTTCCTTTGTTCGAATCTTCTTACTCCTCCGAGTGGAGTGACCGAGGTAGACCAAGTCTCCTACTTCAAAGTTTAAATCCCTTCGACTGTTATCGGCATAACTCTTTGTCGGGTTTGTGCCACTTTCGATGTTCCTTATAGCTTTGACCTTATTTTCTCGCATCTTTGATTGTCTCAGTCCAAAGAGTCGATGCTCTCCTACTTCATCCCACGTATGGAGTTCGCATTTTCGCCATACAATGCTTCAAAAGGAGCCATTTGCAAACTAGCTTGATAGCTATTGTTATACGAGAATTCTCGTGATACGGCAAATTCTTGTCCCAACTTTGTCCAAATTCCGAGCACGGGCTCGGAGCATATCTTCGAGGACTTGATTGGTGCGTTCGTCGACCATCCGCTTGAGGATGATAGGTCAGATCGAAGTTGAGTCCGGTGCCTAAGGCTTCATGCGCATCGCGAATCTTGATGTAACCGAGAACCTCTGTGGACACGATCTTCTTGGGTACCCCATGTAGACAAACAATCCTAACCACATATAACTCGCCAACCGGCCGCTTCTGTATGTAGTCTTGACGGGAATGAAGTGAGCTACTTTGGTCAACCGATCAACTATCACCCAGATAGAATCATATCCTGATTGAGTCCTAGGAAGTCCGGTGATGAAATCCATACCAATTTCTTCCCACTTCCATTCGGGAATTGGTAGTGGTCAGAATAATCCACCGGTCACGATGTTCGCCTTAACTCGCTGACACACATCACAGCGAGCAACGAACTCAGCGATCTCTCGCTTCATACTGACCCACCAGTACTTCTCCTTCAGATCCTGGTACATCTTGGTGCTTCCGGGGTGAATGGAGTAAGGCGTTTCATGAGCCTCCTTCAGAATTGACTGTTTTATCTCTTGTTGGTTAGGTACACAAATGCGGTTCCCAAACCATACTATTCCTTGTTCATCTTCAGCGAATATCTCGAGCCTTGCCTCTTCGCATATTCTTCTTGATCTCCTTGATGTCATCATCTTCTAGTTGTTTTTCTCGATCGACTTTGAAGAGTCGGTTGTACTTCCAAAGCATTCACACAACCTTGACCGACAATCTCCAAGTTTAGACGCTTCAATTCTTCATGTAGTTCGGCTGTTCATCCGCACCATCATGGTATTGCAATAGGCCTTTACGCTCGTGGCATCTGCAACTACATTTGCTTTGCTCGGTGATAATGGATTCCAAGATCATAATCTTTTATCAACTCTAGCCATCTTCTTCCAAGGTTTAATTCGCTCAGTGTGAATATATACTTCAAACTCTTGTGATCCGTGAAAATCTCACGTGTTACCAATGAGATAATGCCGCCGATCTTCAAGGCATGCACAATCGCCGCTAACTCTGCATCATGGGTTGATAATTCCCTTCATGTGGCCTCAAGCGTCGGATGCATAAGCTACTACCTTGCCTTCTCGCATCAATACGCATCCGAGACCTTGACGGGATGCGTCGCGAAGATCTCAAATCTTTACGGATATCGTAAAACTAACACAGTGCCGAGATTAATCTCCTCTTGAGTCCTGAAAACTTTCTTCACGTGCATCCGTCCAATCAAATTTCTTCTCCTTCTTCGGTTGAGTCATGGGTCTTGCAATCTTAGAGAAATTTTCTATAAACTCGCGGTAGTAACCCGCTAGTCCAAGGAAACTTCTCACTTGGTGGTCGCCCGGGTTGCTTCCAACTCGACATCGCTTCAACCTTGGCAGATCTATCGCAATTCCTCATGCCGACACAATATGTCCAAGGAATGCCACTTGACTTAGCCAAAATTCACTTTTGCTGAATTTAGCATAAAGCTGATGCTCTCGGAGCTTGTCCAGTATCATCCTGATATGCTTCTCGTGTTCTTCTTCATCCTTCGAGTAGATGAGAATGTCATCGATGAAAACAACCACAAACTTATCCAAGAATTCCATGAACACTTTGTTCATCATATTCATGAAGTGTTGGCGTTCGTCAAACCGAATGACATCACTGTAAACTCGTACAATCCATATCTGGTGGTGAAGGCTGTCTTCGGAATATCTTCTGGTCTGATCTTCAGTTGGTGATAGCCTGATCTCAAATCAATCTTCGAGAAGACACTTGCTCCTTTCAGCTGATCGAACAGATCGTCTATCCCGGTAAAGGATATTTGTTCTTGATCGCCACCTCATTGAGTGATCTCGTAATCAACACACATCCTCATGCTATTGTCCTTTTTCTTGACGAACAAGACGTGCTCCCAAGGTGATGAACTGGTCGGATGTTACCTTTGCTTCAGCTTCTTCAATCTGCTTTCTTCAATTCCGCTAACTCATTAGCCGCATTCTATAGGGTCGCTTCGATATTGGAGCCGCCCTCGACTAAGTCAATTAAGAACATTACGCCCCTATCCGTGGCATGCCGTAAATCATCGAAAGACATCGCATATTCTCGACTACGTGTATGTCTTCAAGTTTCACTTCCTTCATGCCGGTGAGGATAGAACTTCCATTGGTGCAGTCTTGGGTTTGAACTCTCATCAAATTCCTTTTCCATTTGTGAGGGTGATAGACCTATTGGCACGCTATCTGTCCGTGATTCTTGGCTAGCCAGTCCATTCCAAGAATGACATCCAAACCTTGGGAATGTAAGACTATCAAGTCTGCTAGGAAGGATACTCCGGATATTTCAAGGGTGAGATTCGGGCATAAAGAACTAGTCCTCATCTCTGAACCCGGGGAATGGATTATCATGGGATTTGCTAAGGAAGATATTGGTAACCCATTTTTGCCCACAAACTTATTTGACACAAAAGAGTGCGGTTCGAATCAAATAGAATCAAGCCGGTATTGAATTGACAAGAAACATACCAAGCACGACATCCGCGCCGCTTAGGCTTCTCGGCCGTGGCGTGGTTCACACGCCCTTGATGAACCGCCTGCCGGCTTTGCGTTGCCGCCGCGGCTATGGCTCCGGTGATTGCCTTGGCGTATGCCGCTCGCGCTTCTTGGGGCATCTGTTGGCATAGTGGCCTGTTTCGTTGCGATGGAAACAGTCACCCGGCACCGAGGAGCGGAGCTCTTCTCAAATTGTCCTCCAGCTGATGCGCCGCGGAAGTTGGAGGGGTTAGGCGCCGGTTCTGCACCGAACTCGTGATGTGGAAGTCCGAACTTCCCATGCCGCGTGGTCGCGCCGAATGAAACGAGGCTTGGGAAAGCCTCCTGCGTTGAACTCCTGGGCGGCCATTCTCCGCTTGCGGTTCTCCATCTCATGGTGCTTGGCCTCCTGGCGGATCGCCTTATTCACCAACTGCTGGAAGTCGGTGAAACTCTGGGAGATGAGCTGGACGGAGATATCATCGTTGAGTCCCTCTAGGAACCTTTCTTGCCGTTCTTCATCTTGGGCCACATCAGCTGGGGCGTAGCGAGCTAGCTGGTTGAAACGGTGGAGATACTCGCTCACCGAGCGATTGCCTTGGCGGAGTGCATGAAACTCCTTCTTCTTGATGTCATCATGCCGCAGGATGTGGGCATGATGGAAGGCTCACAAACTCGTCCCACGAGATGGCCTGGGCGTTGGCGTGTGAGATGCAGAAATTGTCCCACCATTCTGAAGCTGGTCCGTTGAGTTGGTGAGAGGCGAAGAGGACCCTCTCACGATCAGTGCATTGCGCGATATCCAGCTTCTTTCCGATCGCGCGGAGCTAGTCGTCAGCATCCATCGGCTCGGTGCTGCTGGAGAAGGTTGGAGGACGCATACGCATGAACTCCGACATTGTTACCCGCTGAGGAGGGTGTGCTGGTGCCTGAGTTGTGGCGGCGGTTGCTGCTGCGGCTTGGGCGTTCTGTGCGTTGCTGAGTGACTGGGCCAGCAAATCTATGAGGTGAGTTTGGTTGGCCATCATCCGCCGCCGCCGGTCCTCGTCTGCCGGGCGGCGGAGGGAGGCCTGGACATGCCGCTCCCGATGGTCGAGATTTCGTTGCTTTGACCGTGTGTCTTTGCTGTTTCTGTATGGTGTTCACCATCTCGCGAATTTTCCAAGGATTTAGGAAAGGAAAGAAAAGATAGCGCTAAGGGAAATAAGTCTATATTAGCCCAAAAAGCACACAATACCAGACAAAGAATCCAAATTTCTTTTTCAAAGTAGTCCTTTATTTTATTCATTTGATTATGGCAACCACAAAAGGTTAGCAGCTCATAATTCGCAGCTAATTGAACAACTAAAGGGAAAGCAAATATCTAAAATGGTGGAGGTAAACATCTATGGGGTGGATGGGGTGTAGTCCGGGAGTTACAGTAACGCCTTGGCCCTTCTTGTACAGAGCCAACTCGGCTTCATCGCTTTCAATCTCTCCTCTCAGCCTCTAGCCTCCCGAACGAGATACACTGTCTAGGGTGTTGCCATAGGCGTAATCCATCGCTTTGGCTAACTCCACTTGGTGGGTGATCTCCGGCATATCCTCATTCTCGACTGAGCCGAAGGCACTGCCTAGCCGGGTGGGGATGTGCATAGGGTAATACTGGAATGCGGTATCCCGAAAGTGGGCGTCGTAGGTGTAGCGAAGTCGGGGACGGCTTCTCTTGTGGCGCCCCGATGCCGCCTCGAAGGTCTCCGACGCATTGGGGCGTCGAAGATGTGGAATGACGTATCTGGCGCCAAGTTAGAGTAGAGGATAACCTCCACTCTCCAGCGCTCCTGCTGTCCCACGATATACTTGTATCCTTGGTATGTGGGTCTCTTCATGAAACTCAGATGTCGCATCATCTTCCATAGGATATCCGCCATTCTCCAGCGTAGACTCCATGGGAGATGCGGGTCGGTCTCTCGGCCATCTACAATTTTAGAAAGGACAAGAGTTTAGAAATATTTTTGATAGAGAAAGGAAGAGTAAGACTCTGGAAGACAAAAATAATTTGTAAATTTTTGAAAATAGTCCTTAATGGTTTTACCAATTCTACTGTAGCCATGACTTACAATGATATGGCTCGATACCACTTTTGTCGAACCCGGGAGCGAAAGATCCCGAATTCTCCGTGTTCATATACCGGTCCAGGATTTCCAGTATACACAGTCTCACAAAAATGAATATCACAATCATATCACGAATTGAAAATGATATTAATAATAAAGGGGTTTAATACAACGAGTCTAAATAACAATTAACAAATATCCAATGAAAGACAAAGCGGAAGCATAATAATATATGGGGCCACACGATGCGCCACAGGCAATCGTCTGGGTCAAGGCCTACTCGTCCAGGTCCTCACCGTCGGGGAACAGATCTTCTCCTGAATAAGATTTATTCAGCAAGAGTGAGCACTACTACCGTGCTCGCAAGCTACACCCAATATTGAATTTAAATGCATGCATAAGGTAACAAGTGAGTATGGCAGGGGTTAATTTGCATAAACAGCATTTTCTGGTTAAATATCAATAGTAATTTCCAAGGTCGTTTTCATTATATAACTCAAATCAGATTTTCATTGTCATTATGATAACATGGATAACCTCCAAAGAATTAGTGAAGGATACCCTCCTAACACTTGGCTTCCGCCCAATTTTTCATAAGGATAAACCATCCTAGCCATGTGATAAAACAGTTTTAAAACCAAAATAATTCTAACTTTAAGTGGCATTGCTAGCATGTCCATGACCATGACGCGCTATTCGAATAGTTTCTACTCGCAGAGTGTGTACAACTTTACCCACACGAGATGTCATGCTCGATATGTCGCCAATTCACGCTTAGTAGGCGCGCGTCGAGCATTTATCATGAGGCCTTTACGATGTTTTGTCCTAGTATACTCATGCCCGCTAAGGTTTCGCTCCTTTGACTAACCATCCTCCTAAGCCCTCTTGCGCCAAGTGGGAATAAAACGCCTAACCGACACCCACATAAACACATGACATAAATACACTAGAACATCACAAGTTAGTTAGCCAAATCCACGCCCATACAGACATGTGGTAGTACATTTAGGCATAGCAATTAGCGGCTCAAAGACCGGTCCTCAAATGACTTGGGCGACTTTTCCGACAAACTCCTAGGTCTTAATCTTAACAGATTAAACCCGTGCATAAACTCGCACACACCTTTACAACCATTTCGCGAGTCCAAACCCTTTTTTTATTTTAGAGTCAAACCTCCTTTTTAAACCCATGTGGTAAAACAATACCACAATTTCGCTTGGAACAATTTATAAGAGATTTGGCTAAACCTTCCCAAAATTTGTAAGTGTGAACTAAGCCATTTGACTAATTTTGATAATTTTTAGTCTATGGTGTCAAGGCAAACAATTATAATGCTCAAATGGGTCATACAATGGAACATAGGAATAACTATGTAAAAACAGGACATTAAAACATTTATATAAACATATGCATGCATTAAATAATTTAAAAACTGAAAATACTTTAAAATACTGGGGGCAATATGGTCAATGGTATAACTTGCCTTGATCGATGTCTTGAAATTCTAAATCTTCAGTTTGATCGAACTCTCCGGAGTCGTCGAATTCTATACGCAAAAATACGACAAATTCAATATTCAAATCCAAATAAATTCAAAAACATAGATCAAAATAACTCTAAATTGAAATATTTTGGTTTAGTTAGCTAGATTATAATTTTATACAAATTTTTTAATTTGAATCACCCAATTTGGAGTTCATATGCAAAAGTTATGAATTTTAGAAGTTTTAAACCAAATTCTGGAATTTAATTGATTTTTCCGAATTATTTTTCTACTGAAAAAGTTATTTATTGCGCAATGATTACATCAGCTACAGTATTTCGGAAATTAAAATAATTAAAACTAATTATGACAAGTGGGCCCCATGTGTCAGTGGGCCGGCTCACGGTGAACCAAGCCCACCGAACTTTGGAAGAAACGGCGCGGTGGACTGGACCACGTGGGTGTGTGCGTGGGCGCTGACACGGCGCCACGCAAGCCGTGTTGCTGAGATGGCGCCCAGGTGGTGCCACGGTGGCGACCCACGTCGGCTTGACGGCGGCAAAGTGTCGCGCGCCAACAACGCCACGGCGGCGGAGGTTCACCGGCGGCGAGTGGTATCAACACGTAGTCACGATTATTGCGAACATGATGGTACCTGAATTGGCACGGACGGGCGACGGTGGTGGCCGGAATTGGTGCCGGAGCGGAGGAAGAAGCACGGTGGTTGCCGGCGAGGGTGACCGAAGGTGCTCCGAGGCGAAGAAGAGGTGCGTGAGGAAGCTCCGGTGATGGGGGAGTCGTTGGTGTGGTCCACGGCGGTCGGGCGTTGTTGGCGCGAGCACTTCGTGGTTTCACCGGCGTAGCAAAACCCTAAAACAAGAATTGCGACGGTGTTGATGGGAGAGGGAAGGTGTGAGTGATGGCTTTGAGTTGAGTGAAGGAAGGGGCGCCGGGCTTCCTTTATAGGCGCTGGGAGCTCGGAGCGCGTGGAGGAGGTGGGGGTCGCGCGGCGGTTGCGGCGTTGAGAGGCGAAACCGTCCCGAGAAGAGGGGAGAACATGGGGAAATGCGGCGGTGGTGGACGCGGTCGCACACGCACGCGAATAGGTTGGGCGGTTGAGATTAGGCCGTTAGCGTAGCTCGCGCGCGGCGAAATGGCGCGCATCGTTGCGCGTGAGGAGGAAGAAGAGGCGAGGAAGACGACGACTCGGAATCGTCCGATTTCGATCGGACGGTTGATAACGAGATGGAATGAAGCGACGTTGAGATTAGGCACACCGCTGGATTTTGACCCAACGGTGGAAATTAGATCGAGCGACCGGTAAGTGATTCTCGGTGCACTGCTGGATTTAGATCCAACGGTGGATGGGGAGGGAAGGAGCGCGGGCCGTTGCGGGCTGGTGCGGGAGGAGATTTGGGCCGAGGCCAATGGGTTTCGGCCCAAAGCCATTTCTGGATTTTCTTTTGTTTTTCTATTTGTTTAAATCCTGATAATTCATATAAGGTTTAGAAAATATCAAAACACTTCCAAAAATTATGGAAAAATTCACAGAAATTCCCATAATCAATCTGGACTTAATAAAATTATTTCCAACTATTTGTTGGCTTTTGATTTTGCAAATAAATTTGTTTTAGCTTTAAAATACTTATAAAAAGCTTTTGAAAATTCAGGAGAAAACCACAAACATAAATAAACTTTTAAATTTTACTGAAATTGAGAATTGGGATGTTACAACATCAACGCTGTTAGAGGCCCTACAGAATTGATCCATGTTGCCTGAAGGTGCCACAGGAGGACGACCATCATTTTCAGGAACATCTCCTGCATCACAACCACACATAGGATGGCAATTGAGACAAAGGAATAGATTAATGAATGGTAAACTAAAGTGGTACTACGACACTTGCTTGGATGGTTCTGAGTCAAAGGGATCTCCTGATGGGCCGCAGGATGAGAAATTCCAATCTCATTCGGGCCGGATTGAGCATCGGTACCACAACCGCTGCTCACATCCACATCACAATTGGGTAACTGAGGGTCCAAAGGGGAGGACTACCCAAATCGTGAATGCCCATAAAGGGTGAATGCCCATGAGGGGTGAGTGTCCATGAGGATTAGGATCAATGGACAACTTCCCACAAACAAATCCAAACGTTGATATTGGGTCCTCATCACCGATCGACATAATTTTGCCACCGATCCTCGAGTCAATTGAGACCATCCGCCTAAAAATAGAGTCTTTAGAACCAAGGTGAAGTACACCTCAACTGAGATGCCATCCTCATTACCATGACAACATAGAACCTCACGAGCTCTAGCGACCAATTCACCATAAGACTGACGATCACTAAGCAAACAGGACACACTTTCCATCCCAACAAATGACACATTTCCATAACCATCTTTATCAATACCGCTCCATGGTGCAAGGTTACTAGATTGTCCATCTAATCCATACAAAAGGCAAGTGGTTGTTAATGTCTAATAGTAAAGTAGTATACTAACTAATTGCATACGTAACTAATTTAAGTTTATAACTACCCAAGTAATTTGCTACCTAGCAAACTAAATAACTATGTCTAACTAACTATATGTAACTAAACAAACTAAAATTTCTAACTATGTCTAACATATCTAAACCCTAACTACATTATATGTTACTAAATTAGCTATGTCTAACTATATATCTAAACCCTAACTACATCATATCTAACTAAAATTGCTATGACTAACTATATATCTCAACCCTAACTACATTAACTATATCTAAACCCTAACTAACTACAATTTCTAACTAAATTTACTAACTACATTTTCTAACTCTAAAAAAAAAATTCTAACTACAATTTCTAACTTTTCAATTTCTAACTAAACTTACTAACTACAATTTCTAACCAAATTTACTAACTAAATTTCTAACTAAATTTACTAACTACAATTTCTAACTAAATTTACTAACTACAATTTCTAATTAAATTACTTACTACCTTTACTTATTAAAAAAATACCTTCGCGCATCGCGCTTCTTCTTCACTGCCAGGCAACATGGCAGCGGCGGTGGCGGTGGCGGGAGGAGGCGGCGAGCCGCCACGGCGGCGGCGCGGCGGGACCGCGGCGGCGCGGCGCGGGCGCGGCAAGCGCGGGACGGGCGGCGGGCGCGGCGGCGAGCCGGCTGGACCGCCGCGGCCGTGGGAGGCCGAGGAGGCGAGAGAGAGCGAGAGAGAGAGAGAGAGAGAGAGAGAGAGAGAGAGAGAGAGAGAGAGAAGGAGGAAGGGCCCGCGGTCATTTTTTTGCTGCTCGGCGCCGAGATCTGTGGCGCCATGAGTCACGGCGCCGCCACGCACGCTGCCCCGTGAGTCATGGCGCCGAGGTACCGCCATGACTCACGCGCTGCCGGTGGCTAGGTTCGGGACCTCGGCGCCGTGAGTCACGGCGCCGACCCTCTGGGTCCAAAACTGGAAATAAGACTAGCAGGGGTATAAATGTACGTTTTTTACGAAAAAAATGCCAAATTGAAAAAAATTCGGCTTCCTCCACAAACATTTCCCATTTTTAAGTATGCTATAGTGGAATTTTGTGAGTTTACATTCATATGATGGTTCTTGGAAGCACAGGCGTTCCTGTGCCAGCTGTTCAGCTTGTGTCGGAGTCCAGTGTCTCAACGGTGGAAGATTAAGTCCTGAGGACAAAGAAATGCGGTGGAGGAGGGGTTAGAAGGAAAGTTGGTCGTCGTCCTTTTGGCTGGTGGTCAGGTACTCTAAAAACTCCTCCAGCTTGCTATGTTGGTTTGAAAGCCATTTATTGCACACTGGATGAACATGCTCTTATAATTTGGTTTCTTTTTTTCAATTATGGACAGGGAACACGGCTTGGCAGTTCTGATCCTAAGGGATGTTTCAGTAAGTCTTCCTACCTAAGTCCTTGCATGTTGCTTCCACTGTGTGCCACTGCCTACAGATACATGCTATATTTAGTTCTTTCTATTTGGCAGAATTCTCTTGTTCTGATTGCATATTTTCAATAGGAAAAGTCAATATCTCATGGTCAATATGAAGGGAAACATTTGCAAGTATTCTTTACTGAATTTGTTGTTCACACAATTAACATGAGAATGCCGGAGTACTTTTTGAGTAATACCCAAGTCCTAGTTTTCTTTGAATCTTTGATTGATCTTAAGAGTCATGGTGTTGTTTTCCTCTGATTTCTGCTCAGGTATTGGGCGAAAAAAAGATCTCTAATTTTCATTAGACCTGATCAAAATTGGAAAATCCCAAGTTTATTAACCACCTACGAAAGACTTTTTTCACCCAAATATTTTCTTGTTAGCAAAGATTACCATACCCCTTCTTCATTAAGTAATTTAAACAACCATTTTTCTAGTAAACTTTTGTTTTTTTATGTCTAAATTCTAAATGCCTAAACCGCCATGCTCTTTGGGTGTACACACTAAATTCCATTTAGTAAGCCTATATTTTTGTTTATAACTATCACTCTGCCAGTAAAACCTAGATCGATAAAAATCTAGTCTTTTGAAAACCCCTCTAGGAACTTAAAAAAACGATAACATAAACATTGGTAGACTGCTTAACACTGAGTTAATAAGTACTAAGCGTCCACCGACAGACAATTTTTTTCTTTCCAACTGCTAAGCTTCTTTTCAACTCTATCCTCAACCCCTTTCCAATCACAATTCCTTAATTTTTTTTAAGTGAATTGGAATACCTAAGTACCTGAAAGGAAAGACACCCACTTCATAACCAAATAACTGAGTACACTGCGATTCAACTTCTTTGACATTACCAAAACAAAAATCTCATTCTTGTGAAAATTAATTTTTAAACATGATAATTGTTCAAATACACATAGAATAAGTTTTAGATTTTTTGCTTATTCTAAATCATTATTCAAGAAGAGGATAGTGTCATCACTGTAATATTGGCAACACATCATCAATCAAATGAGAAACTACTACCGATAAAAGACCTCTTCTTTAGCTCTTGAAATAAAGATTGCAAGCATGTCCACAACAAGATTAAAAAGAATTGATGACATAGGATCGCCTTGTCTAAAACCCTTCTGAGTTCGAAAAAAGGATCCAATATCATCATTGACTTCTATACCAACACTCTCTCGACGAAACTTTCCACCCAGGAACTCCACTTAGGTGAAAAACCTTTCATCCTCAAGGTTTGAAGCAAAAACGGACATTTTACCTTGTCATAAGTTTTCTCAAAATCAACCTTGAATACTATTCCATCCAATTTATGTTTATGTAGCTCATGGATGGTTTCATAAAGGATAACAACTCCATCAAGAATAAATCTCCCCTACATGAACGTCGACTGGGATGATCTAACAACTTTCTGAGCTACACCAATAATTCTATTAGTAGCCACTTTAGTAAATACCTTAAAACTAATATTTAAAAGACAAATAAGCATGTACTACTGTATTTGCTAAGTATCTTTTTTGGGAAGCAGTGTAATGATCCCAAAATTCAAGCTAAAAAGAGGCAAAGAGCAACTATGAAAATCATGAAACATGGCCATCAAATCATTTTTAATGACTTCCCAAAACACCTAATAGAACTCAGTTGGGAAACCATCTGGTCCAGGTTCTTTGTTATGTTCCATTTGAAAGATTGCTTCTTTCACCTCCTTCTCAGTGAACGACTCTGCAAGGAAATTGTTTTCGGCATCCAAAACTTGAGGTATATCATTCCTAAAATCATCAGTCATGGATAAATGATTATTCTTGGATGGTCCAAACAAACCTTTATAATAGTTGGTAATATACTTTTTTAATTGTACATCACCCCGAATTATCCCCTCCTCTTGTTCGAGCTGAAAAATCATTTATCTTCTATGCTTACCATTCGCAATCAAGTGATAAAAACGAGTATTACTATCTCCCTCTTTTTTTTTCTTTGGATCTTTGGTACCACTTAATTTCTTCTTCTATTAAGAGTTGTGCCAATCTCTTATTAGCATATTTTTTAATATTAAGATCTTCATCAGACAAACTCAAAATCTCAGCTTTTTTTATCTAGCTCATCAATTATCAAGTTGAGTTCTATCTTTTCCTTTTTTTATAAGTCACACTGCTATTTTTAGCCCATCCGCGAAGATATTGTCTAAGAGATCTAACCTTACATTGCCAAATTTGTAAGGCAGAACGACCTCTAATTTCTGTTTTCCACACATCAGTCACCATCTCTCTAAACCCCTCACGACATAACCAGCCTAGTTCAAATTTAAATAAAAGCTGATTCCCTCTATAAGATGCCTCTCTCGTATTTAGAAGCAACGGCGTGTGATCGGACAAAGACCTTTCAAGAGCGTTAACTGTGACCAATGAAAATTTATTCTCCCAGACTGTACTCATGAAAACTCTGTCCAGCTTTTCAAAGGTTTGATTAGCTAACGAATTGGCCCAAGTAAATTGTCTACCAGATAAATCAATTTCTCTTAAATCCAAATTATTAATCACAACATTAAACAAGAATGGCCATCTATACTCAAAATTGTCATTATTTTTTCGCCTGAATGCCTGATAATATTAAAATCACCCTCAACTAAAATGGGAAGTAGTTCTTTCCTACATGCATGAACAAGTTCATTAAGGAACTTCTCCTTGAATTGAGTTTGACCTGCACTGTGAGCAGCCACAAGAAGCCATTGAAAATCATCATCTCTATTTTCTAAATGAAACTTTACATAGAATTCACCAGCATCAATAGAACCAATACCGTAAACCCAGGGGTCCACCTCTAAAAGGATACCCCTCGACCGTCCTTGTGGCAGAAAAAATGCCACAAAAATTCCCATCTACCACAAAGATGATTAAGACTAGACATTGAGAATTCTTTTTTACCAGTTTCAAGAATGGCCACAAAATCTAAATGTTGCTCCTTAACCACTTCACAATGTAACAATGTTTAGCCAAGTCACCCAGACCTCTGCTATTCCAAAAAAGACCTTTTATTTTAACTTAATTTGATTGGCCTAAAATAAGAACTCTTTCCTTTCTTCTTCCTAGAGTTGGATGATCTCTTTTTATTTGTTACCAATGTAAAATTAGAGTGGTCATCCTCCAACAAATCATCATCTAGATCACTACATAAATGATTAAGGGCTGAGATATCGTTGTAATCCTGATTCTCATCCTCCAACTCCTCAACATCTACAATTCCTTTATTTTATAGTCTTCCGAATTCAAAATTCTTAAAACTTTTAATAGTACTAGCAATCTCTGCACTATCATGTCCTAAAGAAATTCCAATGCTAGCAACTTTTTCAATAACTTGCTCATCAGAAAAAGACAAAAAAGAAAATTTATTACTAGACTTAGTTGGATCAAGTTTGAGATTACGAATTTTCACACGCCTCATAGCCTTTTGGACCAAGTCTTCATCACTGGACTGTTGCTTCTTGATGCGCTCACTCTGCCTAGGCTCCACTGAATCCTCCTTGTGGATCAGCGCCGACCGAAAACACCATCTGGTTTTGAACCACATATGACCCCCTTGCTGTGCACTATAGCAGCCTTGCCAATCCCGAATTCCTCAACCACCCCTCAGTTAGCCACGGAATCAACCAACAGTGGGAACATCATGACAACCTCCGCTGCAGCGGAACCCTCAGTGACCACCCCGACATTATCCGTCTCGTTAGCAAGGACATCAACCGCCTTGGTAACACATCCCGTCACTGCTGCCGCAGGCAAGACTACAACTCTATCCATGGAAGTGTCGCCCATCACCACGGTAATCGAAGCAACGACCTTCCCCATGGGTCTGTCCACAACAGCATCCGGTTCTTCCTGGACCACCAAGATAGTTTCCTCACTCTACAAAGCAATCACCCGACTCCACCCCAGCAACTTTTGTAACATCTTTCTGATCTACAGGTAAACAAACCATGGCAGCGGCCGGACTTTGCTCCTGGACGTTCAAGATGAATGCACCATCCCCTCGTGTAATAGTCTCAATCTCCTTTCTGACCACCCTTGGTGTAACCCAGACGGTATCCGATGCCAAAAGCCCCAAGGTAGTCCCCTTAGTAATTGAAGTAGACTGTCCCTTGCGGTTCTCACGAGCATTCGATTTAATATCTGAATTATTCTTCGATCTCTTAGCATCTCTATCTTCCATGTCGACATCTTTGTCCCTGCTCGATTTGTCCTACGCCTCATGATCCTCTCTTTGATCAATGTCTTTGTCTACAACATCCACCGCATCATCTTCAACTTTGAAAAAAATGTCATAGACATATTCACCAACCACAATCTCTACACTAGAAGGTATGACATCTATATCCAGCACTCCCACCAGCATACGAACCAAATTGTTCTTATGTACCTTTTCCATGTCCACTCTCATTGCTGTGCCAATGATTGACCCAATAGCACAAAGGCTCAGAAAGTCATGTACTTCATAAGGCACTCCTAGAACCTGAACCCATACCTTCTGAAGCTGATACTTAGGCGTGGGTTTCAGATTCCATTCCACGAATTGCAACACCACCTTATGCTCCTTCACATGCACGTCACCAATAGCCGCCATATAAAACATAACAAGCCTAGTTGGAAAATGAACCAAAAATGCATTTCCCCCTGAATGTCCACCTTTGGCTGCCAATTCATTGGAATTAATCTTCTCAGCTCGATAATCAGAAGATCTTCAGACAGTTGAGCACCTGTGATCCGAACCAGCCCTGTCTTATTATTTCTTTCTTCAACTTCTTCGACCCAGTTGTTTGGATATGATAGAACCCCAACCCATCAGCACCAAAACCACACAGATTAGCAATAGGTCTCGGCAACAATGACAACAGACACTTATTTGCCAAATGATCAGTGTCCTCACAAATATCACACAATAAGCTTGCTTTGCAATTGGCAATGCCATGCCCCTTCCCTTTACACCGAAAGCAAATAAGGTTTGAAACAACACCTGCAGAATCGGTGTTGACATGAGAATGATTTCCCCCACCGAATTTGCCACATCCCCGACCTCTGAAGTTGTCACCGTTGAACCTCCCACGGCCAAAACTGGGCGTCCGAGCTTGATGTTGGTTAGGGATTGATCTGTTTTCGCCAAAGACTGGGACACCTCCCTGCCCACCTATAACACTACTAGGCCCAGTAGCCTGGCCGCCAGCACCACTATTGACAGAGATTTGTCCCCCACCTCCGATGCCCAAGAACTGCCCACCACCCGCAGCCTGGCCACCGACAACACCGATGATGGATACAACACCTCCGTTGCCTAAAAATTGACCAACACCACCATTGATGGAGACACCTCCTCCGATGTCCGAAAACTGCCCACCGCCCACAGCCTGACCGCCAGGACCACCGATGACAGGAACAATGCATTCGTTGCCCGGAAATTGACCACCGCCGAAGCCGACAAAGGGAACATTCACACTAAGATCCTTTCTCTGACCGCCTGCACGACACCGTCCAAAATCCATGTCACTATGATGGCAAAGAACTTTAGCAAATGAGCGACGATCACCGTTTGTCGTCCTAGACTAGCCACTGGCAGATTTAGGGTTTGGCTGAGCTGTACTCCAGTTGCGTTGAAAGAACCTGCGAAACCAGGGCAACCCTTTCTTGTGGGCCTGTTCCGAATTGTTAAAAGGCAACCAGGCCGCTGTCGGGCCTGGTTCATTAACCGCAAAACCAGACTGATTTTGATTGGGTAGCAAATCCGGCAAAACTGCCGAGCCATTCGAAATTTGAAAGGGTAGCAGAGCCAGCAGATTTTGAATGGGCAACACATCCGGCGAAACTGCCGGGCCATTCAATTTTTGAAAGGGCAGCAGAGCTGGCGAAACTACTGTGCAATTATCGCGGCGCACCAGCCAAGTTGAATGGATTCGACGAGCTCTATCAAAGGCATCGCCCATCGTCATCGGAGGCGACATGCGAGGAGGTGGTACATGCCCCTGCTAGGGCCGAACAACACCAACGCTTCATCCCTAATCCTTAGATTGATTGGTACCAGATTGATTGACCAATCGCAGAGCGATTCTTGAACTAAATCAAGAATCCAAATGGCTTTTGGGGTAGCATTTTGTCAGATGATAGGCCAATCAAATTAACATTGAAATGAAAGGTCTTTTTTAGAATAGCAGAGGTCTAGGAGACTTGGCTGAACATCGTTATATTTGTGAAGTGGTTAAGGAGCAGCATTTAGATTTTGTGGCCATTCTTGGAACTAGTAAAAAAGACTTTTCAGTGACTAGTCTTAATCATCTCTGTGGTGGACGGGAGTTTTTATGGCATTTTTCTTCGCCACAAGAACGGTCGGGGGGGTATCCTTTTAGGGGTGGACACTCGGGTATATGATATTGGTTCTATTGATGCTAGTGATTTCTATGTAAAGTTTCATCTAAAAAATCATGATGATGATTTCCAATAGGTTCTTGTGGCTGTTTACGGTGCAGCTCAAACTCAATTCAAAGAGAAGTTTCTTAATGAGCTTGTTCATGCCTGTAGAAAAGAATCACTTCCCATTTTAGTTTTAGGTGATTTTAATATTATTAGGCACTCAGGCAAAAAAAATAATGACAACATTGAGTATAGATGGCCTTTTTTGTTTAATGCTGTGATTAATAATTTGGACTTAAGGGAAATTGATTTATCTGGTAGACAATATACTTGGGCCAATTCGTTAGCTAATCCAACTTTTGGAAAGCTAGATAGAGTTTTAATGAGTACAGACTGGGAGCATTAATTTCGTTGGTCTCAATCAATGCTCTTGAAAGGTCTTTGTCCGATCATACGCCATTGCTTTTAAATATGAGAGAGGCTTCCTATAGAGGGAATCAACCTTTATTTAAATTTGAATTAGGCTGGCTGTATAGGGAAGGATTTAGGGAAATGGTGGCTAATGTGTGGAAAAAAGAAAATAGAGGTCAATCTGCCTTACAAATTTAGCAATGTAAGGTTAGAACTCTTAGACAATATCTTCGCGGTTGGGCTAAAAATTGCAGTGGGACTTATAAAAAGGAAAAGAAAGAACTTAACTTGATAATTGATGAGCTAGATAAAAAAAGCTGAGTTTGTGGGTTTGACTGATGAAGAGCGTAATTTTAAAAATATGATAATGAGAGATTGTCACATCTTTTAAGAGAAGAAGAAATTAAATGGTACCAAAGGTCCAAAATAAAATTTCTTTTGGAGGGAGATAGAAATACAAGATTTTATCACTTGATTGCGAATGGGTAACATAGAAGACAAATAATTTTTTAGCTCGAACAAGAGGAGGGGATAATTCGGGGGATGTACTATTAAAAAAGTATATCACCAATTATTATAAAAGGTTGTTTGGTCCATCTGAAGTCAATCATTTATCCATGATTGATGTCTTTAGGAATGATATACCTCAAGTTTTGGATAATGAAAACAATTTCCTTACATAGCTATTCATTGAAAAGGAGGTGAAAGAGGCGATCTTTCAAATGGAACATAACAAAGCACCTGGGCCGGATGACTTCCCAGCTAAGTTCTATTAGGTGTTTTGGGAAGTCATTAAAAATGACATGATGACCATATTTCATGATTTTCATAGTTGTGCTTTGCCTCCTTTTAGTTTGCATTTTGGGATCATTATACTGTTTCCCAAGAAAACGGATGCTAAGCAAATACAGCAGTACAAACCTATTTGTCTTCTAAATGTTTGTTTTAAAGTGTTTACTAAAGTGGTTACTAATAGAATTATTGGTGTAGCTAATAAGGTTCTTAGATCATCCCAATCGGCGTTTATGTAGGGGAGATTTATTCTTGATGGTGTAGTCATCCTACATGAAACCATCCATGAGCTACATAAACAAAAATGGGATGAAATAGTTTTTAAGGTTGATTTTGAGAGAGCTTACGATAAAGTAAAATTACCGTTTTTACTTCAAACCTTGAAGATGAAAGGTTTTTCACATAAGGGAGAGAGTGTTGGAATAAAAGTCAATGAGGATCTTGGGTCTTTTTTTCAAACTCAAAAGGGTCTTAGGCAAGGTGATCCTATATCCCCAATTCTTTTTAATCTTGTTGTGACATGCTTGCCACTTTATTTCAGGAGCTAAATAAGAATGTCTTTTATTGGGAGTAATTTCTCACTTAATTGATGATGGTTTGTCAATATTACAGTATCCTGATGACACTATCCTCTTTTTGAATAATGATTTAGAACAAGCAAAAAAAATCTCAAACTTATTCTCTGTGTCTTTGAACAATTATCTAGTTTAAAAATTAATTTCCACAAGAGTGAGATTTTTTATTTTGGTAATGCCAAAGAAGTTTGAGAAGAGTGACTAGCGTGACGACAAACCAATTTGGTTTTATGCCTGGGAGGTCGACCACAGAAGCGATTTTCTTGACACGGTAGTTGATGGAGAGGTATAGGGAGCAAATGAAAGATCTTCACATGGTGTTTATCGACTTGAAGAAAGCTTATGACAAAGTGCCAAGAAGGGTCATGTGGTGGGCGCTTCAAAGAAAAAAAGTCCCAACAAAGCATGTTACCCTAATTAAGGATATGTACCAAGATGTTGTGACTAATGTCAGAACATGTGGTGGTGATACTAGTGATTTTCCTATTAAGATAGGACTATACCAAGGGTCAGCGTTGAGCCCATACATTTTTGCCCTAGTGATGGACGAGGTCACATAGGACATACAAGGAGATATCCCTTGGTGTATGCTTTTCGCTGATGATGTAGTGTTAGTTGATGAGAGTAGGATAGGTGTCGATAGGAAGCTGGAGATGTGGAGGAAGACCCTAGAATCAAAGGGCTTTACACTTAGTAGGACTAAAATTGAGTATATGAAGTGTGATTTCAGCGGTGCCGAGGCAGATGATGGAGATGTTAGGCTGGACGGACAAGTAGTGCCTAGGAATGTGTAACACCTGATTCTAAGAAGATGTCACCTAAAACATCTAACATACATCCATAATGCTAAGAATTTGAACTAAGTATTTCAACTAAAGACAAGTTAAATTAAACAGTGGTGAAGGTATCATTCCTTCACCTTCTAAGTTATTTAATACCGATCATCAATAAAGAATGAAAGAAAAAGAACACATATACAAACAGACATCACCATTTAAGAATGCGAACCTTGCATCGAGTGAACACTTATGAAAACATGAAATGAATGAATGTAATCAAGGATGGACTGCACACATGCATATATCGGTATAGTGAGTGACACACCTGTCGGTGTTCACTTAAGCCCGCACCTTAACAAAAGTGCGGGATCCAAGTCCTATATGAAGAACGTTTCATATAGGTGTCCAAAGTCGCCCATACCGAATTGATGGGTCTTACGTGCCCATACCGGAATTGATGGGTCTTTCAATCCACTCGTGACGGACATGACAATGTCCAAATTTGCCCACATTGGAATGGTGGACTTACAATCCACTCCCGTGGACATAACATGAATAAAAGGATGCATGATATGAACATGAACAGTGATAATACCATCTCTCAAGATATACTCCACATAATGAAAGAACATAACCAATTCCGCATCTCGGTAACACAATATGTCACACTATATTCATGAAAACATTCACAATCACAAAGACTCAAAAGCAACAAAGTATTTGCCTTCACGACGCAAGTTAGCAACGATGGCGCCCCAAACCCGTAGCCTCGTGGCCTAAACAATTAAATAACCGAAATAAGAACAACATATAATCCAACCCGAATTAATAGTCTACAATACCCCCTTGAACTCCCAAGGAATCGCCATAAAACCTAATTCGAAAAACAGGCTGCAACCCAAAACGTGTCGGGACAGCAGCACGAAAATGACAGTAGTTAATGACGGGACTCAAATGAGATGAGTCCAGATCCTACCTCATCTTAACGAACATATCTATAACATTCAAGTTGATGAGATTTCCAATTCGGCCAATAAACTTCTCTAATAAAGAAAACAAAACAGCAGCACAGCTTCTGTCTGAACAAACAGGACAGCAATACTAAAACAACCATAACTTTTAATCTACAACTCCGAATTGAGCGTTCTTTAACAATCTGAAAATGTTATGAAATTACACGCTTTATCTCTAGGAGATATTTGGGATCGATGCTCTGGACAGAATCGAGACGGAGAGATTGATGAGGCAACGTGAGCCATAGGATTAGAGCGGGTGGGTAAATGGCGCCAAGCCCCTTCTTGACTCCACTACAAGTGTCACCTGTGTGACAAAAATCCTGGTTCCTCAAAACTTAAAGGGTAAGTTCTATGAGGAGAAATTGATGAGGACGGAGCGATCGACGCTGCGATGCTATTTGGAGCAGAATGTTGGGCGACTAAAAGACAACATATACATAAGATGAGTGTAGTAGAGATGAGGATGCTGCGGTGGATATATGGTCACACAAGGCGAGATCGAATCCGCAATGAGGATATATGTGATAGGGTGGGGGTGGCACCAATTGAGGAGAAGCTTGTCCTACATCGCTTGAGATGGTTTGGACATCTCCAACGGAGGCCTTCTGAGGCACCAGTACATAGTGGAATTTTAAGACGTACTGAAAACGTAAGAAGAGGTAGAGGTCGACCAAGACTAACGTGGGAGGAAGCAGTTAAAAGAGATTTGAGGGATTGGAATGTAGCTAAAGAATTAGCTTTGGATAGAAGCACATTGAAGTTAGCGATCCACGTACCGGAACCATAAGAAAGTTTAGGGGCTGTGTTTTAGGTTCTTAGCTCGGATGGCAGGATGTATAGCTTAAGGTTTTAGCCATGTAGGTTTTATTATTATTATTATTATTATTATTTATTTTATTTGCAAGGCTCTCGTCTTTTTAACTTTGAGGGGGTTTCATTCCTAGCCTACCCTAACTTGTTTGGGACCAAAGGCTTTGTTGTTGTTGTTGTTGAATGCCAAAGAAGTTGAACAGCAATATTCTCAGTTATTTGGTTGTGAAGTGGGTGTCTTTCCTTTCAGGTACTTAGGTATTCCAACTCACTATAGAAAATTATGGAATTGTGATTAGAAAGGGGTTGAGGATAGAGTCGAAAAGAAACTTAGCATTTGGAAAGAAAAAATATGTTTGTTGATGGACGATTAGTTCTTATTAACTCAGTGCGCAGTAGTATGTCAATGTTTATGTTATCTTTTCTTGAGGTTCCTAGAGAGATTCTCAAAAGACTAGATTTTTATCGGTCTAGATTTTACTAGCAGAGTGACATTCATAAACGAAAATATAGGCTTGCTAAATGGCGTTTAGTTTGCATACCTAAAGAGCACGACGGTTTAGACATTCAAAACTTAGACGTAAAAAACAAAAGTTTACTAGGAAAATTGTTGTTTAAGCTGCTTAATGAAGAAGGGGGGTATGGCGATCCTTACTAATAAGGAAATATTTTGGTGAGAAGAGTCTTTCGCAAGTGGTTAATAGACTTCCCATTTTTGGTTGGGTCTAATGAAAATTAAAGATCAATTTCTTCGCTTTGGTTCATTCCAGGTTAAAAACGGTAAGCAAACCAGGTTTTTGGGAAGATATTTGGTTAGGAGATTCTCCACTAAAAAGTCAATATCCAACTCTTTATAATGTAGTGAGGAGAAAGAATGATACAGTGGCAACGATTCTGGGATTGGCTTCTTTACATATTTCTTTTCGAAGACCTATTATTGGGCCTAAGTTATATGCTTGGAATGAGTTAATTTTGAGGATTACTAATTTACAATTGAACTCTCAAAAAGATATTTTCAGGTAGAATTTGAATAAGTCTAGAATTTTCTCGATACAGTCTTTTTATGTGGCACTAATTGAAAATACTCGAGCTCCCATTAGGGATTTTTTTCGGTGCATTAAAATTCTATTAAAAGTGAAAATATTTCTTTGGTATCTCAAGAGAGGGGTTTTATTAAGGAAGAAGTCCATTCTACCCCCTCAAATATTGACATGCGGACAAGTGACCCCCTGTATTAAAAAAATCGACCCTTTGACACCCCTAAGTTGCAAAACCGGACATGATACCCCCTTCGGCTGTTTTGTCCGGTGGTATTGCTGATGTGGCATCTGGGCGGTCTAGTTTCGCCACGTTGGCCAATGTGTAGGCTAGGTGAGCCGGCAGTCGTTTTTAGGGGCTATTTGGCACAAGATTCCCTTTACGGCTTTGCCCCCTTTGCGTTTCTTCCTTCCACCCGCAATTCCTCTCTCTGGCGGCGGTAGTGAGGATAGGGTTCGGGCCATGGAGGAGGAAGGAAGCTCCGGGACCTCACGGTCTCCCTGCGCGGCGCCATCGGGAAGCAAAGGGCGTAGGGCAGAAGGGTCGCAGTCGCCGGTGGTTTACCGTGAGAAGCTACTGGATTACCTCCTTGCACATTTGTGCTATTGCAAGGAGAAGGCATCGAGATGGATTTCTTGGAGCAATGAGAATCCCGGGAGGAGGTACTACACATGCAAGGGAGTAAGGGTAAGCAAATTGTTTAGATCGATTTGTGTGTATTGAACTTGATTATGTTGGAGTTCACTTTGATTTGAGTGCCATTTTTTGTTGGAGTAGGCCGGCGGTTGCGGTTTTTGGCAGTGGCATGATCCGGAAACCCCTCCTTTTTTGAATCATTTGTTGTTGGATCTCCGTGATAAAGTGTGGGGATTAAAGAAGGAGAATGCAGAGCTGAAGAGGGAGAAGATGCAGATAGAGAACGACATCGTTGATGGATGAAGAAGTGTGGCAGAGGTCAAAGGAAGCCACGCCGTATAGGTTATTGTCCTGAAGAACAAGCTGGAGGAGAACAAAATGGAGGTGGCAGAATTAGCTGTTAGAGTTCAGAAGCAGAACATGATGAAGTTATTGTTTCATGCAGTAGTGGTAAGTGTGGTAGTGTTTTCTGTGTGGGCTAGTGGCAATCAACAACTGTGACTCTTTTGTAATCGTGATATGCAGTTGAAATGCTTGAATGCTGAACTATATGGAATGCAGTCATCCTGGATCATCTGTCTGTGAGAAGTTTGATACTGAAGATATGTGAATGTAAACAACATTGACACTGACATTGAGAACATGTACAACATTGACAGTTATGAGAAAGTAAACAACATTAACACTGACACTGAGAACTCTGGCATTGCATTGCATGAGGTCATTACATATCCAAAACACATCATTGACATGTCCAAATTGTTGTACTTCTTGAACAAGTCCAAAAGCTTCGTCATCTGACAGAGAGGTTCAGACCATGGACAAGTCCAAAAGGTTGATGACAATGAACTATCACAAACTGACGACAAGTGTGCATTGACCTACATAGAACCATGACAAGTTGTCTACTTGGTAGTCTTGACTTCTTTTGTGATTTATGAGCACCAGCTTTAGCAGTGTGAATAACCTGCATGATGGTAATTGTAATACCCCAAGTCTATTTAAGTGAAAAGAAAGAATTAGAGAGAATAACCAACTAGAAAAAAATAGAATTAACAGAGGATTAGAGGGGGTTTCTGCAATTATTCGACAACCTGGGCCTCAGGCTTTGGCCCAAGAGGGGCCGGCCACCAATAAAAAGAGGGGAGAAACCCTAGGGGTGGTACTGTAGCACGGCGTGCTACAGTAGCCACCACTACTACAGTACCCCCGTGAACAGTACCGCCCCCGCCTCCTTGCGCCGTCTCCTTTGGGTGCTGCCGACCAAGAAGAAGAAGAAGAAGAAGAGGAAGAAGAAGGGGAAGAGGGAGAGGATCTTCTTTGTAGGGGTGGTTCGTCATCTCCCTGCGATTCTTCAAGGGTAACCTCAATACCCCTTTGATCCGATGCATTTTTGGATAGTTAATCAATGTCGGTATTTCTGTCTCCTCAGGACAGATCGTGTTAGAGGGACGTTTTGATGTAGTTAAGTGCGGATTCAGTCTCGGCCATCTCCTAGAAAGTTGTAGAGGACGTCAATAGCTTTCATTGAAGTGCTAGATCGTATTTTTTGGACCTCTGTAGCAAAAGTTATGAAATTATTAGTGTGACTGTTCTGCGAATCTGTTAGTATTTTGACAGGTTTTAGTAATCTGACTTGTGCGATCAGTTAAAGGGATAATTAGAGGATCTCAGTATAACAAAAGTTGTAGATAATTCTTGTAGCTTTCAGGGAAGCACAAGAACGCAAAATTTGGACAAACGAGCTGAAAGTTATGATAGTTTTAGTGTTCTGTCCAGAGAACCTGACGTGAAATTGATGTTTTGTTAATCAGCTTAAAAAGGATATTAGATGGCCGAATCAGGGAGGCTCACCAACTAGGTTTAGTTGGGGAATTTGATAACCTTTCAATGAAGTCTAAGAACACCTCATTTTGACTCTTGTAGTAAAAGTTATGAATTTTAGAACGTAACTGTCCACAGAGGGGACAGAACAATATTTAGGAATTGGAGTTGGGTTCACGCTAAAGGAACTATTGCGAGTTCGTGTTTACTCTTATAGTTTGTTTGATCCATTACTGTTGTCTTAGCATTCTCTTAAATGAATTTAGGTGTGGGACTAGTTCCGGAGGCAGCACCCTCTTCACGTCCTTCGTTCCCGCACGGTTGAGGCAAGTGCATTGTTGTTGCCTTGTTTGTGATTGCTTGGACATGAATGCGTGTTTGATGCATGTTAGTATCGTATGGCTGTTGGCAAGTGTGCATAATAAGAGTGGTGAATGTTCAAAGTATGTCTATTCTTTATTCATGAATGTTGTTATTGCCTTTGGTACTTTGATGCTGAATAGAGATGGTGCATATGCATATTGATATCAGGTTGATGCCTGGTCTTGTGATGACTAAGCATGCACATCTTTGAGGTCCCCGTCATGTATGTGACGGGCTTGAGGTCCCCACACCTGTGGAGTGTGGGCTTGAGGTCCCCAATACTTGCGGAGTATTGGGCAATTGGTCCCTACGCTTGCGAGCACAGGCATGAGTATGCAGCGACGGTTGCATACTTTGCATTACCGATAAGATGCAAAAAGAGATAAAGAGAAGGAACCCTTGAGCATTGCATATGCATGTGGAATGATTTAATGTCGTGTTTCTAAAAATGGATGCTGATGTGGTGATTTTAATTATGTTCTTTTATATGTACTTACTGAGTCTATGGACTCACTCTTGCTTTCTTTGTTGTTTTAGGTACCCAGAGCAAGAAAAGCATGCATGGGAGGGAGTAGAATTATGATCTCACGCACACTGCCATGAACCTTAATTCTCAGACTAAGCCTTAATAATTAAGCAACTGCTTAAAGGATTCTTCATGATTATGTTTCCGCATTGATTTATTTGTAATGATGATGAGTATCATAGTTGGATGCTTGAGGATTCATTTAGTTGATTAGCAAGTTCCTGTTCGCTTATTGATGATTTTGAATGTTGCAATATTTAGTTATAAAACCCTTTTATCTGTTGAAACCCCTGTGAAGTTAGAAATATAAAGAAGGTTCTACCGAAATTTAGTAAATTGCCTTAGCTTATATTTGTGTAAGGTTACCTTAGTAGCATTCCAGGCTCGTGTGGGGCTAGGGTGTTACAGTAATGTTAGTATTTGTGGTTATGTACTACCAATTTATTACAAAGCTTGATGTTAACTACTGACCAATGCAGTGCTTAAGTCTGGTGCAGAGCTTGATGCCTCTGCTTGCTTCCTCTTTCTAGTAGCTTCTCACCTAAGGTGTGCAGTTGCATGTTTCTTCTTCTGGTTTGCATTTGGATTAAGTGGACATCTCCTAACATTGTGTTGTTATTATCAACTGAATCACACTTGGACCCTAGCTGAAAAAATGCCCTGCTCCAGTGGGTTGGATCAGTGATCATCATGTCCTTTGCACCTTATGGTGTATGTTGTGCTAGCTTTGCTCTGTAGTAATTGAAGATGGTCCTTGATGAAGCCTTATCACATCTCCAGAATTTCTTCTGTAGCTTCTGATCTGAGTGCTTCTTCTTCCAGTTAGCATAAATGTGCCTATCACACATCCTATGCTCCGCCTTGGGCACTAGGTCACTTATGGCATTGAGAAGTGCCTTTTGCTGATCTGATATGAAGACCTATCCTTCACCTTGGCTATTGTTGTTAATATCCTTGATAATAAGTACAACAAACTAGAACCATGAACTATTTGTTTCTTTTTCTACAACAACCCATGCTATAGGGTACATTTAGTTGTTGGCATCCCTACCGATAGTACATAATAACTCTCCATTGCAAGCACCCTTGAAAAAGCACCCATCTAAGCTTACTACCCTTTTACATCCAGCAATAAATCCCTTTTGCAAGCATCTAAGCAAACATAGATCCTTTGGAAGATAGACTTCACCAGAATCTCTGGGTCAAGGGCAACAACCACTGTGGTTCTAAGGTTGCTTCTCAATAGTTTTAGTTGGTAATCAAATACCCTAGTGTACTCACCTTTGTGTGCATCCATCATCTTCTGCATGACCGTCCACTTAGCTCTCTTGCACTTGGCCAAACTTACATCAGCCATCATCTCCTACAGAATATAGCAATAAACTTGTTAGGACAAAACAAAGGATCAAGCCTAATGCACATGCACAACAACATATATGTGGAGTAATTGCCATACCTTAAGAACTGTCTGCTTAATGTTCTCAAGCTTCCATGTTGGGTTAGCCTTGATGAAATTACCATATTTATCTACAATCACCTTAGTTGTCACTAGCTTATTGTCCCTTCTTGGAGGGCAGTGGTGCTCATCAACATATGTCCTGACTTGGAACCAATTGCACTTTGAGTTCTTTGACCCATAAATCGGCCAACTACATCTTGGCCATAAACACTTGGTTCTGATCCTGTTCTTCTCATCCTTGTCAAACTTCAAGTGATTACGGTTCTTTAGCCCATACTTGTCGGGACCCCGGGTATGCAACCCCAGGACCCTCTGTGTATTCTGAACTAATCCCAGATCAGTAGCTAGCTCGCACAGTTACAATGTCGGTGTAATCACAACCATACAACAAAATAACGATGAAGCGGACAAATTAATATTATTTAGTAGCAAAAGGGACCTTATGGTCAAGTCTTACAAAGTGCGCCGCGCAGGGCTTAGCAACAAAAGACAACTTGCAGCGGAAACATAATATCTCGTGGAGGCCATTCGACATGCCCACAGGCAATCGAGTGGAGGACGCGACCTAGTTCGCAAAGTCTTCGCGATACTCCTCTTCATAATACTCTGAATTCCCTGTTTCTTCTGTGGGGATTAATCACACAGGGCGCAAGCCGTGAGTACTTTGAATGTACTCAGCCAGTCATAGGGAAAAGTATGCAATTATTATTCATGCGAGGCTAGACAAGGATAGCTTTATGTTTACTTTTGCATAAAGCAGCATTTACAGTAAATACCGTAAGTAGATTAAAAGCATAATTTAAAAGATTAATACATAAGTAATTCAGTTCTTTGAAACAACTAGAGATCAACCCAACCTTTCCATCCAAACCATCAAGTTCCACCATTTTAAGAAAACATCTACCCCTTGCGTGAAATCTCCGGGCATATCCATAACCGGGGACACGGCTATTCGAATAGTTTGATACACTCTGCAGAGGTTGTACAGCTTTACCCACAAGACACGACTTCTCTAGTTTGTTTGGCATCCGTCGATACCACCGCTCACTATCTTAGGTAAGCAGTCTAGAGCACGTGACAAGACCTTTACAAAGTTCTGTTTTGACTCGGTTCTGCTCGCTAAGGATTCGCCGTTACGGGCCCCCTCTTGCGCCGCTCATCAACCCAAACAGAACTGACTCAAAGCATTGCTAATTAGTTGGCTAGGTCCACCCCATCTTGGACATGTGGTTGCACGATATGACCCAGATCAATGGTTCAAGGTGAAGTGCTTAGTTGGTTGCTCAGACGAGACTAATCCATGTCCCGATGTGCGTTACGGCACCCACTCTTACCACCACCCACTCGCCCGAGCATAAAACATTTTCGGTTCAACCCGCCAAAGACCACCCTAGCCTTGTCACAACATCTTTTAATCACAGTGGCCGCGCCACGATTCCAATATTCATTTAGTCATGTTTATTCATACAAGCATGTGATCATGAGTCCCAACGTACAACTATAGCATGGCTAAGCATAATACGATACCCGTGTTGGTAATTTAACAATGTCCAACTAAAATAAACCCTCCTAAGGTGTCCAAGGGTTCATGTCGTTCAAGGATACATGAAATTTACAATTTATCAAGGAGGCATACATCAATTAGGCAATTATCTACTCCCGAAACAATTTAATATAAAACTAGCGATGCATGTATACATCAAACAATATAGTTTTGTAAAAATGGGTTCAATATGATCAAAGGTCTATGACTTGCCTTCGTTGAAGAGTTGGGGTGCGTCGGTCGTCGGGTCCGAGAAATATTTCGAAAAGCCGGTTTCTACACGTGCGAAAAGAGAAAAATAAATAAAACAACTCCAAATAAATTCCAAATAAATACCAAATTAGCACTAACAGAAAGAGGGTGATTTTAGATGAATTTAGAAATTTGAATCACTCGAATCGGAGTTCGAACGAAGAAGTTATGGCCTTCCGAAGTTGGAAAACACATGAAATTATGGATTTAGGGATTTTTTCTGATTTTCTGGAATTATTTTTCTAAAGGAAATTCAAATTATTGCGCCAGCTGACGTCGGCGAGGGGGATTTGATTTTTCGACCGAATTATTTTTCAACGAAAAATCGGAAAAAGCCACGCGGCGCTGCCGGGGCAGCCACGTCAGCAAAAGGGCTGATGTGGCGCCACGTGGTGCTGAGGTGGCGCCACCTGGATGGCCACGTCGGCACCCGAGCCGGCGGCGCTCGGGGCCCGAAGGTCGCCGGCGCACGGCGGGGTTTTGGCCGGCGGTGAGGGCACCAGCGCGAAGAGGGCGACACAGTGAGCTCGTTGCTCACCTTGCCAACGGCGAGGCTCGACGGGGCTGCTGGCAACGGAGAAGAAAGCGGCGGCGGGGACGGTCGAGGGCGGTGGAGGGGCTCTGGGGGGCTACCGGCGAAGGGGAGGAGCGCACGGGAGAGGCGACGCGCTGGCGATGCCGGAGGCGTGGTCCACGACGCCGGAGGAGGCTTGGCGGCGACACAAAAGGCGGGGAGGCGGAGCTCAGTCGGCGGCGAGTTTTCGCTAAATGGGGGCGAAGGAGGGCGAGAGAGGGGGAGGGGGAAGAGGGGAAAGAGAGAGGAGAGGGAGGCGCTCATGGTGCTCTCCTTTAAAGGGCTCGGGGAGGCCCGGCGGAGGAGGAAGGGGGAAAGGTGTCGGGCGGCCATGGCGGCGGCGGGGCGGCTTTGTCCGCGCAGAGAAGGGGAAAAGGGCGCCGCGCGCGCGGAGGCGGATCGAGCGCGCGAGTGGGCGGCGGTGCAGCGCTAGGCCAGCGAGGAGGGGCGGGTCGTCGCGAGATTCGCGGCGCGGTGCCACGCACGGCCGAGCGGGGAAGAGGGGGGGTCCGGAGGTAGACGAAGGGCGGGGGCGGTCCGATTTCGATCGGACGGTTGGAGGCGGAGGAGGCGCGGTTGAGCGGATGTCGTCCGATTTCGATCGGACGGTGCACAGAGGGGAGGGGCGCGCGGGAAACGGGCCGAGAAACGGGCCGAGGAGGGAATTCGGCCCAAAGGCATTAGGGGATTTTCAAATGATTTCCGATTAAAGAAATCCCGAAAAAGCAAAAAGTCTTTTAGAAATTAGCTAATAAAGTCTAAAAATTCTAGAAAAATTCACAGAAGTCCCTTGAATTATTTAGAACTTAATAAAAATACTTTTAGCTATACTTTAGTTTTTAATTTTGCAAACAAAATAGGTTTTGGCTTCAAACAAAAAGGAAAAGCCAAATTAAAATCCAGAAAATGCAATAAAAGCTTAAAATCCAAATAAAATCCAGGAGAACTCAACTCAACTAACTTTTTGGTTTAATTGAAGTTAGATTAACTCAATTTAAAAGGTTTTTGATTTGTAAATTTCAATTTAAGCTTTTGCAACTTAAACCAAATGGTTACTTTTTAAAATTTTGAAAATTTTCAAAAACTCTACAAATTAGGGATGTTACAATACTTGATCAAAGCTCACTTGAATTGCTCTCTGCTTCTGAATACCATCCCAAGTGAGAATACTGGAACATCAGCCTTGCTGTCACACCTTGGCCAGGTGCTCTTCTTCCCCTGCACATGCTTACCACCTTGTCCATCACTAACTTCCTCATATGAGTACTCATCACTTGAATCACAGTAAGATGTCTCATAGCATGCATCCAAGTTTGGCTGCTCTTCTTCCTCTTTAGTTTGGCTTAATTCGGCTGTATCCAATTTATTAGCCATAACTTCCCTCTTGAATGCCTTTGCAAGCTTCCTCATTTCCTCTACTTCAGATTCTTCTGGAGAGCTGTTATCACTCTTGTGTTGGTAATCATTGTCAGAGCTGTCACTTTCATCACCCATTATTGCAGCAGCTTCCTTTCCCTTACTACTAATAGTCTGAGATTCCTTCGCAGGTGATCTATAAAATTCCCTAAACCTCTGTCGATCTCTGTCATTGTTTCCTTTTATTGGTGTAACACCAGATTGGTGCTCCACATTAGGCACCACCACATGTATCTCCTTTGTATCATTATGTTCTTCAATATCAACCAGATTTTCATACTCCCAGTCACTTTCATCGTCGCTCTTATCATATCCATCAATCTGAGTAACTTCAACATATATGTCGACCACCCCACCTTCAGTGATGCAATCAGACATGGTTTTGCAACAAGTGTCATCTACCAGAAGTCTGAGGCCATTACTCAATCTTAAACCAAGGAACAAACAATGCAATACCATATCATCGGTGACTATAACATGGTCTCTAAGATGACCTTTGATCTTTGGCAACGAAACCTTGTCGCGCTCTACGAAAGATATCCCCTCATCTCCACCCACATAATCGAAAACCATCCCAAAATTCAAGAATTCCCCATTAAAATGGAACCTCACCCCAAGAAGGTCGAGATTATCCATTCTCAGACCCCAATCCTGCACGAAGAGACTGAGACATCAGCCAACTACTGCACAATCCCCAAAAACCCTAGAACCGAGAGGGCGAAATCCATTAGCTAAATGAACCCTAGTACCGCTTCCCAAGCCGCAGAAGAACCCTAGAACCGAGAAATCCATCTGCTAAATGAACCCTAGAGCCGCTTCTCAATCCCCAAAAATCCCTAGAACAACGAATGTTGATACATTCTCGCCGTGGAAAACAAATAGGGGTGTTAAAATCACCTCGATATTCGTTCCAAAGAGAGTGAGCTTCAATCGCCACCAAGAATCACAGCGATGCCATCTTCTCGGAGGCGCAAGAAATGGGGTTTCCTTTGGAACTACTCAGGTGGAAGGATGAAATGCGAAGGATCTTGCGCCAAATAACCCCTAAAAATGACTGCCAGCTCACCTAGCCCACACATCGGTCGACGTGGCGAAACTGGGCCACCCGGATGCCACATCAGCAATACCACTGCACGAAATAGCCAGAGGGGGTATCTTGTCCGGTTTTGCAACTTAGGGGTGACAAATGGCCGATTTTTTAATATAGGAGGTCACTTGTCCGCATGTCAATACTTGACGGGGTAGAATGAACTTCTTCCTTCTATTAATTAAAGATAACCTATTAAAAAAACTGGAGGGGAAGCAAAAAGTGTTTTTTGTATTAAAGAGGAAACCATTCAGCATCTTTTTATTGACTGCCCCTTTGCACGCCTTGCATGGTGGGCTGTTCAATATGCGTTTAATTTATCTCCTCCTGCGAGTATAGCAAATATATTTGGGAATTGGTTAGTCGATATTCCAAAAATTTTAAAGTCACAATTCCTAGTGGGAGCTAGTGTCTTATGTTGATCTATTTGGCTATGTCGGAATAAGGTTGTTTTTGACAAAAGATGACCACTAATCCCTTGTAGATTATCTTCTCGAGTGGGCACTGACTGAGTGCTTGGGCAACTCTGCTGAAATCGGCCCAAAAGGAGGCTATGCTAGCTGGAAGCGTCAGATTGGAGTTTGTAGCGAAACAGATCTTAAACTTTCATGGGTGGCGATTTAGTCACATGATTAGTAATTATTGAGTTTAATTTTTGGTCATCTTTTGGTTGTAAGGTTTCAGATCACTGTTAACTATCTTTGGTAATTTTGGTACTTTAAACTTTTAAATAAAATAGGTTGTGTACATAGTGATGTCAATAAGCCCCTTCGATGGATTGAACAGAAGGATCTTAAGCTGTAGAAAACTCAGAAGCCATATGCCGTGGGACGGACATTCCATGCACCAAGTGAGATTTCATTCTAGGTAGAGGTCAAACGCAACAGATCCATACAAGAATTGCGAGGTCTGAATTTTTATTAGGACATGGGATCAGATCGTTGGACTTGAGCTGTTGCAATTAGACTGTCGATATTAGTCAGCTTGTTGTATGCTGTGTGAGTTCTGAGTATTGTAATGCAACACTTGAAGTTATTCTTTTCCCCCTTAGCATTGTTTCTCATTTGTTGCCCAAATGTAGATTATCACAGGCTATTATCCAATCTTTGTCAAAATCAATGTATCTCTGAAATGCCAAATACTTGTCTTTGCACAATTAATTCAACGCACTACAATGTGTGAGAAAATTTAGAGAATGGATTGCACTAGGTTCTTCCTTCTCTGTGATGCAATCGTTCTCTATCTATGCTTGCTTCATGCAGATATTAGTGAGTCACAACATGGTTTCAGCCATTGTTGTCCGTCAATGTAAGATGTGTTCATGTAAGGCAATACTTGCACACCACTTAGCTTCCGACCATATGGCACTCTGTCAAGTTTGCACCATCACCTGTGCACTTGTACTCTCCATAAAATACAGTCCTGGCAATGCAAATCATACAAAAAATGATGTTCATGTACTTTCTGATATGCGGATATAAGAATTAGCAGTGGCACTGGATTGGAGGATGCATACTGATCTCTTGAAGGATCATTCCATCCTTCAGAGGCAATGGTGTCTGACATCGAAGTGTAGGCGAAGACAACGCGGGAGTAAGGTCTCCAAGCTCGCCCAAGCCATATCCGACCAGTTCCGCCTATGCCGCAATTGACAACTGAGTAGCCTGTATTGTCGTCGTCAGATTCCCGGGCGAGTGCGGTGACTGCACCGGTGATGACTCTCGGCCCTGCAGGCACAGGATCTGCTATGGAAATCAATCTGCAATGCTGGGAAGTACACATGTGGAAGCAATCAGTGACTCAGTGCTTTGCCATCCAATCCTTGAAATATACTTCTTCTCACTTCATAGAGTGACCTAGCATCTCCAAAGATGAAGCCAATGGAGCCCTGGATGAAACATTCCTTGAAGTAATGCCGGCCCGGATCATCACGAAGCGTATCTTGCGCACCAAAGAACCCCCAGCCCCAGAATGCCGCCTGGTCACCACTGATCCTCATTGCCACTGCCTGAGCACCGACATCGCCGGGCCTTGGGATGGGTGCTACATATTGGTGTCACAATTAGGGGAGTTAGCATTGCTACCCAAGCCCAAGGTGCAGTCTGCGACTTAGCTGCACGTGCTGTGTGCTGACTGTCTATGCGGATACAATGAAGCTGATGTTTTTCGCGACGAAGCCTGCCGCGAAAACGGAGACTGAAGCTCTGTAGAACGTGCCGTGTGACGAGTTGGCGGTGTCGTTCCACGCAATCGCCGTCAAGTCGAATCCCTGACCTTGAAATGGGATGTTGGGCTTGGTTGCCGGGACTGTCACCTTCTCACTGCAACAATGTGGCTTCAGTAACAGCACTCAGTAACGACACTATACACAGGATGGGAGTAATGTCTGATTAAGGAAAATTGCTTACAAGTAGACGCCCTTGTTGATCCATACAACATTCCTCTTTTGGCTGAATTTTGGGACAGCATTGGCCGCTGCCTGCACCGTGGTGAAGTTGCAGCAGCCGTTGGGGTCAACGCAGAAGACTGACGTCGCCGCTGTGTCAGGCGGTGGGAAGTCCGGTGTGAAATCATCGCAAAGCTGGTTATATTCGTCGCAGTAGCGATGATTGTTAGAAATAGAACTAATTGTGAGCAAATAGAATGGAAGGGAAAGTGTTGCAAGATCAAGCAAGGCTCACTGTGCTATTCTCTCGATCAGTAGATAGCACTTACAGACATATTGCTGAATCATTTTATACATGATGTAAATTGTACCATTTAATATAATACAAATATCAGAGTGATATAGACTGCGTCGGGTCGAGTTTTACAATAAAAGTTGATAAGGCCAAATTGATTACATTACATAAAACAACGAAAACTACGACGGAAACAAAAGGCGGAAGGTAGAACACATCTCTCCACAGACAAACGACTTTGGTAGCCCGTGTACGACTGATATTAACCATGGATTTAGATAATATTGGTTGTACACGAGTACCGACGGAGCCAGCTAGACTGAGGCGAGACCTAGACTAACAGAACCAGACTACTCTTCATCGTTGCCTTGTCCATCGACTTCAGGATTCTCGTAGTAGTCGTAATCGCCATGATCCACGGAGTCTGAAGGGTTTGGGAAAAAGAGTGAGAATGAGCACAACTTCCGTTGATATGGCCCAACTAGTAATTTGGTTGAAACGTGTATGATGATCCGATCTTTCACGGCTCTAAAACCAGCAGCAAATAAGATCTCTCTCACGCGAACAGAAAACAGAGACACAAGCACTCATGTATGCACCTCCAAACACAAAGGAAAGAAAATAACTTTGCTACCTTTGACACCTGCTGAAATTATGAAATACGATCAAAAGATAGTTGAAAATGAGAGAAAAAAACTTAAACATGAATCTGAAAATAAGCAAGTAGTGAAGAACGTTTTCCCACCTAAAAAAGAGGAGTTGGCACATGATTCTAGGACTGAAGAAATTAAATTAAAGGGTTGTGTCATGCTTGCAACCAAACCTGATTTTGCTGAAATTCTTGATAATGATATGCCGTGTGATGCTTTAATATATAAAGATATTTTATTTTGACTTGATGGTATATCTTGCTCTATGCCGTCGGCTGTCACTAACCTTTTGCAGGAAAATGATGATTTGGAGACAACGATTGAGTCGAGGATGACTCAAATTCAAGAAAGGGAGGATGATGAGTACATCAACCCTAGGGGTGCAACCACTGCTTCAACTCGTTGCACGGCATCCTCTACTTCAACTACATCCTCTCCAATGCGACTATCGGCTACGGCAATTCTATATACTCCAATTGGGTCAAGCTACTACTACATACCATGGTGCTACGTCACTTATTGTTGGCCCACAGGCTATGTAATGTATTGGCCAACAACTTGGTCCATCTGTTGGACGACCTGGCCTATCTGGTGACCAGCCACCACTAGGTCTGTACTGTTCATGTGGGCACTATTCACCTATGAGCAATATCACACCCTAGGGTTTCCACCTCCTGGCCACCCTCCTCATATAGGAGCCATCGCCCTTTAGTTTTGCTTGGGTTTTTCTTTTAGAATATTCTGCATAACAGTTTTCGTCGTTCGTTCGGTTTGAGAAACCCCAACTACTTATTACTTCTACCATGATGAGTTGCATCGGTATCAAATTCCCATGGACGACCTAATAAAAGTGAACATGCTTGCATAGGCACTACGTCGAAATCAGCAACATCGTGATAGGAACCAATGGAAAAATACACTCTCGCATATTGTATTACCTTCACCTTACCGCCGTTGTTGAACCACTGAATGTGGTACGGGTGAGGATGCGCACATGTGGTCAAGCCAAGTTTCTTGACCAAACCTGAATCCACCAAGTTATTACATCTCCCACCATCAATTATGACACGAACACGGCAATCCTTGACGATGAGGAACATCTGAAACAAATTATGATGCTATAGCTTCTCTGCTTGCTCTCTTTGAGTGCTCAATACTCACTACACAATTAGGGTTCTATAATTCTTTGTAGCATCAGCACCTAAAATTTCTTCACCATTGCTATCTACTTCATGATTATCATCATTACCTGTAAGGTTAGCTGTAAGAGCATATTCATATTCAATATCACTAGCACTTACATAACCACCGTCTTCTATCGCAATGTACGCTCGTTGACTTGGGCAATCTCTCATGACGTTGCCAATCCCTTTGCAACTGTGGCACACAGTCCCCGTCGTACGACCCGTGGAAGTAACTGATGAAGAGCTATGCGCTGGTACCTGCACACTAGTAGATTTACTTGCCTCGGGTGCACGTGATGGTGGTGGTGGTGGTGGTGCTGAACGCGCCCTACTCATGGAGGGGGCAGTAGACCGATAAGCAGGAGGTGGGGCTGTGTCAGCTTGCCCGGCGTCGATCTCGATGTAGATGCACTTCCAAAGTTGCGCTTTGTCCTTTGTTGCCTACCCTGCAATTCCTTTTCTGCCAAACAAGCAAGCTGGAACAACTTATTGATATCATTATACTCTTTGTAATCAACTATGTCCTGAATTTTACGCCTTAAGCCTCCATAAAAACGAGTCATCTTATCCTCCTCATCCTCAACAATATTACAACGCAGCATGCCTATTTGTAGTTCTTGATAATATTCCTCGACAGATTTATTACCTTGGTCTAAGCACTGTAATTTCTTATGCATATCACGTTTAAAAGTAGGAGGAACAAATCTAGCACGCATAGCTACCTTCAATCTATCCCATGTATCAGGTGTTAAGCCAGAATTAACTACTTGATTCCACCTAATGATAGCAAAATCTTTAAATTCACTAGTAGCTTGTCTCACTCTATGTACTTCAGGAACTAGATGGGCATTAAATTTTTGTTCAACTGTCATCTCTTAATCTAGATAAATTTCAGCATCATAAACACCCGCAAAAGATGGTATGGTAAATTTAACTTTAGCAAATGGGTCATCATTAACACGAGCATTGTGGTGCTGGAAATTATTACCTCCCATACCGTGACTGTTGTGATGTAGACGATGTCGTTGACGGGCATCTTGGGCAGCAAGAGCAGCGCTGGCGTCACGGTATTGCCTCTCATTATCATATCCCTCCTCAAGATCTTGGGTTGTATTGTGATCATACTCGCATCCATTGTGAGGTGGTTGATTCACCATTCTTTCAAGGCGTGTAGTGAGTGCTGCAATACTATCGTTGATTGAGCGTTGTAATGCAGTTGTAGTAGCCTGTAGCTTCCTGTCGATGTCCTCATTAATGGTAGTACATTGTTCATCCAAGAGTGTCATGAGCTCTCCCTTTACAACACACTCTTTCTCATCAGACGTCTCACTTGCCATGGTTAGTAGGAAATAAAAGACAACACAAAAGTATTATCCCTATCAACTACTAGGTGATGGAAGGTGGAATCACACACTCACCACACTTTTACAAGTGTTCTTACCAAAGTATGTAGTAGGTGGTACAGCCGGTGGTTGGTTCATGATACCGAGTCGAGTGTGGGTACGAATGTAAGAGGGGACCTGTTCTGATCAAGAGTGGGGGGAGCTCGGAAGGCACAATATGTAGTAAGGATTAGCAATAATTAAATCAATTAATGCAAGTTGAAAGATTGTTCAAAGTACTCATCAAAGTTGCTGACCCTAGCCTAATCAAAGCTAGTTATCAAGTCCTATGTAGAGAAATGTATGTACACACACGCAACGATCAATGTGACTTGATGTAAGCAAAGGAGAACCTCACAACAAGTGCTAGGAGAGATACTAGCCAACTACTCAAACTTTTTTCTAAGGGCACAAGATTATTCGCGCGATGTAGAGCACAAAACAACAATATCGGTAACAACGCGAACAACCCTCTAGATTTAGCGGAATCAACGGCTAGTCTCAAATGATGAAAAGGTAAAGTTTTATATGGCTTATATATACTCGTTTGAAAGGTTTCGATGAGATCTACAACTTTCTCAATTGGATGAACCCCAAATTCCGAAGGTAAGACCAAAAGAATCACCAAAAATAGATAATGAAAACTTACGATGTGAATTCGAGGCTAAAGATGGCAGTCTCCTGTCAGATGTTTCAGATGCGCGTCATTGTTAGCTTTCAAACGAGTACAAGAATGTCGAATTCTGACTCCGTATGCAAAAGTTATACCCGTTTTACTAAAGGTGTGTCGGAAACAAACTCACCTCGAATTGAAATTGCTATAACTTTTGATTCTGTGGACCAAACGTGCTCATTTTTTTTGTGACAGCGTGTGGGTATATCAAGAAAGGCTCCACCAATTTTCACTAGGATTTGGCAAAGGTTTGTTGGGATTTTCTAACTTCGGACATAGGAACTCTTTTCTTCTCTTTTTCTCTTTTTCATCTTTTTCTTCTATCTCTCTCTCTCTCTCTCTCTCTCTCTCTCTCTCTCTCTCTCTCTCTCTCTTGCTGGTGAAAACCCGAAACCAAACTAGGGTTTCTGCGGTGGCACGAGACAAGGTGGTGGGGCTACCGCGGTAGGGATTGGTGGTCGCAGTAGGGAAGGGTGGCTACCGCGGTAGGGATTGGTGCCACGGCAGGAAGGTGGTGGCGCGGTGGTGGCGCGGCAGGGTGTCATAGTTGGCATGGAACAAGAACAGATTCGGACTAGAACAAGCTACGTGAAGAAAACCCGATGCAAACTTGACAACGACGAACTAGACTCTAACTAGACTAGAAATCAGCAACTGACACGACGATGCAACAAAAATTCAACAAGCAAAATACCGAAAAGAAAATTACAAGGCACAAGGGGTGATGGGACAGCGGAAGCACAAGACGAACAAATTGTTTTTGTGGAGCTAAATTTTCTGGAGTTTTTAGGAGGTTGAACATAAACTAATTTAAAAGGGGAAAAACTATGATTACCTAACGGGCAACTTTCGCTCTGATACCACCTGATGTGAGTGTGGCCTGATCTTTCGAAAGGTACTGATACGTCGATTGTGGAGAACACGATGTTGATGATCCAAAGGCTCCGACCTGAACAGATCGAACCCCTCGCAATCACTACACCACTCCTCCAATGGTTATCAACCGTGCCGAACGCGGTTGATCTCGCCAAGAAGGCTATCTCCTGCAAGCCAATCGAGAACACAAGCAAGAGAGTAGAAGATACAATCTAAAATTGTATTACGAATATTAATGAAGCTCACAAAGTTGGGGTTCCTCAAACCGAACAAGCGGCGAAAACTGCGATGTAGAATATTCTAAAAGAAAAACTCAAGCAAAACTAAAGGGCAATGGCTCCTATATGAGGAGGGTGGCCAGGAGGTGGAAACCCTAGAGCGTGGTACTGTTTATGGTACTGTTTATATGTAAATAGTACCCACATGAACAGTATGGGCCTAGGGGTGGCCAGTCACCACATGGGCCAGGTCGTCCAACAGATGGGCCAAGTTGTCGACCAATATATTTCATAGCCTATGGGCCAACAATAGGTGACGCAGCACCATGGTATGTAGTAGTAGCTTGGTCCAATTGGAGTATATGGAATTGTCGTAGCCGATAGTCGCATCGGAAGGATGTGGTTGAAGTAGAGGATGTCGTGCAGCGGGTCGAAGCAGTGGTTGCATCCTTAGGGTTGATGTCCTCATCAGCTTGCCTGGCTCCCAAGCAAACACCGAACAGCACTCTCCCGGTGCTGCCCCGGCCAGGCAAAAAGCCACCAGACTCAGAAGCAAATAGGCCCTACATGCCCCAAGTTGACAGACTTTCCCATGCTTCCTAGCATGGGAATACCTCCATAGCCGTTGGATCGATTGGTGAAATGGACGACTTAGATTACATGATTTGACCTTGATGGACATAAGAGAGACATTTAATCTACAGAAAATCAGGTCAGTAGCACTCCATTCGCTCGATTTTAGAGAAATAACATCCAATTCACATTCGACTGCCAACTGACACTATGAACGTGTGAAATTGTCAAAAATAACACTGAGGGTCAATTAACGATACTGCCCTTGTACTGCAATGGAGGTAGCTCGGTCTTGTCGGTGAGCACTAGCGCGGCGATGGTGGCCATGGGTGGTGTTGGTGGAGCGGTGGGTGGTGGGGAGGAGGAGGGCTTGGACGCAGGAGGGGAGGAGGTAGGAGGTGACGAGGTCGCAGTCGCTTCGGCATCGTCCACCGCTACATGTCACACTCCACTGGCGAGGCCTTCACTGTCTAGTCCGTCGACCGGTTGCAGCTCACCGACGACCTCGATCAGGAGCTCGTGGAGCTCGAGCCCAAGATGGCCCAGCTCGCCGATGCGGGCAACCTGGGCATGGTGCAGGTGCATGTGGTGTGCGAGGATGATATGACCGCTGTCATTGCGCAGCATGCCGAGGCGCTCTGCCACCTTCGCAGGGTGGCCCACCGCGACATCAAGCCCAACAACGTCCTCCTTGACGTCGGGGAGGACGGTGCCCCACACAAGGCTCGTAGACTTCAGGTCGACCACATGGGTCGATGCAGACAGGGGCCACACCGAGGGGTTTATGGGGATGACCCACTACATGGAACCTGAGGTGGTGGCATGGCTTGCCAGAGAGAGATCACAAGAGAGACACCGGAGTTGGGGGAGAAGGGGCATTTGCTTCTTTTTAGAAAATTTGTGATGGATCGAGAACGACGTGAGTAGAAGATGAAGTTATCTATGGGGAGGATATCATGTAAGTACTGAACTCCTAAATTTGATTTCCAAATCCAAATGGCAACTAGACAGAAAAATTGGATTTCAATTGGGCTGAATCAAATTCTAATTGTACTAAAATAGGATTTTGAATCCAAATGAACGAATCAAATTCAATTGAAGGGAGTCAAATGGGATGTTAATGTCCTATTTTGTGTGAATGCAATATGCCTTACGTATGCTTGCTTTACTATTGGATATCAGTAGTGGTCCAGGCCGCGGTACCTAAGATTTAATCTTATATATGCCACTGAAGCCAATGCATGGTAGGTCAAGTCAATTGTTGCTACCTACTAACTAAGCGAATGCACAATTGTAAACCTAATAGCTATCATTGAGGAAGTGGGATTATCCATTGTCATTTCCTAGTGAGTAGAGGTGAAAATGGATCGAATACGGATGAATAATAGCTCTATCATATTTGTTTTCAAATTTCTCCTAGACGTGAATACGAATATCCCAAATATGAATAATGTCACATCCTTATTTTAATAAAGAGAATTATTATGCATCTCATGAGAATGCATCATGTTTTTGGAGCAATTACATTATATATTGCACTTGAAAAATCTTTTTCCAAGTTAAACCTACACTTCACATTTGAACTCCCAAAAGAAAATAGGAACAAAAAACTTATGATTATCATCTAAAAATAATTTATTCAAATGATATAATAATTATCATGAATTAATATAATTTTTTCCAAATTTTTGGAACTTCTTCAACCCACATAAAATTCAAACACAATACAATGACCTATTCTAGGTTTGAATTTAAACTATACAAATTAACTCATGAACAATAAGGTATAAGAATTTTTATAAACACTAGACCTTCCTAGGAACCTCCCTGAATTTTTTTTGGATTTTTGGATTTTTATTGCTATTTTTAAGACCCGATCAAAGTAGGGAAGTTAGATTAAAATCCAGTTAACCGTTAGGTTAAAACCCAACCGAGCCACCCATGTGACTTGAGTCCGACCAGACCGTGTAGATGATCTGACCGTCCAATCGGAATCAAGTCGTCCAAACGGACAGCCGATCGGACCAGTCCGAACGTCACTGATGATCGAAACCGTTTGATCTGAATCCTATGTCCAAACGGACCCTCCGAACGAACGGTCCGAACATTCCGACCCGAGCCACTTGGTTGAGCCCAACCACCTAACTACTCCTGGTCTAAATCGCTTTCGGTGCACACATGTTTGAGCCTATGATGAGGCGGGCCCACTCATCAGCTCTGTTGTCCTACTCGCGCAAGGCGCGTTCAGGGCGAGCTCACCACGCAACCGCGACGCCCTAAGCAGCTCCGGTTGACACTGTGAATCCGCCACCCAGATCCACCTATCTAGCGCTTCGCCATTTCATCCTGTTGTCGTTCCCGTCATCTTCCCGGGTTAAAACCCTCTCGACACCCCCTTTTCTCCGCATTCCTTCTCTTGGTGGCAGAGAAGGAAGAGGCCATTGCTAGCTCTCTGCTGGGATAAAATCCGCACCATCTTGTCTCTTAGCTTCTACCTTCAATGCCCTTTCCATTTTGGCTTATGCACGGGCTTGATTTCGTTTGTAGCTCTTGGACCATCATCGTGCCCTTGGCAGCTCTAGAGCGCGCACCCGAGGACATCATCGTGCCAACTTCGTGCTTGGTGAGTTTTTTCCTAAACTATGTGCGTCATATTGTGTCTTTAGGTATGAGATTAAAAACCCCTCACCTAATTTCAACAATGCGCGATAGGAGCTCGTGGATTTGAGGTTTTCTCTTTTCGGCCGAAGAACTCTAATCTTCGTTTCTAGCTCCGGCCGGTAAGGCATTGTCTATTTCCTTTTGTCTTCACCTTACCACTAGCATCCTTAAGCTTTTCCAAGCTTTCATTTCTCTTAGTTCTTCTCAAGATTCTCTCTCCACATTGGAGCTCATCGCCGCCAAGGACATCGTCGACGTTGAGCTACTTTCGGTCATCTCTACTCTTTTCCAACCCTCAGGTAGCATCACTTAGTCCCTTGGAGGCTTTGGGCACCCACTTGAAAGGACGCTGCGAAGCTTTATCGTTGCACGCACTTTTGCCGTAAAAGCGCCGCCGCTCAACTCTGGCTCACCACTGTTCTAGGTTAGCTCACCGCCACCGCCACCGTTAGGTGCGCATGACTAATAGGAACCCGTACATGCCCTTGGTTCACGTCGACGTGGACCACATCGCCGGCGGTGAGCTTGGGAATGAACTCGGGAGTTTTGTCGGTTTTTCTGACCATTACTGTAGCAACGCCGTTAGCGGCAAATCCTGGTCGTTAGGACCTAATCTTTGCTTAGGTTCTTAAATGGTTGTCTTAAAAGAACTAATGTGTCACTTGCATGTGGACCCGCAAACAGAAAATGTGTTTAAATACCGGTTTGCGTTAGAGTATGACTTCTGGGCCTAGTCCTTAAGTGCCTCGTGCGCTTTGTAGTATCTGGTGGACCTTGTTCATAAACTGTGTCTATGATAGTAGGCCCCACCTGTCAGTACGCTTTAGTCTGGGTGATGTTCGGACTGGTTCGAACGACACCGAGATCTGTGCGCTGTGTCTCTGACCATTGGGTCCCACTTGTCAGTTCGGACTTAACTCAGAGTTTGAAAGAAAATCTGGAAATCAATTACTTGTAGAGTGAAAATTCATGTAACATTAAAAATACATATCTAATTCACTTTAAGTTTAGATCGAGTGAAACCAATTTTATTAATTTTCATTTTAGATGAACTTTAATTTAAAATAGATTTCAAACATGTATCTGTCCTAGAAAATATAGTTTTTGGGAAAGTGATCCAAAACTAATTTATTTTACACTAGAAAATGCTATTAACTTTGAAAATTCAAAACTAATTCATATGAACACCAAATGAGATGAACCAATTTATTTTGATCATAACTTTTTATTATCTATTTATCTATATAATCTTTGTATCCACTGTTGCTCTGCAAAATTTCACTAAATAATTAAATTTGGATGAATAGTGAGAGATGGCTATTTATTTGGATTTTCCAAAAATCTGAGATTCAAACTGCTATAACTCTCACATACTAACTCCAAATGGAATAATTATTTCACCTAAATTGATCTAAAATCATGATCTAGCTACTGTAGAAGATTCATGCATTTTTTAGTATTTTGAATTTTATGGTTTTTCTCGGTGATTATTCGATGTCGCTAATTCTATAGAGTCTGAAGTGATCGACGTAGACTCCTACACCACCGAAAGCGAGAAACTTAAGTTCTAGCAAGGCAAGCATCATTTGAATTTTCTTTTGCATCATAATGATCCTAGTTTTTAATAAGTTAGTTCAATGATAATTGCCTACATACTATTTTGATATGTCAATATTTTTGTGATGAGTTGTTAGTTAAGTCCTACTCTTGATGCTATCCTTGTTATTTTTTCAGTACATATATGCTTAAGGATAGATGGATGTGATGATATTTCTATTTTGTTGATTGTCGCTTAGCCATGCAAGTCTAGAGTTGTCGGTAGTCCGGTTGACAGGATTAGCCCGTCAGTCATGGGAAACACCTCACACATTTCATTTATGATTTTGGTCCAGATCTTCAAATCTGGATGTTTAGATCGTTTTGGTAAATTTAAAAAAGATTTGGGTCTGGAAAAGTGGTTGTAGTGTGGGTGCCTTCGTGTATGAGACTCGGGTTTGTGGTTGTCTTGTCCGGACCAACAAGGACCGAACTTTGGTGACATCGTTAATTCAAGTAACACTCGTATTACCACCCACGGTATTATGGGTGCCGTTTGGTTAAGTAAGGGGAAGATTTCATTGGTTTAGACCACAAGTGGTGTGAGGACATAGCGACCGTGAAATCCTATGTTCCTTAGGAACCTAGTGTAATATATACTATGCGGGTGAGCCCGATTACTTATGTTGGGGGCCACCCAACATACTAACTACCTTACACTGGCCCCACCGACACAACTTGCATGCCCGCTTAGCAATTGCTATATGCATATGTACTAAGCTGGGATTTCATCTCGCATGGGTAATCTAACTCAATAGGATCTTCTTGCTAAACAATACCAAATCTCGATCTACCCGACCAACTCACCAAAGGCAATGTGTTTGGCTTACGGGCTGGCGAGTCGATGTGGGTAAAGTTGTACTTCTCTGTAGGGTGTAAATCTATTCGAATAGCCATATCCACGGTTACGGACGACCGCTTGAATTCGGGAGTCATTATTGTTAGACCTGAATTAAAATTTGACATGATTACAACTTGGTATTCGGCTTCAATGGGTATTCATGCATGTTAGTTTATCAAAGTGGGCTGCCACTTTGGTATTTATTTGTTTCAATTGTTTATCAATGCTTATTTACGTCACAATTCTATTCTTTTGCTTAAAAACTTGTTTACAAAATGGCAATTGTAAAACTGGTATGTGTAGACTGAAAATTGTTGCGTTTTATGCAAAACTAAGCCACTAATGTCATTCTTTTGATATCCTCTATACATAAATACTTTTAATTTGTGTAAGACTTGTGAGTACAATTGTACTTAGCCCAGCTCTGCTTATTCAGGTGAAGACGATACTATGCCCAACGAGTTCGTTAGCGCCGATTTAGGCGACGCTAATGAATAGTGTTGTTTCTAACTCGAGTTGGTTCCATGGGTTATGGGGCACAATATTGCTGGACTTTTGGTATGTTTATTTTGCTTCTGCTCCTACTTAGTGTCTTTATTTGACTTTGGCCAGTCGGCCCTATTGTAATTGTTGTAGACTTAACTATTGTTGTATGCCTTTTGGACTATCAATGTATAAATGTTGTATGGATGTGATTGACGTTGCATGAGGGTTTGAGCGTTGTGAGGACCCCGGGTTATCTCTGTAAGACCGAGACTAAGCATGGTCTTAAGGGCATAACTCTGGACCTCCAGTAAATGGATTCCAACTTAACTCAATCTAAGTGAGAGGCTTAACTAAAACTAGAGTCCCGATAATCATGCGCGCTGCTCCTCTGCGAACACTACATGAATGTTGGTTCTCCAACTAGCCAAGCACTACACTTGGTGAGTTAAATGGGAAGCCATGAACAGTGAGCATAACTTATATTGGCTCCCAAGATCAGCGACCAATATACTCATACTCTCATACAACGTGGATCACATCCATACAACAAACATACATCACTAGTTTAAAAAGGCAACAATATAGTTTAAGTCTACAACGGTTACAAACGGTCGACCGGCCAAATTCAAATAAGAGTATTAAGTAGCAGCGAAAACAAGTAAATAAACCAAAAGGACAGTTGTGGTATGCCCCATAACCCATCGGCAACCGACTGGGGGTTAAATGATAGCATTACTCATCAGTGTCGCCTAAATCGATACTAACAAGCTCATCGGGCTCGATATCTTCCTCACCTGTAAGCCAGTAGACAAACTGGCTGAGTACAAAAGGGTACTCGTAAGTCTTACACAAATAAAAATTAGTTATGCATAAGGCTGTTCCAAAGAGGTAGCTCATATTGGCTTAGTTTTGCAAAAGAGACGCAACGATGTACAACCTACACATACTAGTTTTTCAAGTGCGAATCAAATTTGAAGTAGAAGTAAAGCATGTGAATAAGTAATGAATTGAATAACAAATAAATCATACAAATAGCAAAGTGGTTGTCCACTTTGAAAACAACAACAAGCATGAACATCCCATTCATGACGAATTCCAAGTTATAACCACAATTTTAATTTTAAGTCTAACAATAGTAACTCCCGAACTCAAGCGGTTGTCTATAACCGTGGACACGGCTATTTGAATAGATTTATACCTTGCAGGGGTGTACTACTTTACCCATACGACTTGATTTGCCCGTAAGCCTCCAGATGCCTCCAAAAATAGTATACTTCCTATGGTATACCGGCCGGGTAAATCAAGATATGGTCGTTTTTAGCAAGAAGATCCTATTGGGCTAAGTCCCTCAACCTAGGGCTCCTAGGAAACATAAGACGTTACGGTCTCTATGCCCTATCGGCCCCTAAGGAAACACAGGATTTAACGGTCCCATGCCCTTACAATTACACCACCGTGGGACTCAACACAATAAAATCTTCCCCCTACTTAACCATACAGCTCCCAACCCGCGTGTGGTAGCACAAATGTACTTGAATCAACGACATTACAAAAGTTCGGTCCTTGTTGGTCTAGACATGACAATCACTTACCCACTTTCGTGGTCGAAGGCACCTTCACTAGCATCCACTTGTCCAGACCCAAAACTCATTTAAAATGACAAAAATTAACTCATAAAACAGATACAAAGATTTGAAACAAAAGTATATAAAGAAAGTTGTGTTTATCCCATAATTATCGGGTTATTCCCGACAATCAAACTACCGTATCTAGACTTGCATGGCTAAGCAAACCCATATCATAATTCTCACAACCTATCTTAAGCATGTAGTGCTGGAATAATTTAAGGATAACCTCAATGAATAGGATATAACTAATCTACAAATCACAAAAATAGCGACATAATAAAATAAGCTTGCAAGCAATTATCATTGCATCTACCCTAACAAAACTGGGATCAAATATGATGCCAAAGAAAGTTCAAATGATGCTTGCCTTGCTGGTAGCTTAGTTGCTCTCCCTCAGTAGCGTATAAGTCAATATCGATAGGCTTGAAATCTATATAAATACAATACCGAATAAACATCGAGAAATACCTCAAAATTTAAAATCCTCAAAAATGCATGATTTTTCGACAACAGCTAAGTCATAATTTTAGATGATTTTAGGTAAAAGAATTATTCCATTTGGATTTAGTATATGAAAGTTATGGTGGTTTGAATTTCATATTTCAATATCCCCATAATTAAGCAATTTAATTAATTGGCCAAAATTTGTAGAACAGTAGTGGAACAAAGGATTATATGGATAAATAGAGGATATTAATACAAGTTCAAATCAGTTGAGTTTGCCTCAATTGGAGTTTTCATGATTTAGTTATGAATTTCTAAAGTTATCAGCATTTCCTTTTGTAAAAATAATAGTGTTAATGGACCAATCTCCAAAATAATACTCTCTGCTATAGAGAAAGGTTTGAAACCAATTTTAATATAAAGTTCATTAAAAATAAAAATTATCAGAAGTGGTTTCACTCATTTTGGAGTTGAGATGAATTAGTTATGTACTTTCGAAGTTATGCATATTTTTCAGTTTACAAATAAATGTATTTCGAATATTATACATCATTTTAACCTTTTCTCACCGAGCGCAGCGCTAGCCAAGGTCACTGACCAGCGGGCCTAGTGAATAGTGCATTTTCCATTTTAACTCAGGTTTTAAATACCGAACTGACATATGGGACCGCCGTCAGTGACACGGTCCAGTGGACTCGGTCCACCGGCGCACGCGCCCGATGAACGGGGCTTAAAGTCTAGGGCCCACATGTCAGCCACTGTGGCTTTAACCTCAACGTTCCCGTTTTCTGTGCGTGGGGCCCGCGTGTAAGTGAAACATTAGCGTCGCTAAGACATCAATTAAATGCTAACTCAATCATTAGGTATTAATGAACGTCATTTGCCGTAAACGGACAGCTACAGTAGCTGCTCGCGTACGACAACGCGTCCGCGCGGTTGCCCGGCGGCTCGCCGGCGCTACGCTCCACAGCAGAGCCGACCAAGGCCTGAGATATGTCCACAATAGACATGCGCATCTTTGGGTAGTGGTGGCGACCCCTGAGGTGGCCCGTACCAGTGGCTAGCCGGAGCTAAGCGGCGGTGGTTCTATGGCAAAAGTGCAAGCAGCAAAATAGAGCTCCGCAGCGCATACAAGTGGGTGCCTGAGGTTCTACGGCCTACTAAGGGTCTACCTGAGCGTTGGAGCGAGGTCGAGATGGTCGGAGAAGGCTGGAGCAACGTCGGCACCGGAGAAGAAGATGGCGGCGATACGGCTTCGTATGGAGAAGACGACTAGAGCAATCCTAAGGACAGTGAATGGTCAAGATACCTCAAGGATGCCTTGGAGATGCTAAGGACACAAGGAATTGAAGAATGGCTTACCAAAACGAAGTTGGAGACGAAAGGGTGTTCTTAGGCCGAAAATGGTTCAAACTTCAAATTCACCAGATCCAGTCGCGCATTAGTAAAATTTGTTGAGGGGAAATGCTCAGTAGGTTAAGGCATACAAGATGACGCGCGAAAGAGAGGATAATACTCACTGGAGATGATGTTGGCTCGGTGGTGTCACTCGAGTGCGCGCTCTGGACACAACAGAGAGCTCGAAGATTAAACAAGAGCTACAAGTAACAAGAGAAGCTTGCATTAGCAAAAATGGATAAGGCATTGAACAAGGAAAAGATTGGCATCACCAGGTGGAAGCTTACCCGCGTAGAGAGCAAGAACAAGCTTCCCTCTCCTCGGTCAACAGGAGGAAAAGCGAGGGAGAAGGAGGGGGTGCGAGGGGTATTATCCCCGGGTGTTGACGAAGATGGAGGCGGCGTCAAGCGTGGAACGCACCGGAGTGGCCAACAATAGTGGTGGATTGACGGCGTCGGAATCCTTCAACGGCTCGGAGCAGACTGCCTCAGCCGCGTGGAGCTCCCGTTTTCTGTGCGTGGGGCCCGCGTGTGAGTGAAACATTAGCGTCGCTAAGACATCAATTAAATGCTAACTCAATTATTAGGTATTAATGAACATTATTTGCCGTAAACGGACAGCTACAGTAGCTGCCCGCATACGACAACACGTCTGCGCGGTTGCCCGGCGGCTCGCCGGCGCTACGCGCCACGGCGGAGCCGGCCAAGGCCCGAGATATGTCCACAATAGACATGCGCATCTTTGGGTAGTGGTGGCGACCCCTGAGGTGGCCTGGCGTGGCAATGACTCATTGCGCGCGCGGACAGGGTTTAAGTGATTTGGTGCGCACCGTTGGATCTCGGGTGGACGGCTTGGATTAAAAGGAGCGATCAAAACGGGCTGAAGGGTTGTGAGATTTGGGCCGTTGTTTTAAGATCCAAAGGTCCGCATGCGAAGGTGCATTTAGGCGGTTGGGCTGAGCCGATTCACCGAGTCGGACTCGAGCCCGATGAACAGTAGCAACCGGTTAGGGTTTAGGGTTTGACTGAGAATTAAAATAGTTTCTCCATTTTGACCAGAGGCTTAAAAATAGAAATAAAATCCCTAAAATCATGAAATAATTCATGGGGGCTCCTGGAATGTCTAGTGTCTATAAAAATTATTGAGCACTACTGTTCATGACATAAAGTGTATAATTTAAATTCAACTTAATGTTGGTCTTTAAATTGTGTTTGAATTTTCTTAGGGTTCAAACCAGTTCAAAAATTTGGGAAAAATTATATTAATTCATGATAATTAATATAGTATTTGAATAAATTATTTCTAGAGGAAATTTAGTAGCATTTGGTTCAGTTTTTCTTTTGGAGTTCAAATTAAAGTGTATGTTTAATATTTGTTTTGAGATTTTCCAAGTGCAATACTTAATGAAAAAGTTTCTAAACATGATGCATGCTCATGAGATGCATAATAATCCTCTTTATTAACTTGGGGATGTGACAAGTGTGTTGGTTGCTGATCTTGGGAGCCAACACGAGATTCATATCTGCTTTTTTTGAATTCCCTTTTAACTTATTAAGTGTGGACTTGGACTGTTTGGAGAACCAGTCATCATGTAGTGCTTGTAGAGGGGCAGTACGCATGATCGCCGGAGCTCTAGTTTGGTCGGGCCTTCTCACTTAGATGAAGTTAATTTGGAATTCATTTACTTAAGGCCCAGAGTTATTTCCATAAGACCGGGATGGCCTCGGTCTTACGGAAATAACTCGGGGGTTGTCACAAATAATATTGAATACAAATCGAAACCAATATGGTCATGGATATTTCTTAGAACATGAAAACCCCTTAAATTGTTCGCATTGCAACCACTTAAACAAAGAATTAGTTTATACGATCAAAATATCCATCAATTCACTATATGTGTACATATTTACATCCACTCCCTAAAATTATTTTAATGTAAAATAACTCAATATGTTTTCCTTTATATGCTTTATTTATCACTTTTGATTACTCGATATCTGTTACCTCCCTCATAAACATTTCATAATTCATTATAAAATATTTTAAATTAATATTTATTTATTTATATGCATAATGATTGTGTTTTGGGAATCACAAGCAAGAAGAATGATGAAAGGAGTCATGTTTGGGCAAAATCCAGAGAAATATCGGGTGCTGAAAATACTATTGAGACATTTGGACTTGTTTTGGGAAATTAAATGGACTCAAATGAGAATATTCATAAATGCAAAGTTGTAGATCTCATCGAGAGCTACAATTTGCCCTACTCATTTGCCTAATTTAGTGTAGACTTCAGGCTTTGAATATCCGAAACCCTCGTGTGTGTGTGTCGTACTAGTCCCATGATTAGTGGCTAGTACACACATCTCTAACATTTGGTAACCACATCCATACATTCATATGTGCAAAATAAAACAAAAATGGTATATAGCTTAAGCGATTACAATATTTACATCACAAGGGTCGACCGGCCAAATAAAAGCTGAAGTTTTAGAGATAGTAGATATAACAGCAGAAGCAAAAAAGGGTAATAAGAGTTCAAAATTCCAGTGGCATGTCCATCCGATCCCGCAGGCAACCAACTAGAGACAAGTCCTAACAAGACCCATCACCGAACCCCATCGGTTCTAGGTACGAAGAAAATATCGTCTGGCATAGGCTCGTCCTCATACTCTCAACAATAATTTAAGCAAGATTGAGTACAATGCGTACTCAGCAAGACTTGTAGTGTATCGTAAAATTTATATAAATGCAAGACTAACAAGAGATGAGGCTCTATGCTACAAGTTATTTTCAGCATTAAGCAAATTTTATTTACAATGCCAATACGTAGTATTTTGCAACAGAAAGTTTAAGAGCAGTTAAATAGATGAAGGACAACAAGTAAGTAATTGTGTAATTAACAACATGCAACCCTCCTCGGCTGCGAGCAACATCTTTATTTTCAGCCATCGACATGGTACTCAACTCAAAACAAAACAACAAACCAATGCCCACATTTTCCAACAAAACTGTTTTTTAAGAAAAACCAAAACTATACCGGCAATACTACACTTAGCACGCTCATCACCACGAGCACGGATATTTAAATATATTTACACTTTGCAGAGATATACAACTTTACCCAAAGCATATGAATTCTACAGTTTGTTTAGCATCCGTCGATACCACCGCTCACTACCTTCGGTAAGCAGTCTAGAGCACGTGTCGAAGCCTTTACATCATCTAGTCCTATGCTTGCACTAGCCCGGTGAATGAACACCCTCACTTCGCCTAGGTACCCCCCCATCAAGTGAGGCATTCACCGTTGTGTCGGAAGGTTTTGTGCCCAACGCCTCGGTGATGGGAGCCCTTCAAGCAATCACACACATGTTTGCACTACTATGGTCTACCAACGTGTAAGGCTAGTTTTCAATGACTTAATTAGCTAATGCCATCCCATACCGACACATGTGGATGTACGCTTACGCTTAGGTCATATATCGATGTTCGGTCCTTAATTGACCCAGGCGAGAATCTCCCCCTATCTACCTGTGAGACTCCTCTTTCACACTTCTCAGAATATAATATAACTCGCCTGCATCACAAACTGGGTTTTTCATTTTATTTTTACAAAAGATAACAGAGGTACACCCCTCTGAACTTTCTTTTCAAAACTCTCAAATTCATATTTGTCATGCCATCATTTTTACAATTTTTATGAAAGACTATATCCCGACTAAGCAATTATGCGAGATCTGCATTAAAAAAACCCAAGTTGACATTATTCCATGTCTAAACCATAACCTAACGGCTACAACAGTAAGGGTATCAATATTTCAAGGAGGTTCATGCATCGAATAGGATTTACAACTACCAATATCCCAAACATAACAATTTTATATCAAACATACACGCATGTATAATAGATTTTGCAAAAAGAAGTATAATAATTAAAATAATAGGATTAACATGGTCAAACGGGGTGCTTGCCATGCTCTGGTTGCTCTGAATATGATAGTGAAGGATCATCATGAAAATCGTTCGAACAACTGATGTCTAAAAAGAGCCATAAACAAATTAAATATAGCACAATAATTTCAACACAAAAAAATCCAAATATTTTTGCATATTCCGGTAGAGCATGATTTTAGATGAATTTAGAAAAAAGAATCTCTCATTTGGAGTTTTTATGCAAAAGTTATTAAGGTTTTAATTTGCTTCAGTTTGAAAATTCGAAAAAATAAAAAGGTGATGTCAATAACGTATTTTTTGATTTTTACGCTTTCCAGTAGGGGCCGCGTATTCTTCATTGAGTTCTACTAAGGTTTATGCTTTATAGTAAAGAAAATGTATTTTGTTTAAAACTTGTTAGTGACTCATTTATTAATAACATTTGGAATTAGACTTTCTTTAACCTTTTCAGCTTGGCGCCATATATCATAGACTAGTTACATTCAAACACTGTCATTTAGTGTTAACTAATCCTAATTAGCAGTCGGTCCCCCAATCAGAGAGAGGCTGTGTAGCACCCCAGCCCACAAGAGCTTGGAATGCTACTAAAGACAACATAACAAAATAATAAACTAAGACTTTCCTCCACAATTCAGCAAAATCTCGTTTGTAACTTTTAACCAATTGAGGAGATAAATAAACACCTAGCAGAAATCTAAGAACGATGACACTGTAACAGACTTAAAGATAACAATCATAGGTTTACCAAGGAGTCACCATCCGACTCTTATTACAATTAATCAAAAACATCTCGAAGGGTGGACATAAAACTGAAGCATTACGTTATAGGATACTCCAATTAAAACTCAAATTTCTAGTTTATTATGACTAGTGCTTATTGAAGTGAAGTGTGCATCTGAAGATTCTAGCCCTTCCTCACAAAAGGGTACCTAAACAAAATAAACAAGCAACAAGCGTGAGTTCAAGACTTAACAAAGTACAAATTAAGACAATAGACCAAACCTCATAAACAAACTTTACTTATAATTCAATCCATCATTCACATTAACATCTCAACAATTCCACTATCATTGCCATGCCATGCAAATGCCTCAAATGCACATGCTTTTCTCTTTGCATATACCAGTAATGCGGAGTATGCATTTGTCGATACATACCTATGCCTGTGCCTTCTAGCATAGGGACCTTAAGCCCACACTCCACGAGTGTGGGGACCTCATGCTCATCTAAAACATGAAGGGGACCTCAAATTTATCAATACTTAGCTACCAAGTAGTCCAAGACTCAAGGATATTGTAATGATGCACATGAGCCATTATGCTTAATCAACAATGAATAATAATCAGCATGGGAATATAACAACAACTGTATGACTTTGAATAAGAAAACCACATGTGCCAAGCATGAACAATTTTCTGCCCACTAATGTACTTGCCTCAACCATGTGGAGTAGGATGACGGAAGAGGATGCCATCCTCGGATTCACACCCCTACCTGAACAATTTAATAACCACACTAAGGAGACATTTCAGAGCATATAGCAATATAAAAAAATTTGCAAAACTATCTACGCTCCTAAGCGCAACCCAAAACATTGTTTCCCATGAACATCGTTTTGTCCTAAAACATGACAATCATCTTCTAAAAATCGTATCTTTTCTTCTGTTTATCCAAAAATGGTGTTCTCATATTTTTCTGGAAAGCTTACTGAATTACCCATATTAATCTAGTCGGTCAACTCCCCTAATTCTGTCATTTACTATATTTACTAAACAGCTTAATATGACTGCCAGAATCTGGTAGATAATCTGGACAGCAGTACTAAAACATTCATAACTTTTAGTACATTTATCCACAAATTACGTTCTTTACCTCTCTAGAAACCTTATAAAATCACCTACAATATTCATGTTGGTGAGATCCTCTAATTATTTCGTTAACTAATTCTTATCATCCAATTAATACAACCTGCCAGAATCCTAACAGAGCCTCTGGACAGCAGAACTAAAATATTCATAACTCATGATCCGTTCATCCAAACGACTTGATCCAGGATTCCATCAAAATCTAAAGACGTTACCTACAAATCTATAGGAGGTGACCAGATCATATTTCATAGTTAACAACCCTAAAACTTCAGCACAGTACAGACTACCAACAATCGATCTATTACCCGATGTCGCCAAATCTCAAAACTAAAGGACTAATCGAAGGAAATCCGAGAGTTACCCGTGAAGAACACGCTAATGGTTGAAGGAACAACCACGAGGTCTCCCTTCCCTCCTCCTTCTCCCACCTCCCCTTTCTCTCTTCCTTGGCCAGCAGCACCCACAGGAGGCTTCTCCCTCCTTTCTTCTTCTTGGCCGGCAACAAGGAGGCACACAAGGGGAGGAGGCACACCAATGGCAGGAGGCACACCAAGGGACAGAGGAGGAGGTGGCCAGGAGAAGTGGGAGTGGCAGCCAGGGGGAAGGTGGCGCCTAGGGTTTCCCCCCGTTATATGGTCGGCAGCCCTCACCCAATTGGGCCTCAATGCTGTGGGCCGATAGCCCACAACCTAGGTTCTCCACTTTAGGTGAAAACCCCCCTCTAACTTCTGTTTAATCCTCTCCCTAAAACTCTTACACTCTCTCAAGAAAAATAGGGCATTACAGACTAAGAGCAGCTAAGCTACGCTCATGGCCGAGTGCCTTGGCGAGCTCGCTGTCGGCGAGGTAGGCATGGGCTAAGGGTAAAATTGATTCCCCTCTCAACAGTGATGCCATTGGGTCGCACTACAAGAAATCTGCTAAACTATGACAAAATTTCTATGACAACTAGGTAAATCGTCATTATCTGCCTATATTCTATGATGTTTTTTGGCAGCAGCGTCATAAAGAGCATCCCGGGGCTGGGACCCAACTTGTAGTGACGAAAAATGTCAAAATCGTCACTAACTCCCAAACCTCAAATTGTCATAAACAGGGTGTTTGGCATTGTGACGCTATTGCTTTGTCATAGTTACACACGTGATAATCTCATATCATCATAATTCTCTTAGAGTTTTTTTGGATAAAGCTACACAGGTGACAAACTGGTTTGTTGCCACCGTGAATGCATAAAAGTGGGACCCACATGTCAGGAAGTGGTGCAAAATGTAATGTGGCACGCGCAAATAAAAACCGGCTCCCAGTCTCAGTCTCCCTTACCCTCCCAGCTCCCGCATCTCCCAAATCCCCTAACCCTAACCCTCGCCGCCACCGCCGCCGCGTTCCTCAACCCTCGCCGCCATCGCCTCCCTTCCTCGCGCTGCCCTCTTCTTCGACAACCTCCTATCGTGGGCCCGCGCGCGGGACTGGTTCACTGACGTCGTCCCCTCCCTCGCCCGCCTCATCCTGCGCCTCCCCGTACTGCTCGAGGACCACTATGCTAGGGCCTCCCACTAGGCGCCGTTCGGGCTCTAACTCCTGGGGCAGCAAGACGCGGATCAAAGCTCACCGTCGCCACCTCCTCTGCCTCCCTTCCCCGCGCCACCCTTTTCTTCGATGACCTCCTATCGCGGGCCCACGCGTGGGACTGGTTCGCCGACGTTGTCCCCTCCCTCGCCCGCCTCCTCCTGTGCCTCCCCGCGCTACTTGAGGACCACTACGCCAGGGCCGCCGACCAAGCGCCGTTCGGGCTCTACCTCCTGGGGCAGTAGGACGCGGATCAGAGCTCACCGTCACCACCTCCTCTTCGGACGCCACCGTCGCAGTGGCAGCCGGTGGTCGTCTTTGCCCACGGCGCCGGCGCCCCCTCCTCGTCTTATTAGATGGTCCAGTGAGCCCCCTCCCTCTCTTATCTCTGCGTTTGTGTGCATGCATAATGGATTTGTAGCCAAGTATGCTTCTCTTTTGATATAATGTATCTCCTTTTAGTTGGGGGTTTCATTTATAGTGCTTTGGTGCATGTGGAATATGCATGGTGGTGTTCTAAACTGCTCGATTGATTGTATTAGTTGGAAGGAAATGGTGAAAGAAGCGCTGGATGCCGTCGAAGTAGTGACCTTTGACTACCCATGTGCGTTAATTTGATGAACTCTAGTGCTAATTCTTGACCCCGGTTCATCAACTCCTTGATGCGAATCTGTTCGGGTGAGCTTAGTGATTGAACAACAATGTGGTTGCAGATATGTCAGCTGGCAAGCGCACGGCTCCCCTGAAGGTGGAGAAGCTTGTGGATCATCACCTGGGTGTGGTGAAGGATGCTGTAGCAGAGCATACGGGGCACCCACTTGTTCTGATGGGGAAGTCTATGGGTTCGAGGTAATATCCTGTGGCAGAAATCCTGTTTGTGTCACCCTTGTGCATCTTCTTGCTTTGTTTCAGGGCTTGAGTACTTGTTATGCTGCGACATTCTCAGGGTCAGCTGCATGGTGGCTAGCTCAGATGATATCGATGTTTCTGCCATCATATGCTTGGGTTATCTGTTGAAGGTATATCCCTTGCTCTAGTGTTTAGTTGGTATATACATTGCTTCTTGGCTCTCCTAGGCCAATTCTTTTCCTTGATTGGTCAAAACTCAAAACTGTAATCCACACTGCAAAATGGATTTAGATTCACTTTACGTAATATTATTGGTAAATACCTCAATTAGGTATGCACAAAAATGGTTGACGTGATTTTAAAATATACTTGCTGTTGCTTCCCACTCGCTGAGTTTCTTTGTTTTCTGAATATTTTGAAGTCAAAAAATATTAAATAGCAATTCTTAGTAATTGCTGAAGCTTGACATGTAGTTCTGTTCACAGGGCAGTAAAGAGGTTAGATGTAAAAGGATGCTACATTTCACCTTGTAATGTAAGATGCTAGTTCTGATTTGTGTTTTTGCATCCTGTATCTTTGTTTTATCATCATGTTATCTCATGATTGAAATCATCATGCTTCCCGTTACAAATATTCAGGCAACACACTCGTTCTTGGCTGCTTATCGGTGAATCATGAATATAGTAGTGAGTAGCATGAGGCAGTTATAGTCTAGCAGTTCATTTATCAACATAAATGTGAATACAGTGAAGGAGGAAATTGTCAATGGTTTTCCTTGCTATCATCGCCACATACCACATGAAGTATTTCACAGAAGATTGGCCATTTATTATGTGATCCATCTCATTCCTATCTGGAGGGTACTTAGCGAATATGTCATAACTTAGAATAGATTTTTGTCTTTAGATTAGCATCTCCTAGCATGCTTTGGACTCAGTTAAATATATTGGCCTTTTCTCTATCGTCATCTCAATGTTCTCCATAGTATGTCTGCATCCTGGGAGAAATGCCAAATTAACTTATCAACATTTTGGTGCTGAGGTCACATGATAAATTATATATCCTTGTATTGGCACAAAAATGGAAATAAGGCTAGTAACACTTAGAGAGAGAAAAACTCTGTTACACGCTTACACTTATTATGGCTAGTAACATCAAATATCATCATAAAAGAACAAGAAACAGCTATGGTTTTTCTTGTGTCTTATTATGGTTATCAGATGAAATCTGCTGATTGTTTGTTTTCTTTTCATTAGTAGGTCTTTTCCTCGGGTTTGATAGAAGATGAGAAACAAGAAGCCCTTGAAGTTGGCTTTGCAAATAAATGTTTGGGAGGAGATGCACTTTTCAGGGGCTGTGTGCAGGTCTTTTTCATTTGTTTGTAAATTTTACTTCCTTTGTCTTCAACTTTGTAACAAATGTTTTCATTTGGATTTTGGACTAGCAATAATTATGTGATGTTATTCATACATATAGGCTAAACTGTTGCTTCTTGGGCTAACCTAAAATAAGTTGGGCCTACAAAATGGCCTATGACCACAAATTGACTCAGCGGACGATGGAATCAAAATGGGTCTTATAGAAATTATGACAAAAATTTACATGAGCCTAACTCACATTATGACAGTAAACATCGTCACAAACCAAAAGCCACATCAGATCCCGCATGGCCCGACCAGACTACCAATGACTAAGAATCTGACGTGGCGGTGTCATAAAATTCGTGACGACAATGGTTTTGCCACTAAATCTGTGACAATTTCGCTACTTTGGTCACAGAAACCAATCAACGACGCACTATAGGTGACTATCGATTTTCCGTCATGGGAGCATCATAGATCCCATACTGTGACAAAAAAACACAGATCCATGATGAATTCTGATTGTCACTGTTCAGCAGATTTCTTGTAGTGTGGTGGTGGAGGTCGGAGAGATGATCGGAGGTGTTGCTATGCCGGAGAAAAGCGGAGGAGCTCCTCGGGCTCAAGGTGGGTTTCACGGTTGGGGAAAATCAGTGGCAAGAGAAGGTGTGCACTGGCTTTGGGAGGCTACAACGGTGATATACGTAGTGGCTCTGGGACCAATGGTCATCGGAGCGACGGTGACAACACTTCTCACGGCAGAAAAGCGGCGGAGCTCCTCGGGCTCAAGGTGGGTTTCACGGTTGGGGAAAATCAGTGGCAAGAGATGGTGTGCACTGGCTTTGGGAGGCTACAACGGTGATATACGTAGTGGCTCTGGGACCAATGGTCATCGGAGCGACGGTGATAACACTTCTCACGGCGATGCCATGATCGGCCATGATGAACTCTAGACTACGCTAGCTAATCCTTCGATCTAATGTGCGCAAAAGCGTTAGGGGACTACTAGAAGCTCACCAAGGTCCTTAACAGCATCGGGGGATGACCGGAGTGGCTTGACAGCGTTGAGCAGCGGCGGTGTGAAGGAAGCTCTCAGTGACAACACGTTGCAAGGATGGAGATGCTACAAGGAGGTGTGCATTAGCTTACATGCACACTGAGGATGCTAGGTACCGAAGGAATCGACTAGAGACTCATCGAGGTGGCGGCTAACTGGAAAAATGGTAGCGACGGCCGAAAATGAAGGAGATCGATTTGGGGGATTCCCTGCATTTGAATCCTCATAAACCAAGGGGAAAACATCAGTGAGGCATAAGACATGAAATGACGCGGTCGAGTGAGGGTCAAGCTCACTAGATCGTCGGGAACGAAGATGTCCAGAAAGGGGTGTGCGCCGGTGGTGAAGAAGATGATCGCTTGTTCGAGGTATGGGGTTCCCGGAGCTACATCAAGCACAGAGGAAGAATCCGTGAGGCATGAGGTGCATGGTGACGCAGGTGGCGAGGCAAAGAAGCTCACTAGAGAAGATGGCATGGAGGAGCTCGCTCACCAGCGTCGAGACGACGCGTTCGTTCTCAGCGATTCAGAGAGCTAGGAGCTCGGGGAATGCGAGAGATGGAACGAGGGGCGAGCTAGGGAGATGGTGATGCTCTCAGGGGCATAAGTAGTAGTGAGTAACGCGTGAGAATCGCGGCGAAATGATGCGGCTGTGGTGAGAATCTCACGGCTCTCTTCGTCGTCTCTGCTAGAGCGGGAGGGTGAGTGCCATTAAGAGTTAGGTGGCATGGGCGAGCCTTGGCAGACATGACAGAGGTAGGTGGGGTTCTAAAATGGTGGGCGACGAGAAAAACCGCGAGCGAGAGGGCGGAGGTGCGCATTGGTGCGCTAGCGAGCGAGGGCGAAGCCGAGGTGGGAGAAAGGGTCTGGCAGGTGGGGTCCACCCGTCAGCGAGTGTGGGAGCGAGGGTGGTGTGGGCTGGAGTTGAGCGTGAGAGAGATTGGGCAGGCTTAGTTTCGGCCCAAGGAGTGGGGGAGGGGAATTCTAATTCGTTTTTTTTTCAAACTGGCTGATTCTTTGGTGAATTTGTAAACCTATTAAATTTGTTCCAAATTTTATTAAAATTTCTGGGAGGGCTCCTGGAATAGTATAGTTGCTCTTGTAAATTTTTTTACGATTTTATGTGCTCTGTGATTTTCTCAAAAAATCTTACAAGTTGTTGTTTGTAGGAAATTTCATTGTTTGCTTTATACAAATATTTCAAAAATCATGCATAAGAAATTTTCCATATAGAATATACCAAAAATTTACTTTCCAAATTATTTTCACTAAGTCTTCCCAAAAATGGTAATTTTTGGGGTGTTACATTTGGTATTCGACCAAGAAAGTTATGGTCTTTGAAAGACAATGCACATGCAGCCTCTAACAGTATCTTTGGATATCCAGACCTATGTACATCTGGATATCCGAAGCCGTATTCGTATTCAACAGATAGTGCACTACCTACTAGGCTACTACCTAATCCATATTCATTTCCGACAAAAATAATTCGTATTCATTTTCGATCCTACACTACCCGATAAATATATGAGCCGATAGCATCTGTATTTAAAAATGATCCGGATCAATCAGAAACTACCTGAACCATTTTCGCCCCTACTTGTGAGCACGACAATCTTGGCATTTATTGTGTGGTTTATTATTTTAGGATATTATTAAAAAAAAACTTCCGTTCATTTAATGTCCTATAAAGGGAATCTAATAATCTCACAAACTTGGCTAGTTTAAAATTTTCATTCTTAAAAATAAATTAAATAGACTGAATAATAGCTAAAATCAGTGGCGGAGCTAAAAATTAGAAGATGGGGGTGCACACTAGAATAACACAGTGAAAGATAACTCATGAAGTTTCATTAAAATTGACAAGTTGTAACACCTCGATCTTCAGAATCGAGATGTTAATATTTAATTTGGCGATCTTTTAAATTTTTTACTAGGTTTTAAGATTTTTCCCGTGTTTAAGTAAAAAGTTTAATTTTAAAATCAAATCGAACAAATTAAAAGGTTACATTTAAAGGTTAAATCGAATTGTTTAAAAAACTACATTTAAATTCAATTATTTTGATTTCTTGTTTTAGCATGCATTTCAAAAATCATGATGCATGCATTAGTTCCGCTGCTCTTTTTCAGTTTTTTACTTGGACTCCAAATCCTTTTACTCCTTTACATACATCTTGTAAGCCGCACGGGGAGAGGAGACGCCTCATTATTATTCCCCTGCGTTTTGTAAACACTCTTCGTATAGTGATCATCGCCGATTGACGCCCGTGGTTTTTTCCCGCAAGAGTTTTCCACGTAAAAATTATTGTCTCTTTTGTCCCTATTTTTCCTAATACAAACAAACACTAAATCTAAGAAAAAGTTAATATAGTTGGACCATACATGCAAACCCCTTTTAAATGACATACTACAACTAATTATTCACTTTTTTCAACATTAAACTAGAGGTATATTGATGAGGGCATCTCTACGACTAGTTCAGTTATCCTTACGACTAGTTTGGATACCTCTACGACCTCCTTAGGACCTCCCGTCAGGTCTCCTCAGGACCTCCCACTGGGACCTCCTCAGGACCACCCATAACCTCCCCAAGAGCACCCACAAGGACTTCCCCAGGACCTCTCCAGGGGCTGCCATGTGGACCTCTTAGGGCCACCCATGACCTCCTAGGAGTACTCATGAGTACCTCTTCAGGACCTATCAGGTGCAATCATAATCGCTCAGGACCTCCCAGGAGCAATCGCAATCGCTCAGGGCCTTCCAGGAGCAATCGCGACATGGACCTCTTAGGACCACTCAGGTCCTCCTCAAGGGCACCCACGTGGATCCATCAGAACCACTCAGGACCTCCCCAGGGTTCATCAAGACCACTCAGGACCTCCTCGGGACCTTCTAAGGACCTCTCGAGGACCACTCTCAGACCACCCTAGGATGATTCGGATGTAGATAAATTATAGTATATATCTTTTAAATAGAATCAGTTATGGTATATATATCTTTTAGTTTGAGTCGGTTGTAATCTTTTCAAACTGTATTAGAAAATAATCTTTACGTGAGTTAGAGATAGAATCGGCCTTAAGCCGTGTTTGAGATGGCTGCACCCGTAGGTGCCAATATAAGGCTAGAGCTTTGCCCATTGTAAGGGGGAATTTTTAGAAAGAAATACAGAAAAGTCACAGTGACTTTGTGGCGCAATATCGTGCGTGTTGATTGAGATTTTCCCATCTATGGTTTGTCAAGGTCGGAGCAAGGCAAGAACACATCGTTCTTGAGATTGTCCACTAAATCTATACGATTCAACTTGTCTAATTCGTGATCTTGTTGTTCACAGTTTAGAGAGGCTTCGAGTTCATGCTTCTAATCGTCCTTGTGATCGATTAGTGCGTGAATCCCAAGATATCCATCTTCACTGTGACGTGATCGAGAAGGAGACTGCTGCTATCTTCATCACCGCAAGAGTCAAGGAGGATTGAGCTTTAGCCGCAAGAAGCAGAGTCAACTCCGTCGTTTGTACCGCAAAAGATCGGACAACCCTACATGATCAGCTAGTTTTACTTGTTGGTCCCCATCATATATAATGTAAATATTGTAATAATTACATTTTTCATATTCTCCATGGACTTAATACTGTGGATTCACTTACCAAGATAACTCATTTATGCTTCCTGTGGGGCAGCAGCAGCCAAACGCTTCCAAATAACTCGCCTCGAATTCAGCTAGCGTATACCATTATATATTTGATCACCCGTTCATTGACCTCACACCATCACCACATCCATGGAGGAAGATGGTAGTTGTACGCTTCTACGGCGTACGCTGCATAAGGCCGTACGGGCAATGAGAGCCATAGCTCGCCTCCGTCCATCTCCGACGACGACGACACCGGCAACGACGCCCAGCCGGCTCCCACCGAGTCTGCTGGACTGCACCGACGACGACGACGCCGCGTGGACGGCCGGGTCTCCGAGCTTCCACACGGCGAGCAGCACCCCGGACGGGACCGTCCACTCGAGGCTGCCCAGCCCCGGCGCTGCTGAGGTCGAGGTCGACGTCGACAGGCGCGCCGCGGAGTTCATCGAGAGGTTCTGGCGCAACGGGTCGCTGGAGCTGCGGTACTGCTCGCCGGTGACGCCCATCAGGCCGCCCGTGTCGCCGGACACGTACTTCAACCTCTCGAGGCTGCACGGCTCTGTGCACGATCACGGCTCGCCGGTGACGCCCATCAGGCCGCCCGTGTCGCCGGACACGTACTTCAACCTCTCGAGGCTGCACGGCTCTGTGCACGATCACGGCTCGCCGGTGCATGCACGCCCGACGTACGGGAGGGTCTCGCCGAGGCCGAGTGGTGTGTCCATCAAGTGGCCCAACAACCCGGACCTTACAGGAAGGCCATCTGTTCAAGTGTAGTGGTGATACACTCATATATATGTACGAACTAGTAGATATGTACTTACGTGCCTTCTGGTTGCTTTTAGATACGTCGTATATATATTACCGAATTGTTTGAGGGTAGATATAGTGATTATCAAGCTAGTGATGATCATTGATTTAGGTTCAAATTAGCACTAAAAAATCTGTAAATTACCACTGGTTGTGTTTTCTCGTTACGGTTTGACTGATTTTTATTTGGATGATTTCTGTCGTTGTTTCTCAGTTCTATGAGGCCATGACGAACTATTGATTGTATTGGAGTTGTTGGATTGTAATGGAACTCATTACTGATGCGTACAGATAGATAACTATGATTTGCATAATCTAATGCGACCTCATGGTGATATCATAAGATCATTTGTTACTTTCCTTCCATTATTAGATCCTTTGCTGGATCCTTAGCAACACTGCAAACATACGTCATTATTAGATCCTTTGCTGGATCCTTCGCAACACTGCAAACATACGTAGGAAAATAGCACTTTAACGTGTACGTGTCTGACCTGGATTTCGCAAATCCAAATTCTCTGTGAACAGAAGCTTTCTAGAGGACTTCGTCTGTAACCGAGAAACAACTCGGCTTCTTGCTTCCAGTCTCGCTGCAATCAGGAAACAGAAGCAGTAATAGATGGTATTCTCCTGGCACCTTGATACGTGCGGGAATGCATGAGATGAGCCAGAGGAGGCTGCCATGGCGCAGTTCTTGGAAGGTCTATGTGAGAATATACAAGACCTTGTCGAGACGTACCCATCACCTCCTAGAGCTAGTGCATCAAGCCTTAATGAACAACGAGTGCAGCAGAAATCAGAAGTCTGTCGCACTTATTCATCTCCATCCACTTGGAGGCGCTTCAATCAACAAGATGGTGGTGCTGGTTCATTATCCAATCCGGTGATATCAATCAAATCAGTACAACCACTTCAAAAAGAAGCTTCCAAGGCGTCTAGTTCCGTAAGTAAAGTTGATAGTAATGTTATTTCTGCTGCTAGAAATAACAATATTACTTGCTTTAAATGCCATGGAAAGGGTCAAAGAATGAATGAAAGCCCAAATAAACATACTATGATTATTGATGACTCGGGATAGTATCATTCAGAAATAAAGAAAGGTGAAGATGGTATTTCTGACCATTAAAACAAGGAAGGCTATGATGCATGTCTGTTTGAGACATGACAAGCAGTTTCTGTTAGAGAGGTGCATAAAAAGGAGAAGAATACATGGGCACAAATACCCAAGGTAACATAAAAGGCGAGGTATGCAATATTATGATCGATGGTGGAAATAGTCACAACCTTGCTAGCCTTGATATGGTCAAGAAATCAGGATGGTCTACATTCAAGAAACCTAAGGCTTAGCATATTATGATTGATGGTGGAAATAGTCGCAACCTTGCTAGCCTTGATATGGTCAAGAAATTAGGATGGTCTACATTCAAGAAACCTAAGGCTTAGCAAGTCGAATGGTTGAACGAATGTGGAATTCTCAAAGTGACCCATGGTGTTATGATGTAACATCCAAAAAATGACTAAATGTGAAAATACGGGATTTTTAAAACTTTTTGTATATTATCTATTGCAGTTCTGCTTGCCAGCATTTTTGGAGAGTTATTGGAGTGCATTTTCTCTTTTGACAGTACCAGTAGTGTAAAGCGAAAACCTTAATAATCAGCAATTGTAAAAGCAAATTAAGCCTAAAGAGTTGCCCTTCTAAATATTATAGGAAGTGAAAACCCTAAAGGTCGAAAGCATAAAACTCAAAACCTAAATACTACGTGTGCAAAAGTCCAATCAGGATTATCTAACAAATATTAGATTTTATCTATCATCGGAATGAAGTGGTTGGGTTATTGAGATGAGCAAAGAACAGCAGAAATGCAGCAGCTACACAGCGAGAGAGGGCAGCAGCGAGGGAAATGATCTTGGAGCTCATTTGTATGGCTGAACTGAACTCACTATTCCTTGGAGAATCTGAGATGGATTTAGGGTTTTAACAGGATGAAATGCACTTTAAGCAGCAGCCTTGCAAACAACCGTTCTCCTTTCTTCAAGCTTGAGACGTCTGTCAAGTCAGCCTACCACAGCTACCAGGCTACCAGTGTTGCATTTCATGAATGAAAATTTTTCACGCCACCGTCAGAATCTTGAAGGTGGATGTTCACGCAGCAACAATTCGCCATGGCAAATACCCACAAGAAAAACCAACTTGAGATCATGTAAAAGAGCCCGAAACTGTAAACGAGCAGCCGACCAATCAGAAGAAAAATATATATACAGCGCACAATTTCATACCTTGGTAAAGCAGTGACATGGTGAAATCTTTTCTTGCCTTAATGCCAAGAAGACAAACAAAGAGAATGCACTTCGCCATCATAAGATGGAAAGAGACAGGCTGTTGATGCTATTGCTTCAAATAAGGTTCATGGTATGCCACAGGGCCAGACCAACCACTGGGCAACAGCTACCACAATCTGCATGACCAGGGAGATCTAAACAAAACTTGCACGGATACTGTTCATGAACATGCTCAGATGAATGGCAAAGGCACAGGATCCCAAACTGATGGTCAAAACACCAAGCTAGAAGATTTCTAACTGAACACTTTTATCTATAACTACTCATCGATTAGACAATTTTGATAAGCTCAAGCTGCGATGAATGCCTTCTTCCCACTGCCGCCTGTGGATCCAGCTGGAATGACTTTAAGGACGTTGAACCTCACAGTTTTTGACAAGGGCCTGCAGCACACACAGGGGAAAAAATGCATCAGCATCCAATAAAAGTACAGTTCTACGGTTCAGAAAACCAAACCAGAAAGGGACTGGTAACCAAGGAACAAAGAACCGGAACAGGGCTGCTTCCCGGTGGCTGGCCGGAAACGGTAACTGGCCAGTTACTGGTTTTCCCGGGGAAAATTCGGTCAAATTTGATTAAAAATCATCCAAAATTTGAAAACTAGAATTTGAACTTGCAAAACCCGGAAAAAACAGCCGGGATTTTGAATCCCGGACCCCCACCGGTAACCGGCGGTTACCGGCTGGGTTTTTTTTCCCTGCTGGTAACCCCAGCCTGTTACCAGCCGGGTTTTTTTTCCCTGCTGGTAACCCCAGCTTGTTACTGAAATCACAGTAGTTTTTTTTTTGCAGAGTAAATTTATAGTAACCACCAAGTTGCTGGAACCCCGGTGTTGATTAGTAAAAAGACCAATGATGGTTTTTGAACATGGTTGACATAAGAGCATTTTCATCCAAAACAATTTGAAAATCAATATTTGAGGATGCTTGGTTATGACCTCAACAATGCGATGCATCCCTCAGCATACTTCCAAGTTTTCCTCACCCCAACAGAAAAAATGAAAAACAAAACAAAACAAATTTCTCCAAAAGAACTAGAAGATGAAGTATAGACCAGAAACACAAGAATTTTAGTTTTCTTGATTTTAAAAATCATTTTAAAGCAAACAGAAATCAGGAGTAGCTTCCGAGGCCTTGCACGGGGGCTGGAGTTTTCAAGCCTCACATTCCCAAGTGTCTTTGACGTGAGGCCAACAGAATTGAACACATGAACTAAATAATACATAAGCTAGAGAATTAGAGAGCATTACCTGCACTGGCCAATGATAACTAAATAATACATAAGCTAGAGAATTAGAGAGCATTACCTGCACTGGCCAATGATGACATGGTCCCCTTCCTTGACACGGAAGCATGGAGAAATGTGAGCTGGAATGTTGGAGTGCCTCTTCTCATACCTGCAAGGTGAAGGGGTTCACCTTTCAAGTCACATGCCATTGCAGGTAAGAAGCATGACCTTACAGTCCTCCAATGTTTTACTTACCTCTGGTACTTCTTCACAAAGTGGAGGTAGTTCCTGCGGACGATGATAGTCCTATTCATCTTGGCACTGTGGCATGTTCCAGCAATAATTCTGCCCCTGATAGAAACAGTTCCAGTGAATGGGCACTTCTTATCAATGTAGGTCCCTGAAATGGAATTAGTTAATAATTTCATTACATTCTTATAAAAAATAGTAGTGTATCTCCTCAATGCACCATCCAGGTAATTACACAAAACTTGCCACAATACATTGCCAAATAAATACCCCATCCTAGCAAAAAGAAAGGTTTTGGATGCATGCCCGCCTTATACGACAGAAAATTTGCTACCTTGTCAGGAATAATGTCTACTTTTATCAAGATTTTATCTAATATAAGACAATAGCTAACAAATCACACTGCCGAGTAACACAACTTTGAGCAGGCAATATAAGCACTTCAGAGTGTCCTTGCTTCCTTGGAATCAGAAACTCATCTAACTAGTCATATGGATAGGTAGTTTCAGATCAGACAACCACACTACATGATGTGGGGATATAAAGGAAACAAGGATTAAGTAGGTGAGAATAGAATGACCATTGTCTAAATTTTATCTTCAATCTGGTTATATAAAAATTTAACAGTACACACCTTGAAAACTGAATCATATATGGCAAACTAGAAAGGTGCATGAATTGCATAGTCACACATTATTTGTACCTTCAATCGCTTCCTTGGGGGTCTTGAAGCCGAGGCCAATATTCTTCCAGAAGCGGTTACCTCCCTTGCCAGGCTTCTTCCCCTTGCCAGATTTCTTTGGGCTGAAATCAAACATATTTTTTTGTCAAAGATGTATCTAAGAACAGCAAGCGTAAGAGGTAGAAACAGAGCCCTCACCAAAGGAAGACCTTTGGCTGCTTCAAAAAAGCCTTCTCAGTCTGCACAAAGGAAATAATGGCATACATCAAAATTAGGAAACTATTGTCCAACGGTTACATTCTGCAATGCCGAACAGCATGCCCAAAAATCCGTTGCAGGGCAAAATTTCTAAGCACCATGCATACCAGTTAATGTCATACACAATTTGACTGCTAAGGCCAAAACAAAGGCTCATATATCATGGATACACACATCAACATGACCAATGAAACCTGCTACAGGCATCTAGTTATCATGGAATTGGCACAGACCTACCTCCATCAGTTTTGCACATTGCAAGAAAACAATTGCAAGGCTAACAGTACAAAACTCTGGTGACTAAAACAGCACTGCATTATATGCAAACTTTACTTTGTACTGTGCAGATTACTACACACACCTAAGGAGAATCTTGCTACCATTCCCACCCCCAAACCATGAAAAATCATCAAATTTTGGCCAATGAGACCGAGATAACTGAGAAACCTTATCACAAAAATACACAGTACAACGAATTAGAGAATGTCATCGAATTACAAAATGCCCTACAACAACAAGAAGAAGAAAACATAGAGCAACTCGCCAACCCCTACTATGATTTCAGTGTTCCCCTAGGGGCCCCCTAGGCGCAGCCCTCCCGCCTAGGCGGCGATTAGGTGCTAGGCACCAACTAGCGCCTAGGGGAACACTGTATGATTTGGTGTGTGTCGAGTTCCGAACTACTCGCTTATCACCGCCCCATCCCAGACCACATAACCTCATGAATTCTAAACAGGACAGAGGCAACCTACGAAATCTACCAGATTTTGCACCCATTTCCTAACTCTCTCCAAGCGAGAAGGCCATAGATCCAAGACTCTCTACCACAGGATCCAAAATTTGCATCGGGCAACGCATCAACACGAGTAGGAGCCTACGCTATACCAGATCAGGCCAGGAGATGCGCAATTTAACTACTGGTCCTACTGGGGCGCGAGAGATGAGGCGAAACAGAGCTCTTTGGGAAGAGCGCGAGCGGGCGTTACCTGCTCCGCCATGGCTGGGAGGTGTCCGTCGGCGAATGGTGTGCGGAGGCGGCGGCGGCTCAAACCAGGCAAACCCTAACGTGGAAGGTGTGATGATCTTATAAAGGGTTTTGGAGTTTGGTGTGTAATTACGCAAGTAGGTCCCTGCGGGTTCACAAATTTATGTTTGCGATCTTCTCGTTTTTTAGATGTCACTGCGTAAGCAAAGTGCAAAGAAGCAAAACTTTACCAAAAAGAAATCGAGAAACCGTCTTAAAAAACATTAAAGCAAAGAAGCAAAACTTTTTAAAAAAAACGAGACATCGTCTTAAGAAAGCATTGAAGCAAAGAATCTAGTGCTTATAACCTAGGTCATCCCGCTCATTTTCACCTCCTTTTCCCGGCTCCCACCACCATCCTCCTCTAATGATGCCCTTACCCACTATTGATTTCTTCATCTTCTCCGTCGTGACCACCTACGACCTACGATACCACTACTACATTACCAGCCTACCCAGTCGATTGCCACCGCCAAAGTTTAGTCATTGTAGTTTGAGATGCCCCCCCGGCGACCCCCTTCCCACTGACTCGACTATTTTTTGTTGGTGTGGACTCCATTGGCATGTTGCCTTTGGCTATGGACTAGGTGCGGCGTTGTTAATTTAACCCATGTCATATCCCTCCAACTAATTTGATCCTCGTTTGCCGCCTTCCCTTGTCTCAATTTGACTTGTCTTAAGGAGTGAAACAAACGCTTTGCATGCGTACCCATCCTGTTGCACAACTTAACCCTATGGACCATGACCGAATGCCTCAGACTAGTGGTGGAATCAACGTAGGGGCAAGCCGGGGCAACCGCCATGGGTCTCCTAGGACAGACCCCCCCCCCCCTCCGCCAGCCCGCCGACGCCAAGTCATCATGGAAGTTCGCTCGGAGCAGACACAACCTTGGAGGAGGAGGAGATGTCGTGCCCGCTGTAGAATCAATGATAACTGATTAGAGCAGGGTGAATATGAGGTTTTTAAAATTTTCTAACTAATTAAAATTTTTAATCGTGATTGTCTTAACAAAGCTTCTTAGCACAAATATAAAGAAAAAACTACTAAGTAATTTAATACAATTATAAGCTTATGTCAATACTAGATACAATTCTAGCTAAGTAGTTCTTCACAAGTAAATTGCTAAAATGTAAATACGGAAAAAGTAAAGACAAAGAATAAACCACAATGGAGACGATTATATTTTATCCGTGGTATCGAATACTTGTCGGTCTTCACTGATCCACATTGAGGAAAAGTCCAAACAAATTGGATCGGCTCCACGAATTAAGCCTTAACCCTCGATCACTAGAATTACTCTCTCTCCTCTCCGGAGGTGGTGAGCACAACACCATTTCACAATCCGTTGTCGGGACTCTTCACAATCTCCTTTGAAGAGCTCACCGCGCAAACTTCTTCTCCAGGCTGTCTAGGTGCTGGCAAGCACCAAGAGTAACAAATCGTCGCGCTCGCTTGAAGACTATCAAGTGCCAAGATGATCAATTAATGATGCAATACACTTGAATAGCTCTCAACTACCTCAAAATGTGAATTCAATACAAATGAGTAGAAGAGAGAGCACCAAAGACTCAAGAGTATTAAATATAGCCAAAGGTTTGAGCTTGATGCAGGTGGGGTGTATTTATAGCCCCAAACCACAAAACTAGCCGTTTGAGCAAAGATCCTGAACTTTTCAGCAAATGAGGTAATACCGTTGTTCAAGCTCGGTACTACAACTAACACGATCAAAGGTCGGAATAGTAGCATTTAATGCTCTAAACTAGCCATTACAGAAAAAGATGCGGTACTACCGCCAACTATAAATCGGTATTACCGTACCGCGGTAATACCGCTCGGCTATATCGATACTGCCGATTTTCAGAGGATCAAGATCTCAAGAAAAACACCTTATCTGAAAATAACGTACCGCCATGTAAAAACCGGTACTGCCGATTTTCAGAGGATCAAGATCTTAAGAAAAACACCTTATCTGAAAATAACGTACCGCCATGTAAAAACCGGTACTACTGACTTGCGGTAGTACCGCTCAAGGAATGCGGTCATACCGATTTTCAAGAAAGATCAAAACTCCCAAAAACATATTCTCTGTAAAATACATACCGCCATGTAGATTTCGGTATTACCGACGTGCGGTAATACCGCTCATCAAATACGGTCATACCGATTTTAGAATTCAAGAAAACTCTCAAAAACATATTCTCTGAAAAATACATACCGCCAACTAGATTTTGGTACTACCGACTTGCGGTAATACTGCTCATCACTTGTGGTCATACCAATTTTGGGATTTCAAGAAAAACTTTCAAAAACATATTCTCTAGAAAATACATACTGCCAACTAGATTTCGGTACTACTGCTTATCACTTGCGGTCGTACCGATTTTGGGATTTTAAGAAAAACTTTCAAAAACACGCTCTTTGAAAAATATATACCGCCAACTAGATTTCAGTACTACCAACTTGCGGTAATACCACTCATCACTTACGGTCATACCGATTTTAAGAACTGTTTTTCAGAAGCAAAAACAAATGCAATGCATGACTTCTAATTGATCAAGATGGCACATAAATAGATTCTCAAGCTACTAGCCATGATCCCTCTTAATAGTACGACATCTAGCCTACAAATCTGATCTTTTCTCCAAACACCGAGACCGGTAAAATACTACAAGAAAGATCCTTAGACTAAAAGATACATTTGCCTTGAACTATGCCGATCTTTATCACCTTTGCATTGCCATTTTCATGTCATCATTCATTCTTTAGGACTAATCTTTAAAAATATCTTACCACACATGTTAGTCCCTTAATACATTGTTGATATTAATTACCAAAACCAATATTGGGGGCCTAGATACTTTCATCCACGTGGACCGTGGACTGAGTAGCAGCCGACGGGACAAACCCAAATGAATGAGGTGATGACGAATCCTAACCAGGAAATTCCCCGTTCGATTTCGGCCATTCCCTAACCAGGCACTCCACCGTGTAGCACCCCGCTGTCACCCACACCAAGCCACACCACACGGCACCGAGCTGGAGCCACCAACGGTGAAAAGCGACGCGGGTGGAAGCTGAGGGCTAAGGCGAGGCGACACGCGGGACCGCAAGAGGTCGGCGCGGGCGGGGGCTGAGGGTTCAGGCGCGGCGAGCCGTCGATGCGATGTGTGGGACGGCGGGAGCTTGGCGCGATGCGGGGATGACCGACGGGTGAGGCTACAACCGCGGTACACGAGGGAGGCCCGACGCGGCGCCAGTGACAAGCGAAGCCGTGGAGCTAGGGGACGGTGAGGCGCAGACTGAGCTTCAGCTAGGAGCCACTAAGCCAACAGCCAAGTTTACCCAATCGCCCCTTAAATCACATTGTGCCTCAGTATTTTTTATACTATAAGTTTGTCCCGAGTCTCCTAAATTCCTGGTTCCACCACTGACTCCGGCCAATTTAGCACACCACGGTGTTCACATCAAGAAAAAGAATAGCCTAGACACGGGCTTCTAGAGGGCATTTACAAATCTCCCTTTTTTTAGTGTATCCAGGGCAAAAACTGGTTTGAGCTTTAGCGGCAGCGTCGACAACCAAATGTGTTTAGTTATGGAAAATCTTATAGAATAGTACACAATAGGTTGCTGCATTTGCTCCACACTCAAAAAATGACGGGATAACAGGTGATTTCGGATTCACATCCGGCTGGTCACCCTCCTACCGTCTCTGGAAGTTCAACTTCTTGACGCCGTACCCGAGAATCCACTGGTACCAACCGGGGGCAGCTCGCGGGATCCCATGCGGGGGTCGCTCCTCCGCGGCTCGGGGCGTCAGGATGGGGAAGCGGGGGATACAAGGGGACAACATTGCTTCGACGTCTCCGATGTCGTTGGCGGCGACTATGATGCTACCCAACTAAGTTCCCCACCCATCTCCTTAATGCCGTGGTTCGAGGTTAATTCGCTTTGCCGTTGGGTCGATTTCAGCAGATGTTTCCTCCAGTCTATCTTTTAAGTCTCTTTAATAGCGACTTTTGTGGTTGATCTCTTGTTGGTTTGTTGATTAGTTTCGCTTTAGCTTCTGTATTTGCTTTGCATATTATGGTTAAACCTTGATCATCTCTCCGTGCATTTCAACCTCACTTTCGATGGATTCTTCACTTCTGAAAGGGAGTCCCACAATCCGTGGAACCTCTTTCGAATCTTTGATGCTCTCAAAATACTACTCTGCAACCTGTGATCCTATTAACCCAAAAGGGCGTCAGCCAGCTTTCCTTCTTGCATCGATTATCTCTCCAGGTATTCTCATCTCACCGGAGAGATTGGCAGCTCTTCTGTTCTCACGGTTTGGTGGCTCACCTTCTGGTTTCGCAATCAGACAACTTGGTGCGAGATCATTTGAATTCAAAGTAGCGTCGGCTGAAGTAGCATCTGAGATAGCTTTACGAGGTTGGATCAAGTCAGGTTGCATTCTGATTGCCCTCAGTATAAAGTTGCGCAACGAAAAAGCCTTTCCGGCGCATTATACGCGTGAGACAATGTGTACAAGGACAAGTCCCAAGCAGATGCGACAAAACAGGCTCACCAACTTAGACGCAAGGGCTCAGGACATCTCAAATCGCAAGCAGCCGGGTGCGACAACGCAGCTGACAGCCTTGTCTGGTTACCTTCCCAATTCGGCAAAGCCTGCAGGTGGATTCGGAGCCAATCACCAACGACCTCCAGATCGGGTTATGCCTGAAAAGTACTGGCCTGATTTGACAAAGGTTGCATGCGGATATGGAACCAATCACCATAAGGCCACAGATTGCATTCAGTCTGGAAAGCAGATTTGGTCAGCAGTATTCCCGCAAAAAACCTGCTCTTCACCAAACCTCTGCTAGTATTCAGAGTCCCGTTGGGACAAAACCTTGCAGCGGCAACTTGCAAAATCCTAGAAACATCGACAAAGCCTTACAGCGACATCTTGCAAATCCTGAAAACATCATTCCCTCTTGTAGCGGGGCCTTGCCAAAGCCTGATCCAGCTCCCTATAAAGAAGCTCTTCTATCTAAGACATCTGATCCTCCAAGACCAAAACTCTCACACCGCGTCTTCCCGAATAGACCCAAAGACCTTCATAAATGATGCTTCAGATGTCTCTCCTTCTCCCATTTTTTAGCTTCTTGTAGGGATCCAGTGGTGTGTTGGTTCTGTAGAAGTAGTGGGCACTTCAAAAGATCTTGCCCCTTTGTCGATCATTTCAACGAACTCTACAAAGCTCCTCCAAAACCAGTCGTCCCCATGGAGCCCACCATCTTAGGCCGTCCTACTTCCATTGACATTCATTGCCCGCCAGCTAGTGACCTCAATTCCCTTGTTTCGACGGTCACTGTTGAGCCTGCCACTCCATCCTTTGTCCCCTGGCTGCGGCGAGTCTTCCACGCTCGCTTGGGTAGTCCGCAAGTGCGTTTCGCTGTAGGAGGGCTAGGGCACATCTTTGCTGTTTTCCTCATACCAGAGGACCAAGAGCGAGCCCTCCGGAGCAGTCCTCTCTTGGTAGAAGGTCGAAGGATCTCAATCTTCCGACATGATCAGGGGGAAAATTCCTTCTCTTTCTTCTACCGCTACATTGTCTGTATCACGCTAGAGAAGGTACCTCTTGAGCTTTGGGACCGGCGAGGGGTAGCTGCAAGTATCTCAGGATTTGCAAGCCTAGTCAACATCGATCATTCTTGCCTCAAGGGCCATGACTTCGCAGCCATCTTTGCCATGGTCAAAGTAGAATCACTAGATCACATTCCCCATCATCTAGCTTTCCATAGAACAGACGAGACTGGAGCATATGCAGACGTGTACATCAATGAAATTTGGGATGTCGACAGCCCTTCCTTCACCCCGCCACCACCACCTCCGCGCCCCAGACACCCACCGACCCATTTTAGCCACCGTCACAGTAGCAGACCACCATTTGGGCCAAGCTTTACCACAAGCAACAACGTCTCTGGACAGGCAAACAACCTCAGCTACTCTTCAAACTCAAACTCCTCCAGAACAGTCTCTGACTCCGCCGCCTCTGTTTTCCTCATGGGCAACCGGGCTAGACACATCCTACAACAAAATGCAAACCCCAACCTGTTTGATCTTATAGCCTTCCTTGCCCAAACAACCAAGCTCAAGCTAGAGGGTTATCTTAGCCATACACCACATGCCTCAGTCAATTTCGAGGGAGGTGCTTATCATGTCAAGATTGAGCTTAGCCTTGGTAGGATGGTAGAAGCTTGGATCCTAGTAGCTCAAGTTGACCGAATAGATGAGCCCACATTCCCTTGTTACAACATTCAAACAGGCTCCATCTCTCGAGAAGGATATCGGTCACTCTTGTTCAGCCTACTTCCAAGCAGTGAAGATGGGCCAGTACTCCCACTACTACCGGCAGTGGATTGTCGTTACAAGATAAAACCAGAAACGCATTTGAAACCTATTGCTGCTGAAGTCTCTCCACTCTCGCTTGCACCGTTGTCCCGGAAATGCCATTCTCATTCAAAAGCTCTTTCGATTCTTCGATTAGCGGCAAACTCCGGTGATAATGCCATCACCTCCCATTTGCACCATGCCACCTTTCTTGATGCCACCAGTGGATAACCGGTTGTCAGTTCCTCCTGAGCGAAGCCCGGTGGCTCTGGTGCCCCTAGGATCTGCACAGTGTGTGCGGATGGGAGTTATAGTGTCTCAGCCTTCAGATGAAACAGGGAATGATAGCAACAAGGGAGAGGAAAGAAACATAGTGAGCCAGCAATCACAGATGATTCGGCCCCAAAGCTATTACAGCTCCTACCACTTAAGACAAGATCTGAGGACATCATCCCAAACCTCAACGATGCCATCCCCGATCTTAATGCCACCCCTATGGTTGAGGATATATGCAAGAACGATACAAACATACGGTGTTTATGTCCGAGGAGTCCGAGACTACAAAAGACATATGATGGAGACCGAGTTACACCGGTAGAGCGAGCCAGTCGACGTGTAGCAACGGCATCATCAAGCTTCTTGGCAGATTCACAGTCACCTGCTGGGGACAGTAGAAGAACAAGGTCTAGAACAAGGAAGATCGGGGACATAATACAGCTGCCACTCAAAACCAAACCAAAGCCGACCTCAAAGGCTATGATCAGAGAGTTAGCAGACTTATGCGGTTTAAAAGCAAAAGAGACAATCAATGAAGCATCAGGAATAGACAAGGCAACATCAGGTGGCCAAGACCTCGGCAATGCCTAAGTCGACATTGCCCGACCAGTGGGAGTGGACGCAGCCGACCACTTCCCTTGTATCTGCATCCATTTTGTTTTTCGCAACTGTGCTGCACTTCGTCTGCTTGCACAACTCCTACCATTTGCATCATGTTTTTTTATCTCCTGCATCCTTTTATGTTTCCTTCACTAGTTCAGCGGTGGAGCTGCGCCTGGTTTATCAGTTGTTAACTCTAAATTGGTCTCTTGCTTTCTTTGTTGTGGTTGTATGCTTTACTTGCTCGTGGACGACGCTAAGAACTAGTTCTTATCAAGGTATTGTTTCAGCCTTCTTTCGATTCGTTTCTTCTTGCGTTTCTGTTCAGTTTCTTCTTCAATCCTTAGAGTTAGAAGGCGCTAGAGTTTGGTTCCGTTTGACCTCGGTACTTCACGCCTGCTGTGTTTTTGTCTGGCCCTTTTCGTTTTGGCAAACTGAAAACCTGGCTGGCCTTTCTCTCATTGGGATGATGGGGAGGGATAACAAATTGGGAAGGGAAATACAGCAAGTCTTGGTAGCTAAGAATGAGTACTTGATATTCGGTCAGCCCGGCAAGGTGATACAGTTGACCGGATGCATAGCTACAGATTCACTTGAACCACAGCCAACACACACCAGGGTTTTGGAAATATCACAGGGAGGTAGTCTTAGACAAGCATGAAGATTCTATCTTGGAACGTTAGAGGGTTAGGTGATGCTAAGAAAAGAGCCTTAGTTTACCAGACTTTGAAAGAGGTAAAACCAGATATCGTTTGCCTTCAAGAGACTAAGCTGGCATCCATTGATAATTTCAAAGCCATAAGTTTTCTTCCCCCAAAATTAAGACATTACCAATATCATCCATCTATCCAGACCTCAGGAGGCACACTTACGGCTTGGTGCAACACTGCTTTGGAGGCGTCTCTGATCCATGCAGATACTTGGTCATTAACAATGGCCTTCCAATAAAAAACGGACAGAATTCGGTTCACCATCACAAATGTTTATGCACCTTTTGAAGACAGCTCCCGTCAACCTTTCTTTGACAACCTCACTAATATTCGGCAAAACCTAAATGGACCATGGATGGTCATTGGAGACTTCAACATATATAGATATGCATATGAGAAAAGCAATGATAACATAAACTAGACAGGCATGTCTATATTCAATGCTTGGATACAAAACCAAGGATTGTTGGATGTGAACGTGTCGAACAAGAAATTTACTTGGACAAACAAGAGGAGAACCCCAACGTTGGCTAAACTAGATAGGATTCAGGTTGATACAGAGTGGACTCAAACTTTCTTAAGTAACTCGGCAAAATCACTAATAGCACCAACTTCAGACCACAACCCCATTTTGGTGATGTCAAACAGATTTACAACCACAAAGATATTCGGACTAGAAAACTACGGCTTCATATGACGAATCGTAGACCTAGTGACACAAAGCTGGATGCGAGGAACTAGAAATTTGGCTAGTATCTCTGCAAACCTCAAGCTTAGACGGCCGGGCAAAAATAAGAGAATGGTCAAAAAGGAACCGCAGCCTACCATCTCAACTTGCAAACTCAAGAACCACATTAGAATTCTTGGACAGTGTGGAGGAATGGAGACCATTAACAACCCTAGAGTTTACTTTCCGGAAAAATGTCGAACACATTTACAGGAGCTCAACGGTTTTGGACACTTAAATGGAAACGTCGAGCAAAGATTAAGTGGTGCAAATTAGGAGATGAAAATACACGTTTCTTTCATGTCGCATCATCTATAAGAAACCAACGAAACAACATCAAAATGATCACTAAGGATGGAATTGAATACTATGACAATGTCTCCAAATTACAAATTGCAACAGATTACTTCAGGGATCTATTCAGTTTAGACACCCCATGGTCTCCATCAATAGACCTTGCAAGTCTCTATCAACAAGATCAGAACGTACAGGTTCAATCTGACAGCTTCACTTGGGAAGAGATAGCAAATGCAATTTTGCACTCCCCGAACAACAAAAGCCCAGGACCAGATGGATTTACAAATGAGTTTTACAAAAAGTTCTTAAGCATTCTAAAGCCTGATTTATTACAAGTGTTTGCGGATCTACACGCCAATATTGCAGACTTGTCAGGGGTAAACAAATCTTATGTCACTTTGATTCCAAAGATTGACACGCCAACACAAATCAAGGACTTCAGACCCATCTCGTTACTACATAGCATTCCCAAGCTCATTAGCAAAGTCTTGGCAAATAGACTGCAACCAAGAATACCCGACCTTATTAGTCATACGCAGTCTGGCTTCATCACAAAAAGGTCAATTGCAGAAAACTTCACTCTCGCTTCGGAGCTAGTACAATGTGCACTGAAGAGGAATAAACCGATGTTAGTTCTCAAATTGGACTTCCACAAAGCTTTTGACACAGTTAATTGGGAATGTATTATGTTGACATTGCAACAAAGAGGATTTGACAGCAAATGGGCAAACTGGATACATACTATCCTTTCTTCAGAACAACACGATTCTTGTCAATGGGGTTGCAGAGACCAAATTAAATACAAACGCGAGTGCGACAGGAGACCCGCTTTCTCCTTTTCTTTTCATCCTGGTAGCAGATGTCCTTCAAAAAATAATACAACATGCCCATATTAATGGACTGATTCTACACCCTTTGGATGTTCAAGAGACCACACCAATCCTACAATACGCAGACGACACATTAATCTTACTCAAAGGGACAACCCAACAAGCTATGGCCGTTAAAGAGTTGCTGGACTCGTTTGCAATCTTTTCAGGATTGAAGATAAACTACCATAAGAGTACATTAGTACCTATCCACATGTCTCAACAAGATGCCACCTTAGCAGCCACCGTTCTTCAATGCCCGCTCAGCTCACTTCCTTGCAATTATTTAGGGCTGCCTTTATCCACTAACAAAATACCTCACAGTTTGCTACAACCTATCATTGACAAGATAGACAGACGGCTGGCAGGTTGGATACCTGGTTTGCTATCCTGGGGGGGAGAGTTTTAATGATCAACTCAGTTCTATCTGCAATACCTACATATTACATGAGTTGCATAAAGTGGCCGGAGCGCAGCATAAACGCAATTGACAAAATCAGAAGAGCTTTCCTTTGGAAGGGAGTTAAGGAAATTCAAGGTGGACACTGTCTGGTTGCTTGGAGCACAGTTATACTACCCAAAGAGCAAGGAGGTTTGGGGATACGTGATCTTCGGATTCACAACAAAGCTTTAATCATGAAAGGCATTGCTAAGTCGCTATCGATTCGATCAACCTTGCTTCAATTGGTTAAGAGGGCAATACATTCAAAACCAAATACCATTACACTCTAGACAGAGAGACACAAAGAATATGGAAAACTATGTTAACATCCATTGAGACAACTATGCAGATGACTAAGGTAATCATTGGAGATGGACGAACTACTGCGTTCTGGAAGGATTATTGGACGAACAAAGGAAGGTTATATCTTTGCTTTCCTACTCTATTCACATTTGCCATCAATCAGAATTGCACAGTCTACTCACAGTTAGTGGATAACGACTGGGCGATTGAGCTTCATCCGGTTCTGTCTCGGCAAGCGGCTATAGAGCGCCAGGCTTTACTACAAATTCTGTCTGAGCAGCATCTCACGCAGGGAACCCTAGATAGACGTGTCCTAGCTTCGACCACGGCTGAAGTATCTACATCAGGAATCTACAAAATATTATCGACTCATGGCCTAAAATGGAAGGCGGCTGATTTTACCTGGCTAAAATCAATCCCTCATAGGTACAGAATTTTCTTATGGCTAGCTTTCAAAGGGAAACTGAACACCAAGGATAATATGACAGTTAAGAAATGGACAACAAATCCTCATTGTGATATTTGCCCAGCTCTAGAAACAATTGATCACATCATACTGAGGTGTAAAGCTGCAGACTTTCTATGGACAAAAATAGGGGTATCGTCAGAAGCCACTTCCTCCAAGGCCATGATAGAATTTGTGGAAAAAGTATCAGCACAATCCGTGAGCCACCATAATGTTTGGCCTATCTGTTTCGCAGTCTGTGCTCATACACTATGGACCATGAGAAATAAAAGGATATTCCAAAATACTGAAAGTGGAAACACTACAATGCAACGCCAGATTCGTGAACACATCAATCTTTGGTCCTTCAGGTCTAAACCCGAACAACAGGATTCACTAAGAAAGTGGTGTCAACTCCTTATGTAAATACCTTTTTTAAATTTGTTTCTTCTTCTTTCCTTTCCCCTCCCCCCTTTTTCGTTTTCGGCTCTTCTTTTTCTGCTCTACTTGTAACGCTTTGGCAACCATTATAATACAATGGTCATAAGGTAGAGTTTTTTTCTACCTTTTACATCAAAAAAAAAAAAAAGAAAATCTTATAGATGGCTCCAAATAAGAGAGAGAGAGAGCCCAAGCTAGATTACACGAGAAGCAGACCAACTTGGGCCCTATCCGAGACATGTTAAGCCCAATGTCCAAATCGATGCTAAAAAGAAGAAGGTATATATGTTAACAGAGAAAATAATAGAGGTCTGCTCGCTAGGTGTGCGAGCGACCGGTCTGTTTTCGGTGGTTTGGAACGGTAGTGGTTAAAACGCGTATCCGTGTTTCGTGAGATTTAACTCACACTCTCTAGATTAAGCATGTGTTAAGGATGTATCCACGTATATGGACGTGCGTATGGTGTGTGTGCATGAGTACATCCCACGTGTACTTAAAAAACAGAGAAAACAATAAAATAATGTTGATCCAGTGACACAGGAAGTCACAACTCACAACTATGATCCAGGATGAAATAGAGACGAAGGTTACATCTGTAGTGCAAACTAGATATGAAGAGGGCATACAAGTATAGTACAGGCCTATAAGGTACGGATTAGAACAAATCCCTTATTTTTGAGTTTTTGGTCAAAATAGTACTATTGCATATGTTTTTTATGGAAGTAGCGTCTCTCACGTTGTATTGTCAAAAATAGCAGGCTAGACATGCCACACGCCGCCACATGTGCAATTCCGATCACCTCTAGCCCGGAATCAATATCGTCCGCATAGCCACCGCCCGGACAAACCGTGTTCGAACGCCCACCTCCCGAACAAGCCGTGTCCACACACCCCTGCCAGGACAAGCCATGTCGGGCGGTGTGCGAGCACGGCTTGTCTGGGCGGTAGGCGTGCGGATAAGGTTTGTCTGGGCGGTGGACGTGCGGATGACACACGTGTCGGCACACCGCCTGTCCGAGCGGTGGGTGTGCGGACGACATTGATTCCGAGCTAGGGGCAACCGGAATTACACATGTGATGATGCGAGATACGTTCGGACTGTCATATTTGACAATACCACGTGAGAAGAGCTACTTCTACAAATATCGATTGGAACAGTGTCATTTAGGACATCGGTAAAAAGGACGGAGCCACCGGTCGGACACGAGGCGCCCACCAGGCCACCATGCACGGGCACCGCTTCCAGCCCGGCCCCTACATGTCCGGCCGGCGACCGACCCGGCGGCGACGCATGGCAAGGCCGTTGATGGAAATGAGTGAACTGACCGATTGATTGCTCAGGGTCCCCCATTCTTGTGTATATGATTGGCTGGTATGCACTACTTGAGTTAGTATGCGTGCTATGAGTTGCAGGGTGATTAGGTCTCACATGTTCTCTTCATCGTGCAAAGTGTTAGTAACATTTTTGCCCTATGGGCCCAGAGTTCAAGAACCTATACATTCCCTCCTATTGCATGTATCCGCCATCGTAGAATCTGGCCGGTCAAACACTTTTAAATTCACTTGATTATCGATATGTATAACAGCCACTTGAAATTGTTATCACTACTTCCTCTGGTCACAGGTAGGTGGCGTCTTGGACGTTGTTGTATTGAACATAAGCTTTTACTACACAACCTTAAAAATAAGAGGGATGTAAAAAAAACAACACTATGCAAACTCCTTTCTATCGGACAGGGGCGGATTCAAAATGGAAGCATTGGGAAGACATGGAATGACTTCTTACAAATTCTATTAAAACTACGTAGAAATAGCATACGACACTCTGTAAATAAGCAATGACTTCGGTGTTTCAGTAGGAGTGATCCTAATGATATTAATTCATGGATTCGTGTTTCAGTAGGAGTGATCCTAATGACATGGATTCACTCTTGCTGTTGGATAATTGTTACTTCAAATGGTGCACTTCTGCACTTATTTGAACAGCAAGGCAAAGTTTTCAGTACAATTTCTGTAGGAATTACAGGGCCTAATTTTAGTTTTACACAGGCCCCCGTTGTGCAAGAAACGACCCTGACGCATGGACCACGAGCCGGAGTTAATCGAGTACTGGTGAACTAGCTCACGCATGGCGACGGATGGTCAGCAACGGAGACAGGGGAGCAGTGGGAGCTCATAGTTATGAAATCTTTTATATAGTTCTTAATTCGCTCATACAAAATAGTAAAATATTTTTAATTGACATCCATCGATTTTTAGTTATCACCGTACGATCTTCTCCGTAATTTTTTTCTAACTCCATCCTCGTGGATTGTAGGCTTCATTTCGAGCCTCACCAAATCTAGTCTGAAACGGGAGGAGAACGTCGTGCAGGTCGCAGAAGCGTGCGTACTTTCGTGTCTGCTCACTGTGCGTGCATGGGCAGGGGCACGTGCAGACGTACTACACTACACATTGCTCTAGCTACGTAGTGTTCTTGACTTGTGTGGCATGTTAGCGAGTCTATGGCTTATTTAGCATGATTTTAAAGCGAAATGACAAATATAACCTCTCAAACGTGAAATGACACCCCTACCGCACAATTATTATACAGTTGGACACGTGGTGATGTCTCATTCGGCGGCAGGCAGTTTGCCACATATCCATATCGCGGTAGGACACATGGCAGTGTCTCGTTCGGTAGCGGACCTTATTTCTCAAGCTAAGCCACTGAAAACTTAACAAGATGGTTTAAATGGCGTGGTAGCTTCGTGGCCTTTTCAACGAGGCTTAGCTTGGTCCGTGACTGGCTCCACCCTGCATGCACTACTAGCTACTCCATTCTTTTTTGCAACCACTTCACTGAAATATATATCAGCCCATATGTGTATTCTTATGTGGGGACTACCGGACTGGAGACTCAATGTTGCCATAAAGGAAAAGAGCAGATGATATGGAAAAGTAAACTACCGGATCATTGTCAAGTGTCTATTCAAAGCTCCTACGTAGATGGCCCGGCCCATGTGGACAAGCTCACAGACGCACTGCACTGCACATTGCTCTAGCTATACAGTGTTCTTGACTTTGTGTGGCATATCAACAAGTTTTCGGCTTATTTAGCACATTTTAAAAAGCAAAATAACAAACAAAAAAATAACCCCCTCAAAAGTGAAATGACACCCCTATCGTGCACCTATTACGCAGCAGGACACATGGTGCCTCGTTTGGCGGTAAGCGGCTTGCCGTGTATCCAGATAGCGGTAGGACACGTGACGATGTCTTGTTCGACGGCAAACCTTATTTCTCGAGCTTAATTCGGCCTTGTTCCTCAAAGCCACCAAAAACTTAACAAGATGTTTAAATGGCGTCGTAGCTTCCTGACCTTTTCAGCAGAAACCAACATTGTACATTAGCTCAATCGTGTAGCATAATGTTGGAATGCATTTCAGTTTGGCAGATGCCGTTCAGCGACTAACTGCGGGGGCAGGAATTTCATATGAGCCTACTTAGGGACGACGAAACAAATCCTAGCGACAGAAAAATAGAGTAAAATCTCTTATTTCTGATGGTAGCATCATCTATGTTGCGTTAAACGACGTAGAGAAACGAGGACTGAGTACCCAGTTGCACTATATTTAGACCTATCTACTAAATACGGTAATATTAGTGGTACTCACTAGCTTCACGCAGGATGCATGGCTAGCGTTGGATAGTGTTTTTTTAAGTACAGGGGTCAATTTACATCCAGCTATTGAGATTGCAAGTTATATGCATGCACTCCGAGGCGGAGCTGGCCTCGGCCTCGAGCAGCTTGGACAAAAGTCCGAATCCTATAATCAAAAGCTCATGAAAAAAAATTCCTCCGAGCTGGCCTCGGGCCTCGAGCAGCTGGGACAATAGTCCGAATCCTATAATCAAAAGCTCATGAAAAATGTTCTGAAAAATTATCAAAATATAAGTTCGGCTGAAAAACGGCTAGCCGACTTGACTTGGACCGTGACCGCCTGCACTAATTAAGGGAAAAGAGCAGATGATATGGAAAAGTGAACTACCGCATCATTGTCAAGTGTCTATTCAAAGCTCGTACGTAGATGGCCAGGCCCACGTGGACAATCTCACAGAAGCTAGGGCCCTTACGCCTCCAATAATGCAGCTTGCTCAACCCTAGATTGTGCCAAAAAAAAGCATCAGCATGAGCCATTTTGGCAATATAGGGCCCCTTTTATTTATGTGGATAGGATCTCAATTCTTTGGTCCTGACTTATGTGTCCGGGCAAGAGGGTGTTTTTTCTTTCTGGTCCTGAAAATGTTGAGCTTGAGATAGGCTATAGCTATGGGGTTATCTTCCCAAATCCTTAATCCAACATTTTTTGTTTGGATGAAAATAAGCTTCTGAAGTAACTCGTTGAACACCTTCAAATTACTTTTATCTTCAGTCAACAGTAGAGACGGCACAAGTTCACGAGCTAGCTAGTCAATTGGAAACCAACGGTGGTGCAAAATCGCAGCCAGAATATTTCTCATTTCGTGGGAATTGGATGGCTCATACACTCCAAGCATATGCTCTAGTCTAATTTGAACTGATGAGGAAGAATCCCTGAATTAGTGCTGATCCAATTAATGCACATATTTACTGAGTGATCAACTCATACTGGCACTCACACAGAGAGAGGTGGGGGATGACAACATCCTTGTTCAATGGCTACGAGTGAAAGTTGCATCCGTGCATGTCTGTGTCGGTGATCCCTTCAAGGATCACTCAGTCTGAACGCTCAGACCAACTAGGATTACATAGATCCTACTACTACTACTGTACCAAAAGGACATGAACGAATAGTACCAGCAGTTACCTGTATTTTGTCAGGTCTCGGGCTAAGCTCTAACAGCATAGATGTAGCGTCAGTTTTGTTCGATAGCTTCTGTTGCGGGCCGTGACCGGTGGCAGTGGGAGGTGGGACTGAGGGACAGTGAGTCAATGGGAGAAAGGGTTGAGAGAGAAGTTTGCCGCTCAAAATGGTCAATAATATCAGGGCTTTGCACCCGTAAATATCTTATGTCTCGGGCTAAAGCCCAGTCTGCTATAGGCCTAATTTCACCTCTAAGTACCAGTACTACCACGAAGATATTTACACAAAAATAGTTCTTTGTACTAGTAAATATCTCACGCTTCAGACTAAAGCCCAGTCTACCATGGGCTTGATTCCACCCCTAAGTACCGGTACCACCATAAAGATATTTACACAAGAATAGTTCTTTGCACTAGTAAATATCTCACGCCCGAGGCTAAAGCCCAGTCAGCTATGGGCCTGATTCCACCTCTAAGTACTAGTACCTCCATGAAGATATTTACACAAGAATAGTTCTTCGCACTATAGTACCACCACGATGACATTTATTGACATTATTATATGCATAACAGGGGCTTGCTTGGAACGAACGAATTTTATCGTGAAACGATCAAATCTCATGGGAATCTTGAAAACTTCCCGCATTAATATTCTGAACTACGTCTGTGAATTTGGCTTACAACATATCGTATCTCTTTTCAACTAAAATTCAGCTAATTGTCTTGTCTTTTATGTGGTTGGTCATTCATGAGAAGTGCCTCACCGGTAATCTTCAACGGCGCGGTTGGCCCAATCTCAGGTGTTGTGCTCTTTGCAATCACCCTGGTGAGAGTTACAAGCACATGTTCGTCGACTGTCCCTTCTCAACTGAGGTTTGGGCAAGATTCAAGACATGGAGTGGCATCCAGTTCCCGATCTCCTCCATTGCGACGTCTAGCTCCCAAGATTGGTGGCCTACCACGAGGAAGTTATAATCTCAAAACCGCTCTGATGGGATGTTGACATGGTGACCATCCTCGTTCACTGGTGTATCTGAAAATAGCATAATGCCAGAATCTTTGAGAGACGCTGCCGGCCTACGACCGATGTGTTTTGGAGTATCAAGTAGGAAATCTTCTCGTGGAAGGCTGCCGGATGAGTTTTAGCTATTTAGTCCCCTGTGTGTAATATATCGGTGCTACCTTAGCACGACCGTTTGAGGCTGTAAGGTATTTTTCCGTTTCAGAGAGCTTTCTCACTCTTCTGAGCTTTCTCTCTCTTCTTGTTTTCCTGCACTTATTCTCCTATTCTTAATATATTTAACTCGAGAATCTCCCGACCGGCCTATCGAAAAAAATCAGCTAATTTCATGAGCCTTTTCACACGGCCCCCCTCCTTATTTGACGGTTCATGCCTCACATCCACAGCTTTCTTCTTCTCAACTAGGCATATGGGAGAAGCCTCTTGTGCATGATGCCAAGCTTATGGAAGTACAGTACTGTTGCAATCTTATGACATGACCAAAGACAACAGGAAAAGGACCTAGACAGTGCACAATTTAGCACAGTCCTGATTGATTGTTATCATGCATGCATCTGCAATGTCAGTACTGTAATGTCAGTGCAAATCGGCCTCGGCTGTTGATTCAAGCATCTGCAGTGTCGTTGGCTCAGTGCCATGGATATTTTCATTTGCTTGCACGGAGAGCTGGCTACTGTTCAGTAAGACCGCGATCAAGTTCTCGCAGTAGCGCCCTTTCCTACCGTTTCTTTCAGGTTGCGACGCGTTATATTTTTAGTGCGGTTATCATTCAAGAAATTTTAGCTTAGGTAAAAAGTCTGCAAAAGCGGTGTCTTGGTCACTAGCTGGGCAAAGGTAAAAGCTTTCTCGGATGTCGTCATGGTGCTTTTCTGCATTCTCTTTCGGATGGTTGCCATTGTCCCAAAAAGGTGAGAGAATTTAGTTGAGCATATATAGCGTGCATGGTACAGATGGGTCAAACTCTAGATCAAGAGAACATAAACAAATAAAAAATTATATGGTGTATATTCTTCAAAATATGTTACTGAAATAGAAAAAACCGGTGTCCATGTCAGTCTAGTCTGTGAAATAGAATTGTATGTTGAGCTGATTAAAAAAGAAGGAACAAGAGGTAATCTTTTTAAAAAAGAGGAACAGCTGATGTTTCAACTCTACTATTATCAATACTAGCAGCATCTTCCAAATCTGCAGATGGGACTGATGTTATTCTTTTTCCATATTATTCTCCAAATACCCTTTTCAGAACTATATGTCCTATAGTGTAAGACCTAAACATCTTACCATGGTTAAAGTTCTTATTTAATGTACAAACTAGAGACCAAACACAGTCACCACGTAGTCTAGTACTGCCACTGCTCACTCCAGACTGCATACGTCTGACAGTAACGCCTCAACAGCAACAAAGGAAATAAAATAAATTAACACACCTGCAGTTATCACACTGCACTGCACTGCACGTGTCCAGAAACGGGGAGATTTCCTTTTGGAATGCCCAGAAAGGAAAGATAAAGCGGACGTGTACCTACTCGAATCACTTGCGTCGGTGATGGTAGAGGGAGAGAGAGGATGACAACATTGTGTCAACATGACCGGAAAAAAAAGAGAGTCAAAACGCATCACGACTCCCGCTTACTTGAGTAGATTTGTATACGTGCATCCTAATGGTGAGGACCCCGGCCTCCGTCTGTCTACTTAACCGGTATCGATATGTGTAAACCACCGGAGGTAGATAACAAGCTGGCTTGAATCGGTTCGGTTCGGTTCAACTTGTTAAGCTAACGAGCAGAATAACAAGATCGATTCGTTCAAACTCGTTAACTCGGCTAGTTAGGTTCGTTAACTCGGCACTGTGCATAGTGGGTTGGGTCTGGTTTTCTTAACAAGCTAAATGAGCAACTCGCGAGCCAGATCGAACTTAGTTAGTTAAAAAAACGAGCTAAATTACCAGCTCAGCTCGTTAAGGGACCAAGTTCAAACTGAGTTCTGAGTTTCGGCCTTTTTTTCCACCCTTATATACAACTAGTTTTAATTCTTGGTAGTCAGTCTATGAAAAAGTTTAAGGTTGCAAGGTGTTTTAGCTATTTAGTCTTCTTCACGTGTTCAGTGTCTCGAAGGAGCCAAAAGAAAACTTTGTGCTTAGATTGACAAGAGCACTTCCAAAGCCATTGAAAAAAAGGCGTTGTTTGAATGTGTCCCATGAAGATCTTGTACGCCTTAACATTGTTCCAAATATAAGTCGACTGGTCCTCCTCTGTAGTTGATTTATAATCTTGCAGCAGGTCCTTAATGACATTAAATTGCTGAAATGCTTTGTCGGATAGAGCCATAGAGGGGGTCTGAAAAGGTCTTGCAGTTCCTCCTCAAGCAAATCTTGCTCCAGAGTGATATGAGTGGCTTTCACAAAAGAGAACAACTGTGGGCAGGAGCAGATCTATTGTAGCATATCATGGTGCACAGGATACTAAGTCCAAAAATTATTTTTCTTTAGATATAATAATGTATATGTAATGTGGACACTTCTAACCAATATGAGACATTCCAAGCCACAGCCTAGTCGAATGTGTCCCATGAAGATCTTGTACGCCTTAACATTGTTCCAAATATAAGTCGACTGGTCCTCTTCTGTAGTTGATTTATAATCTTGCAGTAGGTCCTTAATGACATTAAATTGCTGAAATGCTTTCTCGGATAGAGCCATAGAGGGGGTCTGAAAAGGTCTTGCAGTTCCTCCTCAAGCAAAGCTTGCTCCAGAGTGATATGAGTGGCTTTCACAAAAGAGAACAACTATGGGCAGAGGCGGATCTATTGTAGCATATCATGGTGCACAGGATACTAAGTCTAAAAATTATTTTTCTTTAGATATAACAATGTATATGTAATGTGGACACCTCTAACCAATATGAGGAGACATTCCAAGCCACAGCCTAGTCCAATGTGGCACATCTTGCCTCAAGGACCTTTGGTCATTTTCATTCTAGATCCACCACTGATTGTGGATATTGAAGCTGTAAAAAATGATCACTCCATAGACCCTTCTAAAAGGACAGTGAATTAAATCTTCCAGGTTGACACATTGCGATGCCTTGTATATGTCCAAAAGCTTTAAATATCTCTCCACCAAAAAGAATCAATCGTTAATTTCCCAGGAGGATGACTGTTGCTATAGCATGTTTCCCAGACTAATGTAACCCAAGGTAAATCTGCATGGTTTTAAGACTTTAGATGATAAATTTCTATGTTAGCATGGTTAGATATATAATTTATTGGCACTTTGTTATATGCCATCGAATAACTTTATATATTCATAATATATCACTGATGTCTCACTGACATATGAGTTCTAGATCCACATATCATCCTCACAATAACTGATACACTGCGAATCATAGATAAACGTGATACATTGCGAATCATGTACTTATCCAGTAACATATTATGAATTTTTCATATAATATATGTTCGATGCGTCACCGGGCTTAGGAAAAACCCTCCAGCTTTTGCTGTGGGTCCGAGGTGTCAACTCCTAGCCGCTTCTCAAGAAACGTGACAAACCGGTCGTGACAACACCGATGCTGTGTCGGATCGTTCGACACACGCCAATGCTTCTGTCCACGGCTGCTTCTGTCACTCCAAATCCGACGGCCACAACACACGCCAATCCGACGGCCGACATCGATCACCGCACGGTGGCCAGTTTCTCCGCAACCGCAGGGAGCAAAAGCTCGCGAGTTAAAGCGGCGAGGCAGCAGCAGAGGCCGAGCTGCGAGAATGAGCACACCATGGCACACGCGCCGCGCGCGCGCCTATAAAGACCAGCGCGCGCGACGCCGCCTCCCTCCCTCCCCTCCCCCACCCACGCCATGGACGCCTCGCGAGCTCTGCTTCTGTGGTCCGCGTGGCTCGCGCTGCTGCTCCTGCTCGCGCCGACGGGGGCGGCAGGGGCGGGGTGCGACTGCGCCAATGCGGCGGAGGCCGGGGAGGACGCGCGCGGGGCGCTGCGGCTCAAGTTCGTCGCCATCGCGTCCATCCTGGCGGCCGGCGCGGCGGGGGTGCTGGTGCCCGTGCTGGGACGATCAGCCGCCGCGCTGCGCCCCGACGGGGACGTGTTCTTCGCCGTCAAGGCGTTCGCGGCCGGGGTCATCCTCGCCACCGGCATGGTGCACATCCTGCCCGCCGCGTTCGATGCGCTCAGCTCGCCCTGCGGCGGCGGAGGTGCCAGGGGGGGCGGGTTCCCGTACGCCGGGCTCGTGGCCATGGCCGCGGCCATGGCCACCATGATGGTGGACTCGCTGGCCGCGGGGTACTACCGCCGCTCGCACTTCAAGAAGGCGCGCCCCGTGGACGACGCCGCCGACGCGCACGACGGACGCGCCGCCGGGGACGAGGAGGGCGGCGCCGAGCACTCGGGCCACCTGCACGTGCACACGCACGCGACGCACGGCCACGCCCATGGACACGTGCACTCGCACGGCCACGGCAACGGGCACAGCCACGGCGGGCCAGCGGCCGGCGGCTCGCCAGAGGATGCCTCGGTCGCAGAAACGATCCGGCACAGAGTGGTCTCGCAGGTGAGTGAGCCCCTCAGCAACTGTGAAGCTCAGTCACTTCTTGCATCAGTTGCATGCCAGAATCAAAATACAGTACAAAATCTGATATTTTTTGGTTGAACTGTACATGCTAATAATTTAAGCATTCCAATTTCTATTATACTTGATATTTTAAAGATGAATGATGGTATTAGCTGCTTTAATTTTACATCAATCATTCCAAATGCCCCACTTCTTGAAGTAAGAACCGCAAAGAACAGAGGAAGAAGATATGAGATGGTGTTTACATTCTCTGGCTGACATTCAGTTCAAACAACGCGAATAGGCCAATAACTCGCATTTGAACCATTCAATTGGAAATCAATGATAAATTTAGATCCTCAAACAGTAGACATATGCTTCCCTCTTGTCACCATCTTGGAGACGAAAGGAAGTCCGTGCCGTTTGTGCTAAAGGCAGAGAATCCAAATACGGACAAGGTGATCAGTGCCTTGTACCTATGTGATGTGACGGCCACTCTGCACTTGAGGATGAACCTTTTCTCCTCAGCCTCACAGCTGAACTCCCTTTGCAGATTCTGCAATCAACTTGGCATTTGCATTGGCTGAATGAATGAGCCAAGCTTGGCATTGTTCAGACAAAGAAATAACCGGCAGAGAATTGTGACCGTGCAGGTTCTGGAGCTGGGGATCTTGGTGCACTCGGTGATCATCGGGGTGTCCTTGGGCGCGTCACTGAGGCCGTCCACTATCAGGCCTCTCGTCGGAGCCCTCAGCTTCCATCAGTTCTTCGAAGGCATTGGCCTCGGAGGTTGCATTGTTCAGGTATAATATGACTAAAGCCATCATGAACATCATAATATGACTGAAGCCTTCTGTTTACACTGAAGGGTGACAAAATATCTAGATGTTAAATCAGTTAAAAGACACATAAGACTCATGGCCATATTGAAGGGGACGTCCAATTAGCAAAATGATCTTTTAAAAGGGCGCTGAAGAGTGGAAGACGACATGCAAATGGAGATATTTGTAGCTGAAATGATAGGACTTATCACTAGACAAATTATACATCAGAAGCATGAAAGTAGGACCATCAATAATTGATTAAACCATGGCTCACAACTCCTAATAACTGACTAGCTACAAATCGAAATTGCATGCTACACCTACAAAGTAAGATATTTCCTTGCAAGCTAATCAGAGAAACACAAGGATAACATGGACTTTATTCAGTGAACAGAAAGGAGAAAGAAGAAATTTCAAGCATCACTTATATAAACAACAACAGCGTTACATACTTGCTCCTCATTTTCTTGCTGCAGGCTAATTTCAAGGCAAAAGCGACCGTGATCATGGCAACCTTCTTCTCACTCACTGCTCCCATAGGCATCGCATTAGGGATTGCAATCACATCCAGCTATAGCAAGCACAGCTCAACCGCGCTAGTTGTCGAGGGAGTCTTCAACTCAGCCGCGGCAGGGATTTTGATCTACATGTCCCTGGTTGATCTCCTAGCTGCAGATTTCAACAACCCGAAGCTGCAGACAAACACAAAGCTTCAGCTGACAACATACCTCGCCCTTTTCCTCGGCGCAGGGCTGATGTCCCTGCTTGCCAAATGGGCATGACATCTTCAGAGCAACTGAGAGCTGCATTTCTGCACATCATCCCTCCTAAAGACCCCGAACTTTGTTATCGCTAGCGGGGTTTGTTTTGTCATAGCATTACTGCAACAACTTCTGTAGAAATCTCCATCAATCAGAGTTGAGAAAACAAGGCCTGAATGTGACCAAATCTTAGAGTAAAGGACATGAGAAGTGAAAATTTGAGAACAAGTCTGAATGTTTTGAGCAAGTCTCTGCAGAACACTGTGCTTGGTGATGGCACCAAATGAGGTGAACAAGAAAGAAGTGGTAGTGGAGATAGTGGTTCTTGAACAGATCTTTGTGGCAAAGCTTTGTAGAAAGGTTGACTTCCTTTTGGAGTCAACGGAATGTACAGATTGTTAGTAGGATTCTCCTCCTTTTTGCAGGAAATGAAATCTGAAGTTTGTTCACTCAAGAATCAATTAAACCCCAGCTTGACCCTTTTTTCCCCTGTAAGGGTAATTATTGATTCAGGAAAATGATTTGACAGCTGGACATGTATCTGAACGGCCTGTTTTCCTACTGTTAAGAAACACATAATATGGGACTGTTGTTGATGGCAAGATTTGGCATCTATAATGTTCATTGCAGTGCTGATTGATCTAATGATAAGAACTTAAAGCTACCGCTGATTCAACTAATATTCAGTTTTGAATCGGAAGACAGAATGACCTCAAAGACCTCCTGAGAGGTCATGGACGACCTCTACAAAGACTTCCTGGGAGATCTTGGCCTCAAAAACCTTCTGAGAGATCTTGGACGACCTCTTCGAAGACCTCCTGGGAGATCCTGGCTTCAAAAAACCTCCTGAGAGGTCCTGAATGATCTCTTCAAAGATCTCCTGGAAGATCCTGACTTCAAAAACCGCCCGAGAGGTCCAGGACAACATCTTCAAAGACCTCCTGGGAGGTCCTAGAGGACATCCTGGATGGTCCTAGATGATTTCTACAAGACCTCCTGAGAGGTCCCGAAAGACATCCATAAAGACCTCCTAGGAGGATCTGGAGAGTGGTCTTTCCAAAATGACCAAAAGGGTGGTCTTCGTAAAACATGAGGTCCTAGCTCAAAAAGGTGGTCCTAAGCGACATCTACAAAGACCTCCTGGGAGGTCCTGGAGGGTGGTCTTTGTAAAACAGGAGGTATTGGCTCAAAAGGGTGGTCTTTACAAAACATCCAAAAGATGTTCTTTGCAAAGCAGCAGGTCGTGAGGAAAAGGAAAAGCACGGCCAAGACCTCCTCAAGAGCGCTCACGTGGCTTCATCACGACCGTTCAAGACCTGCTCAGGCTTCATCAGGACCGCCCAGGACCTCCTCAAGAGCATTCACGTAGCTTCATTAGGACCGTTCAAAACCTCCTCAAGAGTGCTCACGTGAATTCATCAAGACCGCTCAAGACCTCCCATGTGGACCTCCCATGAGGATCTCCTCAAGACCTCCCACGTGGACCTCCCACGAGGGCCTCCTTAGGACCTTCCACGAAGACTTTCTCAGGACCTCTCGCGAGGACTTCCCGCCAGAGCATCCAGACCTCCCTCCAGGAGCTCCTCAAAACCACTCCAGGGAACTTACGTGATCGAATAGGAAAGATTTATCGGTTATAGAAGGTTTGAAGATCATAACCGAATCATATCTGTAAATCTTGTTCGGTTTAGGAGTCCTGATCTCTTACGGCTAAGACCTGCCACCCTTTAAATAGAAGAGGGTCATGGCCAATTGTAATCATCACCAATCAATCAATACAATTTGCATCTACTATTTTTTCTATCGTAGCTTTCTCCCGTAGTCCTCTCCTTTTTCCGATCCTTCTCTGTTTTCTGCTCAGCTGGATTTCAAGACCAAGCGAGGGCAAATCAGCATCGTGCTGTACCATGACTAGCTCCGCGTAGGTACTGCACGTTGGTGCCGTTTTGCTGCTACCCTTTTGTTCGCCAAGATCAACAGGTGTTGCTGCGTCCTGCTGTTGATTTCACCAAGATTAGAAGCATCCAATTGCTGTCGTAATCCTTGTGTTGCGTGCAACTTTTGTGCGCAACAACTGTAAATCTTGTCACAAACTTTTCATAACGAGTTCATCGTACTATCTTTTCTGCCAAATTTCCTTGTCCACTTAAAGAGAGAGAGAGGTTTTCAGAGACATGCCCTTGTGTTACATTTATTATTCCTAAAACATGACATTGACAGTTTAAGCTGTTAAGGACAAATATTTGATTTGATATGATTCTCTATCATAAACGGTATAATGCTTAACCGCATAAACTTTAGCAGTTTGACATGCATGTCTTTGAAGACTTCGCGCATGCTTCTATTCGCAGCAGAATTAACTGAAGAGAATATATGCAAAAGGAATTGGTCCATGCATGCTCAGATCATATGGCAGATAGATACAGAGAACATTGGAGGAGAAGCACGCAACCATGCCTCACCTGCCTGCCTCCTTGCACCATCCAACGGTTGGCAGAAGAGAACAGGATGCTTCATCTTTAATTTTCTTTTTTCTTTTCTTTTTGCAAGAGTTTATGTACGTACGCGCCTACGCGTTTTCAAGATGTTCTTCCAGTTGATCTTGGATTGGAACTAACGAATCCCACAGCTTTGCAACATGACCCGACAATTTTCATTCGTACACATGTACAAGTACCCGGAGCCTAGAATAAGGACAGGCTAGTAGCCAACTGGTTCCCACCCACCCGGGTTCCAATGTGCCTTATTTCTACCGTCGCTTTTTTCTACTGTTGAATTTAAATCTTGCGGCTCACATTTTACCCCTCTCTCATCTATATAATTCCCACCCCACCCCCCTAATCCTAACCCTAACCAACTCAACTGTCGCCTCCACCCCGGGAAATGTGGACATTATTGGCCTCCTGCTTATCAGAAATTCCAAATCTAGCCCCCTCCTTCCACCTGCTGCGCCCGGGGAAGGCAGCAGCACTAGGTGTCGCCTCTGAGACAAGAAGACCTTGCCTCTTGCCCACGGGACCGCAGCAGTGGCCATCACACAGAGCGGATTTTTCTATTTCAAGATATTTTTGGAGAAATTTATAAATATAGAAAATCAGCTCAAAAAATTATAATTTTTTTTGTGGAGCCTCCCGACACAGTATACTTGGTTGTGTAATTTTTTCAAAATCTTATCTATTCTAATTTTTTTTTCTCAAAAATTCATTTAAATATACTGCTTGTAGGAATTTTCTAATATAGAAAATGAGGTCCAAACATTATGAATTTTTTTCCCAGGCTTCTTACACAGTGGACTTGATTGTGTAATTTTTCTATAATTTTATATGTTCTGAAATTGTCGCAACAAATTAAGGGTTTAGCTCTCGAAAATTAGGACAAAAGGTTTAAAAAATTAGGGTATCATGATTTCATATGACTTGGAATGTGGGAAGTTTAGTACCACATGACTACTGCAAGTGTATTGCTAGGAAGTGCAGAAAATTAACAATTGAAGGGGTAGAGTACTATGCATTAACTGTCGATTCCCGTGTCATCCGCGAGTTCAAACCAGTTCATACATTAAATTTTAAAAGTACCATCCTTAATCAATAATAGAGTATGAAAGATTTGTTGCCAACTTGCCATGACCCCACCACCTAATTCTTCATGTGCCATTTTTGGAATTTTTTGCCGTATTGGCACCTTTTAGGACAATTATATATGTGTTCTTAAATTGTCTCCAAAATGAAGGATTTATATCTCAAAGATTTAAATTTTAGGTTTTGAAAATTAGAATTTCATGAATTCCCACATAAAGTACTCATAATAGAATTAGAGTTTCGGAAATTAGGGTTTCCAATGGAGTTATAGTGTACGTGTTCATACATAAAATTGATGACATTTGAAGCGTTACAAGCATTACATGATACACGCGAGTTTATTGTAATCGGGACACTCTTTGTTAATTTATCAGTTTATTGTGGATGATATTATTTAATATTATATTGTACCACAGACTAGATAAGCTTGTGCATAAACCAACTGAGGGAAATGTTTGGCATACAGATGATATAACAATGTGCAGGCTATGAAATGTTGTTATAGGATCTGCATGCTACACATTTCCCTCTATTGGTTCATATACAAGCTTATCTAGCCTGTGGTACAATACAACATTAAAGAATATCATCTATTTTAACATTGTATTACACCACAGGATAGATAAGATTGTACATGAACCAATTGATGGAAATACGTAGCATGCAGATCATATAACAACATACCGCAGCCTCCGACTCGTGTGCATTTCGAAGGCTACGGTACGTTGTTATATAATATGCATGCCACATATTTCCCTTAGTTGGTCATGTAAAAGCCTATCTAGCTTGTGGTATAACACAGTGTTAAAGTGGATGATATTCCAAATGTAACAATGTGAAAATGAATGATACATAAATATTTAGAAATGAATGATCTATTCCTCAATTCAAATCCAAATTAAATTCAATCCATGAGCTCAATTCATAATGATCATTCATTTCTAAGGGAGAACGTTGCTGCTGAAGAACCACTACAAATTGGAAACAACAATCCAAGAGAGAATGATCATTTGGAGTACAATGCATTTAAGAAGGAAGCTAATGAGCACAATTTGGTTAATATGGGAGAGAACAATGAAAATGGAATAGTCAATCCTGATAAACCTGAAGATGATGAATGGTCGTGTGACATTGCTGACGATAATATTGTACCCAACGGTCGCTTAGCACTTGCTCACCCTACACCCTTTGTTGTGGCCACTTGGGAATCACCAAGTATGCTGCATAAACCTATTTCTATAGTGGAATCAGAAACACCAATGAAATCACCTATGCCACCTACTGGTACCATTAGCCCCATTACTTAATCAAATAATTGCTTCTGATGTGGTGAAGTACACTGGTACAAGAACTGTCCTAACCCACCTCAGCCTTGTTACGCTATAACACCATATACTGCAAGGAACACGTAGCACACAGCATGGTTTGGTTTAGCACCGGTGTGGCAATGTGAAGCGTCACACAACACCCTTGCCGGTGGAGGCGTGCGGCGAATCAATCGGGAATTGAGTCCAGAGATTCGGCATGCCATAAAAACGAGAACTGCGGGCAAAAGGGGACAACAGCGACAGGGCGACAAATGTGCGGAGGAGAGCTTACCTAGAGTAGTCATGTGGTACTAAACCTCCCACATTCCAAGTCACATGAAATCATGAAACCATAATTTTTGAAACTTTTTTTCCTAATTTTCGAGACATAAACCCTTAATTTGTTGTGACATTTTAGAATATATAAAATTATAGAAAAATTACACAATCAAGTCCACTATGTAAGGAGCCTGGGAAAAAAAATTCATAATGTTTTGATCTCATTTTCTATATTAGAAAATTCCTACAAACAGTATATTTAAATGATTTTTTGAGAAATTTTTTTAGAATATATAAAATTTTTAAAAAATTACACAACCAAGTACACTGTATCGGGAGGCTACACAAAAAATTTCATAATTTTTTGAGCTCATTTTCTATATTTATAAATTCTTCCAAAAAATATACTGAAATAGAAAATTCTGCTACAGTGCAACAGCCACCTGCTGCGGTCCCCAGGGGCAGCACCTAGCTGCTGCCTTCCCTAGGCGCAGCAGGTGGAAGGAGGGAGCTAAATTTGGAATTTTCGTGTAAGGGAGGCTAGATTTGGAATTTCTGATAAGCATGAGGCCAATAGTGTCCACATTTCCCACCCCGGTGCCGACGAGGTCCATCGGTGAGCTCCTCTCCCACCACCTGCCTCCTCCTCCTTCGCCCTTCCTCCAAATCCAGGCCGCCGCCGCCATCGCTGCTTTCTCCCTCCTCTGGTGTGATTCCCCTGCGCTGCCCTCTTCCTCGTTTTTGGCGGCTACAGCCACCACCTCCTAACCACTCTGGTTCTTTTCGCCCTCGTCGACCTCTATTGCCCTCCTCTGGCCCATGACCGAGGCGGCACCACCACCCTCCTCCGGCGGCCGCCCATCGCTGTGCTTCCACCACCCTGGCCTCGCTCTAAGCTCTGGGGCACCGGAGAACCCGAACCCTAAACAGGTGAACCTGCGCCCTAATCCGCTGGCCGCTGCCACCACTGCCCGCCGTCACCGGAGAGGATGAACCATAGGAATCGCGACACAAGATCCAACGGTGATGAAATCGACCGTGTTTTTTTTGATATTTTCAGTCACCTGTGAATTAGCAAACCCGTTAATCAAAGCAGGGGCGGATCTACTGTAGCACACCAGGGTGCACAGGTTACCGGGTCCAAAAATTATTTTTGTTTGGATATAACCATGTATATGTAATATGGACACCCCTATCCCAACATGAAGAGACACCCCAAACCACAACCCAGCCGATCATGACCCATTTTGCTTCAGAGACCCTCGGTCATTTTCGTTCTAAATCCACCACTGAATCAAAGTACACATAAGTGTGCGCTTGGTGGGAAAATGCATGCAAGTATAGCCGCACTTCGTGAGGCCCTGTAGCGTGGTGTACCTCCTGCTCAATGGCTCCATGCACTCCCCCTCTCTAAAAATGCAAAGCAGATCCTGAAAAGGAAGATGACAAAGAGGGAGACCACGACCACATCTTCGATTTATGGCGTAAGATTGAAGAAACATCGTATCATTATCGTCCCAGCATATCACAAAAATCAAACACGCGTTCCATTAGCAACAAACTAAGTTAGTGAACTGTCTATCCGTGCTTGTCAGTCTCTAAATAATTGTAAAGAATCCAAGTGGAAACTACTAATTAGCTACTCATACTCGGGCTACACTTGGCCGTGCGTACCATTGTACTTTTGTGCGGGCAGCGCCGCCTGCCTGATTGGAGGCCTCCGGCGAGAAGCGGCGGTGCCGGTCTTCTTGTCCGGCGGCCGCTCCCGCACCGCCATGCAGATGTAGAGCCCGACGACGACGAGGAAGCCGGCCACCAGCGTCTGCGACGAGTCGGAACTCGGAAAGCTGGCCTATCATTTGTGGGCCCAAATAAGCCCACTTCCCTAGCACGCACACATACAAAGGCCCAAAGGCCCAAAAGCCTACTTACTCACCACATACCCTTCTCCAGTCCTCTCTCCGTCCGCCCATCTCAGCATTTCACCAGAAATACCCCCCCTAAACCCCCTGACGCCGCCGGCCGGCCGCCATGCGCCGCTTCGTCCGATCCCTCCGGCCCCTCCAAACCCTAGCCCTAACCCCCACCCCTACCATCGCCCCGGTCCCTCTCCGCCTCCTCTCCACCGTCTCCTCGTCGTCGTCCTCCGCCGCGGCCGCCTCCTCGGACTCCGACTCCGCCGCGGCCGACTTCAACAGCGCTGACTTCTCTCTTCCTCCCTCGGCCCCGGCCCCGGTCCCCGCTCCCGCCCGCAATCCCGTCTCCGCGCTGCGGAAGCTCCGCTTCGACCCCTCCCTCCGCGCGCGCGCCGACGAGGCGCTCTTCGGGAAGGAGGCGGGGAGGGGGCTGGACGAGGCGGTGGAGGAGGAGCGTTCGCGGGAGGTGGCGCTGGCCCTGCTCGAGGCCGCGCTGGAGCCGCCCGACGAGGATGAGGACGAGGGGCCGGGGGAGGTCAGGGAGGAGGACCAGATGTCGCTCTCCGTCGGCATCGTCGGCGCTCCCAACGCCGGCAAGTCATCGCTCACCAACACCATGGTACGTACGTGTGATGGCTGCGCTACACGACTTAATTCTGCACCTTCTTTGTGTTTAACGAATGTCATTAACAAGAGGAAGTTGTGATATGGGGTTGGATATGGCGATAGTTTAGTAACTTTAGTTGCTAGAATTATTAACAGTGTTAACTGATAAGTGTTAGGTATTGCTTCTTTGGATGAGCAGGGATCATCTCTAATGCTAGGTTCATTAGTGAGCAATTGAGCATTAGATAGCTGCTCACTCAGGATTCGTATGCTCTGCCTTCAGTAGAGGAAAGGTAGGGAGGTACAAGGCTCAGCCTTTGCAACCTTTTCAACCGGCCGATCTAGAGCGAACAGACGAGATGGACCACCACAACAGTGCTACAGTATCACTGATGACTCATTACTTTGCCGCACCGTGTATTGCCATTCTTTCAATATTTTGTGTCAGATCTTCAGTGGATGGAGCTGAGATGTTCAGAGTTGTGCTATTCTCATTGCAGTAATAGTCTTGCTACAACATTTCCTTCTGAAATGTTTGATTTGAGTGGGACAAAGCAAGTCTTAGCAGAATTTGTGCTGTAATTTAATTTGCAGATTCACTTCCCATGATCCTTTGTGTTTCTACTTCTACAGAACCTATATATAATGCTATTAATAATGGATGGTTCAATTCTAAAAAAAAGAGGATGGTTCCATTGGTGCTTGCAATGCTGCTGATATGATGACTTTTTTATGGGTTAATAATTAGTATTGAATTCAGTATAGTGAGTAAAATTACCAGCTGACCATAGTGATTCCTTATGTTTCCTTGTTCATATTTGCTATCAGGTTGGAACAAAAGTGGCTGCAGTCTCCCGCAAGACAAATACTACAACCCATGAAATTTTGGGGGTGCTGACACAAGGGAAAACTCAGATAGTATGTTCTGTTATCCAATGTCTGCTTGTGCTAGTAGGATATGGATTCACATTTTCAACTTTCGACCTTAGCATTTATGGCTTTCTCAGAATCTTGCTTTACATAGCTTGGTTGAATATTAGTTTCAAATAATTGGATTTTGGATAATGATGTGTGTTATGTCTCATGACATGGTGTACTTGTATTTTATTTTGACAAGTTATTGATTGCATTGACAAATCTGATTACATCAGTTAGTGTAAGCACATTTTCATGGCCTAATTATGTCTATTTCATTATACGAAAATCAAGAAAATTCTAGGTGTAAAGCATATGTTATCTGTTTCCCCATCATAATGTCTATATATACAATTCGTAATTAAAAACCTTCTACAAAAATATACGCATATCAAAACCGTTTTAAAAATTGTCTTGAAATTTGAGATTTTTTCAGCTGATAAAATTCTCTGCAGTGCTTTTTTGATACCCCAGGGCTCATGTTAGGGCACCATGGATTTCCTTATAGGGATGTCACGGTTCGTGTGGAGAGTGCCTGGAGCTCAATTAACCTCTATGATTTACTAATAGTCATGTTTGATGTCAGCAGGCATCTTAAAACGTAAAGCCTTTGCCTCACATTTATTTTCATATTTATTTCCTGTCAGTATCACCTGTCAATCTTTCAACTACGATTCTAAATTTATCTAGTGCTCATGATAAGCACACTTCTAAACTATGTGTTCATTTATGCAGGCCTGATACGCGAGTGATAAAGTTAATCAAACGATTGGGTGCTGAGGTAAACCCAAATCAGAAGCGTATATTATGCATGAATAAGGTTGATCTAGTGGAAGACAAAAAGGACTTGCTTAAAGTTGCAAAGGAATTTGAAGATCTTCCTGGATTTGAAAGGTTTACCTTAGTCTGCAATGGGGCTTACATTGCCTTCCTATTATTTCATCTGCCTGATTAAAATTTGCTTGGAATGTTAGGTACTTCATGGTATCTGGACTAAAAGGCAAAGGAGTGAAAGACCTTGTACAGTACTTGATGGACCAGGTATTTAAATTTATACCCGACGTTCACTACACCTTTCTAAATTGTCAAATAGCTGTTTTCTCTGTTCTTGTAAGTTGTACCCTGTTTGTGATGAAAATCAAGAAGACTTTAGAATTTCATGAACTTAGACGCCAGGATCTTCTTGTGTTTTAATAGTAGTTAGATGGGTACAGTTTTTTAGATTGAAATGGTCATCTCATGCCATGTTTATTCATCCTAACATGCCAGCTACTTGAGCATTAAATTAGGATGAATAACCTCGCTATAATTCTCTCTTGAAATTTAGCAGATATTAAATTTAACCGTCTGCATTTCTTTTGTCTTGCCAATCTGACAAATTGACCAATGTCTCAATTTTTTTCAATAAAGTTACTTCTCAGTTTATATGTTTTGATGCTTCCCCTCTTATTTTTGCTTCAGACTGAATCCAGAATCTTTCGAAATGATGTGTTCGGTTGCTAACTAATAATCATTAACGAGCCTTTACGTGCTCCTTTTAGGTGCTTTACAGTAGCAAAATTGTAACATGTGATGAAATCAACTTTCTTATGATCAAATACCCAAACTACGCCTCTTCTATGTAGGCAGCGAGAAGACCTTGGGATGAGGAACCGACTGCAATGACTGAAGAGGTAATGAAAACCATATCATTGGAGGTTGTGCGGGAGAAGATGCTGGATCATATTCACCAAGTAATTCTTAATACATATTTCTACTGTCGAACTTGGTACTCTTTGATTATGATGCAATTATTTGCTAACATATGACCTTCTGCAGGAAATCCCATATGTAATTGAGCATCGCCTGATGGACTGGAAGGAACTGAAAGATGGTTCTCTTAGGTTGGAGCAACACTTCATTACGCCAAAGCAAAGCCAACGTCAGATTCTTGTAGGGAAAAATGGATCTAAGATCGGGTAATATTCTCTTATGAGAAACATGTTCCCAGCATGTTAGTACGACAGATGGTTTATTTGGTGAAGTTGTGAAGCACCTTTTCAATTCACGTCTCCAGTCAAATGTATTATGAGAATTATTGATATCTGATTTGAGACAAATGTTTCAGGAGAATCGGTATCGAAGCCAATGAAGAATTGAGGTCCATATTCAAGAGAGATGTCCATCTGATTCTCCAAGTTAGAGTTGCTAAAAAGAGGAGTTCTTGAACAGATTGTGAGTATACTTCGCATTTCATTTACTCTGTTACAGTACCCCTGTTTTGCCAGCCTGTTACTAGCTTTTTGGTAGAAGGCTAGAAAATTTCTAAAAGGTGGCAGCTAGTCCTCTCTCAAAATTTGGCCACTGAATTATAGTTTTATTGATTGTGCTTTACTGAGTTCTTGTAGTTCGATTCTTCATCAAACCTGTCTAAAGGAATCATATATTACTCTGTGCAGTTCTAGTGCATGTATTGATAGATGCTTATCTGAAAACTGCACTCTAGTGCTGGCAGCATGCACGTTCATGAAACATTTGATCAAGCCAGCCAGTGCTTGGATATGCCGGGTCTGATGACTATTTTGATAGCACTTCCACTTGAATCAAGGAGCTAACATATGCCCAAGCATTCGAAGTGTGTGCAGTGATTTCTGATGATAAGCGCTTGGTAATGTTTGCATGATGTAGCATATGCAAGGAAATCGCTTGCGAAGTGGTGAGCTGCTGCACACTCCCGAGTGTGTGTGTTTGTGATATAGATAATATGAATCTGTACTACATTACTGGCATTAGTTTAATTTTTTCTAGTTCAAATAAGTTTTTCACGGTGTATCTTTATAGTCGCTTGACATATTGTTGTAATTCGATGACAACAAAGAAACGGTTTTGTAAGGCTGGCTTGCTTCAGCATGTTATTCAAGACAAAATTCGCAAGTCAACTGCTGCGCAGCTAAGCTGCATTATATAGCATTTCATAGTCTTCAAGGTAAAACTTGTACAAGTTGACTCTAATACATCGATAGTGTTCGCTTTGGTTACAATGCTGCTCTTGGTTCTAGCTTCATTTTGTTCCAACTTCATGTTATTGCCCCTACTTTATTTCGGAAGTGTGAACAATGCGATTTTGTAGGTAGTTTTCCGTAAGTTCTCTATGTTTGCCCGTTGATTTCGCGTGAAATTCCTTTGCTCCGCAAGTCATATTAAGTGAGACGAATATACTTTTTCCTCGCACGTGGAAATATCCTGTGCTACATTTGTATTACCTATGTATAAAAATTTTAAGGGGAAGTTGGTTACATGACACTGTAAATTGTCACTTATCGTCAATGGATATTCAAAAAATGTGGTGTGGTCAAAAGACACTGTAAAAACATGTAATTTTGCTGTAGAACACTGATCCCATTAAAATATTATTTTCGGACTGAAGAGGAGAAAGAAAGGCAGTGAAAAGTTTGTTTTACCCTCATCTTCTTCCTCCACTGACCCAGCCATAAGGCCCACATGTCAAAGACTTAACGTTTCAAATGGGCTTAATTAGATTTCTAAACGTGTTTACAAAAGGTGGGCCTACAAGTCATATATACACTAAAACACAATTAGGAGTTAATGACGGCGTCATTACCTAACTCGCTGAAGGTAAACAGAGCTCCTTGTGTGAGTGACGCGGCCGTGCAGGCGATTCGACGAACCAGAGGGTCTCCGAGCTCGTGGTTGATTCCACCGGATGCGGGGCAACCTTGTGAACTCGATGGAAGTGGCGGGGAGCCCAATGGTCGCCGGCGGCGGGCTAGCGGCGGCGGAGTCGAGTCGGCGGTGTTCGCGGAGAAGACACCTCGGGCGTCGATTGAGCTCGGGGAAGAGTGCGCTGAGCTCGCCTCGTCACCAGGATCATGAAGCACACGCTGATGACACCGGAGGAAGTCGGTGGTGCCCGGAATGTCGACGGCGGTGAGTCACCGAGGTTGAAGAAGATGGACTCGTACGCCCTCGATGTTGCACCAAAACAAATTAAACCCACGGGTCAACTCAGTGAGATGTTGCGATTACAAAGGACATAGCGGCGTTGAGGATAACCTACTAGAACGCTCGCGAGCTTCGCGGCCAAGGCCACCGGCCACGAAGACGAAGATGATGCGCACGGCGATTTAGTGGACAAGGTTGGTTCGGACCAGAAAAAATGGAAGCGGCATGGTGAGTGGAGTATGGCGGTGGCCTTGCGAGCTTGCGGGAGGCAGTGAGGTGAGCTCTCTCCTTCTCTCTCTCTTTCACGGTGAAGAGGAAAATGAGGCAGAGAGGGAGCAACACGAGGTTTAAGAGCTTGCTAACGGCAAGGACGGCAACGGCGTGAGAAGGAGGAGCTTGGGGACTGGTCGACGAGGGCGGTGGATGACGGCGTCGACGAAGCAGCGCAGCATGCCACGGACGCGTGGAGCTAGAGTCCTGCGAGCGCCCCTACTCGAGGTTGAAGACGGTGTGAGTTGGTGCGGCTGGACCAAGAGGCGCGGTCGGAATTTTTGAGCCAAGTCCGATTGAAGGGCAAAATTGCCATTTCTGAAATTTTCTCTCTCCCCTCCGACCGAAAATGATAAAATAGTCGTCTCGATGTCCTACGACAAAATTACAAGTTTTTACAGTGTCTTTTGGCCGCACCACGTTTTTTGGATGTCCATTGTCAATAGGTGACAAATTGCAATGCTCTGTAACCAATTTTCCCAAATTTTAAACATTTTTTTTGAAAAAGTGTAAAGTAGGGAAAAATCTAAGTAAGGGAGGACAAAATTCTGCATGAATAGTATTTTTCATTATTCACCTTGCAGCTTGTCATTTTCATATCTTTTAAATGTGATCAAGTTTGATCTTGAAATTTTATATTACTGTAGAATATGTCCTTTTCTGCGTCTCTGATTTTTTTTTGGCAATTTTTGAAAACCTTTATATATAGGTAACACAAAGATAGCATTAGGGAGTAGCACCTGATATTTCCTCTACTTTATGGTGCTTGCACGTCTGCGATATGTTGTTTCTTTGTTAATTCTGGCGTGTTTGGGGAAAAAAACTACTACTACTCTTGTTAATTCTGGAGTGTTGAGCGATTTGTGATTCAAGTTCACTCGATCAACAGAAATAATAGCCATCTGCTGTCAAAACGGACATGTAAACCCAACTCAGAAGAACGATCAATAAGCTAGTCACAACTCACAAGTCACAACAACGTCTACAACAGGCGATGACCGTTGCCACTCCCTCCTTTCTTTTTAAAGTGACACCTTAAGTACAGCAGTAGCTCCCGAATCGGAGCAGGGTTTTTGGATACAGTACGAGTCTATACAGTATCAAAAAATGAAATAGATGAATCTCGTAGAGAAAATTAAAATAACAATAACGAAGCAACCATAACGAGAGGGAACGATTTGGCAAAGCCGACTACAAATTCTTTAAGCACGGCCTCGAAAGACCCCGAGGGATTGTCGCTCTGTCACAACCCTCTCGAACCTTTTAGGACACTTGGATCTTTGTCTTATACAAAAATATAGTGCTGAAGAATAATCTAGTCTCTAATTCTCTTGTGTCCTCTGTTTTGGATGTGTTTCGCTTGCTTGGTTTACTTCTTGCTTTCCTATGACCACCCCTCCAAAGTGAAGTAGAAATTCTACTCCAATGAGAAGTAGAAGTCTTAATCTTTTTAGGATTCATCTAGCTTTTCTTGTAACACATCTCTCCACATCCTAGTAGATTATGATATGAGTCACCATACTCAACACAATGCATAGGTGATTGCAATGTCAACGGAATCATACCTCTCTTTGTTGCTTACCAAGAACAGCACAAAAGCAGCCACAATAGATATGCGTGAGACACACCAAGCATGATGCCACCCCTGTCCGAAGCACATAGCCTTTGTGTAGATATCATCTTACATCAGGCGAGTTCAATCTCCAGTAGCTTAGATGATAGGTCCGGAGCACCCATATCAATCGGTTGACTTTCAGAAGATATATAAGACTAGGCTGATTTGGACTGCTAGATTCAACAAATGTCTCAACCATAAATTATTATCCTCAATAACAAAAACAGTAATAGCGTCTGTCCACCAAGATGGATCAGGAGAAAGAGCGCCCACAAAAAGCCAATTGGTAGGCCCTCTTAATCCACTGCTGGTAACCATGGCATCCTCGTGCCGCGCGAATGGTGGTGGTACGTCGTCTGAGGCCACCGAAAAACAAACTACCAGACAATAGGGAACATTAGGCATCAAATTTGTATGTTCAATAAGCAAGTCAAAAGAAGTGTACTGTAATTTTTGCGCCAAGTACCGTGGTTTAACAAAATACATAAGAAAGAATTTGAACCGATGAAATTCGAAACAAGTATTCCATAAAATTAAAAATAGAACTTAAACATAAAATCTTTATCAGTTGAACTCACAATATAAATTTACATTTTCCCTTTCCTTTCTTGCTTTGTTAATATTTATCATTTGAATTCACAATATAAATTGACATTTCAATTCTAACTTTCTCACTTACCCACCCTCTTCTATTCGATCCAACGGTTCCAGAGATCTTCCCTGGATAAAATTTAAATGTGAAATTCCAATACAAGCTTTGCACTTCAAAAATTTCAAAACTCAAATTATATTTGTTGAAAATATTTACATCAACCTTGTAGCTTCAAATTGTTGCAAATGAAAACTTCCAAACATTGCTTAATTCAAGTTTTGTAAGTTAAATTTGAAACTTGAAATTCTGAAAACCAAAATACAAAATTTAAACTCAAATATTTAAATATTTTATTCACAATGTTTTTAAAACACTAAAAATAAAGTTGAATTTTCAAAGGTTTAGAACTTTTGGGTCATTTTGAAATTTTATACTCGAATATGCAATATTAGAATTCATATGCTCTAAATTCCATGTTACAACTTTAATTTTTTTTTCCAAAGCAAAATTTATGTTTTACAACAAATGAAAAGAATAACATATTATAACTAATATTTATAAGTTTGTCATTTCCAATTTAAATTTGAGACATGAAATTCATTTTTTTTTGAAAAAACATTGGTAAAATAAAAACATTATAAAATTGGAAGTTTGGCATGTTTGCATTGATGAGGATCTAATAATCGTCATTTAATTATCCATCTGTAATTCTTATTATAAATAGCAATATTCTTATATTACCCATAGATATACCCCTTACCATTTGTAAGGGAGGAGCTTAGTCAAGTGGTCGTAAGTCCTACTACGACCACCCCAAGTCGTAATCCTCTTCTATGACTAGTCTCTAGTCGTAAGTATATCCACAACCTAGTCGGTTACGACTACCCTATATCGATGGAGTCAATAGACATGTGGGCCCAGTCGGTTAGGAAGTCTTATGCGTCGTGTTTTACACATGGGGTATTTAATATACGTTGTTATTTTCTGTGAATAATCACATGAATTGCCCCTGTCTCTGACAATAACTGCGTGACGACGTGGGGGTGCCACGTCCTTAACGACAACCACCATCAAGCGATTCATCATTTGGAACGTTGAGGTGCCTCTTCACTTGAGAAACTGCTACCTCTTCATACGCTATATAAAGGCTAAAATCAGAAGGTAGAGGGACAGATTGATCAAGAGAGCAATCTGAAGCACAAGAAAGACTTTAGGCTTTAGTCTTCTTCTTGATTGTAAACAGTATACACAATACACTAGCATAGGAGTAGGGTTGTTATTCTCTCTGGAGAAGGCCCGAACTTGTATAAAATTCTTGTGTCATTCTCTGCGCGATTTTATTATCAGGAGTCCCCTCGAATCAAACAATCATACGTAAGAACATTTCTAGATCACCGATAGTTGGCGCCGACCGTGGGGACTTTTCAGTGATTCCTCATCGACAGGTTCTCTTTATTCTCTCAACTCTAATGCTTCCATGGCAGGAGAGTGGAACGAGGAGAATTGGTTCGACCTGGCCGACTACGCAGATATCGACATGGATGCCGGCTTCGACTATGAGCCGAGTATCATTTCATTTGATGGTAATGCCACCTCCAGAGATCATTCGCCAAATCTAGGAGACCATACCACCGATGGAGTTAAGGAGGGATGTTTTTCCCCCACAATAGTACGTCCAAATGAGGGACCAGTTTCCTCAGAGGGCAAGGGTCTATCCGATCGCAATCAGGACTGCACCAAGGTAGGCTCAGGACATGGCGAGGGTTCTCCTCCAAATGTTCGAGTCCGCTTGAGGCCGTCCGACCTGGCACGACAAGTCCTAGAAGCCATAATTCTGGGACTCCATCAGCATCTGGTAGTTGTCTCTTTCGGTTACCCCCGCAGAGGATATGGGGAGCACACTTTTTCTGCAGGTTCGACTATACCCTTGCAGGGCTCACTTGCGGATGGAGACAGTTATAACCGAATTCCCCTTCTTGGAGGGGATTGCTTCAAGTCGCGAGGCACTGTCGTTCGACTACTCATCAAGCCAGGAGACCTCAGACTCAAGTGGAGATCATAACTAGGAGGTCTTCGTCCTCCCCTTAGATCATGATCGCTCTCCTAGAGGCAGGACTGAGGACGCTCCCCAACGATCACACACTCCGACCTCTCGTGGCAATGGCGAGGAGACCTCGGCGATGAACTGATGAGCGTGGGAGAAATCCTTGAAATGATCGCTCTCTATTAAGGTGAACTCAAGTAACTTCAGATGTGGAAGATCCTAAGACTGCGAGGAGGAGATGAACTAAAACCCAAAGAACTTTGCCTAGGCGCATTTAGTATCGGTCCAAGGAAGCTCAAGAGCTTCATCACATAAATGACTTGCTCGAGAATTCGACTCAAGAGCTTACTCGAGTGCTAGGCTACGACCTCTTTGCTGAAGAGAACGCATGAAAGGTTCGGAGCATGATGGATAGACTCAAGCAACCTCGTCGACACCATTCTGTAAGTCGTACTGGGACGATTCTGTCGAACACCAGTTGTTCAAACAACTCACTCGTGGAGGTCGAAATGACAATAGGTCGCGTCACTTTCCTAATCATAACTCCAGTCAGAGAAGAGTTCTTCGAACACCGGATGATCAACCAGCCCTCAGGGAAGGTGATCGGTCATCACTCCAGCCCAGGAATCTGCAACAATAGATGGAGTACAAGGGGTATTTCCCTCGTAGGATTGAGGCCTACCATGGGTCGGGTCTGCCTACATCCGGGTGTCATCATGTACGATCGCCTGGGGACATCAACCCTTCTTTCCCACAAAGAATGCGTCATGATGTCATTATCGTATGTTGGGCATTTTCGCCTGATCTCTGAGCAGTTCGGCCACCGCGTGATTTTGACCAGTCAACATGGAGAAATTTGATGGGTCTCAGAATCCCATAGAATTTCTTCAAATCTATATGACCGCTGTGCGAGCAGCAGGAGGAGGAGAGCACGTGATGGAAAAATACCTTCTTACTGTGCTTGAAGGACCTGCTCGATCGTGGTTGTTAAACCATCGACTAGAGTCGATCTATTCGTGGCAACACCTCTGTGACCTTCTCGGCCAACTTCCAAGGCACCTACCATTGTCCTGGGAAGGAGGACGACCTGCAAAGGATGAGACAGAATTATCATGAGACTCTACGTCAGTTCATTAGGTGTTTTAGTCAGGTTCGTAATTCCATACCTAAGGTTTCTGATTCTTCTATTATCAGAGCTTTTAAGTAGGGAGTCTGAAGTAGAAGGATCACGGAGGACATCGCTTTAAATCCCCCAGCTACTGTCGCTGAGCTCTTCGAGATGGTTGATCGATATGCTACTACTGTTGAAGCAGTTGAGTGGAACAAAACAATCGACCGAGATGACAACATTCCTCAAGAAGCTGGCGAAGGTAGCAAGAAGAAGGACAAAAAGACCAAAAAATCCAAGAACAAGACCAAAGACCAGAAGCCTCAAACTAGTAGTTCGAAGGAAATCTTGCCCGTAAGTGATAAGGAGCCTCGGAATTCCAAGCCATACTCCGATCGGGGCAAGGGCAAACACCCTGACCGAAAGAATGACAAGCCTAGGTGGTGTCCCTTCCATAAAAAGGAAGGGCATAACCTTTGCAACTACGGAGTTTTCCAATGAAAGCTCGAGGACTATTACATTAGCAAGGGACCACTTCCTATACTCAAAGAGGTAGGGCAAACAAGTGGTCGAAAGCAGTCGGACGACGAGGAGGAGATGTCGTTCCAAGATACAAAGTGCACCATTGACCATATTTATGGAGGATCTTCAGCATACGAGTCAAAGCGACAGCTTAAGGCTGTCGAACGCGAGGTAAACTCTATTGACCCTCTTCTTGTCAATAATTTGCGGTGGTGACCTCGAAATCAGATCCGTTTCAAGTCAAGTGATTGCATCGAGGCACTACACTTATCAGGCAACGAAAACGATTCCGAGTGCCTGGATATGTGTCTCATGTTAGCTCCGAAGGATCAGTGGCTAACATACACATATCCAATACAACATTGCATTCACATCTACACACAATATACAAAATAATAGAAATATTATTACAACATAAAAAAATATGACCTTATTGTCCAATTTTGCATAAGAGGACTGAACGACCAAATTCAATTATAAACAAATTAAATCACAGCGAAAGATAAATAAAGAAATAAAGGAGAAAAGCCAAGTTGACATGCCCAAACCCACAAGCAACCAACTGGAGTTAAAGTCGCAGTGTTTGTAGTACTTAACCCCATTCGAATGGCTTCTCACCTGCAACATGGACAATCCAACTGAGTACAAAAATATACTCGCAAGACTTACAAATAGCAACATATAATAAATGCATTCAAGTGTCAAAGGAAAGCTATTACACTAGTCAATTTTTAGCATAAAACAAGTTTTCATTGAGGTAAATGATATATATTCAAATTGCCATTTGCAAAACATTTTAGAAACATTATATAACAGTAGGTAATCCCAAATTTATGATCAACAACAGTAGGTAATCCAAATATAATCAACACATGAACTTCCTGTTCGTGCCACAATTTATTCCTTAATAAATCAACACGTGAAGTTCCCATTCGTGATAACATACAAGATCTAAACAAGTTAACACATGACCTATCAACATAACCCAACGCAAACCCATAAGCTAACTGTGCATGCTTTCCCACAAGTGATGTAAATAACCGGGGACACGACTATTCGAATAGATTTAGTTCTCTACAGAGTTGTACAACTTTACCCACACGATAGCATACCTCTCAATGTCGGCCAACGCACTCTTCCGTAGGAGTGTGACTGAGATAGCATAACGAGGCCGTTACAATGACATGTCCTAACTATCAAAGCACCCGAGGAAATATATCCCATGGCAGACTGTCGATCGCCTGAACCACAGGTGAACCCCGTTGTGTAAGTAAGTCCCTTGCGCACAAGAGACACTTAAAGGCAAGTAAGATGACACTTAACATTCCCCTACTAGATTGATAACACAACAATTAAACAATAGCAACAACCATTGCCAATCTAATTGTGTTTTGATGGCTAACACACAAAAAATTAGTTAGCCAAACCTTTGCCATTATCCTGGCGTGTGGTTGTACGTAAGACTTGGTTCATCACACCACAGACCGGTCCTTAATCACTTGGACGGGGCTACACGAATTCGGGATAACCTCCCTTCATCACCGTATCACCCATCCAAGTCCAACACACAATAGACTACCCAACAAATTCACAAGAAACCAGTTTTGAAGATCTGGACATACTCCTCAAATTTACCATAATTCAATCCATACATTCCTCAAATTTCATCAAGATTCGATTCAATCTATCGGCAGATGGACTAACTCCATCAACCGTTTTTTATTACAACTAATAGTATGGTTAAGCATCGTTTTAAAAATCACAACAAACCCATATAACATATAACTTTAAGCATCCATGGTAACAGGGTAATCAACTTTCAAAGGAAGGCAAATGCAGCAGAGAACATAACTAATCTACCCATTTGACATACAGGTATTTGAAAGTAAAGCAATGCATAGAATACTTGAAAATCAAAATATATACTTTTCAAAATTAATAGGAATTCAACATGCATAAAAGGAGGGGATTTCTTGCCTTAGTGCTACTAAATACCACTCTCCACACTCGAGTCTTCGTAAACTAACGAACGTACAAAAACATCGTATAAGAACAATAACATCAAATCATCCAAAAATTCAATATATTCCAAAATGCATGAAAATTATATAGTGGGTAGTTCATGATTTTAGATGAATTTAGGTGAAAGAATTATTCCATTTGGATTTAGTATGTGAGAGTTATATCAGTTTGAAAATCAGATTTATGGAAAATACTGAAAAATCACTTCTGTTACTGTTCATCCGATTTTAATTATTTATTGAAAATTTGTAGAATATTGGTGGAAGAAAGGATTACATAGATAAATAGATAATAAAATTATAAGACTAACAAAATTTGGTTCATCTCAATTGGAGTTCATATGAATTAGTTATGAATTTTCAAAGTTAATAACATTTTCTAGTGTAAAAATAATTCGGTTAAGAATCAATTTTCAAAAACTATATTTTCTGGGACAGAGACATGTTTGAAACCTATTTCATATTATAGTTTATTTAAAATAAAAATATCAGGATTGGTTTCACTAGATTTGGCGTTGAGTTGAATTAGATAAGATTTTTTTTGAAGGCAAATCAATTTTCAATGTACAAATAATCGTTTTCCTGATTTTCTTTTAAATTCTGAGTTGAGAACGTTTGGACCATCTGAACTAAGAGATAGGGTCCGTTCGGACTGGTCCGAACATGCGAATTGACAGGTGTGGCCCGTAGGTCATAGACACGGTCCATTGCATAGTGCATGGACTGACAGCGCGGTGCACACTAAAATGCCTAAGCCCACGAGTCATTGAGTAATGGAAAACCAGAGTGCTTACTCTCGAGTTTACTTTTTTGTGCCCACAAATCATAGAAACATAGCTACGCTTATACGTTACTAATGAATACTTTACCTAATATGAAAACGGTTTAGCGCTAGTGATCTGCTACAATGATTACCGGGATTCCGACAACTAAAAATGTGCGCACTTCACCGCGGTCTCACCGCCGGTGATGTGATCCACGGTGGCGTGAACCAGGGCGGGAATGGATTCCTAATAGCAATGCGCACCTAAGGGTGGTGATGGTGGCGACTAAGACGACTATGCGGTGGCTAGCCGGAGAAGGGCGGCGATGGACTTCGGCCGAATGTGCATGCAGCGATAAAGCTCCACAATGTGCCACTATGCAGGTGCCAAAGCATCTACATGACTCAAGGATGCTACTTGAGCGAAGAAGAGAGGTCGGGAATGGCGGATGTAGCTTGTTGTCGGTGAGGTCCACGGTGGCGGTGCGATCCAACGAGGAGAGGTGAACCTGAACAAGGAGAGGGGCAAATAGATGTCGGAGCAGCTTAAGTATACCAAATAGAAGGTGTAAACAAGTGGAATTGGTCAATGCCTTATTGGATCGGCATCGGAGAAGAACTAGGGTTTTTCGGCCGAAAGTGAAGCACAAACCAAATTCCGATGCTCCTGTCACGCATTTCCAAAATTAAGTGAGGGGAAACTCTAATCAAGCTCAAGGACTCAAGATGACGTGCAAAGATCGAGGTAGAACCTCATCGAGAAGACAAATGACATGGTGATGTCCTTGCGGTGTGCGCTCTGGAACCGAAAGTGACACGATCTTGTCCCGAGAACTATAAACAACCACAGTGGCTCCAATTAGTTGAAATGGAAAAGGCATGAAAGGAGGAAGCTAGGGAACTCGGTGGTGAGGAGTTTACCACAGAGATGAGCAAATGCAAGCTCCTCCTTCCTCAGACCCAAGAGGAAGGATGGGAAGAAATGGAGGCGAAGAGGGGGTATTAAGCTCGGGCAAAAGACGGAGTGGAGGCGGCGTCACATGGAGGAGCTCTAGGAGTGGAAAGGTCATGCGGTGGATTGACGCCGTTGATGGAGACACGTAGGACTCGACGGCCGTGTGGAGCTCGTTGTCTGAGCGCCCAACCGGCTGAAAACCGTAAAAACCGATCAAACCGAAATGTCGTAATAGAGCGTCAGAGCGTGGCTCTTGGGGCCTTAGGCGCTCGCAGCCTTGTGCTCGGCCCATGCACGGTCCACCTCAGTCCTCACACTTCACACTTTCACAGGCCTGGCTGTTGCAGCGCTGTGCCTGCTTGCTTTGCTGCGGCCTGCGGCGTAGGCTAGCTGGTGGCTTCGTGGACCATAGCTGCTGGTGCTGGTTGCTGCTATGCTGCCTGCTGAGCAGCTGACTATTAGCTGATTTGATTTGTTGTGCACTTGTGTTAAGTACTTAAGTCTTAAGTCTGAACAGTACAAGTCTGTTGTGCACTTGTGCTCGTAGTGTGCTGCCTACTGTGCTTGCCTACTTGCTTAGTGGCTTTGCTAGTTAAGTATTAAGACTTAAGTTTGGTGGTTGCTGTTGCCTGCTGCGATAGTGCGATGCATAGTGCTGCCGCTATGTGCAACGTCGTTGTTCGCAATTCGCGTTAACTTTGGTAAATATGGTAAATACCGATACCGTACCGAAAAACAATGGGATTTACCGAAACCGAACCGTATTTTTAAAAAACACCGTATTTACCGAACTAACAATGTCGTATTTACCGTATATGCTGTGTTTACTGAACCGAAAAAACCGAATGAACACCCCTAATCGCAACAGATGTCGAAGTTTTATGGATATCTGACAGAATTAACACCGGAGCAGAGGTTAGACCACCCTTCAACATCTGAAAGCTTGCTTCACATTTTGCTGACCATTCATACTTCTTTTCTTTCTTCAACAATTGGATCATCGGTCTTGCTATTTTTGATAAATTCTCGATGAAGCGGCGGTAATAGCCAGCAAGACCGAGGAAACTACGGATGTTAGAGACAGACTTGGGCTATCCCCAATTAAGTACATCTTGAACTTTGCTTGGATCCACAACAACCTTTTTTTAGCCAAAATTCATATTTGCTGAATTTTGCATAGAATCGATTTTGTCGGAGCTTGTCCAACATAAGCCAGAGGTGTTCTTCATGCTCACTTTCAGATTTGGAGTAAATGAAAATGTCATCAATAAATACAACAATAAATTTATCCAAATACTCCATAAACACTGAATTCATGAGACTCATGAACAAGGCAAGTGCATTCGTCAAACCGAAGGACATGACGGTATACTCGTACAACCTGTAACGAGTTGAGAATGTCGTCTTGGGAATATCTTCAGATCTGATCCTAACTTGATGATAGCCCAATCTCAAGTCAATTTTGGAGAATATATAGGCACCAGTCATCTAGTCGAACAAATCATCAATCCATGGGAGTGGATACTTGTTCTTGTGGTGACCTCATTCAACGGACAGTAGTCAACACACATCCGCAGACTACGGTCCTTCTTCACAAATATAGCTGGGCATACCCAAGGTGAGGAGCTCGGCCTAATGAAACCCTTCTCTTGATGTTCCGCGAGTTGCTTTTTCAATTTAACCAACTCATTCGGCGGTATTCGGTAAGGCCGTTTTGATATTAGAGTAGTTTCGGGCTACAACTCGATCACAAATTCAACTTCTTGTGAGGGTGGCATGCCCAGTAGTTCCTCGAGAAATACATCTGGGAACTCACATACCACTAGAACTTCACCTAAATCCAGCAATTCTTTGCCACTAAGGGTATAGAGATGTGGATGCTCCAATTTTGGCACCATTTCGACTTGAAAACCAAGAGAACTTGTGACAGTGATAGCCTTATGGGCACAATCAATTTGACCATGGTTCTTGGATAGCCAATTCATCCCAAGAATAACATCAAGGCTCACTGAATTTATCACAATAAGATTGGCCGTAAGTATATCGATAACCTAGTCGGTTACGACTAACCTATATCGATGGAGTCAACAGACATGTGGGCCCAGTCGGTTAGGAAGTCTTATGCACCATGTTTTACACATGGGGTATTTAATATATGCTGTTATTTTATGTGAATAACCACATGAATCACCTCTGTCTCTGACAATAACTATCTGACGACGTGGGGGTGCCACGTCCTTAACGACAACCTTCATAAAGCGGTTCATCATTTGGAATATTGAGATGCCTCTTCACTTGGAGAAACTGCCACCTCTTCACTTGGAGAAACTGCCACCTCTTTATACGCTATATAAAGGCTAAAATCATAAGGCAGAGGGACAGATCGATCAAGAGAGCAATTTGGAGTACAAGAAAGACATTAGGCTTTAGTCTTCCTCTTGATTGTAAACAGTATACACTCTAGCACAGGAGTAGGATTGTAATTCTCTCCGGAGAAGGCTCAAACCAGTATAAAATCCCTATGTCATTCTCTACGCGATTTTATTTCTAGGAGTCCCCTCGAATCAAACAATCATATGTAAGATCGATTCTAGATCACCGACATGCATAATATTAGAATATGAAATATAATGCTTGATTGTTCAAATGTAGTAACTCTGAGTTAACACTTTTGGATGACATAAGTCTAAGTATTAGGATGACTTGGACTAACAAACTCAACAAATGCCTCACCATAGGTTATTGTCCCCAATGGCAAAGTAGTGATGCCCGTCTTGTCCACTGTGCCAACTAGTGGGGTATTGTATCCCTTCTAGTGGTGGTGTCCTCATGTCGAGATAGTTTCACTAATCCCTTGATGATTTAATATTAGCCCTCCTTTTGTGATGATCATTAGACTTTCCATTTGTGGGTCGAATTGAGTTCCAAAAATTTAGGAAAAATTATATTAATTCATGATAATTATTATGTTATTTGAATAAATTATTTTACAGAGAACTTAATAAACATTTGTTTCTGTTTTCTCTTGGAGCTTAATTTTGAGTTGTAGGTTTGGACTTTGTTTGAGATTTTTCAAGTGCAATAAAAGATGCAAATACTTTAAAAATAGTATGCATCCTAATGATATGTATAATAATTTTATTTATTAAAATGGAGATGTGACAAACCTCCCCCCTTACAAAAGATCTCAACCCCGAGATCTGGTTGTTCGGAAGTGGAACAGGAAGGTTCTAAAAGATACAACATCTGTTTTCTTGATTTTCTTCAAAGATAGTGCTAAGATCTCCTAACAAGGATACAAGGAAATTCTATTATATTTTCCTTTCCATTGCTTTGTTTAGTCTTTCCTTTCTTGATTCGAAGGCACTTCAAACAGAAGGAAAAAGGTTAGGATATGCAGTTCGCAATCGGTCTTCATGCTCCCAAGTTGCTTCATCTTCAGTATGGTTGCTCCACTAAAATTTTAATAATTTAATGTTGTGATTTCTCGTCTTGCGCTCTGCCTCTTCAAGAATGCGAATCGGGTGTTCTCGATAAGAAAGATCGGGTTGCAAGTCGAGTTCTTCAAACTTGGTCGCTTCGGTCAGGACTCGAAGGCACTTCTTCAGTTTTGAGACATGAAAAATATTGTGCACATCTGAGAGTGATGGTGGTAGCTCCAACTGATAGGCCACCGATCCTCGCTTCGCTAGAATTCAGAAGGGAGCGATGTAGTGAGGCGTCAACTTGCCTTTGACATGGAAATGATGTATTCCTTTCACCGGGGTGACCTTAAGGTAAACAAAATCATTCACCTCAAAGCTCAGCTCACGTCAACGATGGTCGACATAGCTCTTTTGATGAGATTGAGCCGTCCGTAGTCTCTCCCGGATCACACAAACTTGCTCTTTGGCTTCATTTATCAAGTCTGGGCCAAAGAATTGTCTCTCCCCGGACTCGGACCAGTTGAGAGGTGTCCTACATCTTCTCTCATATATAACTTTAAAAGGTGACATTTAGAGGCTTGCTTGATAGCTGTTGTTATAGGATAATTCCGCGAATAGCAAGCATTTCTCCCATTTCTTGCCATAGGACAGCACACATGCCCTCAACATGTCCTCCAAAATTTGATTCACCCTCTCGGTTTGGCCTCCGACTTGCGGGTGGTAAGCAGTGCTAAAGGATAATTGAGTTCCCATAGCCTCATGGAGACATGTCCAGAAATGTGAGGTAAATTGAGTACCTCGATTTGAAACAATCATTTCTGACACACCATGGAGGCATACAATTCTTGAGATGTACAACTCTGCCAATTGGCTTCCCGAATAAGTGGTCTTGATGGGGAGAAAATGAGCAACTTTCGACAATCGGTCGACAATCACCCATATGTAGTCATTCCCTAATTGCGTCTTTGGGAGTCCGGTGATGAAATCCATCCCAATTTCATCCCATTTCCACTTGAAAATGGGGAGTGGTTGAAGCATGCCCACTGGCCATTGGTGCTTGGCCTTCACCTGTTGACATATGTCACACTCTGCAACGAACCGTGCAATCTCTCGCTTCATTCGAGTCCACCACAATTTTTGCTTCAAGTCTTGATACATTTTTTAGCTTCCCGAATGGACGGAGAAAAGAGAGTCATGGGCTTCACAAAGAATTAATTCTGTAAGCTTCACGTCATTTGGCACAACCAATCGCTTTCTGAACCACAAAACACCTTGGTGGTCCTCAGAGAAAAACTTGGCTTTGCCGGCCTTTATTTCCTCCTTAATTCTTTCCATACCCCTGTCATCTTTCTAGGCCATCTTGATCTGGTCCTCTAGGGTAGGTTTTACTTCTAAGGTAGTGAGAAAACCCTCGCTAACTATTTCCAAGTTGAGCCGTTGAAATTCGTTGCATAGTGCTTCCGTTTCGGGTCTAACCGAAATGTAGTTGCATTGTGATTTTTAGCTCAATGCATCGGCAACAACATTGGCTTTTCCCGGATGATAATAGAGTCCTATATCATAGTCTTTGATCAATTCAAGTTTTATGGATATCAAACTCTTGTGATCGATAGACTTCGCGATTTGCCGACGCCACATCTTGAGCATGTACCACTTTGCTGCAAGGTGAAGGTTAGACCACCCTTCAACATCGGCCCTCTTGCAAACACAACTTGCTTCACATTTTGGAGCGACCATTCAACATAAAGCTTCTTTTGATTCATTTTCTTCAACAATTGGATCATCGGTCTTGCTATTTTTGATAAATTCTCGATGAAGCGGCGGTAATAGCCCGCAAGACCGTGGAAACTGCGAATGTCAGAGACAGACTTGGGCTGTCCCCAATTAAGTACATCTTGAACTTTGCTTGGATCCACAACAACTCCTTTAGCACATGAGCCAAAATTCACATTTGCTGAATTTTGCAAGAATTGATGTTGTTGGAGCTTGTCCAACATAAACCGGAGGTGTTCTTTATGCTCACTTTCAGATTCGGAGTAAATGAGAATGTCATCAATAAATACAACAACAAATTTATCCAAATACTCCATAAACACTAAATTCATGAGACTCATGAATAAGGCCAGTGCATTCGTCAAACCGAAGGACATGACGGTGTACTCGTACAAGCCGTAACGAGTTGAGAATGTCGTCTTGGGAATATCTTCAGATCTGATCCTAACTTGATGATAGCCCAATATCAAGTCAATTTTGGAGAATATATAGGCACCAATCATCTGGTTGAACAAATCATTAATCCGTGGGAGTGGATACTTGTTCTTGATGGTGATCTCATTCAACGGACAGTAGTCAACACACATCCGCAGACTGCGGTCCTTCTTCACAAATATAGCTGGGCATCCCCAAGGTGAGAAGCTCGGCCTAATGAAACCCTTCTCTTGATGTTCCGCGAGTTGCTTTTTCAATTCAACCAACTCATTCGGCGGTATTCGGTAAGACCATTTTGATATTAGAGTAGTTTCGGGCTGTAGCTCGATCACAAATTCAACTTCTCGTGAGGGTGGCATGCCCGGTAGTTCCTCGAAAAATACATCCGGGAACTCACATACCACTAGAACTTCACCTAAATCCAGCAATTCTTTGCCGCTAGGGCATAGAGATGTGGATGCTCTAATTTTGGCACCATTTCGATTTGAAAACCAAGAGAACTTGTGACAGTGATAGCCTTACGGGCACAATCAATTTGACCATGGTTCTTGGATAGCCAATTCATCCCAAGAATAACATCAAGGCTCACTGAATTTATCACAATAAGATTGGCCGTAAGTATATCGATAACCTAGTCGGTTATGACTAATCTATATCGATGGAGTCAACAGACATGTGGGCCCAGTCGGTTAGGAAGTCTTATGCACCATGTTTTACACATGGGGTATTTAATATATGCAGTTATTTTATGTGAATAACCACATGAATCACCTCTGTCTTTGACAATAACTATCTGACGACGTGGGGGTGCCACATCCTTAACGACAACCTCCATGAAGCGGTTCATCATTTGGAACATTGAGACGCCTCTTCACTTGGAGAAACTGCCACCTCTTCACTTGGAGAAACTGGCACCTCTTTATACGCTATATAAAGGCTAAAATCATAAGGCAGAGGGACGGATCGATCAAGAGAGCAATTTGGAGCACAAGAAAGACATTAGGCTTTAGTTTTCCTCTTGATTGTAAACAGTATACACTCTAGCACAGGAGTAGGATTGTTATTCTCTCCGGAGAAGGCTCAAACCTGTATAAAATCCCTGTGTCATTCTCTACGCGATTTTATCTCTAGGAGTCCCCTCGAATCAAACAATCATATGTAAGATCGATTCTAGATCACCGACATGCATAATATTAAAATATGAAATATAATGCTTGATTGTTCAAATGTACTAACTCTGAGTTAACCCTTTTGGATGACACATAAGTCTAAGTAAGTTATTAGGATGACTTGGACTAACAAACTCAACAAATGCCTCAGCCATAAGTTGTTGTCCCCAATGGCAAAGTAGTGATGCCCCGTCTTGTCCACAAGCCAACTAGTGGGGTATTGTATCCCTTCTAGTGGTGGTGTCCTCATGTCAAAGATAGTTTCACTAATCCCTTGATGATTTAATATTAGCCCTCCTTTTTGTGATGATCATTAGACTTTCCATTTGGACAACTTATTTGGGAGTAGACTTGTTGGCTCTTTACGCCTTTGGCATGCATACCACGATTTGTATCATTATCATGTCAATTTGCATCTTTATCTCACACTAAATGATTGAAAACTTTCACATTTGTTTTAATTTTGATTATTTATTTGAATTAACATTGCAAGCTATGATCATGTAAAGTTTGGAAACTTTTTTATGGTCATGTAAAGTTTGCAACCTTTTTTTTGCCCGTGTAGCATACATTTATTAGGCAAATTTTAAGGTGTCGCAAATGACAGAGGATATGAACTAGACACATGAGCATCTAGACCCCTAAAATAGTGTTATGGTGAATTTGGTGATTAATGACAATTAGATGTGTGGGACTAACGATTTCCTTGAGTTGGTGTTAGGTTGAGTCCCAGCATCGATAAAACATGAGATGTGCATTTATGTGTGGTGATGGACATCGATTCAAGACCAGGAAATTGGAGAATATGGGCAAGGCTAACATATAAAAGGAGCCTAACCATTGTTTTCTTAGAGGTTTATTAGTATGGGTGTTTGATTGGGAGACTGATTTGCTAGATACCTTTGCCATACTATTAATAGGAGTCTTGGCTAGTATTAAAAACATGCATCGATTGCTCAATCGTAAATTTGTGTTGGACATGCTTTATTGTTGCTTTTGAGGGTTTGGAGGTACGGACCATCTACAATGGGTTGGTAGACCGTTCGCACCTGCAAGAACCCCCCATCTGACTGACTGCACATTGGTAGTGATTAGGCCTGGTAATGGGTGAGAAACCAACCCATTTCTAACCCAATCCACAACAACGCACTCCACTTTCCTAATCCAAACCAGACCAATTTATATCCCTTAGGGCCCAACCCAAACCAACCCACATGACAATTCAATCCAAACCAACCCAAACCATTTTCTTGATAGGGGCATTTTAGAATTTGCCATTACGAGATAGATGGATTTCAAGATTTGTCCCCCATGTGTAGAGGGGTAAATCATGAAACTCATCTATTCACAGTGGCAAATTCTGAATTATGCCTTCTTGATATGGGTTCAACCCACTTTCCCAACCCGTTTCAGCCCATCTCCACCCCACTAGTTTAGGCATTCACGTTAGGCTAGAGCACACTAAAGATAACATGGTCACGTACGTACTGGATGTCTTATCATGTGCATTGCGAAGCTTGCTTAGTGCCTATGTCTCCAACTAAGTTTTTTCATTGAAAACTAAATGCAATATATTCCAAAAATAAATTCAATAAATATGGAAAGCGGAAAATTCAAAAAATTTAAACAAATTAGATAATTTCCATAAATTTCAAAAAAATGATTAAAAACAATCAGAGAAAAAATCGAGATAAAAAAACAAAAAAGTTGACACAAATTAAGGTATATTTACAAGATTACATCAGGCTGCATCTTCATAATTCATAATATCTAAAAGTTTTGAATAAACAACAACTACATTGGCTGGAAACTCTTCTAAATATACCAGTTCTTCCTACAAAATCCTGATGCAACTTTTGCTTGACAATCTCACATCAAGACACAAAAAATTATCCTTTTAAAACATGGATGATGGTAAGAAAGGTCCAGGAACAGAGGAGCGTGGAACTTGGAGTTGGAGCCATAGCAAATCGAACATTGTCACTGTTCATGCATGGAACTTGGAGTGGAGCCATAGCAAACTAGAACATGTCACCTAGAGATTGTAAAAGTTAGCCTTGTCATAAAATCATGAAGCAGTTTAGATAGCAGTAAAAAATGAAGCAATTTAGACAACTATCCTTATTGTTGACATGATGAGTAGGTATAGTAAGAAGAATGAGTAAGAAATTTACGATGTTTTAGCATACATATTAATCTACAATATGGTAGCAAAAACAAAAACAACAGGAAGGGAAACAGATATAGAGCACTTCTAATAAAAGATTCAACACTGGGCTTTTAGCATACATGTTAATCTGCAATATGGTGTTTAGTCATGCAATGTTACATTGATTTCCTGGACATGGTTCCCATATGGTCTTGGCTATTAAGTATTGTACTTGATGTAAGTAATCAACCCCATTACAAATTTTCTATTGCGAACATTGAGAAGACAAGAAAAACACCAGAGTTCAAAATAATACTATGCAACACCACTTGAAGTAACACAATGTCATTGCTACATTGGCTCGGTTAGGTATCACATAACATCAGTCTCAAGTAGAACTACCATGCACAAGCAGAACAAGCAAAGGAAGACCTTCACCTGCACAAGATTTCAGCTTTTTGAGTTACATATTTCAGCTTTTTGTTCATATGAATTTGCAATATATAGAAGCTCTAGAAGCAAGAGGCAACCAAATAATGGGATTAAGTGACTAGGAGGTAAAGGCAATTACATATGAGATACAACCAATAAACACCCCCCTTGATTTTACCACTACAATATATGAAGGTTGCTGATCAATCAGATTCTTTGTGCACTTTTAGTTGCTAGTAGAATAATCTCTTCTGGTGTATTTGCATGATGTTGTGGGGATTGCCTTGATCAAAGCAACCATTAAGGTAAACTGTAAACAAAATGGTATTCCCAATCCCACCGTGGGAGATACCATGCACAAGTCGAGAAACTAAACCTTAACCACAAAACTAAACCCCAAGTTCCCCCATCGGTAGATACAGATGAATAGCTTACCATTTTTTTGCTCATAGGCCGAACCTTCTTGCTTTGAAGAAACCGATATTATATTATACTGTACTACCCAAAATAAAAATTTATCATAACATTACCAAATTACTTCCATATTTTTAACTTGAATACTAGTTACTTGATGGTGATTTTTATGCTAGATGTGCAGTTGTGCATTCAATAGGATTGTCCCCATGGCAAGTAATATACAAAGATATTTCTCTTTTCTCTATAAGAACTAAATGTAACGCAGAACACCACTAGGAACCAGTATTAACAAATAGAGGCAAGAAGGTTTACAAATTAAAAGGAAGATTATTCTCATTAGTCATAACTGAGACCAAATTTCTCTCTACAACAACTAACCTCACAAGAAACTGATCTGAACTTGAACCTTCTCCATGCAGATGCTGCATTTGAAGCGGTTGCACTTCTACCGCTTCTTCTTTGATTCGCTTGGGCCATCTTCTACACTACGTCAGGTTAGAAAAATTAGGCAAGTAACAAGTGAACTACGCACATCTATGCATGAAAACTCAAAGATGGATAAGTAGATGCATACCTTCTGATGATAGCTTGTGCTTGCCTTTGCGGTTGAGAGGGGATTCTTTGACAAGTTCTTCGAGGGTGGCGACACCTGTGTGGTGAGAGGAGGAAGAGGGGAAGGCGGGCAAATAGGAGGAGGAGGGTGTGGTGGTTGGGTCACGAGAGGAGTCAAGGGAGAGGAGGATAGCCTGCTGGATCTGGATCTCCTCAGCGCTGTAGGAGGCGGTGAGGAAGGCACATCGATCAACGATGACAGAGAGCGGAGGAGGATGAGGGAGTCGAGAGAGATGAGGATGGCCTACTGGATCTGGATCTCCTCGGCACTTTAGGAGGTAGCAGAGAGTGGGGGGAGGAGGAGGGAGTCGACGGTGCAGCAGCGGAGAGCTAGGAGGAGGACAGAGTCAATAGCGCGACGACGGAGAGCTGGGAGGAGGACAGAGTCAACAGCGTGGCGGCGGTGATGAACCCTAGCCCCTCACGGCGAGGCTACAAAGTAGCCCCTCACGGTCACCCTCACTTCACGCACTCATGACTCAACTCACAAGTCGTTAGTCGTGACTCACGTGGCAGCCGCCCTACCCAGTCCAAACCATGGGTCAAAACCATACAAACCCAAAAATTCTTAACCCAAGCCAAGCCAAACAAAACCAAATCAACCCATTTTGGGTGCAAACCCAATCCAAACCAAACCATTAGATGTCTCAACCCGTTTCTATCCATCCAAAGACAACTGAATTGAAACCCAATCCGTTTCGTCTATTTTAATCCAACCCATTACCAGGCCTAGAAGTGATATAGCTTAAATGTGTATAACTTTTGTAGTGCTTAATGCACACATTACCACATTTTAATGATTAATTGCTTTGCTAATCCTCTAATTAATGCCAATTATGTAGGAATTGTGTATACTCACAGGAATCAAAAGGGCCAAGGACATTCTAGTTAAAAGTACATGCTTTGGTTTGGGTCAGCCACCCATATATATTGGCCATCAATTGGTTCTTGGTTCGCCACATCAAACGAAGCAATTTTTGTGAAGACATAGGGTGGAAATTCCACTTCTAGGTTTCGAAAAACTCTTCATAGTCAGAAACCCCAAGAACACCATATTGGCATGACCATGTCTAGAGCACCACGTCCACAATATCTCCACCCTTTTCCACCCATTTTTGCATCTTTGCACTTGTAATCGTTCATCTTCCTTGATTTGGGTTATCGACGGCTTTGTAAGACCATTATTCATATTATCAGAAGGTTGCCACATTGTTTTCATTTCTTTTTACCCCTGTTGAGATCATATTGATGATGAGTCAATATTTCCCCAAGGGCAAGGGGCATGTAGGTGATCTTGTTGCCAGTAGAGATGTAGGGGATTATGCTTTAATGTCCACTTTTGTGTGCTAACTCCATGATAAGTTTTGCTATCTAGTGGCCTCAACACTGTTGAGGAACCATCGCTAGCGAGTCCAGTCTAAGCAATCACCTCGTACACAATCGTAGAATCGCACATAAGAACACAAGAATAGAACAGTAGATTGAACACAGAGATGTAGGGGGACTTCTTTCTTCTCTTTAGTTCTCTTCTCAAAAGACACATATAATGGTTGGGGTCCCCCTTTATATAGTCTGTACTCTGTAGGGTTGATGAGGAGCCCACAATGGGCCAGGCCTGCCTGGCCTGGGCCCGATTTCTTAACACTCTCCTTTGGGCACTCATTTGTCATGTTCATGTCTCATCAAAACTCCATAATAACCTAGTGGGAAAAATATGGAGAAAGAGTACATGAAACACGTTCTGCTATGCTACACGAATTGTCTCATAAAAAACCTTAGCCGAGAAACTTCAGGAAAACTCGTCAAGGGAAAAAGAGTACAATCCACCCAATTTTATTTAATCTCCAGGATTTATTCTTTGGGTACTCAATCTTCATGATCGAGTTTCAATAATGAGTTTGTGAAGATTCTCCCTCTAAATTCTGTATTTCTCTAAGTCTCATCATTCTAATTCCATGTATGCACCTTTCAAAACTAGATGCTGGAAGTGACTTAGTGGATAAAACTGTAAGATTTTTACATGACTTAGTATGCAATACTTTAATTTCGTCCATCTTTTGCAATTCATGAGCATAGAAGAACTTGGGGTTGATATACTTTGTGAGTTGACTCTTCACATAACCCATCTGCACTTGTACAACACAACATGTATTATCTTTATAGATAATAGTGGGAGTTTGTGCGGTATTCAATCAACACGACTGATAGATGTGGTGAATCATCCGCCAAAGCCAAGAACATTCTCGTGAGGCCTCATACACTGCTACAATTTTTGAGTGGTTCGTCAAACTTGATATAAGATTTTACTTAGATGATTTCATATCCATCACATAGGAATACATGAGTGCTCCTACTACACTCAAGTTTGGGAATTCTGGTCCCAGGACTTCCTCCCCCTCTTCTTTGGGTCTATAGGAGTCCTGGTCTTGCTGCAAAGATCTCCCGACCATTGGCACTTTCGAAGGGTATGCCCTTTCAAAGCCAAACATTTCTAACACCTTTTGAGTGTAGGTTGACTGATGCACTAATATCCCTTCAAGGGTATGCTCAAGTTGCAAGCCTAGGCAATATTTGGTTTTACCCAAATCTTTCATTTCGAACTCTGACTCCAGGTAAGAGCTTGTTTTCTTAATATCTTCCGGGGTCCCGATGATATTCAGATCATCTACATACACTGAGATTATAGAAAATCCATCCTGGCATCGTTGTATAAATACACAGGGACAATCTTCATTGTTTGTGTAGCCTTTCTTGCATAGAAAGTCGCTTAAGCGATTATACCACATGCTGCTTGATTGCTTAAGTCCGTACAGTGACTTTTTGAGTTGCACACTGTACATATTTTTATTTGCTCTGTCTTGGTTCGGGATAGGGATACCATCAGGTACCATCATGTAAATATCTAAATCCAAGTTTCCATAAAGGTATGTAGTTAACACATCCATCAATTTCATTTCCAAATTCAAGTTTACTGCTATTGAGATTAAATATCTAAAGGTAGTTCCGCACATGACCGAAGAATAGGTTTCTTCATAATCAACTCCTGGTCATTGAGTGAAACCTTGTGCAATGAGCCTTGCTTTATATCTTACATCTTCATTATTTTTATTCTCTTTTGAACAAATACCCACTTATGCCCTACGAGGTGCACATGAAGAGGTGTGCGGCTTACAGGCCTAAACACTTCTCTTTTATTCAGAGATAATAATTCTGCTTCTATTACTTTCTTCCAATTTTCCCAATCTGATTTTGTCTTACACTCAACGAGCGATGTAGTCTCTGGATCAAGATCAATGATTGTGGTAATTTTCTTTGCAAAAATAAATATCGACATGGGCTGTTGTCCTATTTATAGATTCTCCCAAGGTTACATAGTTTATAGCTATTTCTTCACTGGGTGATTCTTTTAATGCTTCTACTTGCTCACCGTTGCTTCCAATTACGGGGGAAAGTCCTTTTAGTTTTCCAGCCCCGATGTGTGCGCACACATCTATGCTGATGTCTCCCTCCTTGGGGATGTTCAAATCCGATGTACCTTTTACTGAAGGTTCCATACTAGTGCTAGGTCTCAAGTACTGGCTCCCCTTCTAGTTCTGGGAAACTTCAATGATCGGCTGTGTCAAGTCCTTCTTATCTTTTTTTTTTCACTAGGCGTCCCTGGTTACTTGGGATTCGAGGGGCCAGAGTTCTCGTCCTTTTATTCTGAGACCTTTGGACGGGATTAGGGATACCTTTAATTTTCTTTGGTATTTCAACCCTCTCCAATACATTGTGTGCAGGCACATGTGACTTGGTCACGCTCTTCAAATCACTAAAGTGGTCGGTAGTTGATTCACTATTGCGTGAAAATCAATTATCTTCTGGACTTCTCTATTTGCTTCACTAGTGCGCGGGTCTTGTGCATGGATTCCCGTGACTTGCCACGTTATTTCCCTATATTTTTTTTATCAAGGGGTTGATTTTCTCCCCCTAATAACGAAAAACTATCGTCATCAAATATACTATCAGCGAAGCGGGCTGTATGCAATTCTCCAGTCATGGGGTCCAGATACCTGATTATGGTTGCTACCAGATATCCCAAAATTTCGGAGAGGGCCCATTGTAGTTCGCTATGGTGGTGGTATAGGTACATAAACCTTGCAACCAAACCTGCATAGATGAGAGATTTTGAGTGCTGATCCTTGCTCTAGTTGCATAGGAGAATGGATGTTATATGCCGACGGTCTAAAATTGATTAGAGTTGCTGTGTGCAGGATTGCGTGTCCCCAATATGTAGTTGGTAAATTAGAATTCTACAAAAGCGGTCGAGCAATAAATTTAATTCTTTTAATTAATGCCTCTGCTAGTCCATTATGGGTGTGGACATGCGGTACAGAATGCTCAACGGTAATTCTCATTGCCATGCAATAATCATTAAATGCCTTCGAAGTAAATTCTTCAGCGTTGTCCATTCTGATGGACTTCACATGATGATCAGAGAAATTATTCTTAATTTTAATTATCTGCATGATCAGCTTTGCAAAAGCGTGGTTTCTCGTAGCCAATAAACATACGTGCGACCATTTTGAGGAAGCATAGATAAACACCATAAAGTATCTAAATGGCCCTGACAGGGGCTGTATAGGTCTGCAAATATCTCCTTGGATACAGTCCAGGAATGTAGGGATTTCATCCTTCAGTTTCAGAGGAAAATGTCTAATAATTAATTTCCCGGTGGCACATGCATGGCACACAAAATCTTCCTGATTTGAAAAATTCTTTACATTGATATTATGTCCCTGAGAATTGTGAATTATATTTCTCATCATCCTAAGACTGAGGTGGCCCAATTTATCATGCCAGAGACAGAAAAGTTCAGAGCTTCCAAAAGTGGTTTCAGGACAGCATAGGCTGCATGTGTCTTAATATTAGTGTAGTATAGTCCAGTTTCATATGAAGGAAGTCGTTCTAATACCATTTTTCTATTTTCTTCACGTTTTGTAATGAGCAGGTATTCCTTACCATACCCTTCTTCAATCTCTACGTGAAAACTGTTAGCGTGAATATCCTTAAAACTTAGGAGAGTTCTAGTCAATTCTGGGTACAAGGCTTCTTCAATGACCAAAGTTGTGCCCATTGAGAGTATAGTTGTGGCTCTTCCTGAGCCTATTATACAGGTATCACTGCTTGTGATTGTCGTAAGACTACCAACATTCTTGATGATTGACTGAAAAAAATTTCGTCTCTCTCAAGATGGTATTCATTGTGCCGCTATCCACTAAGTACACTTCCTCCATAGGGCGCCACACACGTTCTGATATAAAGTATTTATTAATATGAGGTAGGAAGCAATCCACACATAAATAAAATACTCCAAAATAAGAACATAAGTTGCTATTTATTAATATGGGAAAATAAGCATTGCGAACTCATCATAAGAATGTAATGCTTTACCATAAATCTGCAAATGACTATATATATATATACATATATATATATATATATATATATATATATATATATATATATATATATATATATATATATATATATATATATATATATAGTGCAATATGTGCACTAGATCGAATTAGTGAAGTACGAAGAAACTTCTGCCTAAATATACTTCATGTCCATCTTCTCCTCTTCGGCAACTACGGCTCCGACCGTTGCGATGTCCAAAGAAAGAGTGTCGGGGGCTGCTACTGGGCTGTCCACACTATGAGTGCAACCAATGGGTGTGGATCCTCCATGCCTGCAATGGTGAGGTGTACCTCATGCTGTCCTTTGCCCTTGTTAGACTAGAATGCATCATTGATGTGCTGCGGCACACAGCAAACCCATGACCAATGCCCCCATGTGCCACATTTGTAGCATCCTTGGTCCTGCTGACCATAGGGCTTGTTATCACATTTCTTTTGTCCGCCTTTCTTGGCTTGAGCATTTGGCTTAGCCTTGCAATCCATGACCTTACCCTTCTTGCATCTTTCCTTTGAGTTAGGCTTCCTTACCTTGTAGCTGCTAGCGTTGGCTTCATGGTCAACATTACTACTAGGCGGCTGTGAGATGTAGTTCTTCCTTAGAACATCATCTTGAGCTTCCACAACTTGCATGATGTCAATCAGTTTGGCTTACTCCTTGTAGCCGTCTTGACGACAGTTATATGCGGATTGCACCGCATTTGGGTGAAAGGTAGAGAGAGCTTTCTCGATCTTCTGCTCGTCCGTGGTTACCTTACCACAGAGTTGAAGACTGATACAAATTCTATACAATGCAGAATTGTACTCCTCCACGGTCTTGTAGTCAGCAAAACGTAGTCAGTTCCATTCTAATTGAATTTCTCGAATTAATTTTCTACTGGAAAATCAATTTATTGCGCAATGCTGACGCCAGCGAGGAATTTCCGAAAATATAAAGGAATTAAATTTATTTCCTGACGAGTGGGGCCCATGTGTCATAGACACGGTTCACGTAGACCATGCCCATGGACTTGTGGCTCGGGGGTTTGGTGCCGACGCGACGCCACATGCGCGGGATTGGTGACGTGGCGCACACGTGGCCCTGAGATGGCGCCACGGTGGCGTGTGCGTGGCTGAGCTACGTAGGTCTGAGGCCGACGGTGCGTCGGCGAGTGGCTCGCCGGCGTTTTACGCCGCGGTGAGGGGTGCGGGTGTGCTCAACAGAAGAAGGAGGTCACGACGAAGATGTGGCTTACCAAAATAGCGGTGGAGCGGGCTGAAAAGGTCGTCGGCGATGAGGATTGGCGGCGGCGGCTTGCGGTCGTCGACGAAGAAGACGATCCCGAGGTCCTCCGGCGAAGTGGATGGTGGCAGCGGCTTCGCACGGGTGAGGCAATGACTATGGTGCCGACGGCGGGGACGGAGGGGCTACGGCGGTGCCAGAAACGGAGAAGAATCAAAGGTTTTCGCCGGCGGGGATCTTTGAATTTAGGGTGCTACGGTGACGGAGGCGAGCTGTGGTTGGTGGCGGTGTGTTGTGGAGGATGCGGCGGTCCCGGCGCACCTATTTATAGGGCGCGGGCGTGGCCGAGCTGCCGTGGAGAGCACGAAGGTCCGCGCGGTCACGGCGGCGTGATTTTGGGGATTTAGGGCACCGGAAAGGAAAGTGATGGCCGTGTCAGGGGCGGAGGGAATCAAGGGTTTAAATACGCGCATCAAATCAAGAGATACGGCCTGATTCGCTCGGTTTTGGAAGGTCCCGAGTCGGCGTCCATGGCGGAATCGCGGGGAAGAAGAAGGAAAGTGAAGGAAGAAGAAAGGAAAGGAGGAAGATGATGGTGGGCCGTCCGATTTTGATCGGACGGTGGAAACAAAACGTGCGAACCGGTAAGTTGAGGTTGGGCGTAGCCGTTGGATTCTAATCCAACGGTCGCGATAGATCGCGGGGTGCGGGGAGTGTTTAAGTGCTAGGTCTTGTGGGAGCCGTTCGATCTAGATCTAACGGTCACCGTTGAGTGGGAGTTCGGAACTTCTGAATACATCCCGGAGTTCTGGCCGTTGGATTTTAATCCAACGGTTGAGATGCGTCGCGCGAGAGAGAGAGAGAGAGAGAGGTCGGTTGGACCGATGTCGGCGAGGAAGAGGCGCGGGTGTGGCTGCTGCCTTGGAATGGGCTGGGCCGAGGCGGTTTCGGCCCGAAGACTGTTTAAGGAATTTCTTTTGATTTCCGATTTAAATAATTGCTGGTAATTCAATTAGGCTTTAGAATATAACAAATTAAGTCCAAAAATTTTGAGAAAATTCACAGAAATTCTCTGAGGCATTTAGGACTTAATTAAAATATTTCCAGCTATTACTTGGTAATAGATTTTGCAAATAAATTTGTTTAGCCTTAAATTAATTAAGGAAAAGCTTTTGAAAATTCCACAAAAATCCACAAAAATCATTAAACTTTATTTTCAACTGGAATTTAAAATTTGGGCTATTACACATTCCTACTCTGCTCGAGGAAGAATGGTGTACTTCAGCTTCTTGAACCGCTTCTGAAGTGTGGTCCACAAAGCTAGTGCATTCTTCTCTGCCATATACTCATTCTTGAGCGTTAGGTAGAGATGGTGTCTATGGAAATGAAGTGCCTGATCATTTTCCTTAGCAGTGGGATTGGCATCCTACAAGGCACCAAGTCTGAGAGCAGCACGGAGCTTCTTGGCCCCAAGTACGATCTTAACATCTGATGCCCAAGTCAAGTAATTCTGGCCATACAGGGCCAGCTCTTCGAACTCTCGGTTCGTGATGCCAGTCATATGCATATTTTTGCAAAGAGTTTATAAGATTACTACTGGTAATTTGCATAAAAATGGTTGCAAAATTCTCATAATGTTCCCATATTTTTCTATGCATTTTTCATGATTTACTACTATTTTCAGTGATTAAAAGCAATATAAACAATAACAGATAATCAAAACAGTAAATACAATATATAAATTGCATAGAAATAATATTAATAAAGTTAAACATGCTTCAAAAGTTCATGATTATTCAAAAATTGAATTCTAGAGGCCCTTTTTTTGCTGGAAAATGAATTTTCGGTGAATTCTGCATTTTTTAGGGCTAAATCGCTAAATTTCAATTCTGAGAATTTTTTTGCGCAATTTTTAGATAAACCGAGGGCCCATTTGCAAATTTTGGGATTTCCCTTTTCTTTTCGTATTTTTCTTACTTTTTCGTGTTTTTTTTTTCTTTTTTTGGGTCGGGCCCCTTTAGCATTTTCAGCCTACTAAGGCCCACCATCGACTGGTTTTGATCGGGCAGGGGTAGGGATAGGGTTTCCCTACCCCTGTGCTCCCATGCGGCGACGGCTCCAAGGGAGTCCGAGGAGGCAGCCGATGCGTGTAGGCGGCCGGCGGCGTCCTTGCGGGGGCGACGGCTTCAAGCGCGACGTGGTGGTAGCACGCGGCGTGGAGGGCCGGCGGTAGGCCGAGCGGTGGCCACACACGCGCGGGCGGCTGGCGGGAGCCCTTGCTTGGCCGGAGAGGCGTGGCGCGGTGGCGCCCGCACAGAGGCGCCGTGAGGGCGGTGGGTGCGGTCCGACGGGGCTAGCGGCAAGCGGCGCTGCGAGGTTGTGTGCAGATGGCGGCGGTCGAGCGGCGGCCATGGCGACTGCAGCGTCCTGACGTAGCTACAGGCGTGCGGCATGGCGGGAGGCTTTGGGCGACGCGGCATGGCCGGTGCGGCTTGGTGGCACACAGCCGCGGAGGCCTTCGGCGCTACGGGTGTGTAGCAGGGAACCCGTGCGGGGGCAGCGCCGACTTCGGGCAGCACGGCATGGCCGGCACTGGCGCGGCTTCAGGCACACGGTTGCATGCGAGTGGCTATGGGCGGCTACAGGCTGGCAGCAACACATGGGGGGCGCGGTGGCGGCGCGGCCACATGGTGGTGGCCAGCGGCAGACTGGTGGCGGCGTGGGCGTACGGGGCTGCACCGACCGTGTTTTTTCTTCTTTTTACTGTTCATTTATGAATAGTGCAATCATCATCTACTCTTTCATACAACCCACCGATCGGCTTGGCCGATGACTTCAAGTCATCTCGCGGTAGATTGGGGCGGATTTATAATGTACAATCCACAGTGCAATCATCATCTACTTTTTCATGAAATCTACCGATCAACATTGTGTTGGCGACTTCAAGTCGGCTCGCGGTAGATTAAAGCGGATTTGCACAGTAAAAAACAATCTAGAAAACTAAATTAGCGGAATTGAAAGCGATCTAGAAAAGCGATTCGATGTACGAGCCTCATTCTTCGACGATTACCTTTCGATCTGAGTAGAGTAGGCCTAGAGGTAGGCCGGAGTCGATCGTGCTGATAACGTTTTGAGAAACCGTCACTGGTGAGTCCAGTCCAAGCGACCAACTTGTAAACAAGCGTAGAATCGCACACAGGAACACAAGAACAGAATAGTAGATTGAACATATAGATATAGTGAGACTTCTTTCTTCTTTTTTTTTATTTCTCTTCTCAAACCGTACATACAATGGTTGAGAGTCATCTTTATATAGTCTACAAGATGGATAAGAAGCCCACCATAAATTAGACCTGCCTGGCCTGACCCGGTTTCTTAACAAACACTAGGATCCTGATTCCTGAACGAGCCTGATATCTAGGCTGGATTCGTGCCATGCAGGTTGCAACATGTGGATTAATTGTGGAAGGCCTAGTATTGTGTGGGTGGAAGGCCTAGTAACGTGCCGTTCTGTTAAAATCCTTAATTGCCGAGCGCAAATGTTTATGCACTAATATCTAATTATCGAATTATCCTATTTTTTATCCTCTTACATTATCTACCGATGCATGTGATCCGAAGCCATAGGCCCTGCTTTAATTAATTGTTTACAACTATGTTTAAATTGCCGTAGTTTAGTTCTGTTTCTAACATATTTTGCTTTCGTAATTCTATTTCTACTGTTAAAAATCATTTTCGGAGCGATAGAGTCGTAAAGGCATAGCTATCTGTCGATCCTCGTGGACACGATAACTGTGCAGACGGTCCAAGTGTGGAATTTCCGCAGAGGTAGCGGACTAAAACAGTAAAACATCCATTGAGAGAACTTCGAGTTGTAGATGTGTGTGTGGGGTGGGGATTATGGTATAAATATTTATATTATTTGTTAATAGACCTCTAGCCCTCTAGCTATTAATTTCGAAATACTCAGGTATGTTTTTGTAATATGTAGCTTCAAAATTTACATCTTAACATATAAATTCAAGTTTGACCTCAACCGTAGACGGTCTGTGCTTATTTTGGCTGACGGTCCGTGGGTGGTCCAACGGCTAGTTTTCTACTTTTATGAATGAGAGGCGCAGTTGGTCTACCCATGGTTGGCAGACAGTCCGTGTGTCCCAATTCTTTTCTAGTTTGTCTCCATCGGCTATTTTGGTTGGGCTGGGTGTTTATAACTCCCCTTTTGGTTGGTTGGTGTACTCTCTTGGCAGTTCATTGAGCGCACTAGAGCTATTGCAAGTCCTCCGATCGCTCTTGTGAATGTATTCCACTTAGAGAGGGTCTGAGGCAAGTTTTAAGTGCTTGCATTCAAGATTGAGCTTTAGGCACTTGTTTGAAGTCAAGTGAGCATTTTGGCTTGCTGCTCTTGGTGGTTGGCCGGTGATATATTCAAGAAGCTTATGAAGAGATCGGTGTGTTGTGAGTGGCTTGGTGCATGCTATCTAGCTTCCGAGTGGAGGAAGTGCAACCTTAGTGGACCGAGGGAAATGCTCACTTTACGGAGCTGATTCAGGTCATTTGAGCTTTCTCAATGTGGATTAGGGAAAACTGGTATGTCTCTGAGCACCACAGGAAAAATATCATTGTTATTTGTGTGATTTTCTCTTGTGTCGGTTAGTTTGGTGCCATTTACTTTCCTAGAATTGAATTGCTATCTTGTCCCCCCTAAGCTTGCAAAACATACTTAGCTTTAGACTTAGGGTGTTGGTGCACTTAGTTGAGCCTTAATATATTTATTTTTGAATTGAGCAAAACAAATTTATTTAATATCTTGCATAAACTGAGTTTAGCCAAAAGAATTTTAAAAAGCCTATTCACCCTTCTACAACACAATTTTTCGCTAACAGCGTCCCCACCTCCGCCATCTCGTGGCCTCCAGCGCCAACCACAAAGATAGGAACATAGATCAAGAAGGATATTACTCTCCTTATGGGGCGTAGAATTGGTGGCCTCCCAGCGCGTCCATATCTCAGTTTCGGTCATTTTGCGCCAATAGCGAGTAGCCACGTGCTCGAGGGCTGGAGGCTGCTATAGTACGCAAAATGGTTTCTGGCCATTCGATCACGCCCAACGGCTGCGTGCGTCTCTCCTCCCTTCTCCTTCTATTGGGTTCTCGCCCTATCTGGAACCATCCAGAATCCTATCGTCCCCTCCCCTTGCTCCACTCCATCCCTGTTGCCACTGCTCTTCCCCTGCCCTGTCGCTCCCTCTTTCCCTGCACTGCCACCATCTGCTCCCCTCTCCACAACCGAGATGTGGTGGCACATGCTGGCTTCCTCCCCGTGTCCTCCTCGGCGTGGCCGCTGCCAACGCTCCCTCCTTCCCGCCTTCCACGATGCACGACCTCTCCTCCCCTTCGCCTACGGTGCCCCCGCTGACCGCCTCCTCCCCTGATGGCTGCACCGACACCTACCGCCTCTTCTTCCATGCTGCCATGCACCACCTCCTCCACCGCATGACGCCTCCCCGCCTTCAGATCAGCCGCCAGGCACCACCTCTCGCCGCCCTACCTAACTCATCACTTGGGATGTCGCCGTCTCGCCCACCGCCGCCTCCCACCGCCCTCCTCCTTGCGCACGGCCTGCGGCACCACCGCCGCCCTTCCATCCCTCTATAGCCGACCCCCTGAACCCAGAACCCTAAATCGGTGATTCCGAGCCCTAATCCCGTCCTTGTCGTTGGAGAAGATGGCGATCTCATCAGAGATGAGGAACACGCCACCTAGAACATGAATCTTCGAGCACAACTTAAGGTTAAAAATTGGACTGAAATCCCAAATATAGTTAATACCTACTTCTATTTGCACATGCCTTCCATTGAGCTACCATATTCTTGCAAAAAGTTTTAATATTTCATTTTAGCAATTTGTATTTTGGATGAATCTTGTTTAATGGACCCAATGTTCGCTCAAAGGCTATGATTTGATAATGCATTATACTCTGTGTTGCTAATCTCTCTCTCTCTCTCTCACACACACACACACACACACACACACACACACACACTTTGTCTCTTATGCACTGTCCGATGGATCATGCGAAGTGGTAATCCTGTGTTTATGAATGTCAAAGATTACCAGACAATTTTATTTCATAAATGTCTATTAATTACAAATTGTGGTTATTTTTTATTCTTTACTGAGATTGTTTAATCCTACCTGGATTTCAAACAATATATCTTGCTTTCTACTACCTACAATCCAATTGGTGGGAATTGCAAGGTGGAGGGTAACTGTGCTGAAATTTGTGAATATGTCAACATACAGGTGCCGCTAAAGTCGATGCTAATGGATGGGAATTGTAGGGTGGAGGATAGAGGACTTAAAACACATCGTGGCCAAGTGAGTTTTCGAGAACACGAGCTTGCTTTTCCTTTTATCTACTTGCCTGAAAATAGTTGCAACATAATATCTTCTTTGTTATCTTGAAGCAATGTGATGTAATGATGTTCTCCTTTTGGCAGGTAGACACCCCAGTAAACCGTGGTAGCAGGATGAACAAGTGGATCTTCAGGTCAACCTCAACAACTATCATCCGCATCTGGTCTTCATGGTTAGTACATAGTTCAACTGAAGCTATATTATGCATGAAAAATTTGAAAACTCACTTGCCATTTATTTTCATATTTGATCGAAAACCATGGTTAGTATACACTTGTCAGTTCATGGGTGAACCTAAGATATATTATGCATCATGTTTCTTTGCTTAAAGGCTATTGTTATATGTTCTTTCCTTTTTAATACAGTGTTCTTTTCTCTCTACGCCGTTGAACTTGCCGCCGCCAAGTTCGATGGCCAGTCGGGGTCGCTGCCGTTGGAGGAGGTGTGTTTGCTACCCTCTCCCTATCCCCCTCTTGTTTCAGATTTGTTGCGTGCCCACTACTGGCATTATTTAGTTTATGAATTCATTGCCTTCACTCTTCAGGGTGGTCGATAGGTTTACGCTCGGTGCTTCTTTACTATGTTCTGCTGTACCATGCCTTTCAGCCTTTCCCTGAAAGTAATCTTCTCTACTGTTACTTTTAACTTGAAGTAGCCTAGCGAGATATTATTTTTGTGGTTATACCTTTGCAACAAATGCCTCAATGTATTTCAGTTTTGATCATCTAATGATTTATTATAGGAAGAAGTCTATTCTATCCCCTCAAGTATCGACATGCGGATAACTAACCCGCTAAACTAAAAAATCAGTCCTTTGACACCCTAAAGTTGCAAAACCGGACAATCTACCCCCTCCGGCTGTTTCGTGCGGTGGTTTTCCAACTTTAGGGTGTCAAAGGGTTGATTTTTTAGTTTAGGGGGTTAGTTATCCGCATGTCGATACTTGAGGGGATAGAATGGACTTCTTCCTTTATTATATGTTATGCATAGCTTCCTTTGTTACTTAGCTGATCACTTTGATGCTAGATTTAGTCTAGGACCATTTATTCTGATTCACCGTTTCACTTTACTTTGTATGGTGTTTGTGTATAATGGAGAGTCTTGCCTTCAAACCAATTCATCTAAACATATAAACAGGTGAATAGCCAAGTAATTGAGAAAATAACAACCATACCTATTTGGTACTGTTACCTAATCCAAATTTCTGATTGCAATTTCATCTCAGGTAAATATGATATCCAGTTTAGTTAATTTCAACAATCTATACAAGGTTTGCTTAGGAGGTTTGACAAGGAGGGTAACACTTCAAATGACTTGATGCAAAACAAAGGCGGGCGATGGAACTTATGGCGCGCAAAACACAATCCAACGGAGGAGTTTGATCGATAACTACTATTAAGTCGCATTTATCGTCATCCTAGAGACATTGAGAATTTCACTATAAATTTAAACTTCCCGTTTACCTCGTAACTCGTTAAAACATCGGTATAAATACCAGCGTTGAAATGAAAAGGGACATCAAAAGCAAATATTCCATGCATTGCTAGTTTGTTAGGAGTAGTTCTTGCGATAGACACTTTCCCATTCTTCTACGATCCATCTTGGCGGGATCGTGTTTTCTTGATCTGGGATCATTTGGGTCCTGACATTGGATCTGGATCTCCTCGGCGTTGTAGGAGGCGGTGAGAAGGCACGGCGATCGGCGGCAGACGAGAGCGGGGAGGATGAGGGAGTCGAGAGAGATGAGGATGGCCTGTTGGATCTGGATCTCCTCGGCATTTTAGGAAAAGGCCTTCCCATGAAACCAACCAGCTACTATCCACCACCTCCCTTTCGGTATAGTGTTCGCATTTGTTATTATTTGTATCTAATGATTCCCTTATTCACTGTTTTCTGACACATTGCAATATTATGCCCAAATTGTCTCCTCGTTTTTCATAAGAAATAATGAGGTCAGCCTAAGGGAGATTGGATACCTTATTTGCTTTCCTACTCAACTTCACATGCCACCAGCCTTCAACACTCTTCAACACCCAGATAACTATGAAGCAAGGTTTCCAATTTTCAATAGCTCCAAGCATGTCCAGCGAGAGAGCTCCATGTGCAAATATATTGAACATTTGGTGCCTAAGTACAAGTTTTAGATCATTCAGATTGATGCAAGTACATTATCAGAACAATTGACTCTGTTTCAGGTTTGTTCAATGGGGACTCACCCTCTATTGTTCTCGAATTTTAATTAAAAAATGTGGGCCTTTCTCGGCAATATATGCTTTGTTTCAATAAGACAAGCATTTAATATGTTCACGCCACATGAAAAGCTATTGCCTTCTTGCATGCAGGAAGCGTTCACCAATGCATCATTAGGACTTAACATTGAAAAGTACTCATGCTTGGAGTATTTAGTTATGCTGAGTTTAGATGAGGCAAAGGTATAGCAACCTACACATGATTTGCTTTTAGACAACTCACCCTGCATTGTTCTCGAACTTTACTTACAAAATGTGGGCCTTTCTCGGCTACATATGCTTTGTTTCAACAAGACAAGCATTTAATACGTTCACGTCACATGAAAAGCTAATGCATTCTTGTATGTAGCAAGTATTCACCAATGCATCATTAGGACTTAAACACTCAAAAGTACTCATGTTGGGAGTATTTAGTTATGCTGAGTTTAGATGAGGAAAATGTATAGCAAGCTACACATGATTTGCTTTTAGACCACTATTATAAGATTTAGCTGAACTTCAAATGTTTGAGATATTACAATCATTCAATCGTATGATGTTACTCCCTCCATTCTTTTTTACTTGACGTCCTTGAATCCATGATGTCAAACTTTCTAAAGTTTGGCCATCAATAGGTTTAAAACTATCTAGAATGGCTATATAAAAATTATATCATTAGATTTGTCGTTAAAAATACTTCTATAATATTATAATTTTATTAGCACATCTTAATGTAAAGTTTAAAAATAATTACAGTCAAAGTCGCATCTCGAAGACCGTAAAAAGTCAAAAACGTTAAGTAAAAAAAAAACGGAGGGAGTATCTTTTTATCAATTTGAGTATTCTCCAATAATGATTATAAGATGCTCCAAAGTGAGTTCTATAATTTTTATTTATTAAAATCCACTTTATATACCAAAATTCGTGTATATACTTTTTTTTATATATAAAAATAGGTATATAGAAAAAATAAAGCGCTCCAATATTTTTTTTTCATTTGGTCATTCCATAATATAGCCCCATTCCTTGTCTTTCACTGTAATAACAACAGCGTGGAGTGGAACTATTGGTTATTGGTCAACTCCTTCCGTTCCTTAAACCAAACACAAAGGTTAACCAATCACAAAGGTTAACCATCAATGTATGGCCATTACTAAATCAGCGCATTATTCAAATGATATTGCGGCTGGACATAACCACATTTCAATCCATATATGGCCATTACTAGATTGTTTATTATGTAGCAGAGACCAGCGTAGGCAGCAGTAGTACTCAGTAGCTACTAGCCTACTAGCTAGCGTGTGCTAGCAGCTGGTAGGCAGTCACTCGGTGTTCTTGAGGGTGTTGCCGATGTCGATGACGAAGCGGTACTTGACGTCGGCCTTGGCGAGGCGCTCCATGGCCGTGTTCACGTAGTCCGCGCCGATCACCTCGATGTCCGCCGTCACGCCGTGCTTCGCCGCCAAGTCAATCATCTCCTGCGTGTCCCTCATGCCGCCGATGAAGCTCCCTGCCAGGGTCTTGTTACCTACATGTACAAGATTCATCAGGTCAGAATGCTTACTCATGTCTCTCTCTGATCGAGCAACCCGCCGCCGCAAAAGCAACAACTCTGCGGAATGCTTCGATGGCAGGAGTAGAATGACAAATTTGAGAGATCAAATGATTGCTGCTAGTATGTCCCAAATGAAGATTTCATTCGTCAAATTATGCCATGCAAAGAGCTTGAGCAACCGAATGACATGTTTCTCTGCTAGGACTTACTTGCAACCAGAGCAAATGCAGGGACCTCCAGGGGCTTCACAGGCAAGCCGACCAGGATCATCTTGCCATTGGGCTTCAGCAGGCCGAAGAGAGGGGCCACTGTTGGAACAGCTCGAAGAATAACACACAGAATCAAGAACTCAAGAAAGCAACACACGCACGCACACATACTGAAGAAACTCCTGAGGGATTTGGTGCTGCACTATGCAGCTTTTTGCTTCTTCTATTGCTTAACTCACAGCTTACATTGCTACCTCTTACAATACTTGCTCTACTCTCTTCCTTGGCACTAGACAACTCGGCTCCCTTTATACCCACGCACACACAACTAGACTCGGACTCGGCCAGCACAAATTACCTGACTCGGATTAGAAAACGGCAAGCAGCCAAAGAAAATACTAAAACAGAACCGGAAAGTACTTCCTAAACAAAGATTATCTAACAATCACTCCTTAATCTTTGTGTACTTACTTATATTTCGCGTGCTGCCAGTTGGACACAACTTCAACATGGCTCCCACACACTTAGCCGAAGACGGTGGCACAACTCAAACACGTCTTGGGCTCCAAGTTGGACACAACTTCAACTTGGCTCACACTTATTTGTCCGAAGACGGTGGCACAACTCAAACACGTCTTGGACTCTTACTCATTGAGGCGATCGGTCACAACTACGACTTGCACCCCAACTCAGTGACTCGGACTTCAAGTTGGTCACAACTTCAACTTGAATAACACGGACTCGACTCGGGACGGCGAACACATTTCCTCAACGTCCCTCGCCTTCGCCTTTCGATGATCGGCACCAAGATGCATCGTCTTTAATGCCTTCCACGTAGTTTTGGCCGTCTCCTTTTCGGTCAGTAGGAAGAGCGTTTCCTCCGAGATGCCTCCATAGATAGCCTCCAATGCCATCTGATCCTTGTGCACATCGACGTTGCCTCGTCACCGGTGACACAACTTCCCGGTGAACGCGACATAATCTTAGGCACAAATTAAAAAACTCAATCTCCTCCTCGTCTCGAAGCCGCATGCACCGTACAGTGCATCGGTCTCGCCGCCGCACCCGCCGTGCGCTCCTGATGCGCTGTCGGGATCCGTCGCGTGCACACTCCCACCGTATATGCCACCCCGGGAGTCGAGATCACCTCCTCCCGGGGCAGCAGCTAGGATTTCGAACCTAGAGCTCTGATACCAATTGTTGGAACAGCTCGAAGAATAACACACAGAATCAAGAACTCAAGAAAGCAACACACGCACGCACACGTACTGAAGAAACTCCTTAGGGATTTGGTGCTGCACTATGCAGCTTTTTGCTTCTTCTATTGCTTAACTCACAGCTTACATTGCTACCTCTTACAATACTTGCTCTACTCTCTTCCTTGGCACTAGACAACTCGGCTCCCTTTATACCCACGCACACACAACTAGACTCGGACTCGGCCAGCACAAATTACCTGACTCGGATTAGAAAACGGCAAGCAGCCAAAGAAAATACTAAAACAGAACCGGAAAGTACTTCCTAAACAAAGATTATCTAACAGCCACGGGAATGTTCCCTGACACCGTGTTTATGATGCCATCCATGGTACCCATCGCAGCCTGCAGACAAGATCAAGAACGAAAACGTAAATTCGTCTTCTCCATTACAGAGAAACATGTGATTATTTGAGGACTTGATTAGACCATCGAGTACCACGTTTATACCTTCATCTCCTCGGCGTTGCTGCTGACGACGAAGGCGTCGGCGCCGAGCCGCTCCAGGGCCTCCTGCTTCTTCCCGAGCGACGAGCTGATCACCGTCACCTTCAACCCGAACGCCTTGGCGAACTTCACCGCGACGTGGCCGAGCCCTCCCAGGCCGAGCACGCCGACGTGCTTCCCCGGCTCGTTCAGCCCGTGGTACTTCATGGGGCTGTACACGGTGATGCCGGCGCACAGCAGCGGCGCGCCCTTGTCCAGCGGCATGGCCTCTGGGAAGCGGACCACGAAGCGCTCGTGCACGACCACCATGGTGGAGTATCCGCCGTAGGTGACGGTGCCATCGCGGTCGACGGAGTTGTAGGTGTAGATGATGCCCGGGCAGTGGTTCTCGAAGCCCTCGTTGCAGCTCTCGCAGGACTGACACGAGTTCACCATGCACCCCACGCCGACCTTGTCTCCAGCCTTGAACTTGGTCACGTTCTTGCCGACCTCGGTGACCACGCCGGCGATCTCGTGCCTGCACCCATGCACATTTACAGGTTCGTTTCTTCAGAATTCAGGATGTAACATTGTTGAAACAACCTTGACTCGGTAAGGAAAAAGAAGGCATATTTACCCAGGAACGATGGGGTAGATGGCGTTCTTCCATTCATTCTTGATGCTGTGTAGGTCAGAGTGGCAGATCCCACAGTACAGGATCTTTATCGCGACATCGTCGTCTCCAGTGCCCCTGCAGAATAGGAAGAAAACGTTATCCTTTTTCTTTTTGAAAGTTTAGGAAGAAAACGATATTATAATACTGAAATTTCTTTATCCATCAATCACCTTTCTTAGCCATAGAATTTTGATTTAATAGATACCATAAGTTTCTGTGTTAAGTCAAAAAAAAATTCTAAACAAAACAAAAGTAAACGTAGGTGAACCCTACAAATAAAAAGAAATCTAAACTAGACAAAAGTAAATCTAAGTGACCTCTACAAATACAAAAAAAAAACCAAAAGTTACAGTAGAGCTGTGCTAAAATTACACATCATTTGATACTGTAATTTTAGACTCAGTACTGTGTAATTGTAGATGACTGATGGATAAGAAAATTTCAGACAACTGAAAATTAGCAAGCCCATATTATAAAAGCCAATTCAGCTCATATGTGAGTGCACACCAATATCAAATCAAACTAATGACAAGTAAATCAGGCTCATCTATCAATTCATTGAGTGATCATTCTAGCAAAGGGTCTAGTCTGTCATGCATGCAAACGATCTATCCTTTTCTCTGCTGAAGTTCATGCATATGCAGACCAATGTTTTCCACTCATTCAAGTAAAAGCAAAAAAAAAAAAAAAAGAAAAAGAAAGTAAAAGCAACAATAATTTGTTGGGTGTCGTCCATCCAAATTTGCTACCCGATCGATACACTGACAAGGAAAAGCAGCCAAATGTTTTGGCCAAATCCTTGTAAGATCAGACTATTGCAAGGATGTTAGATAATTTATTGAACTGCCACGCCCGTTTGGTTTTTTTTTTTTTTTTTGACTCAGAAGACGATCTTCCAATTTCATCAACGAAATTGTTCAGGACGACAGTTCGACACCAAGAAATCGTTCAGGATTGCAGGATTTGCCGTACTTCCGGCTTGTGGAATTGCTACGAACTAAAATTTTTGCTAAATTTGTACGTTCCAATTAACCAAGCCCTCAGTTGTGAATAAGAAAAAAAAAATCGATTCCAGCAACAGCCTAAGCCCTAAGGTGGCCTCTCCTGCACGCCCATCCAAAATTGAAATGGATGGCCCCGTTTAATAACAATATCCAATTAATCGTTAACCACGGATCATTAACAAGACGATTTCTTGAGAATAGAAAAATGCTCCACAGAAGCATCCACGTTCGTATTGCCCACTCTTTATATAGTTTTTAATTTACTTATACAGAATATTAAAATATTTAGATTTGACACCTTTTGATATTTAGTTTTCACCAGAAGATTCATAGGATAAAAAAAAATTTAGCACCGTCCTGATATTGCCCTAGTATCAGTAAAAGCTAGTGCACGCCAAACCAACCGGATCGGACGGCATTGAGCGCCGCCACGCTCTACGTCCCCGGATCCTACCCGTCCGTGCGTCCCCGCACGTGCGTGCCCGTGCCACGCAATTATACTCGCGCGTGCATATAAATGTACCTCCGGGTGAGGGTGAGCGGGGAGAGGTGGCCGGAGGCATCGCGCGCCGCGAGCCCCACCGCCGCCTTCCTCGTACGCTACTGCTCCGCCTCCGCCTCCGCGGGAGCCATCGATCAAATCGGCCGATCTGGATGCTTCGAGACGATGGAGGCGGTGCGTACGTGTGCTTCGCTCGTGCGGCTGCTCCGATGAGATGCGTTTATGGCAGCGGGGAGGCGCGTGGGGCGCCTTTTGTAGCCGAGCCGCGCATCGCTGCGTGGTGGGACCCTGCTACATGGGCAAGAGGGATGCGTCAGCACCCGCGAGTCCCTGCCCCCGACTGCTGGAGAGCGTTGGAGCCGTGTGTGGTGCGCTGCGTGGTGGTTCTGGTTCTTGCGTGGGAGTGAACACTAGATACCGGCAAACTAAAGTGTGAACTGTGTAACGTTCCTAGTCGAATTCCCGCCTTAGATCGGTTAAAAATAGGTAATGCTTCCGGATGCGTGTAGTCAAAATTTTTAGAGTATTATTACCGGTCAAACGCATGGGTGTTAGGATAATCTCATCCCATCCCTGCAACCAAACACTACCTGAGAAGACGAGAGGATCAAGATTACACGAAGAGTCTCTTCCCATACTATGTAGTGCAAGGGTAAGAAGGGTATTGCTCTTTTTTTAGCGAGGGTACACGGAGCACACACAACATGTACACACCCTACTCATGTCACACATGTGCACACGGCACATAGGCGGAAGGGTTTTGCTTTTGATCGATAACATCCCAAAATCCTATTTTGGGTAAGTGTAACAAAATAAGTGAGGAAATAGAAATTTAAGCATGTTTATATGTGAAAAAAAAATATTTGAGCATGTTTTGAAAATTTTCATCAAAACAAATAATGCATTTATATGTAAACATAACTTGGAAGAAATAACGAGAAAAGCACAGAACATATAAAATTCTAAAAAAATTACACAAGAAGCCATATTGGGTCAGGACCAACCTCCAAAAAATGGTCATAATTTTTTAAGGGCTTTTGCTATGTTTAGAAATTCGAACAACAATCAGCCAGTTTGAAATTTCAAAATCTGTTTTGAATTCCCGTCGAGCCGATGGGTCGAATCTACCATGGTCCAACTTCGCTTGCGCGCTGCTGCAACCCACACCAGCACCTCGCATTGACGTGCCGGGCCCGCACGTCAGGCACCTTCTTCCACCTCGTGCAGCGATCACCTCTGCATTGTAATGCACCAGAGCTTCATGCCCATGCCGTTGCTACCGTCATCCTTGAGCGCCCACGGGAGAAGACCAAAGTCGCCCGATCTCACCTGCTCTACCCACCATTTTGCTCCGCCTGGGTCTCATCGCCGCGCGAGAAACTCACGAAAACCCGAGACGCCCGCAAGTTTTCCATTGACCATCTTGTCCTCGTTTCACTACTTGATGACCCTACATTCGTGCCAAAACCCTAATCCGCCATTGTCGTTTCCATTTTCTCCCTTGACGGTAAGATCCACCATATCGCCTGGAACACACCGTCGTCCTGAGATCCGGTGCGCGCGCTCCGCCGAAGCTCAAGCGTGTCCCAGTGAGCCAAGCCCTCGACATGTGCATCATTATGCGCCATTTAGCTCAGTCATTCAACTCCTCTCTTCTCTGTCCTTCCAATGTAGCGTAGCTCCGCAATCGGGTCTTCTTCCCTATCTCCGACGCTACAGTAGCCGCAGGAGGTCTCCACTCCCGGTGAGTCCCTGGCTCTCCGTGTTTAGTTTGAGCATCGGCTCACCTCACTGAACCTTCTCATGTAGTCCATTTAAGCTATCTTAGCCCACACCGAGCCGTCACCGTGAACCTCTCTGTCTCCACCGTCGCCATTGATGCCAACCCTTCTCCAGTGAGTCCTTGACCCCACCGAGGTCAATTTCTCCATCTATAAGTCCCCCTAAAGCTGTGCATGTATTTTGTTCCAACTGATTTCCACCGAGAAGACCTGCCACCGTGAAACTTGCCGCCGTCACCTCTGTCCATCGCTGTCAAGCCGCCTCAACACTTCTCCGACCTCATTGTTAGCTTCCTCGTGATCGTGGCGAGCTACTAGAGCATAAACATTCTTTAATTCGAATAGTTTTGGGCGCTTGCACTGTAATCGCTAGTGAAGCCCATGGCGCCGTCGTGGGACATCACTGTCGGCTCACCCTAGGTGACCCTAGGGTCCGGAGCCACGACCATTAGCAAGGAGATAGCCCTGAGCCCAATATGAGCCTCAAATTCCACTACTATTTCCCCTGGCGCCAAAGGCATGTTGAACCCAGGGCTTCCCGCCACTGCTCGCAGTTGTGCCACCGTCTCCGTCCTCCTCTCTGGCCATCTTCATCTCCCCTAGCATTTCCATGGCACCATCTCTCCATTCCTGGGCTCCCCTGAGCTTTTTTGCGCCCACCTCGCCACTGGTGAGCTTGCCTTCCCTCTCGGCCGCGCGTAGCCCTGTTCCCTCTCTCCTTCTCTCACTAACAATGGGTCCCACTCGCATTTAGGATTTGATTAACACTAATGACAATGGTTAAACATGTTAAGCCACTAACATGTGGGATCGGCTGAAAAGTTAATAAAAAATGTAATTTAAAACATGTTTAGTAAATGAGTCACTAACATGTGGGACCACCCACAGTTTCCGATTTTAAAAACATGTTTCAAAAACTGAGAGACTGACATGTGGACCCCAACTGTCAGTGGATTAAATCAAATCATGATTTAATCATTTAGTTAATTAACTAATGAGTCTATGACATGTGGGACCACCTCTATTTTTATAATTAAAATCAATAAATAAAAATATGTGTCATTGACAAGTAGGCCCCATATGTAAGTTAATAAAATTCGAAAAAAAAATGAGAAAAGCCGCTATCAGTATAGAGGAAAATGCGCTTCCTCTGTTAGGAAGCGTAAACCTCAGAGAACTCAGAGCAAAATACGCTTTCTCTATTGTAAAATGTAAACCTTAGAAAAAGTACGCTTTCGACGTTACCTCTTTATTAATTTTCAAGATTTTGAAAATCAAGCAAAATTAAAATATTAATAACTTTTGCATACGAACTCCAAATTGAATGATTTTTTTTCTAAATTCATCTAAATTCATGATCTATCTGAATATGAAAAACATTTAGTTGTTTTGCTGCTTAAATTATTTTACTATTTATAATTTGCTCTCAACTTCTTTTTGAATAGATGTCAATTCCTCGAACGAAATTTTCAACGATCTTCCATCCTGATACTCTGAGATACCAAAGCAAGGCAAGTACCCTCTTTGACCATATTGATCCTATTATTTTAATTATTATATTTATTTTGCAAATCATATTATGTATACGTGTATGTTTGAGTAAAAAATGCTATATTTGGGGTATCGGTAGTTAAATTCCTATTCATTGCATGATCTTCTTCGAAATATTGGTAACCTTATAGTTGTAGCCTTTAGGATATGGTTTAGGCTATAGTTGATGTCAAATTGGGTATTTTAAGTGCGAATATCGTATAAATGCCTAGTCGGGCTCTAGTTTTACAAAAAATTAGAAAATTGATGAAATGTTGCATATGAATTTGGGAGATTTTGAAATGATGGTCCAGAGGGGTTTACCTCTATTATTTTATATAAAAATGGAAATAAAAAACATAGTTTGTGACATGGGCAAGGTACAATACAATATGAGGAGTGCGAGAGGGGTATCTCACAAGTAAATAGGGGAGATCCTCGCCAGGGTCAATTAATGTAACATCCCAAAAATTCAATTTTGGTGAGACATAGTGAAAATAAATGGAAAAGTAATTTTTTTAGTATTATTCCATATGGAAAATCATTTATGCATGCTTGTTGAACTTTTGGTATAAAAAAAATAATAAAATTTCACACAAACAACAACTTGCAAGAATTTTTGGGAAAATCACAGAGCACATAAAACCCTAAACAATTTACAGGAGCAACTATACTAGTTCAGGAGGCCATACAAAAATTTTAGTAAATTTTGCATTCCATTTGCTTAGTACAAAAATCCAGCAAACACCTAGCTAGAAATTTGAAATTCAGAAACCGTTTTCGAATTTCCCTCTCACCTTTGGGCCAAAACTGAGCCAGCCAATTTCCTCTCACACCAGCTCTAGCCCACGCCAACCTTAGTCGCTCTCCCTCACTGACAAGTGGGCCCCGCTTACCAGCACCCTTCTTCCACCTCGGCTTTGCCCTCACTCGCTAGCGCGCTAGTGCTTTCTCGCTTGCATCACCCGCTTGCCCATGGATTTCCTTCACCACCCACAGAATTGAGCCTCACCTACCTCCATCACCTCCACCTGGCTCCGCCCATGCCACCTATCTCTTTAATGACGCTCAACACCCACTCTGGCGGAGACGCCAAAGGGAACACGAGATACTCACCGCAGCCACCTTTTCCTCATCACTTATCTCGCACTCTACTCGCTGCTACTTAAGCCACTGAGCGTGTCATCATCTCTTTAGCTTGCCCCTCTTTCCCTCTCGTGCTTTCTCCGAGCTTCTAGCTCTCTGAATCACTGAGAACGAGTGTGTCATTCTCAACGCCGATGAGCGAGCTCCTCCACGCTATCTTCTCTAGTTAGCTTCCTTACCCTTGCCACCTGCGTTACCATGTGTCTCTTACCTCACTGATGCTTCCTCTATGCTTAACGCTGCTCTAGGAGCCCTATGACACGGACAAGCCTTCATCTTCCTCACCTCCGTCGCAAACCCCTCTCTTGACACCTTTGCTCTCGACATTCAGGGAATCCTCCGAATTGCCCTTCTTCCTTATCTTCAGCCACCACGTCCATTTTTCCAGTTAGCCGCCACGTCACATCTCCACCCCCTACAACGAGCTATCACCACAAGCTTCCTTCATGCCAATGCTGCTCAACATCGCCAAGCCTCTCCGGTCATCCCCTGATGCCCTTGAGGACCTTGGTGAGCTTCTAGTAGTCCCCTAGAGCTTTTGCGCTCATTAGATCAAAGGATTAGCAAGTGTAAGTTATATTTCATCGTAGCCGATCATGGCATTGCTGCGGGAATCCTGGTTGCCGTTGCTCCGATGACCATTGGTCCCCGAGCCGCTACCAATAGCATCGCAAACCCCCTAGAGCCAGTGCACACCCTCTTTCGCCCTCGATTAGCTTCAATCGCGAAAATGACTTTAGACCTGAGAAGCTCCACCGCTCTTCTCCGGCATAGTAGCACCTCTGGCCATCTCTCCAACCTCCACCACCACCCGGTGGCATCATCGTCGAGAGAGGAATCTATTTTGCCCACCCCCGAGCCTTGCCGTCGAGCCGTTCACCGTTGGCAAACTCGCCAAGTCACTCAGCCGTGTGTGCCCAGCTTCTCCCTTTCTCTCTCACTGCCAGTGGAACCCACAAGTTTAAATGATGATTAACGCTTAATGATAGTGGTTAAAGGTACCAAGTCAATGACAAATGGGACCAGCCAAAAAAATAATACAAAATCTAATTTCAAACACGTTTAATGAATGAGTCACTAATAAGTAGACCCCACATGTAAGTTTATAAAAATTAGAGAAAAAGAGAAAAGCCGCCTTAAGTTTTGAGGAAAATACGCTTTCTCTACTAGAAAGCGTAAACCTCAATAGAACGTAGGGAAGAATACATTTTCTCTGCTGGAAAGCGTAACTTTCGTGAAATACGCCGTCGACGTCAGTATTTTTCTATTTTCTGGAATTTTCAAACCAAAGCAAATTAAAACGTTAATAACTTTTGCATACAAACTCCAAATGAGATGATTCTTTTTTCTAAATTCATCTCAAATCATGCTCTACCTGAATATACAAAAATATTGGATTTCATTGCTGTTGAAATTACTTTGCTATATTTAATTTGCTTTCGGCTCTTTTTGAATAGACGTTGATTATTCGAACAAATTTCACGATGATCCTTCACATTCATATTCAGAGCAACCAGAGCAAGGAAAGAAACCCCTTTGACATGTTTATTCTACTATTTTAATTATTGTACTTCTTTTTGCAAAAATCTGTTATGCATGCATGTATGTTTGATATAAAATTGCTATGTTTGGAAGAACGGTAGTTGTAAATCCTATTTGATGCATGATCCTCCTTGACACATTGATACACTTATGTTTTAGCCATTAGGATTATGGTTTAGGCAATGAATATTGTCAACTTGGGTTTTTCGAATGCAAACCTTGCATAATTACTTAGTCGGGCTATAGTCTTTTATGAAAATCGTAAAAAGGATAACATGATAAATATGAATTTGGGAGCTTTTAAAAATAAAATCTAGAGAGGTGTAACTTTGTTATTTTGTATAAAAATAAAAATAAAAAACTTAGTTTGTGATGTAGGCAAGTTATATTATAATATGAGAAGTGTGAGAGGTGTATCTCACAAGTAGATAGGGGGAGATCCTCGCTCGGGTTGATTAAGGAATGAACGCCAGTAACTCCAATCTAAACCTAAGCATACAACCATATGTGCCGGTATGAGACGACATTAGCTAATTAAGTCATCGAAAACTAGTCTTGCACGTTGGTAGGCCGTAGTAGTGCGGGCATGACCGGTGTAAGCATGTTCGAAGGGGCTCCCTTCACCACGGTGTTGGGCACAAAGCTTGCTGACACAACGATGAATGCCTCACTGAGACGGGGGTGTACCCAGGTGATATGAAGGTTTTCATTCACCGGGCTAGTATAAGGTTAGGACTAGATGATGTAATGGTTTCGACACATACTCTAGACTGCTTACCAAAGGTAGTGAGCGGTGGTATCAACGGATGCCAAATAAACTAGAGAATTCATTTGCTGTGGGTAAAGTTGTACACCTCTACAGAGTGTAAATCTATTTAAATAGCCGTGCTCGCGGTCATGAGTGTGCTTAGTGCAAACTTAATGGGTATAGTCTTAGTTTTCATAAAAACCGTTTTATTGGAAAAATGTGGAAATTGTTTTGTTGGTTTATATTTGAGTTGAGTGCCATGTCTATGACTGAAAATGAAATGATGCTTGTAGCCGAGGAGGGTTGCGAGTTGTTGATTATTCAATTACTTACTTGTGGTTATCTATCTAGTAAACTGCTTTTTAAAACTTCCATTGCAAAATACTAAGTATTGATATTGCAAATAAAACTCGCCTAATGTAAAATAATATGTAGCATAGAGCCTCATCTTTGATTAGCCTTGCATTTATATAAACTTTGTGATACACTACAAGTCTTGCTAAGTACGCAATGTACTCGATCTTGCTTAAATTATTGTTCAGATTTAGATGACGAGCCTACGCTAGACGATGTCTTCATCACACCTGGAACTGGTGGGTTCGGTGATGGATCTATCTAGGATTTGTCTCTAGTCAGTTGCCCGAGGGATTGGATGGGCATGCCGCTGGAACATTGGACTCTTACTATCTTTTGCTTCCGCTGTTATATTTGCTATCTCTAACACTTAAGTTTTTATTTGGTCGGTCGGCCATTGTGATGTAAATATTGTAATTATTTAAGTTATGTACCATTTTTGCTTTACTTTTGTACATATGAATGTATGGATATGATATCAATGTTGGAGTTGTGTGTACTAGCCACTGATCATAGGACTAGTACGGCACACACACACGAGGGCATTGGGTATTCAAAGCCCGGGGTCCGACAATTAAGGACCAAATGCTAATGAATCATATCTAAACCTAAGCGTACAACCACATGTGCCAGTATGAGATTGAAGTGAGGGTTGTCATTACTAGGCTAGTGCAAGGCTAGGACTATGTGATGTAAAGGCTTCGTTACGTGCTCTAGAATGCTTACTAAAATATCGTGAAAGGTGGTATCGATGAATACCGGATAAACTAGAGAATTCATATACCATGTGTAAAGTTGTACACATCTGCAGAGTGTAAATCTATTTAAATATTCGTGCTTGTGGTCATGAGCGTGCTTAGTAACGCCTCATCGGGTATAGTCTCTACTTTTATAAAAATAGTCTTATCGGGAAATGTTGGGATGGATATTTTGATGTTGTTTAAATTGAGTGCCATGTCTATAGCTGAGAATAAGATGTTGATCGTAGCCAAGGAGGGTTGTGATTTGTTATTTATTAAGTTACATACTCGTTGTTCCTTATTTATTTAACTGCTTTTTATACTTCCGTTGCAAAATACTACGTATTGATATTGCAAATAAAATTTGCTTGATGTTGAAAATAACTTGTAGAATAGAGCCTCATATTTTGTTAGACATGCATTTATATTAATTTTTGCGATGCACTACAAGTCTTGTTGAGTACGCATTATACTCAATCTTGATTAAATTGTTGTTCAGAGGATGAGGATGAGCAGATTCTGGATGACGCCTTCTTTGGTCCTGGTACCAGGGGTACGGGGACGGGTCTTTATAGGGTTTACTCCTTATCTGTTGCCTCAGGGTTTGGATGGGCATACTGCTTGACTTTTGCTTTTAATCTACTAAATTTCCGCTGTTACTTCTGATACTTGATCGTTTATTTGGCTGGTCGACCTTTGTATGGCAAACTATGCAATCGCTTAAGTTTATATACCATATTTGTTTCCTGTTGTATGTAATTATGTATGGATATGTGTACCAATGTTGTAGATGTGTGTACTAGCCACTGATCATGGGACTAGTACGGTACATACACGAGGATTTTGGGTATTCAACACCCATGGTCCGACAGCGTTGGTATCAGAGTCATACTAACTGTAGGACAAGCCCTAGTTAGAATGGTTGTTAGATTATGATTTGGTTTTCAAAAAGCAACCTATTTTAATTATAAAAATAGTTGTGAAAATTTATGAGTTTTTGCTAATCTTACATCCCTTAGTATTCTCCTCTCATATAAGTCATTCTTTTGCTATCTCTTCTCATCTTCTCTCAAAATAATCCTAGTTTTGGAAGAAGATATGCACTTTGAAAATAAAAGTTTTTGACCACATTTAAAGCATTAAAACAGAGCCAAATTGTTTTGGAAAACTTCCTAAAACATTATACAAGAAGGTCTTTCAAAACCCGTTTTAAAACTAGCAAAAATGTCACTTAGGATGGCTCTTTACAAAAAAAATTCAGAACCTAGCTGTGATGTATTAATCCTTAAACCCCCTACCTTCATTTTGTGTTGATTTGATTGGGCATTATGGAGGTTTACTTTGAACAAGTAGGCCAATGGGTAGTATAACCTGAAAATAAACCTTAGGTGTTAGTAAAATATTGTAGAGAATGAATAAAAATTTGTGCTATGTTTTTTTCTTGTCTTGTTGTCATTTCTTATCTATGGCTCTCATCATGAGAAGAAATGATAACTAACAAAATTTGTGTTCGTACAATGTACATATAGTTTGTTCTGCACAACTTTGTTGATTTATGCAGGGGCCAAATACACCTAACGTAAATCGACGGAGGGAGTACTAGATATATATTTGTGTGGCACACCAAAGATGCTTAATTAGCACTGCACAACCGTGGGCAAGCTCGTGAAACCACACGTGATTACCGCGAACTATTCCTTGATTTTGATCGTGCCCACGCAAGAATTGATGTTTTGTTACATTGTTGCGACGTTTAATTTGCGGCCACCATTCGGCTAATGTTAGGCACTGGATGGACATCTTGTCTCGCGAAGAAGACGACCTTTTGATTGGCTTGTTTGCTTGCACATGCATGTAATGTGATACATGCCCGGTCGGTCTTTCTCAAAGCCAGGAACATGTGCATCCCTGCTTTCTGCTTTGATTGATTTATTTACAGCTGTACGCGCATAGATGGTCTCTCTCTCTTGAAACGAAGAGCAGATGACTGTCCTTTATATTGATAAAGCAAGAGAAAATAAAATAAAAAGGAATAAAACGGATCACCGATGGGGAACACCCTAGACAAGAGAGATTCCGCAACTAGACACACCTCGTAGTACCCGAAACAATAACACTAGAGCTGGAGGCGAAAACCAACTAGCATACGTCACAACTCCAACTGCTTTTGCCTTACACACATCATGGCTAATTGAAGGGCAAGCCACCCAACGCACAAAAAATTCCAAAACTGGTTAGACCAGGCAGAATCACCAAGGCACCAGCTTGAGAGAAGAATAGAAGTAGGGGCAAGACGAATCCACACGCTAACAAAACAACCGGCAAGGCACTTCAAATGAATTGGGTGAGAAAGCGGCTCCTCCCCTCGACGATGACGGAGGATGACAAAACACAACACTCGTCAACTCCGACTCCTTGCCACCTCCTCCCACCGGCTTGTCCATGGTGTCCTGGATTAGCTGCTACAAACGGGGCATTTGGAATGGTCGTCTTGCGCCTCCTGACAACCCTTCAATGGCAATAGCCCGACTCTCCAGCCTCTTCCACCGGCCGGCCTGCTACTCCTCAGGTCACCGGTCTACACTTGGAGCATCCCCGGTAATGCAGTAGGATTTGTTCCTCTCCACAACAGAAACAACACTTGTAGTGACGAGGTCCGGGGTGGGAAGATAGGGTTCCAGGTCTGGGGGTGAGGAGGGATTTTGGTTATGGCAGACTGCTGCGGCTTGTTGGTCTCGATACCGATGGTACGCTTGGTGGCTTCTAGACACATCCAGCACAGCCGTGGTAGACTTGAACAACATGTCCCTTGTGCACGACGCCGCCGGCTTGACGTGTTCGCTGGTCGTGGTGGCTCCGATGACGGCTGCTGTCGACGACGTTGGCGACCTCCCCAGCCTGGAGCACCGCGCACCCGCGAGGGATTGTCCCGACGTGCTCCAGGCGGATTGCCTGGCGGTCCACGGCGCCCCGCGAAAGCTCCCACGGTGGGGCCGCCTCCTAGCCCACACCGACGGCAGTAAGGGTAGGTTGCCCGGTAGCTCCACGCGCCGCCTGCCAAGACTCCCTCAGCGGTGGCACCTCCTAGCCTGTGGGTGCGACACCTGTGGTGGCCGACTGGCGACAGCAAGCAGGGAGCTTCGGTGGTGCAGTGAACGAGTTCTAGATCTAGAATAAACTACCAAGGGGGTGGCGCCGGCAAGCCGTGAAGGGGCCCCGGAGGTGATGGAGGCGGGGCGGCAACGACTAGTTGTGGATGAGGACCTCGAGGACGGCAGAGACATCACCCCGCCAGCTAGGATGGGGGCGCGGAGGGCCGAGGCTAGCGGCGACGGTGACTCGTTGTGGACGAGGCCCTCGGGGACGGCAGAAGCATCACCCCGTCAACTAGGATGGGGGCATGGAGAGCCGGGGCCGGCATCGACGGTGGTGGGGACTCCTTGCCTTCAAGTCTCCTAGATCTGGCCCAATGACAACCGCAGGACGGGAGGCTTCCGATCCAGAGAGGGAGTCGAGGACGACAGGGAGACTCCAGATCCGTCGGAATCCAGGTCGGCGGTGAGGAAGAACTAGCGAAGGCTGGAGGCCGACGTTTTGGCCTCTCCAGATCCAAAAAGAGAGGGGGAAAACTGGGAAGGGGGGAGAGTTGCGAGGAGAAGGGGGGGCTCTGCCACCATATCATGCAGACAATATAGTAGCACTAGTATTTTTTTTTTTGAATAGAGCTCCAGCCGAGCATATATATAAAGAAGAAGAGAATTGACCCAGTTTATAAGGGAAACTGGGCCCGAAAACCTTCACAAAGGCACGGTTTCAAAGAGGAAAACCAACAGCCAACCCCGAGACGACAAAACGACCTCGACTCGAACAGAACGACGTTCACACCGAAAGAAACAACCAGACAGCAGGCAAGTCCAACCCAACTCAACTCATGCGCTAACCAATCAACCCAACAACTCGGTCGGCGAAGCCCTGCTCCCATGCCGCTCCTCTCAGACACACAAATCGGTCGGCGGAGCCCTGCTCCCACGCCGCACCTCCCTTTCGGCGGAGCCCAGCTCCCACATCGCTCCTCTCTGTCACACAAGTCGGCAACGCGTCACTTCGGAGGAGAGCGCATTGGACCGGAAAGCTATCGTGAAGCACCAATCCAGAAAGAAGAGCCGTCGTGAATCGAGGATGTTGGGGTAAACCTACAGAAGAACTCGGCGGTTCAAAACGAAGAGAACAAGGGCTTCTCGAAGCGACGCCTTCAGGAAGGTAATGACAACAATGCCACCGTCGCCCATCCGGACATCCGGACAGGGTTTTCACCCGAAGAAGCAACTAGGGTGGAGACACGAAAGTGTCGCCTCCAGGGAGGGAATGGCGCCCGAGGGCGTCAATGACCTTTGCACCAGCAGCCGGCGAGCTTTAAGCTTGCGGCTCCGCCCTAAAATGCACAAAAAGTGCGGGTCAGCGACCCACGCCCGGCCGCACGCACCACGGCACGCGCGCGCGCGAACTCCACGATGCATCACGGCCGGGCGGCGGCCGCCGGAGGAGAGACGAGCAGCCGGGGCGGGCGAACCGGCGCGACCACTGCCGACATCGCGCGAAGACGGCAGCCGCCACCGAAGGAGAGACCGACGGCCGGACGCCGCCAGGGCTTAGAACCGGCTAGAAGAGGGCCGATCCGGGCGCCGACGACGCACCACCGGCCACCACCACGCTGTAGCACCGGAGAGGCGCGGATCTGCGGCGAGCTGGTCACCCGAGTGGAGACGACGACGGCCCCAGGAGTGAGGCGACGACTCCCTTGAGCGACAAAACTCCTCCCGGCGCGAGAGAAGACGGTGGCTCCCCACCCAGCGGAATCCTCGGCGTTGGCCCCCTCGTGGGCGCCGTCGGACGCTGCCAGCCCCTGAGCTCCGGCGGAGGGGAGGCGATCGGATCGAGATCCGAAATGGATCCGCCACCAAGAGGATCCGACGACCGGGGCTCGGTCCGGGAAGGGACGGCGCCACCACAGCGGACGGACGGGGTGATGCCGCCGCACGACCTCAGCAAGGGCCAGAAGAGGGGGAGGGGGGAGGGAGGTGAGGCGTGGGAGGATGGAGGGGGCCACCGCCGGTGCCGGAGCAGCAGCGGCGGCCGGTGATGGGGCTGGAGGCGGTGGCTCTCGGATGCTCGGCGTTGCCTCCCGGGTCGCCCAAGCCGAGCGACAATTGTTATCTAGAAGTGTTTCATCAGTAGCACTAGTATTAATTAGTAAGTAGTAACCGATAAACTATAGTAATTAAACAACCTACGGGCACCCTCAATCCCTCAATGTAGACACTACAAAGCTATGTCTAAAGATTGCCAAGTCATGTAAACACGAAACTAGATACAGCCACTCCAATGCATTATATCTATCATCTAGCCCACACAATCAATAATGTAGTTTTATATTTATTTCTCCTCTCCTCCTCTCTCCACGTTCTCCTCCTCATCACCGGCCAACGCCTCCTCCCCACGTTGCCTTCCCCACTGGAGCTCCCCCGCCCTCGGCCTGCATGGGTCTCTTTTAGTGTTTTATGCCATCTTGTTTGACCTTCCGTGAATTTGCAGTTTGTAGCTTGTCATATCGAATCTCTAAGGGCATCAAACCGATTCACAATTCTCTTTTTTTTTTCTAAAAAAAAGATATACGCCTTTTCAGTTTCTATAATTAATTCATGAACTTTGAGAGAATACTATGGTTTTCATAAAATACTATGGTATCAAAAACTTTGACATGTTTGGTACGACAAATTTTGTGGTTTTAGGAACAGTTTTATCGTCAATACAATAGTATTTTTGGAGTTTTTAAAAATCCACTCTTGACCTTTTTTTCTTTCAAAACCGAAGGCACGTATCTCGTCTACCATCCCATCGATCTACTTTCTTCTTGTCTTCTCTGGTGCGCTGCCATGCAGAAAAAAAGAGTGACACGATGAAAAAAAATGTACTTCCACTCTGGTGTCCATCGCCCTGCATTGCTCGTCCCCAAATTCCTCCCGTGGACCAGAACAGCAATCCAATCCGTTTGGTCTCCTACTGTACCCATTTTGATGGTAGAGCCAGATGCTGTATCTAGGGGTGTGTTTGGTTGCCTGTATGAGGTTGGCTCGTATGAGTAGATGTAAGTTTTTGGCTGTTTAGTTGGCTGGTTGGGTGGGTGAGCCTGGCTGAGTGGACGCAAGATTCCCATTCGGGCTGGACCGAGAGAAACGCTCGATTCGAACTTCCCTCCTCAGCCAGACTGAGCACATGCAGGTTAGCCAGCGCTCATGAGTCCGTTCACCTTCTCCCACGTCAGATACAGACAACCAAACAACATCTCAGCACAGCTTGGCCTAACAGAAACATGCAATCAAACAACTCATCGTTGCATCCACTCAGTCTGGTTAGGTTTAACCTGATTGACACATACGGACTAAGCTAAAACATACATGCAACCAAACATACCCTATATGGTTGGCCTGTAGCTTGCTACTCGGATAACCTGTGTGTCTTGGATGATGTATATAATCATGTCTGTATGCATTGAATCCTTTGCTACGTTGACGTGGTGCTGTGTGTAGGCCCGAACTAGTAACTTAAATTCGCTGGAAGGATCATGCTCAGTTTCAACGATGTCCTTTCGTCGACATCTCCGGCGCGCGGTCCGGAGCGACAGAGCGTGGCAGGAAGAAGGTGGGTCACGGTCTCACGGCGCTGTTGGCCGTCACTGCCAGCGTCAGCACAGCCGGGAAGCCGACTCTGCGCCGCGGCGGCGGCCCGGCGCTTTGGACGCGTCCTGCATGGCACGGTGCGCGACCATTAGTTGAATATCATCTATCCACTTAGCAAATCAATGCACTAGATTAATTGGTAAAAAAATGTTACACTATTTTCTTGGTGCTGCGGTGTGATGCTACAGTACCGTACATCTTGTCTATCTTTTTTCCATCCGACGGTCCGGACCAACAATGCCATGGTGTCATTACAACATAGACACATGATTTTATTATAACTAGTAGGGTGCTCCGTACGTTGCAACAGATTTTAAATAAATACTACTACAAGTGCTAAATTGTGTCAATGTAATCCAGTTATGTTAAGATCAAATGGTATACCATTGGAATTTGAAAACAAACAAGGTTGCTCCCAATCTTTGGTTCTTGCGGGACCGGATTTCTGAATCTGAACCCTCTGTGAATTTTTACACCAATTCCAGATCAGTAGCTAGTGCACACAGTTGAAACATCGTTGATACAAGTTTGAATTACGGAATAACTGTGAGGACCCGGTATTTAACTCGTAATACTTAACCTCCAAATGGTTCTAGTATTACCAATTAAATATACTAAGCCTCGATGGACATGTGCTTCCCAAAATTGTACAACACATACATCTTTACAAAATTATGCATCATTTTCATACAACTTATAATACTAAGTCTAGCAAAAGACATATATAATGTAGAGTTATTACAACAAGGTTCGACTAGCCAAATGACATTGAAGTAACATAATAAACATCGGAAGTAAAAGTGCCATAAGATGGCGATAACAAAAACCAACCGGTTAGCCAATAACCCACAAAGCAACCGACCGTGCCACCAAGCTAGTCGCACCTACCGAACAAAACTCACAAAAGTTGATCCCCTAGGGATCCACTTCCTCTTCTGCAACAATAAAGCAATGCAGATGAGTACAAAAATATACTCGCAAGACTTACGAGTAACAAGCCTATACATAGCTACATGCAAGCTGAAACAAAGGAGATGGTTATATGGTTATTTGGACGCATAAAGTAATTTTTATTTGTAATAATGTAATAGATTGAAGGCAATTTGTCAAATCTGTTTTTAGTTGTTGAAATAACCGCGAGATAACAATAAGTAACATGGATAACAACCTAGAAGTGACTAACCCAATAGCCACTACAACATAGCACAAATTACCCATTTGTACCACCCAAGTTCAAGTTTTAATGAAAATGTTATAGTCTAACTCTCGAAAGACCTCTCTAAGCGTGTCCATAACCAAGGACTTGGCTATTCGAATAGTTTGAACCCTGTAGGGGTGTACCAATGTACCCACATTTTAGACCGCCTTTTGCCACAAGATTAAGCACACTTCCGAAGGTATGCATGTATGGCTAAGTCCTACGAGACGCTTTTCAATATTGTGTATTAACCACGAGTCGCCCATGTGGATAGAAACCCATACGTTGCATCAGAGTCATTATAAACCCAGGAGTCAACTACCCATAGAGGGTAAAGCAATCTGGACAACTATAATGCCCCTCAGTGTGGAGAACCTAAAAAGGATTCCACTCCCGTGTACCCAACATTTAAACACCACCTTATTTTACCACAACACAACACACACACATCCTCCTGCGACTCAGAGCCAACACACGTCAAAGTACTAAGTCAAGAGAGGTGTCATATCCCTCTAGTGTGGTTAGCACGCAAAATGCTTGGTTTAGTGTAACAAGATGTTCGGTCCTTGTTGACTCGGGCACCAACCATTCACACCCAAAAGCACACCATCTTACCATTGTGCCCAAGTCTAAAATATTTTGTTTTCAGTTTTAGTTTTCTCAATTAAACATAGCACAAGGTGCTAAACATAAGGTTATAATAAGTTTTTTTGTAATCAAGGTTATCAACTAAGTCGTCAACCGTTCAATTCTACCGGTAGCTAAGCATGACTATGCAACATTGACTCGTAAACTACTAAGTGACAAAGACTCATCCAACGAACCCTAAATCACAGCAAGATAATCCTAGGCTCAGTAGTAGAGGATAAATATTTACCTACAGATTATGTATCTAGAGGATCAACTACCGACAATAGTTTAACAACAAAATAGCACATGCATACATAAACTTTGCAAACAAAATATTAGACTTTGAAAATAATAGGAGTAGTATGATCAAATGATGCTACATCTGCTTGCCTTACTGGAGAGCACAATCTTATTACTGAGGATCACTCTCGCACTCAACAAATTCTTCAGAACCTATTGCAAGAACGAGAGAATCCAATAAAAATGACGAACACCGAAAAAGACGAAAATCCAAAGTCATCCAAAATCTATGAAATTTACACAGCAGGTAGAACATGATTTTAAATGAACTTAGCAACAATAATCACTTGATTTGGACTAAGCATGCAAAAGTTATAACCTAAACAATTTCAATCTGCTGGAAAATTCAATTTTAATTGTCTTCTATTACTGTTCATCACACAAATTTTCAGAAAGTTTTTGAACATGAAATTTTTATGGTAGGCAGATAATGACATCCTAAGAATAGCAAAAATTAGTTTACTACATTTGGAGTTAAAATGAATTTCTTATGATTTTTCTAAGTTATGAAACTAGGGCATAGCACTTTTCAGAAGCAAAGACATAATGAAAACCTATTCTATGCTAAAGCATATTAACAGATGATCCTAACACTTTTTAGTTTTCTTAATTTGGAGTTACAAAAAATTACTTATGCATTTTACAAATTTAAAGGAATTTCTAAGAGCAACATTTAATGCTAGCAAACCAATACAACCTACACCATTTTCTAGTACAGACAGGGCTCAATCTCATTTTTAAATTAAAGCTTAGTTTCAAACCAGAGCAAACACAATTTGAATCACCCAAAATGGAGTTAAAATGAATTAGTTATGAAACTTTAAAACTTAGAACAATTAACAGTTTCTAATTAAAAGCTTTCGGGCTTTCCTTTGTAAATTGACTCAATCGGAGAGGTCGGGGCCATTGATTTGAAATCACATGGCTCACGCGCATGGGAGCACAATACACACGAACACCCGCGCGAAAGAACTCCAACGCGCTGAGGAGGTCTAGATCGTCGGATCTAAATTTGACGGTCCAAATCTGCAAGGGAGGTCCTAAGGGTTAAGGTTTACATGAGGGAGGTCCTGATGATCAAGATCTCCAAGGGGAGGTCCTAAATGGCCCAGATCTACCTAGGGGAGGTCCTAGAGGTCAAGGTCAAAAAGGGGGAGGTCTTGGACGGCCAAGATCTATAAGAGGAGGTCCTGGACGACCAAGATCTAACCTAGGGGAGGTCCTAACAGCTAAGATCCTCACAAAGGTAGATCTTAACGGTCAAGATCTAACCCAAAGAGGTCTTAACGGCTAAGATCTAAACCTAAGAGGTCCTGAAGGTTGTCTAAGGGGTGGTCTTACGACAACATGACTTCAGTACTTCACGGTTTTGCTCGACGACTCACCGTCGGCGACTTTAGTCACAGCGGCGCAGCCCAAGGGCAGCAAAAGGTTTGCAATATCATTGCGCACACCTTGAGGGTACTTTCGATGGTGGAGCTGTCCTAAAATGCCGGCGAGCCAGAGAGAGGCGGAGGTGCAAGGCACGACCAAAACAAAATTAGCGAAAAGCTCCGCAGCGGTCCAAGGTAGCGAGTGCTCGAGCATCTAGGGACTATCGCGAAATTACCTGAGCATAGAGGAGGTCCAAGGAGGTCGGAGGAGCCCTGGCGACGATGACCACCATCCGGCGTTGAGGACGACAACGAGGACACGAGGTCCTGAACAAAATCTAAGCAAAAGGATGGTAAGGACAACTTCAACAGGTCACATAGATGGTCCATGAGCAAGGAATTGAAGGGAGGACATTCTTACCGGAGTTGAGGATGAAAGCGGAGAACCACGGCCGAAGAATACCTAAAACTCGATTCAAGCTGTTCCTGTAAGGGCAACTTAAATTGAGTTAGGGAAATTGCCCAAAATGATAAGAGGGACCAGGCGTTGCGAAAGGAAGAGCAGGGGGACCACTGTCGACGACGAGGAGCTCGAGCAGCCGACAATGGCGGAAAAGGGGCTCTCGGCGATTTGCGCACGATTTCACAGAGAGGGAGCCGAGGTTTGCAAAGAGTGTTTAAAGGAAGCTAAAGAGGAGCTCGGGGGCTTTAAGTAGTTGGAGGGCAATAGGAAATGGCAAGGCGAGCTCCACGGTGAGGTTGGTCCAAGCCTCTACCGTGGACGAGATGAGAGCAGTCAGAAGGGAGACATTCGGGCAAAGCTACTAGCACGCATTTAATGCTCTGCGGCAAAGAGCCATTGACGAGGACGAGCATGAGGTGACAAGGCACTGCGCCTCTCACTGCCCACGCCATGGTGCTCATGAGCGAGGAAGGAGATGACCAGCTCAGGGGTCCCACCATTAGTGAGAGGACCAAGATGGTCCGGTCAAAAGAACAGAACGGGTTAGGTTAGACCATAATCGAGCCACGAGGTCTTGGTGGTTGGATTAGAACGGAAGGCCACGATTTAAAGTGACGTTCGGAGGTCCTAACGTTCAAGGAAATCTGAGCGGTACGATCAAGATCGCACGGCTAACACGAGCTACTAACTCGGGAGGTCTAGAAAGTTCAAAGAGATCTGGGACACAGATGTAAACATGGACGGTCCACGATCACCTTGGTGCTACCACGCATGCCCAAGGCTGGTCTTTACAAAAGGTTACGGGAGGTCCTGGCTAAGGCCGAGAGGGTGGTCTTTGCAAATGACTTAAGGTGGTCTTTGCAAAGGAGACACGAGGGTGGTCCCCACAAGGGGGAGGTCCGAGCGTTTCAAGGAAGGAGAGCGGTAGGATGGAGATCCAACGGCCCAGATGGACTGCGCATTAAGAAAGGGCTGAGCTAGGTGCGGGAATGGTTAGGTTCAACCAAGAAAGGAGGTTGGGCTCGAGTCTGACTCGAGTCCAACAGTGACTTTGACCAGAGTTTGAAATTAGAGGAGAAACTTTGGGAAATTTTTTTAGGTACCAAACTAACTGTAACATCCCAATATTGGACTTGTGTTTCAAATGTAAGAAAATGAGTAGAAATCAAAACTTTTTCTTACATCATGTATTTCCTGTATGCTTTGAACAATTCTTGTAAAGAAGTTATGGAAATACAAAGTCACAAGTCTTTTGATCAAAACCTTGTCTTCTAAAAACATTCATCTCAAACCTTGTGAACATCATTGGGAAATATTTTTTCTAAGTTCCTGTGATGGTATGTGGCCCCTCTGAAAAATTTCACAATTTTTAGAAATTGTTTGAATATTTTTAGAGGCGATCAAACTGTTTGACTTTCAGTCAAAACTTTAAACGAGCCTTGCATTATTTTTGGAGGAAAATGCGCAGCATAAAAACCTCTGAAAATTTTATACAAGAAAATATCTGAGTTAGCAAGCTCCAGTAAAAATTTCATAATTTTTGGAGTTGTTTTCTATCTCAAATAAATCCTCAAAGTCGATTCAGTTTAAAACTCAAAACCTAATTTCACTATTCCTTGGGTTGGGTCGGACTGGGCTCGAGCCTCTTGACTTCGGTCGATCAACTAAGCTGCGAGCCTCTTTTAAAATCGCGCGTCTAATCTCCACCGTTGGATCCTTATCGCGCGGCCCATGTTCGTGTGAGCATTGGGACCGTGCGGATGCTTTATCCCTTTTGAACCGTTGGATCCCCATCCAGCGCCAGTTCTCGAGACATTCGGACCTTCGGTTGTTTTGTTTGAATCGAGCCGTTCGTTTCTAATCCAAGGGCTCCGATCTATTCCTTTATTTTCAAATCTCGAGGCGTGGCGCGTTGTCGATCGTCAGATTAAAATCAAGGGTCCTTATTCACCGAGCTTTTCCTCTGGTCATCTTCAACCTCCGTAGTGCAGCAGTGTAGGGCATGGGGATGTCATTTCATGCTCCCTATGGCGCCTAGTCGACATTAAGAGTTGTGGAGACACTTTCGGCCATACCTTACCCTAGTGCACCATCTACCTCTTTTTGCTTTGTCGGCCATGCCTTGTGTCTTGAGCTTTGCACCATGCCTCCGAAAATCTCTTTTGGCAAACCCTAATATTTTCAAAGCCTTATAAGCACCTTCAATACCTCTGGTATCCTTTAGACCACCCTCGAGCTCCATTTTCGGTTTGGAGCTTAACTCCTCAAGAACCCCAAACCACCATTGTTGAGCAGTAGAGCTCCATTGGTGTTCTTGGTGTTCAGTGGTTCTCCTTCATATTTCCTTACACCAATTTAACCTCCTCACTATCTTGAACATATCCCTCACTTAATCTTGGATTTGATTCGCAGGAATTATCAATTTGGGGTTTGTTCAAATTCGGCCAATTGGTCATTTTCTTCCTCGGCTCAGGTGAGTGCTCTTTTCCTCAATTAATTACTCATGAAGCTTATATGGGCTATTGTGTAGCTATTTTGACCACCGTGGTGTTCATTTTGGCTCAGTCTCTATTTTCATATCTTCTTCCCGGGTCAAAGCAAGCTCCATGGTGGACAAGCTCAGGCCATATTTGAAGCTTCTCTTCATTAAGGTAGCTTCTTATTAGTCCCTAGAGGCTTTGGCACATGCTTCTTTGGACTGCAGCGGAGCACTTTGCTATTTTCGTGCCTTAGTATAAAAGCTCCATTTTTGTTTTCCGGCTGGCGGCGTTTAGTCCCATCACCGTGGCGAGGTTGCCACCATTAGATTCGTGGTGCTATTGCGATTCCATTTTAGTTCTTAGTTGGCGCCGCTGCATGCCAGATCGCCGCGACAAGCCGTTGAACACGCTTCGGTAGTGTCTTGTGAAATCCCCATTTCGTCATTTATTTAGGACACATTAATTGCGGGTCATTGTTAATCATTAGGTGCATTAATGTGTCCTAATCGGTTCGTTGTGTTCTTTGGCATGTGGGCGTAGGCCTTAAGCGCGATCTAGGGTTCATTAAGGCACAATATGAGGTCATTAATTGTTAATCATTGGTTAGCAATTAATGTGTCTTAGCCGTCAGTTTGTGTCACTGCCAGGTGGGCCCCATCTCTTAAATCCACCTATGTGCAAAGATCTTTAGGACACATTAATTACTAATCATTGGTTTTCACTAATTAATCATTGTCCTAATTGGCCCCTTGTCCCACTGACTTGTGGGCCCACACATTAAAATCCTCCTCGCGCACTAAAGTCCCGTGTGTAGCACTTAGTTGATTGTGGACCGTCGATTCCGTGATCAAAGGCCCAGATCTGGTATGCATTCGGACCATCCGGTTGCCTAAATCATTCTAGGCCGTCCATCGCTTGATCTGCGGTCGAGATCGTGAACGCAATCGGACCATTCGAAGGGGGGTGCGATCTGAGCCGTCCATCTTCAAATCTACGATTGTGGTTGGTGCGATAACCGCCTTTGTCCGAATGCATCCTCGCGTGGCCGTTGGATCTTGATCCAACGGTGGGTTCCTTTGAGGATCGCGGCGTCGTGCATTGTTCCGTGCGCGTGGTCGTAGGATTTTAGATCAAGGGTTCTTAAGCGTCCACGTCGTTATATTCCTGTTAAGTTTGAATCTATTTACGTAGGCTTTTGTTTATCAACTAAAAATTGCATTTTGAACTTTAAAAACTCATAACTAATTCCTGTTAACTACTTTTTAGGTGTTTCCAACTGTAATAAAATCTTATGCCACTAGAGTTTAATCTAAAAATGCATTTAGGCATATTTCAGTATCAGAAAATCTTATAACTGAAATAACTTGATTCCTGCCATTGGAATAGTCCTGAAATAGATATAAAACTTGAAAAATGCATATCTTTTTCTGTAGATTCCCAATTTGTGCAAAATCAATTTTGTTAAATTCCTCTGTTAGTGTACTTTAATATGAAATAGGTTTTGAGCATAGTTATAATTCGGTAAAATGACTTGCAATAGATTTACAACTTAGAAAAATCATAAATAAATCACTATAACTCCAAATTTAGTAAGCTCAACTTTGTTGTTATTAGGATGTCATAATCCTCCTGCTATAAAAATTTCAGACCTTAGATCATTCTGAAAATTTTCGCCATAAATAGTACCAAAAATTAATTTGGTAAATTGATAGGCTGAGAAAGAGTATTTTGTCTATATCTTTTGCATCCTAAGTCCAAATTGCATGATTCTTGTTCCTAAAATTGTCTAAAATTATCCCCTAGCTGTTGTATAAATTTCATTAGATTTGAATGTCTTTTGCTGTTGGAGTTTATTTATTATTCTTCGTTCTTATTGGTTTATCGCCTTTTCGCGTTAGGTTCCGAAGACTATATTGATAATAATTCTAAGCCACAACCATCAGATCCTGCACTCCAGCAAGGCAAGCAGATGTAGCATCATTTGATCATATTGTTCCTACTAATTTCAAATTCTAATATGTTGTTTGCAAATTCTATGTATGCATTGCTATGTTGTTTTAAACTATTGTCGATAGTTGGCCCAGTAGTTGCATTATCGGTAGGAAATGTTTATTCCTCTACTACTGAAGCCTAGGATTATTTCTTTGTGATTTTGGGTTATTTGGATGAACCCTTGTCACTTAGTAGTTGCGTGTCATTATGCTTAGCCATGCTTAGCTATCGGTAGAAATGGCGGTTATCGACTTGTCGATAACCTTGATCACAAACTTATTATGATCTCTATGTTTGACCTTGTGCTATGTCTAAATTGCAAAACTAAAACTGAAAATGAAAACAATTTAGACTTGGGCACAATGGTAAGATGGTGTGATCTTTTGGGTGTGATTGGAATGGTGCCCGGGTCAATTAAGGACCGAACTACTTGTGAGTACCTGTTATCCGAGCATTTCTGTGCGTGCTAACCACACTAGAGGGATATGGGACCTCTCTTAGCTGAGTACTTTGGGGTGTGTTAATTAATGAGTCGCGTGGTGGGTTGCACATTTAATTATGTGCAACATGGACATGTTTGTGGGGAGAGGAGCACCCGCCGAGGTCGGTGTGTCCTGCTCCACGTATGGGTCCTTGTGATCCATATTTCGTCGACAGATCACTAAGGATTAACCCCCATACGTGCGTCTCTTGATTAGCATATTCCATTGGAAAGGGTTCGTAGGACTTAGCCGTGCCGGCATACCAAAGGAAGTGTGCTTAATAGCTTGGCAAAAAGGCGATCTGAAGTGTGGGTACATTGGTACACCCCTGCAGAGATTACAAACTATTCGAATAGCCTCGTCCTAGGTTATGGACACGCTTGGATAATCTTTTCAAGAGTTAGACTACAACCATTTTAAATTAAAATTTGATGGGTGGTATGAATCAGGGATTCATGCTATTTGTGGTGGCTATTAGGTTAGTCACTTCTAGGTGGTTACTTGATAATTATTGTTACTCGCTGTTATTTCAATGTTTAAAAACCGATTTGTCAAATTGCCTTCAATCTATTACATTATTGCAAATGAAACTTGCTTTATGCGTCCAAATAACCATATAACTAACCTCCCTTTGATACAGCTTTCATGTAGCTATGTATAGGCTTGTTACTCGTAAGTCTTGCGAGTACATTATTGTACTCACTGCATTGCTTGTTGTGTGCGGAGGAAGAAGGTGAGCAGAAGGGCCTCACTTTTGTGAGTTGTCTTTGTGGCGGTGTGTGGGGCGATTAGCTTGGCGGCCGGTCGGTTGCCTGTGGTGTTATGTGGCTAACCGGTCGTCTTTTGGTTTAAGCCATCTTATGGCACCTTTTGCTTCATTGTTACTTGATACTTATGTTTTTTGGCGGTCGGTACATCTGTAATAACTTATATTATGTATGTCCTTTGGTAGACTTGTTATATTATCTTGTATGGAAATGATGCATGCTTTTGTATGATGAATGTGTGCTGCAATTTCTGGAAGCACATGTCCATCAGTAGCGGTTTATTTTGTTTGTGATACTAGAACCGGTGGAAGGTTAAGTGTTACAAGCTTAATAAACCGGGGTCTCACAGAGTTGGTATCAGAGCCATACTGACCGTAGAAACCCCTAGCTTGGTCGTCCCTAGTATATTTTGAAAACTTACTTTCCAAATATCAAGTGTTATCCTGAAAATCTTAAGTAAGTTCTCAGATTTTACTTCTTATCTATCTTAGCTTGCTCATCTCACCTTATTTTTGACTGAGTTTGAAAAGTTGTTTTCCCTCTCGTCTTCTTTCAAAAGATAGATGTTTATTCGATTAAATTGGTTTTGGGTAAACCATGAGAGTTATAAAATAAAAGTGTTGGCTGTCTTGCGAAGATTAAAAGCTCCTGAAGCTACAAATTTCGGCCAGAGACTTGGAGAAGAAATTTACGGACAGCAAGCGAAATTTACGGACTAGTCATGGATAGTGTGTAGTGCTAAAAATGGGAGATTAATTCAACTAAAATTTGTTGGGAATAAGCAGGGTAAGAGGTGATATAAATTAGCTATGTGCCTAACCCTCTGTTAGTAGTTTTGCCTGTTTTGTTGCTGAACCAAACCGGATTTATGTCTTTGAAAGTTGTCTTCCTAAAGCGATTGCTCGTTCTTCCATCACGAGTTAGTCATGATAGGAAGATGGATGTTGTTTTATGACCTTGCTGCGATTTTGTTGGGTCTCTGGTTGTTGGAGTTTATTTTAGAGTGGTTAGTTGTCTTTCTTTGTCTCCTGTTAGGAGTTGTTTCTAACCTATTTTTGTGGAGCAGGATGGCAAGAACCACCGTGTGATCAGTGGTGGTTCAGATGAGGAGCTTCCCCTCCTCAGACCATGGTGAGGTTCTTGCTCGGATCGGCGGAATCGCATGGACCGGACTCGGATCCTGGAGGTCATTGCGAGAACACCTCCGCTCCTACGGTGCCGGGATGCGGAGGTGGTGGCCACGGTCTCGTGGTGGGCTTGCGGAGTTTCTCGTGCGCAGCCACCCACCTTCTCCGTCAGAGGACCCTGCGGATGCGGATGATTGGCTGCGTCTAGTTGAGCGAAATCTCAACATCGCTCGATGCTAGGAGCGGGGCGGGCACTCTTTGCATCCCATCAACTTGAGTGCGGCACTCTTTTGGTGGGAGAACTTTCTGCCATGCGGCCGCGGGCCATGTTGTCTCGTGGGAGGTTCGGATCGCTTTCCGTCGGGCCCACATCCCGATGGCTTTGATGAAGCTCAAGAAGAAGGAGTTTCTTGCGCAAGCAAGCGGGGCGCAAGTGCGTGTCGGAGTACCTTTACGAGTTTAATCACTTGGCTCGTTATGCTCGGGTGAGGTGGCCACTAATGAGGCCAAGCGGGAGAAGTTCATGGAGGCTTATCGAGAGGCTGCGGGACAAGCTCTCTATTGTGGACTTTGCTTGATTTCCGGGCCTTGGTGGACAAGGCCATCGTCGCCGAGCACAAAGCGAAAGCGGCTGGCGAGTCCATAGCGCAAGTGGGAGGCCCACCGATGCTGCGAGCCGGTCTCTCCGTCCCGTGTTGGGCCCACACGGGGCTCGTGCTTTGGCTTCACCACCACCAAGGCCGTCGGCGCGATTACTCGTCCCCGCGGCGTGTTTGACCATGTGCACTGCGACCAGCGACGAGTTGCTCTCGCAACCCGGTGCGATGTCACTTTTCTTGCAACGAAGGGCCATTATGCTGCGGTTGCCTAAGAGGATTGGAGCGGCCCCTCGTCCTAATGGAGGGCGGGCAAGGAATGGTCACCGCGACGGAAGGTGATCGAGAAGACTCGGGGTGTCGGGGTGGTCGAGTCAACCACATCTCGGTGAGGAGGCTCGGGCGCGCGGCGTTGTGTTGGGTACGCTTCTTGTCAGTTATCGTCCTGCTTTGTAGTATTATTTGACTCTGGAGCATCGCATTCTTTTATTTCGAGATCATTTGATGCTGATTGTGACCTTCACTTTGTTCCGTTGGAGATTCCTTTGCTTATTCGCTCTCCGGGCGGAAATGAGAGCTGATCAGGAATGCCGGGGCGTTCCTATTGATATCGAAGGAGTGGAATTCTTGGCGAATCTCATCTTACTCGATTCGTCGCGCCTGGATGTGATTCTTGGCATGGATTGGTTGTCCCAACACTTGGGACAAATCGATTGTGCCAGGAAGATGGTCTACCTCACTAGTCCCTCGGTGAGCAGGTTGGGATTGCACCGCAGCTGCAAGGGCCACATCTTTGTGCCCTTGAAGCTAAGCCAGCCCTGGAGATTCAGGAGGTGCCCATAGTCTGTGACTTTGTGGATGTCTTTCCTGAAGATTTGCCTGGGATGCCTCCAGTTCGAGACTTGGAGTTTGTTATCGAGTTGATGCCGTCGCTCTCCAATTTCAAAGCGCCGTCAGAATGCCTCCTAATGAGTTGGAGGAGTGAAGAAGCGATTAGGTGAGCTTCAAGCAAAGGGCTTTATCCATCCTAGCTCATCTCCTTGGGGTTGTCCGGTTATTTTTGTGAAAAGAAGGACAAGACCCTGCGCATGTGTGTTGATTACCGTCCAGCTTAATGAAGTAACGGTGAAAAACAAGTATCCTTTGCCTCGTATTGATGATCTTTTGACCGATTGGCCGGAGCCGTGTCTTTTCCAAGATTGATTTGAGATTGGGTTATCATCAGTCGAATCGAGTGAAGATATTCCAAAGGCGGCGTTCACTACTCGTTATGGCCTCTACGAGTACACCGTCATGTCTTTTGGCTTAACAAATGCTCCTGCTTTATTCATGAATCTTATGAACTCGGTGTTCATGGAGTATTTGGATAAGTTCGTTGTGGTTTTCATTGATGACATTCTTATCTACTCCAAGAGTGAAGAGGAGCATCTTGGAGCATCTGCAGATTGTATTGGGAAGGCTGCGAGAGCACCAGCTGTATGCCAAATTCAGCAAGTGCGAGTTCTGGTTGAAGGAAGTGGCGTTCTTGGGCCATGTTCTTTCAGCAGGAGGTGTAGCGGTGGATCCTAGCAAGGTCAGTGATGTTTTATCTTGGGTCAGCCAAGTCGATCACCGATGTGCGGAGTTTTCTTGGTTTAGCGGGCTACTACCGCGCTTTATCGAGAACTTCTCCAAGATTGCGGCCGATGGTGAGTTGCTCAAGAAGGACAAGAAATTTCTGTGGTCCTCTGCTTGTGTCGAGTTTTCGGGAACTCAAGAAGCGCTTGACTTGCGCGGTGCTTGTTCTCCCTGACATACACAAGAGCTTTGATATCTATTGTGATGCTCTCGTCAGGGACTCGGTTCTGTTCTTATGCAAGAAGGCAAGGTAGTGGCCTATGCATCAAAGCAGTTGAGGCCTCACGAACTCAACTATCCTACCCATGATTTGGAGTTGGCTGTTGTGGTCCATGCACTTAAGATTTGATGGCATTACCTGATTGGTAACCGTTGTGAAGTGTATTCTGATCACAAGAGCTTGAAATACTTGTTCACCTAGCCAGATCTGAACCTCAGGCAAAGGAGATGGTTGGAATTGATCAAGGACTATGATATGGGTATTCAGTATCATCCGGGCAGGGCCAATGTTGTTGCGGATGCGCTTAGTCGGAAGGTGTATTGCAATACATTAGTGCTCCAAGAGCAACAGCCTGCCTTTCTTGAAGAATTTCAGCGGCTCAATTTGGGTTTGTTTGAGCACGGTTCTCTTGCTACTTTGGTTGTGCAACCAACCTTGGTGGATCAAATCAAGGCTGCACAGCAGATAGATGTTGGTGTGAACCAAATCAAGCAGAATATCAAGAATGGGACAGCCAAGTGCTTCTCAGAGGATGCGCATGGTGTTGTGTGGTTTGGACAGCGCCTTGTAGTCCCGAAGGTCATGGAATTGCGGGATTTGATTCTCCACGAAGCCCATGACTCCCCTTTGTCTATCCACCCCGGAGCTACCAAGATGTATCAGGACCTTCGTCAGAGGTTTTGGTGGACTCGCATGAAGCGCGAGATTGCTAAGTTCGTTCTTCGAGTGCGGCGTGTCTTTGTCGTGTCAAGGTGAACATCGGCGTCCAGCGAGCCTTCTTGACCTTTACGATGCACGAGTGGAAGTGGGATTCCGTTGGTATGGACTTCATCACCGGTCTGCCCCATACTTCTTCTGGGAAGGATGCTATCTGGGTTGTCATTGATCGATTGACTAAGGTAGCACATTTTCTGCCAGTGCGTACCAACCTCAGTGTCAGTCAGTTGGCGGATCTCTATGTATCTCGCATTGTGTGCTTGCATGGTGTGCCACGAACGATTGTGTCAGATCGTGGTTCTCTTTTCACCTCTCGGTTTTGGCACAAGTTGCAAGAAGCCATGGGAACTCGTCTTTCTTTCAGTTCGGCCTATCATCCTCAAGCGATGGTCGAGCGGAGAGAGTCAACCAAGTGTTGGAAGATATGCTTCGTGCTTGTGTTCTTTCCTATGGGAAGAAGTGGGAGAAGTGCTTGCCATTTGTAGAGTTCTCCTACAACAACGATTTCAAGCGATCTTGGCATGACACCATTTGAGGCTTTGTATGGGAGAAGATGTAGAACATCGTTGAACTGGTCGAAAGCGGTGGCGTCGGTTCTTGGGCCGATTCGATCAATGAGGCGAAAGCGAGTTGATTGATTCGTGAGCATTTGCGCGTGGCGATCCGAGCAAAGAGCTATGCGGATCGTCGTCGTCGAGAGTTGAGCTTTGAGCCCAATGACTTTGTTTATCTCAAAGTCTCACCTTTGAAGGGCCATCAGCGTTTTGGCATCAAGGGCAAGTTGGCTCCTCGATATGTTGGGCCTTATCGTATCATCGAGAAAGTGGGAGCTCTTGCATACAGATTGGAGTTGCTAGCTTCACTTGAGGGAGTGCATGATGTGTTCCATGTGTCACACTTGAAGAAATGCCTCTGTGTTCCAATTGAAACCCGTTGGAAAGTCTCGATGTGCAAGAGAATTTGACCTACCATGAGCATCCTGTTCGCATTCTCGAAGAATCTGAACGGAGAACTAGGAACCGTGTCATCAAGTTCCTTAAGGTTCAGTGGTCAAATCATTCTGAAGATGAAGCAACTTGGGAGCGGGAAGATCGCCTTCGTGCTGACTACCCGTCTTTCTTCTCCGAGTAAACGAAATCTCGGGGCGAGATTCTTGTAAGGGGGGAGGTTTTGTAACATCCCAATATTGGACTTGTGTTTCAAATGTAAGAAAATGAGTAGAAATTAAAATTTTTTCTTACATCATGTATTTCCTGTATGCTTTGAACAATTCTTGTACAAGAAGTTACGGAAATACAAAGTCACAAGTCTTTTGATCAAAACCTTGTCTTCCAAAAATATTCATCTCAAATCTTGTGAATATCTTTGGGAAATATTTTTCCTAAGTTCCTGTGATGGTATGTGGCCCCTCTGAAAAATTTCACAATTTTTAGAAATTGTTTGAATATTTTTAGAGGCGATCAAACTGTTTGACTTTCGATCAAAACTTTAAACGAGCCTTGCATTATTTTTGGAGGAAAATGCGCAGCATCAAAACCTCTGAAAATTTTATGCAAGGAAAATATCTGAGTTAGCAAGCTTCAGTAAAAATTTCATAATTTTTAGAGTTTTTTTGCAATCTCAAATAAATCCTCAAAGTCCCAGTTCAGTTTAAAACTCAAAACCTAATTTCACTGTTCCTTGGGTTCGAGTCAGACTCGGGCTCGAGCCTCTTGACTCGGTCCAGTCAACTAATTGCGCCGAGCCTCTTTTAAAATCGTGCGTCTAATCTCCACCGTTGGATCCTTATCGCGCGGCCCATGTTCGTGTGAACATTAGGACCGTGCGGATGCTTTATCCCTTTTGAACCGTTGGATCCCCATCCAACCATCCAGATTCTCCGAACCATTCGGACCTTCCGGTTGTTTTGTTTGAATCTGAGCCGTTCGTTTCTAATCCAAGGGCTCCCGATCTATTCCTTTATTTTCAAATCTCGTGGCGTGGCGCGTTGTCGGCCGTCCGATTAAAATCAAGGGTCCTTATTCGCGAGCTTTTCTCTGGTCATCTTCAACCTCCGCAGTGCAGCAGTGTAGGGCATGGGGATGTCATTTCATGCTCCCTACGGCCGCCTAGTCGACATTAAGAGTTGTGGAGACACTTTCGGCCATACCTTACCTAGTGCACCATCTACCTCTTTTTGCTTGTCGGTCATGCCTTGTGTCTTGAGCTTTGCACCATGCCTCCCGAAAAGCTCTTTTGGCAAACCCTAATATTTTCAAAGCCTTATAAGCACCTTCAATACCTCTTCCTTGTATCCCTTTAGACCACCCTCGAGCTCCATTTTCAATTTTGGAGCTTAACTCCTCAAGAACCCCAAACCACCATTGTTGAACCGTAGAGCTCCATTGGTGTTCTTGGTGTTCCAGTGGTTCTCCTTCATATTTCCTTACACCAATTTAACCTCCTCACTATCTTGAACATATCCCTCACTTAATCTTGGATTTGATTCGCAGAATTATCCAATTTGGGGTTTGTTCAAATTCGGCCAATTAGTCATTTTCTTCCTCGGCTCAGGTGAGTGCTCTATTCCTCAATTAATTACTCATGAAGCTTATGTGGGCTATTGTGTAGCTATTTTGACCACCCGTGGTGTTCATTTTGGCTCGAGTCTCTATTTTCATATCTTCTTCCTCGGTCAAACAAGCTCCACCGTGGACAAGCTTCTCAGGCCATCTTTGAAGCTTCTCTTCATTAAGGTAGCTTCTTATTAGTCCCTAGAGGCTTTGGCACACGCTTCTTTGGGCTGCGTGAGCATTTTGCTATTTCATGCTTAGCGATAAAAGCTCCATTTTTGTTTCTCAACTGGCGGCGTTTGTCCTCACCGCGGCGAGTTGCCACCATTAGGTTCGTGGTGCTATTGCGATTCCATTTTAGTTCTTAGTTGGCGCGCGCGCATGAGCCGCCGGCGACAAGCCGTTGAACACGCTTCGGTAGTGTGTCGTGAAATCCCGTTTCGTCATTTATTTAGGACACATTAATTGCCTATTATTGCTAATCATTAGGTGCGTTAATCATGTCCTAATCTGGTTCGTTGTATCGCTGGCATGTGGGCCCGTAGGCCTTAAGCCGTAGTCCAGGGTTCATTAAGGCACAATATGAGGTCATTAATTGTTAATCATTGGTTAGCAAGTAATGTGTCTTAGCCGTCGGTTGTGTCAACGCGGGTGGGCCCCATCTCTTAAATCCACCTCTGTGCAAAGATCTTTAGGACACATTAATTACAAATCATTGGTTTTCACTAATTAATCACTGTCCTAATTGGCCCCTCTGTCTCACTAACTTGTGGACCCACGCATTAAAATCCTCCTCGCGCACTTAAGTCCGTGCGTTGCACTCGTTGATTGTGGACCGTCGATTCGTGATCAAAGGCCCGGATCTAGTATGCATTCGGACCATCAGGTTGCCTAAATCATTCTAGGCGTCCATCGCGATCTGCGGTCGAGATCGTGAATGCAATCGGACCATCCGAAGGGGTGCGATCGAGCCGTCCATCTTCAATCTCGATTGTGGTTGGCGCGGTAGCGCGCCGTCGAATGCATCCCTCCGCGTGAGCCGTTGGATCTTGATCCAACGGTAGGTTCCTTTCAGGGATCGCGCGCGTGCGCTGTTCCCGGCGCGCGTGAGCCGTAGGATTTTAGATCAAGGGTTCTTAAGCGTCCACGTCGTTTTATTCCTGTTGAGTTTGAATTTATTTTTGGAAGCATTTGTTTATCAACTAAAAATTGTAGTTAAACTTTAAAAACTCATAACAAATTCTTGTTAACTGCTTTTTAGGTAATTCCAACTGCAATAAAATCTTATGCCACTAGAGTTTAATATAAAAATGCATTTAGGCATATTTCAGTATCAGAAAATCTTGTAACTAAAATAACTTGATTCCTGCCATTAAAATATTCCAGAAATAGAAATAAAACTTGAAAAATGCATATCTTTTTCTGTAGATTTCCAATTTGTGCAAAATCAATTTTGTTAAATTCCTCTGTTAGTGTGCTTTAATATGAAATAGGTTTTGAGCATAGTTATAATTCGGTAAAATGACTTGCAATAGATTTACAACTTAGAAAAATCATAAATAAATCACTATAACTCCAAATTTAGTAAACTCAACTTTGCTGTTATTAGGATGTCATAATCTTCCTGCTATAAAAATTTCAGACCTTAGATCATTCTGGAAATTTTCGCCATGAACAAAAAATTTTTGCCATGAAATTGCATGATACCTAAAAATTAATTTTGGTAAATTTGTTTAATAGTCGCTCAAGAGAAAGAGTATTTTGTCTACTGTCTATCTTTTGCATCCTAAATTTTATTTCATAAATGTCCAAATTGCATGATTCTTGTTCCTAAAATTGTCTAAAATTATCCCTAGCTAATAGATGGGAATTGTAGCTGTAGAAGCAACGTGATGTTCTGATGTTCTCCTTTTGGCAGGTAGACACCCCAATAAACTGTGGCAGCCGCAAGATGAGCAAGTGGGTCTTTAGGTCAACCTCAACAACTATCATCCACTTCTGGTATTCATGGTTAGTACATAGGTCAACTGAAGCTATATTATGCATGACAAATTTGAAAACTCACTTGTCAGTTCATGGGGTAAAAATAAGATATATTATGCATCGTGTTTCTTTGCTTAAAGGCTAATGTTATATGTTCTTTCCTTTTTAATAAAATTTTCTTTTCTCTCCACGCCATCGAACTTGCCGCCGTCAAATTCGATGGCTAGTCGAGCTCACCGCCGTTGGAGAAGGTGTGTTTGCTACCCTCTCCCTATCCTCCATCTTGTTTCAGATTCGCTGCATGCCCATTGCTGGCATTATTTAGTTTAGGAACTTATTGTCTTCAGGGTGGTCGATAGGTTTCAACTCGGCACTACTTCACTACATTTTGTTGTACCATGCCTTCTAGCCTTTCCTTGAAAGTAATGTTCTATCCTATTACTTTTAACGTGAAGTAGCCTAGCGAGATATTATTGTTGTGGTTATACCTTTACAACGAATGCCTCAATGTATTTTAGTTTTGATCATCTAATGATTTATTATATGTTATGCATAGCTTCCTTTGTTACTTAACTGATCCCTTTGATTCTAGATTTTAGTCTAGGAGCATTTATTCTGATTCGCCGCTTCACTTTACTTTGTATGGTGTTTGTGTATAATGGAGAGTCTTGCCTTCAAACCAATTCATCTAAACATATAAACAGGTGAATAGCCAAGCAATTGAGAAAATAACCACCATACCTATTTGGCATTACCTAATCCAAATTTCTCGATCACTACTACAAAGAGCAGATCAGTAGGGGCGGTGGTGAGCCTCTGTAGGCGGCTCGCCACCGCCCCTACCCAACCGTCGCCACAAATCAGAGATTTGTAGGCGATTACGAACCGCCTTACAAATCTTATTTGTAGAGGCGGTTGGTTTCTAAGCCGTCCTACAAACAGTTTTGTAGAGCGGCTTGTAATCAGCCGCCTCTACAAATTAGATTTGTAAGGCGGCTTAGATGACCACCGCCTCTGTAATTTTCTCGTGAGGCGGCTTGCAACTCAAACGCCCCTACAATCTGTTTTCCCAAAAAATTCAAATTCTCAAACCACGGTACATATATCAAACCATGCATGATATATATATATATATATATATATATATATATATATATATATATATATATATATATTGAAGACATGATATTAACAAGTTCAACGAGACATTATATTCACATCCAGCGCAACATCATGTTTATAATTTATCATTAGAAACACTTGTAGCATAAAGTGCGATAACATTACATACACATTGTTCTCAATGTCCTAAATGCATTCCTTCCCACTCACGAAGGAACTCGTACTCGAGCGACGTCCTAGCATAGGCGTGTCGTCATGGTATGTACCTCGGCGTGTATAATAGCATCCATTATGAAGTTGCAAATGTCCCCGACGAGCTCCGGGAGGCTATCATCGTTGAGTGGTTTTCTACAAATTCCTATCTCATCTTTCCACTACAAGACAATTTTAAGTTTAGTATTTCATAACATATGCGTGTGTTATACGACAAGTGAATTAGTTATAACATACCATAAAGGGTGTCTCTGTAAGCACCGGTGACACTCATGTAAGTGCATACGTAATATCCACGATGCAAACTCGGACTTACGCTTGTGGCGCTGTGAGTTTCGCATATAAAACGTCAATGCTTGTGGCGGCAACGTAATGTAAGTACTAAAGTAAGTTGCACTTACCGCCATCTTGTTTTGACATATAGGTCACCCTTCCTCTACGGATCATGCACCTTTGAGTTTGTTGGCGTAGTACACATGCGCTCTGCTCGAATGAATTTAACAAAAGCAAGTTAGTTAGTATTGAAAAGTCAAAACGATGAGGATGGTTGATAAGTATACGTCTTAAGAATGCTTATGAAATCTTTGTAAAGCGACTCGTCATAATCAAGTGGATCCATGACCCACGCCATTCCTAGCTTGAGGTCGACAGCTACACAAATCCAATGCTTACTGCATGAATTTAATCATAGGAATAAATAAGCTCGTTTGCATCGAACAAAATAATATGGCTCATTAAAGATTGAAGGATATAGTTAAACTTACTTGAAGTTGTAGGGTAGAAATATATAGGATTTGTCTTGCATTCTGGAGAAAGCTCTCGAAATATACGCCACAACCTTATAGCACTCCTTCCTAATTTTTTCATTCCGTATTTTATCTTTCTCCTCAACGGTCTCTCCACGGGCCAGCTCCTTGTGGTCCAGTCCCCACTTGCTGGGGAAATTAAACCTCGTCTGGGCTATTAATTGAGGTCCAAGTACCTGCTTGGTCTTTGCTAGGAAGTTTACTTGAAATGTGCACTTGCATTCTACAAATCATAAGCGCGGTTAGTTAGTTATAACAAAATCTAAAGATTACAATCATATCAATGCAATAGGAGTAGGACTTACAGGCACCACACGCGAATGAGATTGGTTTCCATTTCTCAGGCGAAAGATAGTATGGATGTCATCAAAGTCAAAGGCAATTTGTCCTTTTGGGCCTCCAAATGTCATGGCGGGAACCTTGCCTCTATGAGATTTACCTTCGTCGGGATAGCACGCAAGTACCAATCATGAAACCTTTTCATTCCAATTGGTAGGTCTTTGGATCACCCGATTTGGAAGGAAACACTTGCCTCTTTCATATTTTTGCGGGCAATTCTTTGACCATGTGATGCATTCAACATTTACGTGCTTGCAAGTAACTGGTTGGTTTTGGTTGGTGCTGCCCTTGCACTTGTTTCCGTTTCTTTGGTGACCGCCTTCTCGGATCTTGGCGCTTGGTTCTCGGCTTGAACATATCATGGCCATACCACCTTTCCACCCCACGACATCATCATCGGCACATAAGTGACCTTATCTTGATTGGATGCTTTTTGAATTTACGGCTCGCCGTGGGCACCTTCGGGTGCATCAACTTTCCGCATGCTCTTCATGCTTGTTGTGCGCCTCTTGTTGTTCATGTGTCGGCTCTACACATCCTCCGTGAGGCGGTGAAGACGGTGGCATATCATGAGGCACGTCATCGCGAGTGGCGGTGTATGCGCATCTCGAGCAATTGTTGGTCATGATGTGGTGTGCATGTCTCCCCTCCTCAACTCCTCCAAACGTAGCGGTGTACGCACGGCGATGTAATCGTAGTCAATATGATGTCTCGCTTGTGCGAGAGGACTGAACCAGTTCACTACTTCTCAGAGTATTTGGAGTCCCTCGGAGTTGGAAAGTCTATCCTCCATTGCTGAATCGGACTTCACGGTGCGAATCTCGACCCTAGTGTAGTCCGTGGGATCCGATTAGTGTGATAAGTGCCTCTGGAGGATGTGCCTCACCGTTGCCACCTCAATCATATTTGATTGCTGCCCATGAGAACAACCAAAGTGCAAGGAGTAGGTTCCGTATGCGATCGACGGCGGTTGTGGCTGCGATGGAACCTTGGCTGCTGCGAACTTCCGTTGTCCGTGGTGGCATTACATTCGTGCCTCCGTTGATGCCCTTGCTCCCGCAACGCCTTCGCAACTAGAGCCTTTACTTGGACCTCAAGGTTAGCCTCTCGGTCTCTATCATGTTTCTTGTACATGTGCCTATCCTCTTCAAATCCCTCCTTCCATATCACTCTTTTCCCTAGCCCCGACACGGCTGTGTGCTCGGGGTTTCCCAAGGCAAGGCTAAGCTCATCCCTCTCTCGGAAGGCTTAAATAAGCCCATCTCGCATTGTTCAAAGATAGTTCAAGATCTTTGATCTTTGTCTCTTGATCTCCGCTTACTAAACTTAAGCGCCTTGGATGCTTCTTTATTCCTCGAAAGGATCCAGTTCCTTGTGCGCTTTGAAACCCCACAAGTTGTATGTCCCGGTGATGCGGCATCTTCCTCTATCTTCCTAAATTGCTCTTCCTTTCCATAGTACCCACCGGTCCTAGATGATGGTGGTGCACGTTCTTCTTCGCGCTCGATGTTACGGGCCGAGGGCCAATGCTTCCGCCAAGTCTTCGAGCCACAAACCGCTCCCATTGTCCAGAGTTATGTTGCCAAACTCCTTGAAGGAGTTAATCCCTTTGGACATATTTGACGTTGAGGGACGACTTCCAACCTCTCCATGACTCTCCAATCGCTTCATAGTGTGACGGCGTACCATTTCCTCGGTTCCGCCGGAATCTAAAATTGGTCATCGACTTATCCCATAAGACTTTCTTTGTATCACCGGTACTTCTTTCCAAGTTGGGATTGCGGGTTCAACTCATCTCTTACCAGCGCCCCAATTGCGTTCGCCACTTAGCTCGAGATGTTTTGGCTCAAGTGGCTCCCTAGCCTCCCGACCTCTCTTATCACATATCTGTGTCCTTTGGATATATGTTAGCACTTCTTTCCCTCGTCCCCTCTTTGCTGGTTGCCCGAGTTTGTGGCTTGGGTTGTGGAGCCGAGCGCCATCGGTGTCCTCTGCTACTTCTTGCCTCTGTGGCTCTGTGGCTCTTGCCTGCTGCTCCAGCTTCCTCTGCTACTTCTTGTCCAGCGAGATGTCGCCGACGTCGTAGAGAGTTCGAGAAGGGGCCTATTAGGTCAAGTGTTAGTAATGATAACACGATCTTATATACAAGCATAATGTATGAAATAAGGCTTTATCCCTACCTCCTCGTTCGGATCAAAATCCTGTCCAACTCCTCTTGGTTGGCCTCACATGCATTACAGTGGGAAAGGATCCTCCGGACTTACATATCCCTCTTCTTCATCCTCGTCAGCGTCTTCATCATTAGCCTCCTCATGGTCCCCATCTAATAACATTTGTAGATCATCGTCTAGCTCCTGGTTGAACTGCTCCTCAGTAAGCAACTCTGGTTGTTCGTCTTCAAAGATTGGCACTTGTTCAGGGCCTCGGGTTGTGTCGTCTGTTGTCCCCGTCATTTTGTGCTTTGTTCTAATAGATGCAACAAATACAGATAAACAATACTATTACTGATCCTCTAATAGAGCAGCGGTAGTAGTAGTAGGGAAGAGAGATGAGAGTAGTACAAGTAGAACATATGCACTCAATGAGAATTGACATGATCATTAAAGCGAAACTTCGGTTTGAGAGCATAAGAGGCGTTACAACATCTAACCAGCTATTAGTCATCATGAAATGGGTCCCACTACCTCACAAGGCCATAGCCAATAGATGAGTACATGGTTATAGGTACAACATCACAGACAATTCGGTAGGTTTTGCTCCTTCAACCATGTAGTGAATCGATGCTTGTCTTTGTTTCATGACCCAATCGTCGACCGCCATTACTCTACGCCTAATGACATCCAAGTGTTCATCAATATGCGGTTGCATCGATTCTGTACTGCAAGACACTATAATGAGCTCGACTAACCGTTGAAATCCTTGTCGATGAAGACTTTTCTCCCTTGGTGCCCTTCGGTCGACCTACCCTTGTGACGAGAATCGAGTTTACCAATCCCTCTTTGTACTTTTAGGTACTCTTGTGACACTCGGCGACTTCTTCTGTGTTGTAACCCTCTATCATGGAGCCCTCACGGGCATGCTCGATTATGCACGTATCGGTTAAGAACCGACATGAACCGTTCGTAGGACCACATTTCATGTAAGTAGCAAGGGCCCAGTGCCTGTATCTGATGAACCATGTGAATCATGAGATGTGGCATTATATCAAAAAAAGCGGGAGGTAAACACATCTCTAGTTGGTTTATTGTCTCCACCACGAATTCATGTAGGTCACGAAGCTCATTTTCACCAATTGTCTTCGTGAGATCTTGAAAGAAGTAACACATGCGGGTGATGGCCATTTTCAAGAACTCGGCTCTATAGCCCGATTGCAATAGGTAGGAACAATGTGAGCATCACATGACAATCGTGAGCCTTGAAGCGTGTTATTGATGGTCCTTCATTGACACTAGCTTCTTCACGTTGGCTGGAAACCCAGTGGGAACTTTTACCCCTCTCAAGAAATTGCGGATCGCCTCCTCTCATCCGCAGTCGAGGTTGAAACTAGCTGCGGGTAGGAGGTATTTTCCATTACCACAGGTATCGGGTGAAGCTCGGCTTCACATTTAGGCTGCACCATGTCTTTCCGTGATCTTAGACCATCCTTTGTCTTGCCGTGTCCATCAAGGTAGCAATGAGACTCTCAAATACATTCTTCCGTAAGTGCATAGAATCAATGGCATGGGGACCTCAAGTCCGGCCAATAAGGCGATACTTAAAGAAGATCGACTTTTTCTTAAAAGGTACACCGGGACGGGAGGTGTGCTTCTATCTCTCTTTGTCCCATCCGCATTCTTCTTTCCAAAATCGACATGTATGTGTTTCACCATTTCGAACACATGTTGCCCGTTTGACGTCTCTCTGGAGGATTCGGTCTCGGTTTGTTGTCATAAAATTTGAAGAACAACTTGCTGCGGTATCGTGAGTTGTCTTTAAGAATCGTCGGTACCTTAGGTAAACTGTCTTCTTGAATGCATCCAGGAACACCCATGTAGTATCATCCAAGCATACTAAGCCTCCGTCTTCCCTTTGATCTGTCCGCACAAAGCAAGCAGTATGAGGTAATCATTGGTAGTGACAAAGATAATGGCTCTACATATGAAGTCCTCCTTTACAAGGCGTCGTACATCGGCTCTCCATACCGCCATAGCCTCTCCATTTCTTGCATCAAAGGCTCGAGGAACACATCTATATCAATGCACAGTTGTTTGGGACCTTGAATGAGAATAGTGAGGAGAAGATATTTTCTCTTCGACACAACCACATTGGGATGTTGTACATGGTTAAGATCATCGGCCATGTACTATGCTCATTAGTTCTCTCATTGAAGGATTCATTCCATCGTGCTAAGGCCAAACCGTACATTCCTTGGGTCTTTGCTAAATTCTTGGTATTTCGCATCAAAGCGTTGCCACTGGGTAGCATCGTAGGGTGTCAATTTTACCATCACCCACCTTGCGTTCATCATCCCACCATGTCATGAGTGAAGCTTCCTTAGGGTTTAGGAACATACGCCTCAAGCGATCGACGATCGGTAGGTACCACATTACCAAGGCGAGGATTCTTCTCGCTTTGCATCGATTCCTAATGGAGTGTTCTCTTTGGGTTGAGAATCTTGTACCACCTTTTCCCACCTTTCTTCCTCTTCTTCCTGTGGAGGCTTCTTCCCGTTGTAAAGGTCATTGTTCTTGTAACGACTAGTGCCACACCGGGGCATTTATCTAGTGACTTGAGCGTATAGCCACGGTAAAGGATACAATGGTTCGGGCATGCATGGATTTTTCAACCCCATTGTCAATGGACTTATAACCTTCTTCGCTTCATATGTGTTGGCGGGAACGAGTTTGGTGTGGCGGCAACCAAGGCAGAGGCGTAACAAATCATTGAAACTACTGATCGACCGGTAGTGCCAGCCTTCGTGGATGAGTAGCTCAAGCACAAAACGTAGCAACGCCCGGTGTGTCGGACAACCCTTTTCAACACCATACAAAGTCTCCTTCGAGGCTTTTTAACCCTTTCCAAATTTTCTAGACCTTTCGGGCTCTTTAGTAAAATCTACGGTCCAATGGCGAAGCATTTCCTCCAAATAATCACCGTCATCTTCATCCCGACCGTCCTCCGCCATCATTGCCACCGGCCGTCGTTATGACCACCACTACCTTCTTCTTCACGGTCTATTTCGCATCATATTCAGCTACATATTGGTCCATGCAATCTAGGTAATCGTCGTCGTCTTCTTACGGATCAACGTTGTTAATAACCGCTTCACCATGATGATTCCAAACCGTAGTCTTTAACAAATCCTCGCATAATCAAGTGTGATCTAATGATAGTCACATCTTTCCATGCGAGATAGTTCTTCAATCGCTACGGACAAAGAATTTCACCACTATTATTGCTCGACATTGCATGGCTCTGCGGCTTGAAGAAATTTATCCACTTCATCACGAAACTTGGCTCCCACCTTTGTTTACCATACATCCAAGAGTTCCTATCGTCCATCTTTATTTCAATATAGAAAACAAAGATAAGAATTAATAGGACTAATTAATACTTCACAAATTAATTATTACTTCAAAAAATATACATAGAAATTTTATGGAAGGATATTCTAAATTCGATTAATAATTCTAAATGTATGGTGCAATGTAAATAGCAATTGTAAATATATTCCACTAAATTAATAACAATGTAATTAGTAAAAAAACAAACCCTAGTTCTAGGTATCTAGATCTAGATGTAGCTCAAACATCCATAAAACTAATTAATAGTCTACTAAAATCAAGGAAGAATGACTAAATAAGGGTATGACATTATTCCCATAACTAATTTAGCCTAGCATATTCAAAATTTTAACCTCATTTGCTCCATAAATTACTCAAACACCATAGAAGAGAGAAAAATCAAAACTCTAATTAAGCAATAACCCACCATTAAAACTTCAAAAAGATGTATGGAAAACCATTTTCTTACCTCCAACAACCTCTCCACCAAAGGAATTTAACTCAAAACCTTTCCCCCTCAAAATAGCAATTTTTGGGAGGTGCCCAAGGCCTCCCTTCCTTCCTCTCTCGGGTTGCACTTTGTGCAGGCTCGAGGAGGAAGAAGGAATCCGTACTATATCTTTGGTCGATTTGTAGGCGGTGGTTATCGGTAGCCCTACAAATGAACCAAAGAGGGGCGGGTACTAGCGCCTCTACAAATCAAGCAGAGGGGCGGCTAGTATTTCGGCCGCCTCTACAAATATAACCATTTGTAGGGCGGTTGGTGATACCACCGCCTCTGTGAACCATTTGTAGAGGCGGTTGGTATAGTGGGCGAGCTCACCCATCGTAGGGCGCTTGGTAAGTGAGCCGCTCTCTTGTGAAATAGGTGGTGTTGCTACAAATCATTTTTGTAGTAGTGGATTGCAATTTCATCTGAGGTAACTGTGATATCCAGTTTAGTTAATTTCTACAATCTATACAAGGGCCAAGCTTAGGGTTTCCATGAAACCAACCAGCTACTATCCTCCACTTCCCTTTCGGTATAGTGGTCCCATTTGTTATTATTTGTTTCTAATGATTCCCTTATTCACTGTTTTTTGATACATTGCAATATTATCCCCAAATTGTCTCCTCGTTTTTCATAAGAAATAATGAGGTCAGCCTAAGGGAGATTGGATACCTTATTTGCTTTCCTACTCAACTTCACAGACCACCAGCCTTCAACACCCAGATAACTATGAAGCAAGGTTTCCAATTTTCAATAGCTCCAAGCATGTCCAGCAGGAGAGCTCCATGTGCAAAGATAGTGAACATTTGGTGCCTAAGTACAAGTTTTAGATCATTAAGATGGATGTAAGTACATTATCAGAACAATTGACTCTGTTTCAGGTTTGTTCAATGGGGATTCACCCTCTATTGTTCTCGAATTTTACTTAAAAATGTGGGCCTTTCTCGGCTACATATGCTTTGTTTCAATAAGACAAGCATTTAATATGTTGACATGAAAAGCTAATGCCTTCTTGTATGCAGCAAGTGTTCACCAACGCATCATTAGGACTTAACATTCAGAAGTACTCATGTTGGGAGTATTTAGTTATGCTGAGTTTAGATGAGGCAAATGTATAGCAAGCTACACATGATTTGCTTTTAGACCACTATTATAAGATTTAGCTGAACATCAGATGTTTGAGATATTACAGTCATACTCCTGGGAGTACGTACTCACACTTCTCATATACCACTTAAATCGTACGATGATACCTCTTTATCAATTTGAGTATAATCCAATAATGATTATAAGATGCTCCAAAGTGAGTTTCATGAAAAATTTTATTAAAATCCACTTTTTATACCAAAATCCGTGTATATAGTTCTTTTATATATGAAACGGGGTATATAGCAAAAATAAAGGGGATGCTCCAATAGAGTTCGATGCAAAATTTCATTAAAATTCACTTTTTATACCAAAATCCGTGTATATACTTGTTTTATATATGAAAAGGGGTATATAGCAAAAATGAAGGGCTTTCAATGAAAATTTTCGATCAAGTCCTATTGAAAGATCTTATAATTGGCATTTATACTGAAAGTGATAAAGAAGTATAATATATTCGTTTAAGTGGTATATTGGAAGTGGGAATATGTATACCTTCTATACAACTGAGAGCTGTCTTCTCTATGTGTTGCGCAAATATATGTCAGTCTATGATAACTGGATATCACTTAATGTTATGATGTTCATGCATGAATAGGACATATTCATTTACCACATCTTTTTTTCTCAGTTAATTACAATAAAACATTTGTTGTTGGATATTGGTTTGCTGTTTTTAACCATGGTTTGTGTTTTCAATATAGTAGGGCTCCCAGGTGTTCTTTTTGTGCTTCCGGATTCGTATGTTGATGTTGAGAACAAGGATCATGATGGTAAGATTATTACTTACGTGCCCTGTATTTCGTTGTTTGTAGAATTCTATTAATTTTATGCTATCTGTTACTACTTGGTAGCCTATAATTGATGTTTTGCCTCACAATAGAACTGGATTTGTGATAGCTGACTCCAAGGGACTATTTCCCTTGAATTATTTTTTGTTTGTAGAAGGGAAGGGTTGTTGCTTGTGGATAATTTCCAAGGGACTATGATAATTTGTCAATGTTTTTAATGGTCATAGAAGGGAAGGGTTGTTGCTTCGTACGATGAATCTAGGAGGGAGAGTTGGGGATCGAAAATTCGATTGGTGTGGAACGGTATCAGACGTAGTAGTATGGGGTTGGATTTGTTTCGATTGCAAATGGTAAATTCAATCATAAGACTTCCGTTAATTAGGCTACAACCACCTGATTTGGTTACAGCATTGAAAAACGAATGTTCTGCTTTGCAATATTCCACAATAGATGATGGATGTTATAATTTCTAGAGTATTCCGATTACCCAAGTAGCAGAAATTGTATCCCCCTCTAGCCGCTTTCATCAACTAGGTAAAAGTCGAATTCTTACCCTTATTATTCTGCTACAACTATGCTCAGCATCCATTGGCAGCAGCAATCCTTGTCTTGCATCCAAAATGATCTTCCCCTAGCCCTCGTGAAGATTGGTGAGAAATCCGTCCTTAAGAATAACTCATCTTGTTGTATCAAAATTGTTTTCTTTTTCTTTTTTAAGACCGACCATTTCCAAAGAAATGGTTGAACATATATATAAATCAAGGTGCCAGGCACAAAATAATGTCCCTAATGTTTGGATTAATCATTGTTTAACCATGGGCTAGCTCCAAATGAAGTGAAATGAATACAAACCGTCAATAATTAAATCTTCTTAAGGTAACATGATTTGAGTCCAACGCAATATTGTATATGGTATCTGTTGAAAAATTGTGTGACTTTCCTTTTATCCCTATTGTATGACTTAAGGAATGATCTTCGTAAGATGGGATCATCATGTTTGAAGTGATAAAAGCGGCATCGACAAATTATTTAAAGGTAGTGTTTTTCATGTTCTATATAAAAAATGTGATCCTAGGGCTAATATGAGTTAACATCACCAAATTCATTGGAAGTAAGAAACAAAAATATTGATCTCACCATCCAAGGGAGCAGGGTTATCTGTTATGTGACATAGAGAGTAATATGGCTGAGGTGACTTCCACGGCTCGATGCACTTAATATTGAAAACATGAAGAAAAAAAAACTATGTCCATGGGCAATCCTCAGTTTGCACTCCACATCTCGCAAAAACATCGGCCTGGAACGCATTATAGCAAGAAAGGAGTTGAAAACACATGTTAACGGAGATATTTGCCATGGAGAGTATTCATTTTTGTTAGCCTAAATTTCTATTTGCATTATCTCTCCAACTAATTTTGTTAGTACAAATATGCCTGGCACTTTTTTTAGTTGGAATTGTTCTTATGGATTCTTTTTTTTTTTTTGCGTACTATACGACCATGTTATTGTTATTTTATTTAATCAATTGTTTTGATTGCTACAGGACTGAATACTTTTTCCGTACTGCATTCTGTAAATGCTATCTCTTTTTATGCATGCCAATCAATTATGCAAATCGTACATCGTTTCATATATAAATCATATAGACTCTCTCTCAGCTGAATTATTTTTGTATAGCTCAAGGCAACCTCTACCCTAGAAGCACGATGCAAACACCGACGCAGCGTAGCACGCACTGCCATCATAGTATCTACAAAGAAAGGAGAGAAGCAAGCCTTTGTCTTTGTCATATTTCCCAACAAAAAAAATGACGAGTAATGTATAGAAAATCCGTATAAGGACTGTAGTTTTTTTTTTATCAGCCTCCAAATGAAAAGGATGGCCTTGAACATTATCCTCACGGCGACATAATATTTTGATGGAAGACATAAGAACACATATTAAGAGTGGCAAAAGCTAAATTTCACCGCAGAAAAGCTTCTTGGTAAGAAAATAATAAAACAAACAATCTGAATCCTATTTTCTCACCTCGTCGTTCCAATCTGTTGAGATTGGCGACTGGACGCCCGCTGACACTGTAGCAACATCCCTGCGATTCGATTAGGAGACTAAGATTGGATGGAAAATGTAACATCCCATTTTGGGAAAATTTGAGTAAAATTAAAATTTGATTTTGAATTCAAAAGTGCAACTCAAGTTTTTCCCTCAAATTTCAAATTTCTTGTTTCAATCCTTCCTTGGGCTCAGCCCAGCCCCTGCCCTTTCTCTAGCCCAGCCCAGCCTCGAGCCTGGCCTGGAGCGCGCCATGCCGCACTGCGCCATGCCGTGCGAGCCCAAAGCGCGCTCCGGACCTACTCCCACTGCGCCCACCGGTGCATCACCTCGCCATGCCGCGCCGCCTCACCACTGCTCTGCACCAGGCAACAGCGTAGCCAGGATTATAACCCTGTGGGGTCAAATACATAATTATCTAGTTATATAGGATTAATTATTGTAAAATTTCCATTGTTTTCTAGAATTTTGCAAAAATCTTCCCTTGTATTAAATAGTTTCCAAAAAAGTTGTGGGGTCAATTGACCCCACAGCTTGAACGTGGCTCCGCCACTGGCACCAGTGCATCGCCGCCCTTCACCATGCGTGTTCACACCATGCCCGGAACCCCTGGACCCCCATAGTCAAGGGTGGGCATGGGAACTTACTTGAGTTAGTTTCTGTTTTATAAACTTTTGTGGGTGCGTTGAAAACTCGTCGGGTGGATGTAACCTAGTGCATGTTGTTAATTGGGTAGATGTAACCTAATAATCAAAATTAAGCATATGGTGGATGGAACCATGTAACAGGTGGATAGAACCTGCATCGTTATAAATATTGCACATCTTTACTCTCTTTAATAAAATATATTTTGGTTAAAATGCTAAGTGATAGAAAAATTCTAATTACTGTAATTAAAAATGGTGCCTTTAAGCAAATAAAAGAACTGAATCATCTTTGTTAAACCCTACATGTATAATTATTGCATTCTGTGTGTTGGCTCGCAGAGCACTTGTCGGGATCCAGAATTACGATTCTGGAACCCTCTGTGTATACTGCACTAGTCCAGAATCACGCTAGTGCACACAGGGTTAACACAGGTAAATATCGATCCACACAAGCGATAAATAAAGTAAACGATTAGTTTGAATAACAAACAAGGGTTTTGACCTTATGGTCGAGTTTACACTTATTAAGCCACGCGAGGCTAATGATAAATAAAGCGGCGGAGCGGAAAACTCCAGCGTAGATCCCACCAATTCACCACAGGCAACCCACTGGGATCCAGACCTTAATGCACGATCAGCCTTCCACGAACTCCTCCTCGAAAGCAGGCGTAGACTCCTCCTCTTCTGTAGGTTTGGGCGCAAGTTTTACAACAAGCGTGAGTACACAACCGTACTATAAATCATACCACGAATGCAATGTATAGATGCGAGCTTATTCCAACGAAAAGGCTTCTGTGGTTCTTTTGCATAAAAGCAACATTTGCAATTGAATACGAATAATAGATTGAAAGCATAATTCAAACACAAATAGACAATATTAATTTAACAGTTGTTTCCACAAAGACACACAGCTAAACAGATTATTTCACATAGCCATATGATTAAGGTCACACAGCTCCCATCCCAACATTTTATGAAAACTACCCCTCATGTGAAATCCCCGAGCATGTCCATGACCATGACGCGCTATTCGAATAGATTGTTTAACACTCTGCAGAGGTTGTACACTTTACCCACAAGATACAACTAGTGTAGCAAGCACCAATCGTAACAAAACAGTTCGGGAACTTCATCTCAAACATTGACATTCCCAGTGTGCTTACAAACCGCTATACCAACTCACATAGAATTGGTATAACACACACCGCTGGACAGGGAAGACGAATCGTCCCGCGATGCAACCACCAAGTAGTCACACCTCCACCCTGTCACACAGCCTAACCTATCCACCTGAACATCAATGCCGAGAATCCATAACTTACTAAGTTAGGCCCGTCCTATACCAGGCATGTGGTCGTATAGTAAGGCTCAGTTCAATGGCGCACAAAGTTAAGTCCTTAATTGACCAAGGCAAGACTTCCATGTTCTAACTAAGTCACAAAGATTATCATTCCCATTACATAGACCACCATGTCACACAGTCTCCACCACTTGCCTTAGTCTAAATCCTTTACCACCCAGTTGGTTTTAGTGCAACACATGCCATCACGAAGTAATAACACATAGCACACAGTTTTACACGAAGTTCCATAGTCACTTAGTCATAATTAATATTTGCAACCTACATGTGATGATGACTCGTGGCATGGCTAAGCAATTGTACTCGCATCTAACCAACCCACGTTGGTGCTATAATAATACCAACTAGTAACCAATCTAGGGTGACAAGGAATTATGACATACAAGGCCAAGGTGTGATAACAATTTGGATAATAACTATGCCCAAAGCATTTAAATAAATAATTAAAGTAGAATGCAATAATTTAACACAAAGTAATTTGAAAACTGGGTTCAAGATGATCAAAGGTATGACTTGCCTTGGAAAAGGTCTATGTACTGGTCTTGATCTTGGGGTGCTCCTTCTTCCACAAAATTTCCGACGAAGCGAGCGTCTACTCATAAACGAGACACAAACAAACAAAACAAATAAATAACAGAGGCAAAACAAGCTCCAAAATTAAATAAAAATCTCAGATAAATAGAGCTTGAATTTAGACAAATTTAGAAATTTGAATGGGCTCAATCGGAGTTAGGATGCAAAAGTTATGAGCTCTGGAAGTTTGGAAATCTAAAAGAAACCCTAATTTTGATTTTCCAGAATTTCCGAATTATTTCTCTAAAGAAAAATCGGATTATTGCGCAATGCTGACGTCAGCTGAGGACGTTCGGACGGGGTGACAAACGGCCTGACATGTGGGACCCACATGTCCGTGAGATGGCTCACGGTAGACTAGGTCTCACCGAGCCTGGATCGAGGCCGGTGGACCCGGCAACGTGGCGGCGAGGATCTTGACACGGCGACACTGGCGCCACGCACGCACGATGCCGACGCCGCACCGGCGTGGGCGGCCACGTTGCCCATGCCGACAACGGCGGCTCTGGACCCGATGGTCGTCGGCGATCGGCTCGCGGCGAGGTGAGTGGTACCAACGTGTAGCCCTTGTTGTGCGAACCTCACGATGCAACTCCGGTGATCGGAGGGCGGTGGCGGCCGGGCGAGCTCGAGCGCGGAGGGCTTTATTGTCGGACGGCGGCTCGGTGATGTTACGCGGCGAGGACTCTGAGGTAGCCACGGCGTCATCAACTCGACGGTGCACTCGGTGGCGACGCGGCGACATCGGGCGGCGCGCAGCGAACGAAGAACGAGCGGCGGCAAACCCTAGAACTCCAATTGCGGCGGCGCTAAGGCTCGGAAGGAGATGAGGTGGCGGCTGCAGGTTGCGGAGGACCGTGCGGCTTCGGGTGCTATTTATAGGGGCTGGGGTGTCCGGAATAAGGAATCCCTAAATCGGGGATTTCTCGGTTGAAAACGGAAACGGGGATAGAGTTCGTTTCGATCCCGATTGAGAGTAGATACGGGCGCGGGAAGGTTAGAGATAGAGTTTGGCAAAGAAATCCGGAGGTTTTTAGTTAGGAAAGTCCGTTGTCGGACGAGGCTTCTAGAAGCTCCAATGGCGGACGGTGCCGACTCGGACTCGGGGAAGAAGCGGCGCGAGCAGCGACCTAACGTCAGCGGGCCCACACGTCGATGGCGAGGCGGCCACATACATGCAAGCGAGCGGGCTGGCGGGAGATGGGCCGGCACAGCGAAGGGAATGGGCCGAGTTAAGGAATTCGGCCCGAGACTATTTCTGAGATTTTAAATAGGTTTTCTAATTTAGAAAATACCAGAAATTCAAAAGGGCAATAGAAAATAGCAAATGAACTCAGAAAAATTCTAGAAAAATCTAGAAAATATATCTGAGCACATAGAACCCAAATAAAATAGTTTTGGCTATTGTTCCACTTGGGATTATTCACATTAAATGTTTTTGATTGTAAAGTCCAATATTAAGCTTTTGAAATTAAATTCAAATAAAATCCAAATGGTGAATTTTCTCCCTACTAACTATTAAAAGATTTTTAAGCTCTGAAAATTGGGATGTTACAGCACTGTTGTGTGTGCTCATTCTCGCTCCCTAAATCCCTTGAGCCCATGACCAAGGACACTACGCGTATTATGAGGATCCAAAAGTTGTTGGCAATGAAGACGGTGGAGAGTACTTTAGTCCCTAGTAGTCTATGTTAGTCTAGGTCTCATCTCAGTCTAGTTGGCTAAATCGGTGCTTGCGTGCATCAATATTAACCAAGTTTTTGGATAATATCGGTCACACACAGGTTTCTCCACTCGCTTGCTTGTGGCGAGATGTGCCTTACCTCTTTTGCTTCCGCTTTGATGTAATGTATCTATTTGGTCTAGTTGACCTTATTGTAAAACTTGACCCAATGCCGTCTACGTAAACTCTAATGTTTTGTAATTAATGTATGGTACGGTTTACATCCTATATGAAATAATTCAGCGATGTATCTGTAAGCACTATCTACTGATCCAGGAAATAGTGCAGTGGATTCAAATCTGGGTCTGACTGGAAAAAAAACTAAGTGGTTTGAGTGTTTGGTTGACGGAATTAATAGCCTCATCTAGGGTAGATTAGTCCATATCATTTGGTCATTCCATAATATAGCCCCATTGCTTGTCTTTCACTGTAATAACAACAGCGTGGAGTGGAACGATTGGTTATTGGTCAACTCCTTCCGTCCCTTAAACCAAACACAAAGGTTAACCATCAATATGTATGGCCATTACTAGATCAGCACATTATTCAAATTAACCAAACACCTCAACTGTAAAAACACACGAAGAACCCGTATTACGGCAAGAAGGTAGCAATCATCCATCCACAGTCAAAATATGAAGGCGCCTGGACATAGCCACATTTCAATCCATGTATATGACCCTCACCGCATCACTGACAAGAATTAGATTGTTTATTATGTAGCAGAGACCAGCGTAGGCAGCAGTAGTACTCTACTAGCCTACTAGCTAGCGTGTGCTAGCAGCTGGTAGGCAGTCACTCGGTGTTCTCGAGGGTGTTGCCGATGTCGATGACGAAGCGGTACCTGACGTCGGCCTTGGCGAGGCGCTCCATGGCCGTGTTCACGTAGTCCGCGGCGATCACCTCGATGTCCGCCGTCACGCCGTGCTTCGCCGCCAAGTCAATCATCTCCTGCGTGTCCCTCATGCCGCCTATGCCGCTCCCGGCCAGGGTATTGTTTCCTACATTACAAGATTCATCAGGTAAAGTATGCTTACTCATGTCACTCTCTCTCTCTCTCTCTCTCTCTCTCTCTCTCTCTCTCTCTCATCGAGCAACCCGCTGCCGCAAAAGCAACAACTCTGCGGCATGCTTCGATTGCAGGAGTAGAATGACAAATTTGAGAGATCAAATGATTGCTGCTAGCATGTCCCAAATGAAGATTTCATTCGTCAAATTATGCCATGCAAAGAGCTTGAGCAAGACATGTTTCTCTGCTAGGACTTACTTGCAACCAGAGCAAAGGCAGGGACCTCCAGGGGCTTCTCAGGCAAGCCGACCAGGATCATCTTGCCATTGGGCTTCAGCAGGCCGAAGAGAGGGGCAACGGGAATGTTTGCTGACACCGTGTTTATGATGCCATCCATGGTACCCATCGCAGCCTGCAGACAAGATCAAGAACGAAAACGTAAATTCGTCTTCTCCATTACAGAGAAACATGTGATTATTTGAGGACTTGGTTAGACCATCGAATGCCACGTTTATACCTTCATCTCCTCGGCGTTGGTGCTAACGACGAAGGCGTCGGCGCCGAGCCGATCCAGGGCCTCCTGCTTCTTCCCGGGCGACGAGCTGATAACCGTCACCTTCATCCCGAACGCCTTGGCGAACTTCACCGCGACGTGGCCGAGCCCTCCCAGGCCGAGCACGCCGACGTGCTTCCCCGGCGCGTTCAGCCCGTGGTACTTCATGGGGCTGTACACGGTGATGCCGGCGCACAGCAGCGGCGCGCCCTTGTCCAGCGGCATGGCCTCTGGGAAGCGGACCACGAAGCGCTCGTGCACGACCACCATGGTGGAGTAGCCGCCGTAGGTGACGGTGCCGTCGCGGTCGACGGAGTTGTAGGTGAAGATGGTGCCCGGGCAGTGGTTCTCGAAGCCCTCGTTGCAGCTCTCGCAGGACTGACACGAGTTCACCATGCACCCCACGCCGACCTTGTCTCCGGCCTTGAACTTGGTCACGTTCTTGCCGACCTCGGTGACCACGCCGGCGATCTCGTGCCTGCACCCATGCACATTTACAGGTTCGTTTCTTCAGAATTCAGGATGTAATATTGTTGAAACAACCTTGACTCAGTAAGGAGCAAGAAAGCATATTTACCCAGGAACGATGGGGTAGATGGCGTTCTTCCATTCATTCTTGATGCTGTGTAGATCAGAGTGGCAGATCCCACAGTACAGGATCTTTATCGCGACATCGTCGTCTCCCGTGCCCCTGCAGAATAGGAAGAAATCGTTATCCTTTTTCTTTTTTAAAGTTTAGGAAGAAAACGATATTATAAAAGCCAATTCAGCTCATATGTGAGTGCACACCAGTACCCCAATCACATGCCAATATCAAATCAAACTAATGACAAGTAAATCAGGCTCATCTATCAATTCATTGAGTGGTCATTCTAGCGAAGGGTCTAGTCTGTCATGCATGCAAACGATCTATCCTTTTCTCTGCTGAAGTTCATGCATATGCAGACCAATGTTTCCCACTCATTCAAGTAAAAGAAAAAAAGAAAAGAAAAGGCAAAAAAAAAAAGAGGGACAAACGACAGCAAACTGCAGTTTACGTTTCTCGCAATAATTTAATCAACAATCTGGTTCACAACTAAGTTGGAATATGTATGGCTACAATTCATATGTATGGATACAATTCATTCATTCCTTAGCCAAAACTCGAGCACGCCAAAATCAGAAGGGTGCAATTTTTCACCAACCAAAAACAGCCTTGCAAGACTTGCACGTCCGTTACAGATGATTTTGTTGGGTGTCGCCCATCCAAATTTGCCACCCGATCGATACACTGACAAGGAAAAGCAGCCAAATGTTTTGGCCAAATCCTTGTTAGATAGATAATTTATTGAACTGCCACGCCCGTTTGGTTTTTTTTTTTGACTCAGAAAACGATCTTCCAATTTCATCAACGAAATTGTTCAGGATTACAGATCGACACCAGGAGAAAGAAAATAGGCACAAACATACAGGCCCGTTTGGATCTGATTGCAGGATTTGCAGTACTTCCGGCGTGTGGAATTGCTATGAACTAAAATTTTTGCTAAATTTGTAAAGCCCTCAGTTGTAAATAAGAAAAGAAAAGAAAATCGATTCCAGCAACAGCCTAAGCCCTAAGGTGGCCTCTCCAAAAAACTGAAGTAGAATAGCTCCGTCCCTGGTATTGCCCTAGTATTAGTAAAAACCAACCGGATCGGACGGCGCAGAGCGCCGCCACGCTCTACGTCCCCGGATCCCACCCGTCCGTGCGTCCCCGCGCGCGCGTGCCCGTGCCACGCACTTATACTCGCACGACGGCGGCGGCGGCGGCGGCGGCTTCTTGATCTCGCACGCACGGACGGACAATACCCTGGATGCGAGAGCGCGAGATCCTTGGGGCCTAGGCCAAGAGGCTAGAGCATTCTAGAGCCCTGCGGAGAGGGATCGATAGGCGCGCGCGCGTGTATAAACGTACCTCCGGGTGAGGGCGAGCGGGGAGAGGTGGCCGGAGGCGTCGCGCGCCGCGAGCCCCACCGCCTTCGTCGTATGCTGCTGCTGCTCCGCCGCCGCCGTGGGAGCCATCGATCGAATCGGCCGGGATAGATCCGGATGCTTCTAGATGATGGAGGCGGTGCGTCCGTGTGTGCGTGCGCGCTCTGCTTCGATGAGGCGAGATGAGATGCGTCGGAGGCCGGGGGGCGTGGGCCGCATTTTATAGCCGAACCGCGTGTCGCTGCGAGGTGGGCCCCTGCTACGTGGGCGAGAGGGATTGGCGGTGACGTCAGTGCCCGCGAGCCCTCTGGAGCGGTGGAGGTGTGTGTGGTGCGCTCGCGGCTCCGCGATCGGAGAAGCGACGCGAGGATTCGATTCGATCCATTCGGTGGAGTGTGTACAGTAATATAATACATACCTGCCGTCAAATTAGAGTGTGGACCACTGTGTAACGGTGTTTTTTTGCGCGTGTGAGGTGTGGTGTAACGTTTCGAATGTTGTTTTTGAATTTTGTATCAATATGTCTATGAATATTGAAATTGGATACAGGAAGATAATATGTGCGGATTTATCTCGAAAGTACTTTCCTTTGTGTATAATATTACAATTTTACTCGATTTTACAATTATATTACGGTATGAAATTGATGATAAAAGTTACTTCTTTGTATAGACTGTGTTGACTTGCAGTGTTATTTTCCTCCGAAACATAACCTAGGACACGTTTTGGACACAAGAATTTTACGGAAAATAGCTCAATTCCAGGGGAAAAACTTGCTGCGTTTCGGTGGGTCCTTATTTCGTGAACGTGGGGAGTAGTATTTTATTTGTTAAGCGGTGGCATCGAAGACTGTTAATCATAAATGCTAGATGGGATCGAGAAGAGACCAGCAATTGAATTCCCATGGAGGGCAGATTAAGGTGGGAAGGGCTTTCCTCTGAATTAATCTAGCAAAACTTGATAGTACGAGTGGTCGCAACCGAGGCAGTGCGTACTTAAGTACTGCAGAGGCCCGTTCCTAATTGGTTTTCGCTGCCTTGCTCTAGAAATGTTGCAGGGGTTCACACCACACTAAAACCAATGGACATTGCACTGGTTCTCGTTGATGTACTAGTTCTCATCAAATGATCTTCTGCTTGTAACATTCTTAACTTTGTTTGAAGGACCGTGCAACATCTTGAACTATGAAACCAATCATTTGACCCGTAAACTTTGCAATTCAGTTCAAATAACACAACAACCCAGTTTTGCATGATGACATTGCCTATGTGGCACGATAAGTATGCAGTTTTGCCACTTGGGATACACGTTGACCAAATTTAGGTGAATGATAGGTAAAGCCCACATGTGCTACTCTCTAAAACTGAAAGTGTGAATTGTTTGGGAGAATCACGTGATACGCTTTGCATTGATCACTTGAGAATATATAGTACAATACAAGGGATAATGCATAACGGGAAGATAAGATTACATGCCAAAGATAAGACAAATATATATGGAATTAGTTGTAATCTCTTGGAGATCAATCCAGAGCGCCGTAATCTCCTCTCCCTACGGCGTGACCGCTTTGGTCTCTTGATCCGGACGGGATGCATGCATGAGATATGCGCGTATACATCTAACACTCCCCCCGCAGTCTGATCGGCAGGTAAACGAACGCTCAGATTGGACCGAAAGTCGAGGAACACCACCATAGGTAGTCCTTTGGTGAAGATATCGGCATACTGAGATGCTGACGGAACCTGAAGTACATGAACATCTCCTAAGGCCACCCGCTCACGAACAAAGCGTAGATCGATCTCAACATGCTTCGTGCGCTGATGCTGCACCAGATTAGTTAAGAGATAACAATGCTAATGTTATCACAGTACACGACGGTAGCCCTTTGAAGTGGCTGATGAAGCTCATGCAAAAGTTGGCGTAGCCAGCATGATTCGGCGATAGCATTGGCGACAACACGACATTCCGCTTCGGCACTGGAACAAGACACTGTGTTGTAGCTCAGATGACCATGAAATGAGGTTATCACCAAGGAAAACAACGTAGCCCGAAGTAAACTTGCAAGTGTGGGGGGCAACCCGCCCAATTGGCGTTGGAGTATGCTGTGAGGAAGCTGGGAGAGGTGCGCTGCACCCGAAGACCATAGTGCAAAGTAGCCTTGAGATAGCGGAGAATCCGCTCAATCAAATTAAAGTGCATCTCATGAAGATCATGAATATGTAAACAAACTTGCTGAAAGCCATATGCGATATCCGGGAGAGTAAAAGTAAGGTACTGCAAGGCACCGACGAGACTACGGTAATGAGTGGGAGATGAGACCAACGGACCGGCAGAGAAAGATAATTTTGAGTTGGTGTCAATGGGAGTAGAACAAGGTTTGCAATTAGACATACCGTCTCCGTTAAGTATGTATGAGATATACTAACTCTGGGAAATGAGCATGCCATGAGCATCACGCTTGACTGAAATCCCAAGAAAAAATGCAGCGCACTGAGGTCCGTCATGGCGAACTTGTGCTAGAGAGAGGAGATCGTCCAGCTAAGAAGTGAAGGAAAGGAAGCCATGAGAACAATATCGCCAACATAGACAAGAAGATAGGCAATATCAGTTCTATGATGAAAAACAAAAAGGGAGGTGTATTGTTTGGGAGAATCACACGATACGTTTTGCATTGATCACTTGAGAATATATAGAACAATACAAGGGATAATGCATAACGGAAAGATAAGAGAAAAAATCTATTTGGAATTAGTTGTAATCTCTTGGAGATCAATCCGGAGCACCGTGATCTCATCTCCCTGTGGCGTGACCGCCTTGGTCTCTTGATTCGGACGGGATACGTGGATGAGATATGGACGTATACGTCTAACAAAAACAAAGAAGAGAGCTATAGAGCGGTGGCCATGGAAACGCGTCTGGGAGCTCGGTGCGGGAGAAGCCCCCGTGGACCCCACCTACCATTGACCGAACTTGGTCAGCGTGTCATGGTATATGTCAAAATTGTGCACTCATTGTGCCATGCGTGCAATACCACCCTGTGAAACCAGGTCAGGGCGTTATTTGAGCTGGATTGCGAAGTTCAGGGGTTAAATATCTGGTTTCATAGTTCGGGTGCTGGATGAACTTTTGAGCAAAGTTTGGGTGTTATATGGATTTTTTTTCCAATGATCAATAGTCAGACGCATTGCACACATGACGCACGCATGGTCGATAGATCGAGAGGGACATCAAGCAAATGATCGAAGCTCGATCGGACGCATGTGAGAGATTGACATAAAGGCACATCGACATTGCAAGTATTTATTGGCCAGGTTTGATGGCTCGATGTCGGCCGACCAGGGTTGCTATTCGTTCACACGTACACTTTTGGTCGGAAAGGATGGAGACGCTAGCAGGCTACATGTTGTCGCCAGCCATACAGATTAGCTAGAGAGTCATGACACTGCGGCCTAAGGTCATGTATAATGGGTTTACATTAGCCGTTTATAGTATCTGCCGCGTAGGATTTTAGCTGATGTAGAGGAAAGAAAATAAAGAAAGAGAAAGGTGTTGTCTATAATTCCATAGCCGGCTGTATCACCAAAACCAAAAAGCTATCAATGACTGATCTCCCATTGTATCAATGTCGTAGACAGAGCCGTCTGCATCAAAGAAATTTTGGTTGGCCTTCCGATCCTATGCGCACTCCCTCTTCTCTCTCTCTCTCTCTATCCAACACGAAAAGCTTTTCTTCTCCACTGTGTGCGAAAGGCAGCCGTCTTCCCCCTTTTTTTTCTCCGCTCGCCAAAAATTCCCGAATCCCTCGCGTGCTCTCCGCTCCCAATCCCTTGGCGCTCTCCGCTCCCAATCCCTCGCGCGCGTAGCCAGCAGACAATCCATTCGCATGCCCTGCCAAATCCCCTCTAAATCCTTGCCCCCTCCAACTATCCCTGTTCCCTGCTGTTGTTGGTTCCGCATCGCCGACCATCACCTCGGTGGAATCAACGATGCCTCGTGGGAGAAAGACAATCTTTTTGCTGCCGCCGCCGCCACCACCACGGTCGCCACCGGGATCGCAGCCAAACACTTCTACGAAGCTTGGGAGCGACGGCGCCCACGCCAGTGCCGGGGTTTGGTGGGAGGGCACATCCACCAGTAGCCCAGCCGTGTCCTCACCTCATGTGTTCCACACAGACAAGGCGTCAGACCATGCCGCGGTGACCGAGTTCTCATCCCCGATTGCAGATCCACAGAGCTGGTACGTGTGCTCTTCCCGATTCCTATTATGTACATTAGCAATAAATTTGTTGTTGAGGACATCAGTTCTTTGAGTTATTGTTACTGCAATTGTATGAGTTGTGCCACTTGATTGGATTTGCGGTTCATTTTTGTATTATGTACATTAGCCAGAGATTCTTTGTCTGTTTATTTGTTCAAGTAGCCTAGGTACTAAAAATGAATTGCAGATTGGTAATTTGGTGGTTATCTTCTATATATACTATAATTTTTTATAATTTCTTGTTGCATCTTTGAGCTATTTAAATTTTGTGATTTACACATTGAATTGTTGCATGCATCAGTGAATCTTTGCAGTTACCTTTTTCACTTTTTTTTAGGTCTAGATGGATTATCATTTGCCATTGATAATTTTTGGTTAGTGTGTACGTTCAGCACTTATTTATTTACATTCAGCACTTATTTTTAACTTGGCTGTGACCTTAATTTTTAACATTCGGCTCTTATTCATCACTTATTGACATTCAACACTTATAATCTATAGTTACATTCAGCGCTTATTTATTTTTAACTAGGTTGTGACCTTTTTCACTTGTTTTTTAGGTCTAGATGTATTATCATTTGCCATTGATAATTTTTGGATAGTGCATACATTCAGCACTTATTTTTAATTTGGCTGTGACCTTAATTTTTAACATTCAGCACTTATAATCTATAATATATAGTTACATTTAGCGCTTATTTATTTTTAACTAGGCGGTCTATAGGAATTGTGTGAGAACCCGCGTATTTAGCTAATCTTTTTTTTCTGTAATCGGCTTTTAGTAGTAATTAATCCCGTCTTAGCGGTAAGTTAGCGAGAGTGTTGCGATCATCGTTAAGCCTTTAATTGTCGTGTTTCATTTCGTGAGCAGCGCATCATTGCATTCATCAGTGCACAGTAGCATCAATCATAATTAGATTGCACCTTCCATTTGCATTAGATAATTAAGTCAATTGTAAGCATTGCAATAGAAGTGCATCATCATCTCATATCATCTAGTGTTGTTTAAATAGTTACATCTTAGATTGGTTTACAAGGCAATAAAAAGAGTACATCTTGCATTGCATATCGTCGAGCCCTCCTTGTATCCTTGTTCTTCGATCGCCGACCCATCAAACCCCGGTGTCGTCCTTGTCATCCAAGAAACCTGCACGCATACCACTCTCCGCTAGTGTTGTTAGACAGAAGCAAGTCGCCGGATTATTAAAGTAAAGATTGTCGTCAGTCTCCCGAAGTGCAGCGGAATACTCGGAGCAACCTGAGTAGTCGGTCCCTAGACCATCAAGACACCCAGACCAATCGGAGTTAGTCGGCTCCTTGATCGCCAAGATATCCGGACCACCCGAGGTCCTTCGATACCTGTCACTTCTATGGGCCTCATCATCCGGTAATATTAGAATCGATACCCACATTTTGCCGACCTACCTCAGTCAATATCTGAAAACCAATCCAAAGCCCACTTTTGGACCCAAGGTCCTTAGGCCATAGCAGTAGGAGCATCATTTGGACCGGAGATCCATCAGCATTTTCAGCCAACAGTGGAATCAGAGAGAGACAGGGAGATTAGAGCAATCCCAAAATATCAATCACAAGAGAGCATAAAGGATAAGGGAAAGAGGCGTAGTGGTCTTTGACCAGCCACAAGGGAAACCACAGTCAAGGGATTAGAGCAACCGAAGTTAGCCTCCACAGCAATGCATCTCCCCTGATAAAGCGCCCCTATACTCCCCACTACTTCCCTCAAAGTCTCATACAAAGCCAACACAGGGCAACACAGCAGAACCAAAGCAAAACAGCCAAGGGCAGCAAGGCATGAGGGGGGCATAGAGGGAATGCACAGGGCCAAAGGAAGCCACAGCTACCAACCACAAGGGCATAGTGGTCAGTAGCATGGCAAGAGTTGAACCAGCCGAAATGCATTCCCCCTGGGAGAAGCTCTTATCCCCTCATTGCCTCTCATAGTCTCACACAAGCAACCTCATCCACAGAACTGAGCCACCACCTGGAGCAAAGCACAGGCCAGCCTTCTCAAGCTTATCCCTCCCCAGCCGAAACATCCCCCCCCCTACCTGAGGCTTCTGCTCACAAAAGCCACCCAGCACAAGCCATTCTCACAAGCACAAGATAAGGTCAACAGAGGGCTCAAGCTCATCCACACAAAGTATAGAACCCCAGGAGGTTCACTGCCCAAATCAAGAGCCAGCAGTAAGCCAAGCCTCCCACTGCCATCCTCAAGGTCAAACCACCGCAAGACACCAAGGGCGTGAGCAAGCAAAGCCAACAAGACTAACACCCCACCTCCCATCGCCACCAAAGACCTCCATCCATAAACCCACCATGGAGTAGTAGTAAGAAGAAGGAGAGGAGCATAGGTGAAGGGGAAGATCGGGGGAGCCAGGCGGCAAGAAGCCAGAAGGCAAGGAGCATAGGAAGAAGGGCGACAGCGGCGACGGCTTCGAACCATCGACAACCACCTGAACTCCACGTCAACCAGCGTCGCCAGGCATCAAGCAGCCAGGAGGAGGGCCAAGCTCAGATGCTACATCATCACAGCCTGCAAGCCACCCACCGCAACGGAGAAGAAGGGAGCACCAGCACGAGGCCGGCACTGCTACCCTCTTCCCCCAATCCCAGAACCCACAGGAGGTAACCCTAGATATGCATCAGTATCCTCTACTCGTCCACACAAGGACACATCACAGTAGCATCAACATTCAGCCCTCAGCATATTTCAGTTCATCTTATCACAGGGCACATCCCACAATAGCATCCACAGCTCTCAGCATCATCATCACAGAGTAGGGAGCAAGGTAGAGGAAGGGGGAAGTCTTTACCTCAGTGTGAACCACGGCCAAAACCCCACCATAACAGCAACTCACCCCATCACCTCCCTGCATGCTTGAACATCTGTGAACCCACCTTCATAGCAAGCATGATTCATAAAGTATGCATCAATATCAACAAATCAATATAGCACCCGCATGTAAAAACTGAAATAAAATCAAAGTATTAAAAAGGGGGAGAGTAGAGAAGCAGGAGCGAGCTAGGGAGAGGCGCGGGCGCAGGCGGCGCTGGCGGCAAAGACCGAGTGGCGGCTGGGGCGCCGGGATCGGGCCTAGTGCCGGCGGCCGAGGTCGGCCGGCAGGCGCGCGGCGGCGAGAGGAGCCGCAAGCATGAGGCGACCGAGAGACGAGCCGAGCTGGAGGGTAGAGGCGTCGGGGTAGAGCGGCGCTAGACCAGACGGAGGGGGCGAGCACGGGCGGCGGCGCTAGGCACCTGGCCGGCCGGAGGGAGGCGGACGCCGGCAGCAAGAAGGGGAATGAGGAGATGGGGAAGGGATAAGAAACAGCAGCCGAGGGAGGGGAGTTCAGCTGGGAGTGGGGTTAAGAGAGGAGGTAAGGAGAGAGAGAGAGAGATTAGGGTTAGGTGAGGAGAGAGGTAATTAGGGGAATTAGGGTTAGAAGATTAGGGGCTAGATTAGGGAATTGGATGTTTTTGGTGGGGTACCAGGATGATTGGGGATCGCTCTGGTTGAGTTGGTTTAGCTAGCGGTGGTAGTTCCTCGGATTGAGTGGCGGTAGGTTCCGCTGGTCGAGCGGCGGTAATACCACGTGTTGATCAGCGACAACATCGCGTGTAGAGCGTCTTGTTGGGGAATGCTAACTTAGTAGCGATCTCGAAGAGTTTTATTTAAATTAAACTGTGCTAACATTTAGAAAGCCACTAACTTATGTATCCATAGTATCATCTCAAAATCAAATATGTATTTCTTTATATTATTATTCGTGGCCGATTGCTACTAAGACGATCCAAAGATCGACGGAACAAATGAGCGAATTTCACAAGACCAACCTTATCTACAACTTTGAAGGCAAGCGATTCTCTTGAACATGAATCTAGCTATTTTAATTGTAAACTGTATATTACTATATCATATACATATTGCATCAAAACTATTTCTCAAAACTCAAAACATTTATTGATGATGAAAGAAAGGAAATGATACGATGAGTAATGAATGAGAGAAAGATGATGTAATATTATGGCTGGTAAAGGGGGCCCGGGGCAAGGATGAAAGAGGGCAAGAGGTGGGACCCCTTTACATATGGTTAGAATATAAGGACCAACAAAACTCTTACTCGGTCAGATGCCGTATTTGAGTACCAACCATTTTCCCGTTTCGGCGGGCAGAAAATGCTACCATGTTACGTGATTATTCTCTCCACAACGGGTAAGTAATATTGCATGGGTTGAGTTAGGGAAGATCCCAGAACGGTATTCAAAGTCCAGAAATAGGGGAATCCTAGGCGCTATAATAGCGCATCGTGGAGTGTTGGGTTAGCATCCCAACCAACATTATTGGAACTCGGTGGAGGACTGGGTGCGCTCAGGACACCGACGGAAGACAGTGGGTGGAGACTTAATCACGTAACCTGGAAAACGTTCTGTATTCTGAACTCGAAGTCGCATCAAAGGAAATGCGATGGACCTAGCTCAAAGAGAGCTCAGAATAGCTATGGGTAAAGTGGTACAAGCCTGTGCAGTGCTATATCAAATCATGAATTCATGCCAGTCTCTTGGATTGGAGTCTACGGGAACCGCTAGGGGTCTTTCTTCTCTTCGAGTGACTAGTAGTCTTTTCTGAATTAAAATTTGCCACCTATTGTTTTAGTGAGTTATTTTCAGAAGCAGAGATGAGTTAGAAAATGAAGAAAAGAACAGAGATGAGTCATACAGTGCATTTTGCTATTAATGCTTGCTGAGTACATTCATTTGTACTCAACCTTGCTAGTATTCTCCTTTGTTGATCCTAGTCCGACCGGGAACTATCCCGCGTGGGACGAAGGACTTGCAGGTACTGATGAAGCTGCACGAGGCAAGAGCGTTGACTTTGAAGACTAGAGTGAGATGGGCAGCTGATTTGGCGCTAGGGACGAATTGAAGACCGATGGAGTAAAGGAAGGCAGACGAAGGGACGTAGTCCCATTGTGCCATTATAAATTACTATGTAAGAACCTTAGCCTTATGTGGCTAACTGGAATAGAAAGTACAGTTTCTATTTTATTGTTCTGCTACGTTAACTCTGGTAAGGGCTTACTATTCGTTGGAGCAGTGTTCTACTGAGCAAACGAATAGTAATCCGTATGCCTAAGTGTGATTACCCCTAGGGTAATGACACGGGGCGCCGCAAATTGTCGTTACATTCAGCGCTTATTTATTTGCATTCAGCGCTTATTTATAATCTATAATCTATAGGAATTGCCGTTACAATTCAGTTGTTATGTATAACATAGGATGGAATATCATTTGCTATTGATAATTTTTACATGCCTTTTTTTAGGGAAAAGGATTATCGGCCGACTAATGGATTCCTAAATTATTTACAAAATTCATCTAGTTTCCCTTTCCCACAACATGCTTCTCATCAGCCCCTCATGTCACAAAATTCATCCAACTTGTGTCATTCTTCATAATATGATTGTTGAAGATGAATGAGAATTGGTCACTGCTTCTTTGGACTTGAACGAGATATCGGGGACCTAAGAAATGTGGTATCGCTATCGGAACAAATAAATTGTTTAGGCCTATTTAAGTTACATATTATTTTTTATTCTCTTTATTATGTACTAGTTCCCTACGAATTTACTTCCATATTAATGTATTCGAATTATCATATCATACAAATTATCATTATTTATCTATTTCAGCCATATTTATTTTATTTTAATCATGTATCCGAAATAAAAAATAAAGCAACACAAGTAGTCCACAAAGATGAAAATTAGAGTTGATCACCACATTTCTTAGGTCCATGAAAGCATTAAAAGATTGTGTGATCTATAAAGCCAAACAAAAAGACAACCCATTGTATGAGATGTCTTTAGTGCTATCTACAGGTGACATGGAGAGTTGCTACAGACAACAGCTGTCTGTAAGGGCATGTACAATGGTATAGACAACTGTTGTCTATAGTGTCTCTCCATGTCATCTATAGACGCACTAAAGACAGTTTCTACAATAGATTATCTTTTTATATGTATATAGACAACTCCATATACAATATGTCTTGTTTCTCGTGTTGCAGTCGAGTACTGCATGAGAGACGACCTAATTCTGTAATACCTCAAATTCCAATTAGAGAGAATATTATTCGGGAGAGGGAAATTTATTCAATATCGAATGCAACAAAGTTTAGAGATGAAAATAAGTTCAAAATTCAGATTTTTGAGAGAGTTTTGGGCCGCCAACCCACAGTTGCAGAGGAAAGAGCTGGCTTTAGAGGCACATGGCCCATGGAAGGATGGTAGCCCACTTGAAGGAAAGGAAGGGGGGGATCAAGCCACAAACCCTAGTCTGCTACGGTATTCCCGTACTGCTACAGTGTCGTCGCCCCTGCTACAGTGCCCAGCTGCTACAGTATCCACGCCCTTGGCCGTCACTACAATCTCCGGTGTTTCCCCTGCATATTGGCCGACCATAAGGAAGAGGAAGGAAGAAGGAGGAGAGGAGAGGTTGTCCTTGCGGGGTTTGATCAGCGTAACACGCATCTCCAAGGGTATCAATTCGTTTCCCCGCTGTTTTGATGATGTTTAGATGTGAAATTGGATTAGTTTGATTGGATCGAGTTCGTCCTGTTGTGGATTCAATTCTGTCCAGTGGATTGCGTGGTCAGTTTCAGGTTCTTAGAGGCCGAATTAGAAGTTTTGATTTCCTATAGATATTTAGATAATATTCTTAGCTTTCGGTGGCCACTAAGAACACCTGATTCCAACATACGGATCAAAAGTTATGATCGTTTTAGTTTCTGCTGTCCAGAATTCTGACGAGATCTACCTATCAAGTTGTCTCCTAAAATATGATTATGATAATGGAAGATTCAGGGTTTTCACCCAAATAGGTTATTGTAGAGAATTTTATAACCTTTTCATATTGGTAAAGAACGCTTTAATCGGAGTTATGGAACAAAAGTTATGATATGTTCTTTGCAGCTGTTTTTCTGGGTTAGGCAGATTCTGTTCTGTATCTTCATCTGCCTGTTACCAAATTAATTTGGCCGAATCGGGAGATCTTGTCAACTAGAATATTGTATATTTGTTCGTTGAGAATTATTAGAAACTAGGCTCATCTTGTTCTGAGTTTCAGATCATTAGATATGAATTTTACCGTGCTGCTGTCCAGTTTCGGTTTAAGACTGGGATGTCTGTTTTCAGAATAGGTCTTCTAGTTAAATCTTGAGGTACCGGGAAAGCGTTGTAGAATGTTGTTAAGTCGTGTCGTGTACCATGTTGTTCTTATTTCGTTTATTTAATTATTTAGGTAGCGAGGCTTCGGGTTTGGGAGCACCATCGTTGCCTGCTAACGCATCGCAACGCGGAAGGCAAGTACTTTGATAATCTTACCAAATGTGATTTATGAATGCTTGAATGTTTGTGTTGCGATTTCTTATGTTACATGAGAAGGTTCAATGTTTAGATTCTTTCATTTGTGATATTCCCATACCTAGAGATGATGATATTCTTTATTCAATAATTCATTTCATGCATCCATTATTCATGTTGCATCCACAAGAGTGGATTGTAAGTCCCACCATTCCAATGTGGGTAAATTTGGACATTATCATGTCCCGTCCACGGGAGTGGATAGAAAGACCCATCAATTCCAGTATGGGCACGTAAGACCTATCAATTCCAGTATGGGCAGATTTGGACACCCGTATTAAACGTTCTTCATACGGGACTTGGATCCCCGCATTTTGTTAAATACGGGTTTAAATGAACACCGACGGGTGTGTCACTAGCTATACCGCTATAAGCACATGTGCAGTCCTTCTAATTCACTAATTCCATTCATTCCATACATTCATATATTCATTCAATGTATGTTCACATTCTATGAAGAGGTTTTCTTGTTCATAACTGATGTATGTTCAGTTATTCAATGTGCTTGCTGAGTCTCAGACTCACTCTTGCTTTGTTTATTTATTTTTAGGTGATCGTTGGTGATGATTCTTTTGGGAGGGAGTAGACACGCACTACTTATTCACTTCACCTTACACCAGTTTCAATAAAAGAACTTGATTCTGTTTTTCATTCATTAAGTGATGGACTGTAATAGATAAACTTAGATGTGGATGGTATCTTTCTCTACGTTAAGGTTGTTTAAATAACTGCTTATGTTCCATGATCATTCGTTTGATATGATTATCTTAGTGGATTCAGTAGACTTAAATAATTGGAATTTGTGAACTGTTGTCGGATTCAGTTTTTAATTCCTGCTTAGGCTCTAAAAGATGTTGAACTTTTTATATTAGTTGATGAATTATTGTTGAAGTTCTTCTGCAGTATTGTTGTGTGTTAGGCCTTTAGGTAGCATTTTGGCTTCCGAATAGCCAGGGTGTTACAAATTCTCTATGCTCCCTCTCTCTCATCCACATCATCTCGTGTCCTACATGTTAAGGCTTACAAATAACTGAAGTCAAACCATTGTACATGCTCCGAGGTCCATGATTTCTGGCCACAGTTTATTCCATTTAATTTTGTACCGGTATTTATGTGGAGTATTTGGGACGCGCGAGAATTTTACAAGAATTTTCCATGCTATAAACAGGACCTTGAAGAGGCAATAAAAACAGGCGATGCGTCATAGTGATAACAATCGTACTCGAGGCCTTTTGCCTTGTATTCATATTTCAAGATTATGGATACATATTGTTCAACTTAGCATCAGTATGCGTGTGGGAAAACAAAAGTAAGAAGTGTTTACTGACTACATATATGCAAAAATGAACCAAATTAATCTGTACCATCCAACCAAATTGATCCACGCAGATGCATGATGCACGGTCATAACCATGCATGGCGGCGACAGCTAGCCGGTGGCCCAACCGTAAACAACCTTGCAAGATTTGCATGTCTATTACAGATGATTCTGTTGGGTGTCAATTGTTGTCTTGAAATAACCAGCACTTCTCCAGGACCAGAGCTCTTCTTTGATCATCCAAAAGACCACCTCTGGCTGTGTTAGAACTGGATTTCTGAATCCGAACCCTCTGTGTATTTCTGCACCATTCCCAGATCAGTAGCTAGTGCACACAGTGGAAACAGCGTCAATAACAAGTTCGAATAACAGAAAACATTAATAAACAACTGAGTACCAGCCTTAATGCCGTTTAATACAAAAGTGGTCAAAAGACCTTAAGTCTTACAGTAGCAGAAATAGCAAATGATAAACTCCAAGTGGTGACCCATCAAATTGCCCACCAGCATTTGACTGGGGAGCGCAACCTAGTACTCCGAGTGCCCTTCATAAAAACCACAGGCAAAGAAGTCATAATCCTCCTCCATGTCGTTAAAGGCTTTTGAGATTTAATTTGAGTGTAGCACATGGGTACATAAAGTACTTTACAAGTCTTGAAAAAAATGCATATACATAGCTTTAACAAATATGGCTTATATGGTTCTTTTGCACAAAACAATATTTTAAGCTTCAACGATTTTCATAAAGCACATTAAAAAGTAGTTTGACAAATAAATTAATTGTATCACTAGTAGAGGTTCTAGCTACCAACCACTAGCATCAAGGCTCTAGCCGCCAAGGTTCAAAGATAGGGCTCTAGCTGCCAGAAAAACTACCTGAGAGTCCCAACCGCTCCTAGGATCCCAAAAATTTTCTTTTAAAATCAAAACAAAAATCTACCAAGTGAAAACGCACTTTGCCTGCCCTTGACTGTGGGCACGGCTATTCAAATAGTTTTACACTCTGCAGAGGTTGTACAACTTGACCCACACGAGATAATCAACTTATAATGTCCGTCTAACACACTTCTGAAGGTGTGTGACTAAGTGATTATCACAAGGCTTTTACAATACTTTATCCTTACATTAGCCCACCCGATGAGCTTAACCCTAAGTCATGGATGTCATTTACCATCGACCCGGAGCTCACCGTTGTGGGGGATAACCTGCCCAGACATGGACGTCAATTGCCATCGCCCGACACAAGCCCCAACAGACATGGAAGTCCTTTACCATCGTCTGCATGACCCAAAATACGGAAGTACCGTTACCATATTCTGCACCTCTCAAGATATGAAAGTACGGTCAACATAATCAAGAGATCACCTACCAACTACAACCTGCGAGCTTAATGCTTAGACTTGCTAAATTAGTTGGCCAGGTCCTTCCCATTTAGAACATGTGATTGTATGGTATTACTTAGTTTAGATAGTCACAAGCATCGGTCCTTAATATGACTTGGGCAGAACTTACCACAATACAATTTCTCGTGCTCTAGCTGCATCTGCCTGAACTTACCATCTGCCTAAATCTAAACAGATTTTCACCATTTTATTTTATTTTGAAAACCAACAGTAATACCTATTGCCATATATTTCTCAAACTGATTTTCATAAATGGTATTAATAATTCCCACCCATAAGATAAACATGATCGATAAAGCTTGTCTAAGTAGCTCTATCGTTTTATATTAATCCATCAATAATGTATTTGTATAATTCAACAATAATATATTCCTATAATCCAACAATGATATAATCCGATAGTGATGTATTCCAATCATCCAACAATGATATTTATTTATAATCCAACAATGATATTTATCAACAATCCAACAAAGATATATTCCGATTATCCAGCAAAGATATAATCTGATAATGATGCATTCCAATCATCTATGATATTTATCTATAATCCAACAATGATATTTATCTATAATCCAACAAAGATATATTCCTATTATCCAACAAAGATATAATCCGATAATGATGTATTCCAATCATCCAACAATTATATTTATCTATAATCCTACAATGATATTTATCTACAATCCAACAAAGATATATTCATATTATCCAACAAAGATATAATCCGATAATGATGTATTCCAATCATCCAACAATGATATTTATCTATAATCCCACAATGATATTTATCTATTATCCAACAAAGATATAATCCGATAATGATGTATTCCAATCATCCAACAATGATATATTGTATAATCCAACAACAAAGTAATCTGGTGATGATGTATTCTAATAATCCAACAATGATATATTTATATAATCTATCAATCACTTACTATAATCAATTTAATTCAACTAAAATTGGTTTAGATCTAATCTCTCCTTTCGATCCCAAACAATCAAATCAGTGCTTCATGTTAGGCACTTTCATGATATAATTGGTTCCACCAAGTTAACTTTATATTCGTTCTCAACTATCTATATAATCCACAAAGATGTCTTTCTTCATTGTATTTATCTAATTCTACAATATTATATTCCCATTATCTGACAATAATGTAGTCATTACTGAGGATTTTATGTACTAGGGCGACAATGATTCAAGGTTAACAACATCAAATGGAGGCATTAGCAAAGTTAGGTTTAACTAACAACCTAAGATTTAAACTTATCATTTTAACTAATTTAAATTAAATTTTACAAGAAAGAAAAGAAATTTTGGGAAAACATAAAAGAAATTAAATAAACTGAAATTCCAAGCAATAACAAAAGAACTCGGAGAAATCCAAAAAAACCAAAAAAAATCAAATTTCAAATTAATTAAAGTTTGATTTATTCATATTGAATTGTTTTAATTTTATAAAATTTCAATTTAAGCTTTAAACAAATCAAGAAAATTCAACTGGTTCCTTTTATTTTGAAAATTTCAAAAAAAAAACCCAAAAATTGGGATGTTACAGCCATGCACCTGAATAAGAGAAAATTCACAATATCCCTACTACAGAGAAGGCTATGTTGGATGCCTCATTACAGACAGTTTCCCAGAATCTGTCAGTGTTGTAATTATCACAGATGATTTTACAAGAGCGATTGTCTTTGTTACTAGCGATGGCTAGAACCGTCTGTGATATGTAATTATCACAGACGGTTTTTGATAAGAACTGTCTGTGATAATGGCAGACATCACAGATGATTTTTAATTAGATACGTCTGTGATAATTTATAGACGGTTCTTAACATGAACCGTTTGTGATAATTTTGTATCACAAACGGTTTGTGGTTGAAAGTGTTTGTGATATGTATCTCTTAAACACATCAATGCCGCTTCGGCTCCCCGATGTGTCTCTTCATCTCACGCATCGAATTTATTTCTTGTTTTATAAAAATGATCATCCACCACCGAAGATGGATCCCCACATCGCTCTACTCTCAAGCACAAATGAATATAATTTTAAAGAAATGGCTCCCTACTCTTTTTCCTTGTTGCCGGCATTGATGGCCTACCTGGCCATCCTGTATGAGCACCTCTCTGGTTGTATGCTAGCGGATACTACAGAAGGACACTGTGCTAACAGTGTCCTTCCTCCTCTGTCAGAGGTTATGCTGGGGCATGTGATGACGATGTTCCGCCGTCTAGACGACCTCCTCGGCTTCCAGCAAGCTAACCTCACCATTGACGTAGTCCTCCAGAATGACGTTGCACGTCACCAAGAGGATTACCGTCACTTTGACTACTACATCGAGGCAGCGAACGACTGAGTCTACCATGCTGAGACCCCTAGAGCAAGAGAAGAGAGCCTATGGGCACAATTCGACTTAATTCTTTGGTCGAAGCGTCTTTAGGCAACTCTCGAACGATCGCATCAACAGTTGGACATGTTTCGGGCTACCTGCGCTAATCTTGAACCCTCCGATGCCGATGACGTTGCCTTTCAAGTTTTTAATACGGAGATAGCAAGCTACTTGGGCCGCTAGAAGAACTTGATCTTTTTTTCTTCTAATTAGTAGTTTGGTTCTTGAACCCTCCGCTAGGGTGAATGCGGCTGCTGGCTTTGGGGCGTTTGGTGAAATGAAAGCATACCGCAGATCTGCAAGTGTGCTTGTAGATCTATTTGTTCCTGGCGATCTAAGGTTAGTATTTGCTTCTAATTAGTAGTTTGCTCCAGTTTAAGAATAGGTTTCACTACTCCTAGTCTACTTCAATATATTCTTGCTTGATATATATTGCTTCATGAATAGTACATAGCTAGCTACTTTAGATGACAATTTAAGGTGAATGATATGTGTTAGTGTAATGGCTAGCTAACTAGCTATAGGAGCATTAATCTAATTTAATACTAATTTGTTACATGCGTAGCGTAGATGGACCGAAGCTGGATGTACGTTGAGAATCATATGAGTGAAGAGTACACTGATGGTGTGTCTGCTTTTAGAAGAGCTGCCGAGCAAGATATGTTGAAGAATGGGATGAAATTTATGTATTGTCTATGTATTAATTGCGATAATTTGAAGATATTTACCAACTCAGCGCAGATCGAAGTACACTTGATTCGACGTGGTTTCAAAAGGGGGTATACATGTTGAACCAGTCACGGTGAATAGCAGATTATACGGAAAGGTAGTAACATCGTAGAGGGAGACAACGATATGCCAGATGTGGATTGTGCTTTCGATGAAGATAGGTCGCGCGATGACAATTTAGATCAGATGCTATGCGATGCAGAAAGGAACTATAGTGAGAGAGAGTTTGGTAAATTCGAGGGCTTGTGGAGGACTTGGAGAAACTTTTGTTCCTGGGTTGCAAGCCGAAATACACAAGGTTGTCATCCATGCTTGAACTGCTGAAATTGAAGGCAAGCAATTGTTGGTCGGACAAGAGTTTCATGACGTTGTTAAGTCTCCTAGCGGACATCCTTCCAGATGGAAACATGTTGTACAGAACCACCTATCAAGCCAAAAAGGTTCTTTGTCCATTAGGAATGGAAGTAGAAAGAATACATGTATATCTGGACGATTGTATCCTCTACCGTAAAGTGTATACAAACATGCATATATATCTGGTGTGCAAAGCATCCCGATACAAATGTAAGAATCACTCCGATGATGGCGAGGGCATCGAGGTGAAGCAAGGACCTCCTGCTAAGGTGTTGTGGAATCGAGGAATATAAGGTTTGGATTTAGTACAGATGGAATGATTCCTTTTGGTAACATGAGCAACCGACATAGCACCTGGCCCGTGAATCTATGTATGTACAACCTTATTCCTTGGCTATGTATGAAGCGGAAGTAAATTTTGATATCACTACTTATCCAAAGGCCGAAGCAACCTAGGAACGATATTGATGTGTACCTAGCACCATTGCTGAAAGATCTTGTGACACTGTGGAATGAAGGGGTACAAGTATAGGATGCGTACAAACGAGAGAATTTCACTTTACGCGCCATGTTGTTCTGCACCAACAATGATTTTTCTATCCTTGGTAACCTGTTGGGGTTCAGTACAAAAGGAGTCAAAGCCTGTCCATACTGCTTAGATGATACCGAGAGTGTGTGCTGAATAACTCGTGTAAAACTGTGTACATACGTCACTGTAGGTTCCTTCCTATGTATTATCCATACCGCAAGATGAAGAAATAATTCGACGAAAATAAGAAGGATAGTTCAGCTCTAAGGGCTTTTAGAGGGAAAGAGGTCTATGATATGATTAAGGATATTGATGTTGTGCTTGAAAATGGATGTAAATTAAGAACCTGCCAGAAGAACATCTGGAAGAAGCAATCAATTTTTTGGGAAGGATGGTGTCAACGCACGGTGTGACTTGGTTGATGAGACTGTGTTATTTCTTTTACTCAATTGCTTAGAAGGTCATCGATCCTAATGGACTAGATGCTCTACAGACCAAGGTAGTGATGACTCTATGTTATCTTGAGATGTATTTCTCTCTATTATTTTTTGATATCATGGTCCATCTCATTGTTCACCTTGTGAAAATGATAAAGATATACGGCCTTGTGTTCCTACGTCATATGTACACGTTCAAGAGGTACATCGGAATTCTCAAGTCCTACATATGAATCGATCTCAGTCGAAGGGCAGCATCATCGAAGGTTATGCAACCGAAGAGGTCTTTTGAGTTCTGCGTCAACTACATAGCTCAGGTGGAAGCGATAGGTGTGCCTCTATCTCATCATGAGGGGAGGCTGGAGGTCACCAGGGGAGGCTGGAGGGTATCGGGACCATTAGAAGGAAAGCAAACACATGCGCTCAAGCCCATTTTACAGTCTTGCAACACATGATCGAAGTGTCCCTGTACATCAAAGAGCACAAAGATATGGTACGCCAACATAATCCAGGCCGATTGGAGGTTTGGATCACGAGAGAGCACAACTGTTGATTCAACGAATAGTTAAGGGTGTGATTCACTGGGAGGTCATCAAGTGATAATATGTTGCGATGGTTGGCAAAAGGGCCCAAATTTACAATTATGACATGGCAAGGATACAACATAAATGGGTACACCTTTTATACAACAACTCAGCATAGGAAGAGCACAGTCCAGAACAGTGGTGTTCGCATAGATTCGTTTCACGAGCAGTTCAATACCGCTGGGCCAAACATAATAAAACATGGGTTGAGCTCCTACTATGGGTTTGTAAAGGAGATTTAGGAGCTCGACTACATACTTTTTAAGATCCTCCTGTTTCGGTGCCATTAGGTCAAACTTCCACAGGTTGTGAAGGTTGACAAGTATGGCATCACTACTGTGGACCTCGAACGTGTCGGATACAAGGATGAATCATTCGTACTCGCTAAGCAAGTTGTTCATGTTTTTATATAACGGACCCGACAAATAAGAACCGCCACATAGTTTTTCATGGAAAAAGAAGGATTATCGGAGTTGAGAATGTTGTGGATGAGGAAGAGTACGATCAATTTGGCGAGTTGCCTCCTTTTGGAGACGGCATCAGGCTCAAGGTAGAATCTAGTAAGGACGCTATCTATGTGCGCATCGATCATCATGAAGGGCTATTTTTAAAAGGAAATAGCCAAGTGGAATGATCCCACATGGTGAACACCTATTTGGAAATTATTCCATTGTAATTGATTCAGTAATTAAGAAATTATTCTATCTGTGATTGTATCTACTTTCTTGTTTTCAGATAACATGGCTAGCACTTCCTGAGGCTAGCAAAAAACAGAATATTTTTTAACTATAGAAGGAACTATCACAAGCAGTTTAGTGGAACAAACCGTCTGTGATATGTATCGCAGGCAGTTCTAAAATACAACCGTCTATGATATGGTCGCATATCACATACTATTTTTAAAATGGAACCGTATATGATATGGTTCCATATCACACACAGTTATATTATAGAACCATCTGTGATACTTATCACAAACGGTTCTGGAATATAACCGTATGTGATATAGAATATCACAGATGGTTTGTGCCCTTACTCCTCACTCGCCCATCCCCCTCCCCACCCGAGCGCTCCCCCTCGCACTAGTCCCCTCAGCTCTTCGCCGGCGGCTGGGAGCCCGTCGTCGTCATTCCCCTCCACGGCGCAGTCGGTCGTGCTCCCCCTCGCGCCGATCCCGCTAAACCTGACGTCGTTTTGTCCCTTGGAGGTAAGAGCTCACTGTTGCCCTTGCTCCTTGTCCTCCCTCCTCTTTGGTTTTGTATGGTATAGACCTATGTTGGATTTGCTAATTGGAGGAAAATGTGTAGGATATTATGAAGTATTTTTTATTGTGATTTGTTAGGATTCAGTCCTAGTTTGGATTTGCACAGATCGACAATTTTTGGATTTATGCCGTGAGTATGTGTAAGACTCAATGCTATTATAATTCATGCCAGATGGTTCATGAACAAATTTTTTCGTTGCTTGTCCACGAATTTGATTGATGAGAATGTCACTGATTGCTTTTAATGGAATTGTCATCATGAATGCAATGGCGACAACACTAGAATTCTTTGAATGAGCATGTGTTCATATTGATTCCTTTTTGATTCACTGCTGGAATTTAATAACCATTACATGGTTCTTGTTGTTCATTGTTGTTTCTCTTGTTACAGAAATGTTGGTTACTTCTAACTCATATATGACATATAATTATTTGAAGTAGCCAGTTGTTGCATCAATCCTAATCTTGGTAATATAGAAATGAGGCTTCAAATGTGTCTCACAATTATAGAAATGAGGTTGTAAATCTGGTAATATACAACATAAAGTATAAAATGTTAATTATTTAATTATGGGGGCTTGGGGCTAAGGTCTTGTGTTAATTAATTAAACTCACCAAATCAAGACTATCAAATGTTCATCTCTCCTTCATTCATGTTTCTTTTATGTTACAAAGTTTATTGTGGGGAAGGTATCTATTGATTTCTTCCTATGTTGAGTTGCATTACATTCCTAGTTTTAGACAAGAAAATTTTCAATCAAGAAAATTTTTTGTCCTTTGCTGAAAATTTTCCATAGATACCAAGTAAGCGAGATGGCCTCCGTATATTCTTTGCCGCCGTCATCGACATTGCCGAATGCGTTTGGCGCTCCGATGAAAGGGGTACCTAAGCAAGATGGCAGAGGAATATAAAAAAGGCCTAAAGGCCGAATGACCATCATGGAGGTCTCCCCTGTTGGGGTCCCTCTGCATCCCAAGAAAGCAGTGACAGTATTCTGGACCACCTGCGGGATAGTTGCAAGGGAACGGGTCCCCATCATCACACCAAGCTAGAAGTCTCTGATAAGAGAAGAGAAAGAGCAGCTCTGGGATGAAATTTCAAGGTTGTTCGAGATCCCAGCAGAAGTCCAGGGACTCGTGCGATAGTAGGCATTCCTCGCGATGATAAAAGCGTGGAAGACCTTCAAGAGCACGTTTGTCATGGAGTACATGAACAAGGATCAGACGCTCTTCACGAAGTATCCTTTCGTGTTGCCGGATATGTGGGACGCCTTTGTACGGATGAAGACGACGACCGAATTTCAGGAGCAAAGTGCGACGCACAAGGCTATCCAGACACAAAACAATCACCCCTACAGACTCAGCACTGTTGGGTACACGGGTAAAATACCATCATGGAGGAGGGAGGACGAGGAGGCAATCCGTTCGGAGGCCTCCCCTCAATTTGCCGAGATCACAGACGAGTATGCCCAAAATTAGTTAAGAGCCAGGTCATCAACCACGTCTTCGGGTGCCATCCCTTTCATAAACCCGACAGATGAGAAAGTGTCCCAACGTCTGGTAAGATAGGTCGAACTACCTAGTTGTTAATAAGTCCATAACATCATAGTGGTCTAAAATAACATGATGGCCTCTTGCAGCAAACATTTAGTACCGAATCTTCCCAAGGCTCCTTGGAGGTAGTTAGGAAAAGGGATATACTATCTACGGCTATAGGAAACAAGAAGCACCCGGGTCGCCCGCGAGGCCTTGGGATTTACGTACCTTGGAGGCAGGGATTTCCACATGACTTCGAGGCGTATAGGAGTAGGAAGAGATCCAAGGCCGAGCACGAGGAACAGTTGAAAGAGGAGATTCATGCAGAATTTCAAGGACATATAGCATCATTGGAGGAAAGACTGCATCAAGTCCTCAACCAGTTGAAAGTTGCCCCTGTTATTTTGGGAGCTAGTCCCCCTTAACGTCGGAGTAGATACAAGTCCACGCCACTTTCTGAACATAGCGACGTCCAATTACCTATCGATAAAATCCAGGTAATGTATATCTCTGGAATTCTACATAGATAGACATGTTGGATGCCTTAGCTAATCACGTATCGTTATGTAGGAGCCCACACCGTGCAACCTTAAAGTTGTTAGATCCATTCACGTTGAGGCTGGGCGGGGGATGGCGTATCCATGCCCGCCAGGGACGCTAGTGCACAGTGCCCAGCTAGGGATCAGTTTTGTGAAGGTCCAAGTGGACATGGTACATGACGTTTTCAGGAGCATCCCACTGGAAAAGCCCCCAAACAACGAGATAATGACACTAGGGGATGTCATCCACACATTCGTCTAGTGGCCCAAGAGGGACATCGCCCTAGACCCTTCCATGCCGGCATCTACCCAGCATGAACAGCTGGCCTCTCCACATGACCATCTACAGCATGTGGCCTCTCCGACCCACCCTTCAATGTCCCCACGTGCACCTGATCTGTCGGGATTCAAAAATACAATTCTGGACCCTCTGTATATAATGCACTAGTCCAGGATCTCGCTAATGCACACAGTGGCAACATAGATGAATATCGATCCACACAAGCGATTAATAACATAAACGATTAGTTTGAATAACAAATAATAGAATTGACCTTATGGTCGAGTTAACACTTATTGAGCCACACAAGGCTAACAAAGAAGTAAATAACAACGAAAAAAATAAACTCCAGTAGAAATCCCATCAATTCACCATAGGCAACCGACTGGGGTCACGACCCTAACGATCAGCACCTTCGACGAACTCCTCCTCGAAAGCAGGCGATGACTCCTCCACTTCTGTTGATTTGATTTAGCAAGTATGAGTACACAACCGTACTTGCAAAACATACCACAAAATGCAATGTATAGATGCAGACTTATTTCAAAGGAAATGGCTTCTATGGTTCTTTTGCAGAAATGCTATGTTTGCAATTGAATATAGTAATAGATTGAAATGTAATTCAAAACAAATAAACAATAATAATTTAACAGTTGTTTTCACAAAGACACAAAGCTAAACAGATTAATTCACACAGCCATATGACTTAGGTCACACAGCTGTCCCTTCTTATAGATAGTTTCTATGTAAATACTTCAAGGACATTATTTCCAAAACTTTTCCAATTATCCTATCTGGCTCAATAAGTTTGTCAAACATGATATAACATAATGAATCATCAGTGAATATCCTACTAAGAATTTTCTTATGAGTGATCAACTTCACATTATGTAAATTGAGGATATGAAATTTAGAATATGGAATTTCCAATTGAGCACAATAGTTCTCACATTTAGTCACCTTCTCTTGATGAACAACCAATTCAATACCATTATTACCTGTTTCAACCTTGTCAGATGATGTAGGTGCTATAGGTTGTATTTCTTTATGATCTAACCACAGGGCATCAAGTGTTCTATATCCTCATATGATTGTCTTTACATCATTCTTTTCAACTAGTGTGTGTTCTTTATCATTCAATTCCTCAACTTCATAGTCAACCTGCACACTAAGAGAAACACAACTAGAAATAGAGATTAAATTGTTAGTTTTAAAAATAACCTCATATTTGCTATCATCTACTTCTCTTATTTCTTTTTGTATATCTCTCTCATTCTCAATTCGGATGCACTCAAACTCACATATGGTGGAATAACACAACTCACTATTTTTAGCACTCTAACTCAGTTTGGCTATGTGGCTCTCATCCTTGCGTGGATTTTGATGCATTTTATCCTCCAAAGACCCACCATCAACCATGACCTCCTTATGTGTTGCAGGTAGCAATAGGGTAGCACTACTCAACACTTCGGTCAAAGGGGAAGTCCCATGCTCAACCGTCTTCTCATGAATTAATGGCTTAAGATTAAACTTAGCTTTAGACTTCTCTTGGCTCTCTTGGATTGGAGGCTTAAGAGTAAACATGGCATTTAAATTTACTTTGCTCTCTTGGATTGGCGGTTTAAGAGTAAAGATGGCTTTTAACTTTACTTTGCACCAATCATATGGTACAAATTCGTTTATCATGATCCTCTTCAATTCTTCTCAAGTTTTCACAAAGCGTCTTCTTGGATATTGCGTCCACCAGTAATTTGTGTAATCTTCAAATTACATAGTGGCTCGTATTAATTCATTTGCTTAGGATAACTTCTGAATTTTAAGCTCCTTGTCCATTTGTTCTACCCATTCAAGGTACTCCTCTGGATCATTACTTTCGTAGAAGGGGAGTTCCACGTACCCATAACCTGCCATCATTAGTAGCGAGCAAAAACAACAAGAATATGTGTGGAATTCATGTGGAGCCACTCAACCTCACCTCTTTGCTTTACCTAAGTTCTTATGATTGCTTCACGGATTGAAGAACTGTACATACTTCGGTGACAGTAGACAACAGGAAGGTGAAGGGTTAAGTGAATCAAGGTCCAAGTGCTGTAAATGATAGTGGCTATTTTTGTGGAGCTTGGAGGGTTAGTATAATCCTATGCAATTGAAATTCTAGATATTGTAAAGTTAAGTAATAATCCAAACTAGGATCCAATGCGTAGTTGCTAATCTTTTGATATAAGTGAAGATTATAGCAATTCACGTGCACTGATAATGAAACTTAATGCAACTAAAGAATGAGCTATAACACCCGGTATAAATGAAGAACAAAATAGCTCATGTTGCACAAGTTATAGAAAGACGCTAGCTTGATTGCAATTGATGTAAACGGGTTACGGATTTGGACACAAGAATAACAAACTATACTGAACTTTGGAAATGAATTTATGCTTGATAAAAGTATTGACCACATTACTTCTTTCTTTTCTTTCTTTCTTACTTCTTTTCTATTCTTGTTCTTTCTTTTTGTACTATTTTCTCTTTGCTTTTCTTTTCCACCAAGGTCAGCACATATATCAAGAACTCACAACATATTCAATAATTCGGTTCAAAAATTAAAGAATGGTATCAAGTGTGCAAAGCCCTAGCAATACTCAAAAGTTAGTCTTTCATTAGGACCAAAGTTTCCACAAATGATAGATTGGGTTCTCAAAACATATAAGTAAAGCTCAGATTACCAAGTTGTGCAATTTCATATTTGAGTGAAGTTCTATGCAATACAACAATAGCTTTCTATTCGACTAACAATGATTTTCTAATTATTAAACCGACCAGATTAGCTCAAACAAAAGCAACACAAATAAAGATTTTGGACCAGCAAGTAAGCTAGATTCTAATGGATCAAAACCTAGCAAAACTCACTAAAATTTTCAATTGAAACTACGACAAAGAACAATATTTTTGTGTGGTTTTTTCTAGAAAGGGATGAAAACAACAAATATAGTAGCTAAGGGTAAAATCCTACTGTGTCAACCTTGAGCTCTGATACCAACTAATGCGGGTTGGGGTTGGTCCGATCTTCACGACATAGGATTTGAGATAACTGGACTCGTGCAACCTGATGAATGACAACGCCAACCACCGTCTCTGTTACGGCAATCTGTGACACTCGATTCACCCAACCATACGCTTCGATCCTTTTTCCTACTGGCTCACGTGGAGTAAATGTGTTCTTGCAATCACGGAGGCAAACGCAAGAACGACGGAGAAGAACACTCAGATAATTCCTAATTCTATAGGGGTGGAATTTTTCTCACACGAACCCTAGAATAAGAATTTGATTTTTGAAAATTTCAATATGAGTTACATAGGAGGGGGTACCCCTCCTTATATAGCATTTTGCGTCGGTGCTACAGTACGTCGATTGCTACAGCGTGACGGTTGCTACAATACACCGGCTGCTACAGTGATCAAACTAGATGCAATGCACTCTTTGTGTAGCAAGCAAGCTAGTTGCTAGTATGCCTTTCGACGACAATTAAATTGGGATTGATTTTCTCTCGGTCAGGCTAGTGTTTGCTTCTTCCTGTGCTGATTTTTGGCTATCTTATTTGTGTTTCCTTTGTTCTTAAAGTTGTAGTTGCATATTTTCCTTTGCCTCCAAAGGTTATTCTTCATAAAATCTTATAAGAAGTAAAGTAGAGGTATTATGCAGTAATCCATTCTTATAGAAATCAATGCATAGCTCATTGAGGAAAAGATTCACTTATTGATTAATTTGCTATGTGTTCTAGGGATGTTCACATGATATGTTGTTTGCAACTAGAGTTATAACTCAATTCAAGTTGTAAAGTTCAACTTTACAACTCATTACTTGATGTCCAAGAAAGACGATGACCTAAGCGCTAACATCATATATTTGTTGACATAAGTGATGGCATCGTATATTTGTTAGCTAAATATGCTGACACGTATGATGACATCATCTGGTTTGCTGACATATGCGATGACATCATATACTTCTTGGCTAAGTATGCTGACACGTACGATGACGTCATCATGATATTGATATGTGTGATGATATTATATATTTGCTAACATAACCAATGACATCCGCCGGTTTCATGTCGATGTGGAGTTATTCATTTGATCCTCATGTGGTAGTTGAGATTACATGTAACAGAGAGTGCACACAACTTTAATGCAGGAACTTGAGATGGAGAAGATGTGCATGTGTTGGTGTGTCCTCATCACATATTGTGAACATCCGAAGTTATTCAATGGCATATAACGAATTACCCCAGAATAACTAGTGAATGTTTGCACACACTGTGTTTATGATACCATCCATGGTGCCCTTCGCAGCCTGCCAAAAACATCACCATGAATACATGTGTGATATTGTAGAAATTGCACGGTCTCGAATGTGTACGTTTGGCAGTTACTTTTAATATCTACTAGTAGGTTGCCAGTGCGTTGCAATAGAATCTCAAAAGATAGTGATACATATCATTAGACGAGATCCTACACTACATAATAAATATCAATTGTTCTTTCACACATATAAACAGAAACATTAACTCCGCCTATTGCATCACCTGCTACTACTATTACTACCCAAAAATTAAAATTTTGAGCTCATAGATTGTTTACATTTGAAAGTTAAAGTTAATGCCGACTACCCTCCCTGACGTGCTGCCCATTTCCAACCATTGCCGGCTGACAAGAAAGAGAGTTACGCGTCGGTGGTCACCTTCTTCCACCCTAAACCCAAGCTACGACTCAGTTCTCACGGCCATCGACCTCTGCAGCCCCTGCCAGGCATATCGTGGCGACGAGGTGGGAGGTCGGGGGAGGAGGCAGTGGCGGCATCACAGTGGTAAGCGAGGAGGCAGCGATGCTTGCTCCGTCGGCGCGGAGCAGGAGGCGGCCGCGGCGCACAGGAGGATTAGGATGAAAAGGACACGGTGCGATGAACTCGAGATGGCGGTGCGGCGCGGGAAGGATGCATTTGTCTCTGCCTCTTCCTTGTGCACCATCGTTGCCTCCCCTTCCTTCCCTGGCGCCACCACTTCTCCTCAAAGGTATCGTCGCCTCCTCTCCTCCCGTCCATCCCGATGCCTTCTCCCACCCCCGACGCCACCTCCCCTCCCTGCTACCTCCTCCTATTACCGGAGCTAGCCCCCCATGTCGCCACCTCCTACGCTGTCAGATCCCCTCATCTTCGTGCATGCTGCTGTTGCAACCCCCGGACTGAGTGCCGAAGGGGTTCGGGATCTCTAAGGTACGAAGCGAATGTCGGACGGTCGCGGGAGGCGAGTCGCGGTGCGCGACGTGAAGGAGTGGGACAACGATGAATTTTGATATGTGCATGTGATGAAGAAGTGGCGCGACGATGGTTGGTGGTTGCGGAAGAAGTGATGGCATGGATGCGTTCACGAGTCACAGGGGCATAGCGGGGTGAGATATTATCCCTGTCAGGTTAGGTTCACATGTTTGTGTGCCTCGATGAGGAATTTGAGAGGGGTAGGAGAGGCCAATCGCGTGCACGGGAGAAATGACATCGTTCCGCTGCACGATGGTAAACTCTTTCTTTTATTAGTTAATATGTCTAACAAAATCATATACTAAAATTGTAATATTTTGAAGTATTTTTTTTGTTGAAAATGAGGGCAATATTTTAATTACAAATTTTATTAGAAGACAAATATTACAAAATACTAATGATGCATAAAACAGTACTGATAGCAGACAACTCATTGTACTTCACAATATATGAAAAACAAGATGTAAACAAGTCAATCAATCACACAGTGGACTTACAGATGGGTCTGATGAAGAACAGGAAGTAGCGCAGGCTTGATGCAGTGCAGAAACGTAGATGTCGCAGTGCAGCAAGCGGTCGCGCAGATGCGTTGCCCAGAAACCTTATTGCCGCCCCCGTGCAGGTCTTCATGGCAGCAACGGCTCGGAGATACCGCTTCCCTTCTTCACGGTGCACGCCGAGAAGAAGAGTTGGCAAGGTTCAGACGACGCAGTACAACAGCACAGATTACAAGGAAGAAGGAATTGAGGCTATTCTTCTACACTCTATGCACTGGACATCTCCAGGCATATATATAGATGCAGAATGGTAACTGACAGATTAAACAGCCATTTACCCACTGGTAACTGTCACACTTAACCAGCTATTTACCCACTGGTAACTGCATGTCATCATCACCCAATAAAGCCTCAAATTCAAACATTTGAATTTCATTCAAACAGAGATAGAGAGATGAATAGTTCAGCAAAATTAAGGTGGACTTGGTCTGCCAAATGGCGCGCCACGTCACGGCACGATGATCGCGCGTCGCAAGTCACAAGTCACGCGATTTTTTTCACGCGAAAATACGCGAACGCGCGCGCGTGCGTGTTTAGCCAAAGCCCTCCTCCTGCCACCCTCATCCATGTGTCACATGTTTCAAGGAGTGGCAAGGACTCCACCTTATATGTTGGTCACCTCCACCCTGCCTTAGCAATATGATACTAAACCATAAATGCTTTGGGATTATAGAAAATTGGCCTCACTCATATGGGTCAATTTCTAACATTTTTTACAACTAATCCAATGGTACTATTTTTATATGCCCAATCTACATTGTTTTATGCATATGAGTAGTCAAATTTTGTGACCCATCGCATCCCAAAATGACACATTTGTAAAAGAGGCAGTGCTTAAACCATTCAATTATACTACCTTCATCTCCTCGGCGCTCCTGCTGACGACAAATGCGTCGGCGCCTAGCCGCTCCAGGGACTCCCGCTTATTCGCCGACGACGAGCTGATCACTGTCACCTTCACCCTGAACGCCTTGGCGAACTTCACTGCGACGTGGCCTAGCCCGCCGAGCCCGAGGACCCCGACGTGCTGCCGGGGAGCGTTCAGCCCGTGGTACTTCATGGGGCAATACACGTTGATGCCGGCGCAGAGCAGCGGAATGCCTTCCGGGAACCGGACCACGAAGTGCTCGTGCACGACCACCGTGCTGGAGTAGCCGTCGTAGGTGACGGTGCCATCCTAGTCGACGGAGTTGTAGGTGTAGATGACGCCCGGGCAGTGGTTCTCAAAGCCCTCAGCGCAGCTCTCGCAGGAGAGACACGAGTTTACCATGCACCCCACGCCGACCCGGTCGCCGGCCTAGAACTTGGTCACGTAGTTCCCCACCTCGGTGACCACTCCGACGGTCTCGTGCCTGCGTCCACAATACATAGGTACTACATGGTCAAAACAATTCAGATTTCAGAATGTAATATTGTTCAAACAAGCAAAACTCAACTCCGAAGGCATTATTTTACCCAGGGTTTTCAAAATCGGTTCCAGATTTTTAACGCGGGTGGAGGTAAGACCGGTTTGGCTGAAAATCGAAAAATTTCGGCAGAAATTTTAAAATCAAAATTTGAATTTTTCGGATTTTAAATTAAAAAAGATCAAATTCAAGCAAAATTCAACCAAGTTCGATTTTTTCGGTCTAGGCCGAAATTTTCAAATCAAAGTTTGAATTTTTTGGATTTGAAATTAGAAAAGATCAAATTCAAGCAAAATTCAACAAAAACCGATTTTAACCATCAAGCAAAATTCAACAAAAATTGATTTTAACCAGTTTGAAATTTTACTAGGGTCTGGTAAGACCGATATTACCGATTTTTTGTCGGTAAACTGGACCATGATTTTACCCTGCAACAATAGGGTGGATGGCGACGCTCTTCCACTTGTTCTTGGAATCGGATCATCTGTATTGCTCCAGTAAATGAAGAGATGCTACAGTACATTAGCATCAGAAGCCCTACCAACCGTTCAACCGAAAACAAGGGCAAGGTCTATCAGTACAGTATTTTTCCACCGTGGAATGCATTGTTTTCTCTGCCGTGGCTGCGCTGTTTTGCTGCAGGAAAATTGCTACAATATTTTCTCTATTGATGCTACAGTACTATGGCAGAATACCGTACGTAAAACATTGTTAACACTGTGTCCTCTGCGTTTGCCGCAGAGGATCTGGATCCAAGTGTGGAAGATTCCACAGTACAAAATCTTTATCACGACATCGTCATCTCTAGTGCTCCTGCAGAATTGAGAGAGAGAGAGAGACGTTATCAAATATAGAAATTCTAATTCTGTTCTGGCCCGCCCAATAGGTTCATTGATATAGAGAGAGAGAATTCTAATTCTGTTCAGGCCCGCCCAATAGGTTCATTGATATAGAGAGAGAGAATTCTAATTCTGTTCAGGCCCGCCCAAGGTTCATCTATCAATGAACTCATTCAGTGGGGCGATTCCAGCTCCAGCATGTGGTCTAGTCTGTCACGCCTGCAAATAATCAATTCTGTTCTGCTGAATTTCATGCATGTTTGAGGACCCAAGTTTTTGACTCGTTAAGGTAAACACAAAAAAATGACAAAATTCGGCAAACCACTATAAAAGATGGACAAAATTCAGCGAACTGCAGTATACGTTTCTCCCAACAATTTAGTCAATACATACATTTAGGCCACAACTAGGAATATATACGGCCACAATTCGTTCTTTAATTAGTCATATAGAATTGTTCATAAACCAAACACACCCTATAAGATCTCCCTCCTTGTGTGCAATACGCTCTCTCCAGGATGTTTCAATAAAAAACTGCTGGTTTTATTGGGTTTCATCCATCCAAATTCGCCACCCGATCGACATGCTGACACCAACAACAAACTGTTTTTGGCCAAGGGAAGAACGACAACGAATCCAAATTCTGAAAAAGGGCAAGAGCAAGGCTACACACAAGCGCACATGAACACAAAAGGCAGACTGGCAAGAGTGATTACATAATGACAACAACTTCCCTGCAGGGCCAACCACACCCATACCAATTCACTTCCAAATTAAACACATGTATGTTCTGTTGAGATTTGCCAAGGTGTACCACTTGATGCATACCTCACACAGAAGGGCAAACGCAAAGCACATTACTAGTTGACAGGTGGTTGAGGGTGACATTTATATGACTTTACAAGTACAACAGTGTAGTAATGAGTTAATCAAGACCCATGGAATCCATGTTTTTCTTGGTAAACTACCATGAATCCAATTCGGTGATTTACATATACAAAATACATACAGAAGTATTGTCTGCACAATAATTTGAGGCCGTACCATACTACCATGAGTCCATGACACAATAGTTTCTGTGCTGTTTTTATTGGGAGGTTCAATTATTTGCCACTGTATTTTCGTGTGTAATTCAGGATTTGTTACTATTGATAAATCCTAAAATTCACTCTATTACAGTGATAATTGATAAATCCTAAAATTCACTCTATTACAGTGATAAATAATAAATTATCTTGTTTTTATTCTGTTTACTGGTTGTGTTGCCGGCCAGGCCGTTGTTCCGTAAGCATTTAACTCTTTTATTTAAAGAAACGATGCTCAGCTCTCTTGAAAGAAAATTGAGACCATACCATTGTGCAAATTATATCAGGCCCTACTACTACTACTCTAAATGGCGCAAACAGTAGCGATCATTTTCGGTGTCCCTTCACCAAGCTCGTTTATTTAGTTGAGGGAATTGATTAAATACCCTCTCTTTACTTGCCAATCTAGCACATACCTCTCTTCTCAAGGTAATTAATAATATACATCTCTTTAAATAGAATCCTTGATTATATACCACGTTTCAATTACTTAATTAATTTCCTTTCTTTTCTCCCATTTTGGCCACACGAAGAGACCAAATTGCCCTTGGCCCGGTCCGATGCTACTCGATGCGGCTGGGTCGCACCAAATAGTGCCGATGACTACTCGATGGAGATCTTGTTCATGACCAGTAGGGGCATCTTGTAGACGGGCACACACGCATCCTTGCGGTTGCTAGCGAACGCGCCCTGTAGCACCGGTGGCACGTGCATCCCCCAATTGAACCGCATGCTTGCCCTGCCACATAGTGGGAGCACGCTCCTCGTCGTGAGCCGCATCCCAGATAGCAGTGCACCGATCCCACCGTGGCGACGTTCGCCGTGAGCCCATTCCCGCTAAATGAGAATGCCCTGTAGCTGAGCTCGTGCTCGTGACCGTCATTGTCGGAGGCCTCCCCGACCTTACGGGGCGGCATAGACGGGGATGACTGGAGGGTGTGGGAGAGTGAGAAGTCACCGAGGCGGGGCTTGAGTAGGAGGAAGACAGCGGGGGCGCTGGTGTTAGTGGAAAGGAGATAGGGGAGGAGAGAGAGTACAGGTCATCTCTCCCTGAAGAGACTATTGTGCACGCGAAACTAGACATGATATATTAATCTACTCTGACATGTAGGCCCGTTTCAAAAGAAAATTATAAAATATAAATGTTGAAGAGTATGCTAAAGACTATATATTGGAGATGTTGTCTCTAAAGATGTGTAGCATATGCTAGAGATAAGGTTATCTCTAACTATTAGAGATGCCCTCAGCCCTACCGCCTTCCTCTTGTGCTGCTCGGCCGTAATTAATCCTATGTGGTGTGGAGCTAGTGTGCTCCTTAATCAAGCGGAGCACACGAGCACCTCGAGGGCTAGAAACGAGCCTAGCTGAGTCGGCTCGAGCCAGACTGGCTCAAGCTCGAATGAAATAGAGGTTCGGCTCTGCTCGTTTCGGGAACGAGCCAAAAATTGGGCTTGGCTCGGCTCGGTAGCAGGCTCCAGCTAGCTCGCGAGGAGCTAAGGACACGGGCCACACAACGTCGGGCACAGGAGTAGGCCGGTGAATGTTAGAGATATATGTATATTGTACTATTTTCCATTGTTATAAGGGGTTATTTGCATATTCATCACCTGTACTTGTGTATATATACTGGCTCATTGGCCTCATATTGAATACAAGCGTTATTCATAACATGGTATCAGAGCAAACCTAGGGTTTGTTTCGCTTCGCTTGCCATCCGCCGCTCGGATCTGACGGCGTCACCTCTCCCGATCGGATCCTCGCTGCCTCCGGTCTCCAGACGCCGCCACCTCGGCTGCGTCCTCTCCTGATCGGATCCTCGCCGCCTCCAGTCTCCAGACGCCGCCACCTCGGCTGCGTCATCTGGGCCCTTGTCGGGCCGTGCCGCGCCGCCGTTGCCCGCTCCGCCGCGCTCGGGACGACCCGCGCCTCCTCCTCGGCCGAGCCGACGCCACTGGTCTTCGCTCAGGCCGCCGTCATCGTCTTAGCTGCACCACTCGACGCCGACATCGCACGTCTTCGCTGCTCGTCTCTGGGGTCTCCGCTCGGGGGGCCGCTTGCCATCACGCCGTGCGTCCGCCATCCACGTGTTCCATCCCTACGCCGACGCAGGAGCGCCGCTGCCCTTCGCCCGGAGTGCTGCTGCTCCACCTGTTGCCGCCGGAGTCGACGCCGCCTGGTCCGTCGCTACACCACCGCTGCTCCGCCGCCCGCTCCATCGCTGCCGCTCGCGCGCGTTTGCGGGGAACCCTAGTTCCCCACGCGCGCGCGTCTTGTGAGTGAGTTTTACGTGGGCGCGGCTGTTAGGCTTAGTCGATTGTTAATCAGCTCGAAAAAAAGAAAGAAAAAGAAAAAAGAGAAAAAATGTTGTTCTAACCGCCGCGTCGTCCAGCGCCGCCTGTTAGACTTCGTTGCCTTGGTCGTCACGTCGTCCAATGCCACCTACCAAAGGGCACTGTTTCCCTCCCTCGCTGCCCGGTGATCTTCGATGGTGTTAATTACACCGACTTTGTGTCTCACATGCGCATCCACATGGGTGGTCTTCGTCTTTGGGGTGTCCTCTCTGGCGATGTCACCTGTCTGCCTTGCCCTACTCCTTCAACGGAGCCTACGCCTATTGCGCTGCCCCCGACAGCCGACAAGGCTACTGCTGAGGCCGCTTGCCTTGCTGATGATGAGGCTGCCTCTGCCTATCAGGAGGCTCTGGATTCCTACAAGGATCAACTGACCGCCTACACTTAGTGGTACGACGATGACGCTCGGGCTGCTGCTGTCCTCATCGCTAGTATCCAGCCTCAGTTCTCTTCTGAGGTCGTGGGACTCCCTTCGGCTTTCCAGATGTGGACTCACCTTCGTCAGCGCTACGAGCCCTCTGGTGATGCCCTGTACCTGTCCGTGGTCCGCCAGGAGCACTCTTTTCAGCAGGGTGATGCTACTGTTGATGCTTTTTACGCTCAGAGTTCTGCTGTCTGGCGTCAGCTGGACTCTCTCCGCTTCTTGTTGTCGCTCTGTCGATGTTGCTGGTGCATGCGTCTTGACTGAGTTTCAAAGGGTCTCTGAGTTCCTTACTGCGCCGTCTGAGTTCGGCGTGGCGTGCCCGCTCCTTGCACGCCACCCTCGTGTCACTCTCGAGGCTCTTCAGAGATACGCGCGAGAGAGACTACGCTTTGAGTGGTCTTGGTTTGATGCCACTCCCCTCCGTGCTCGCCACTCGCCCACCTACTCCACGCTTCAGCACACTGCCCCTCCAGCGGCTACCACAGGTGGTGGTGGCCGCCCTCCATCCGACGGTGGTCGTCCTCACTGCTCCTCGCAGCAAGGTCGCCACATTGAGTCACGGTGCTATAAGAAGCGGCATCTTTCTCCGTTATTACGCTAGCGCGCGGTCTTCTACATTGACGTCTGCATCGACTCCTTTAGCCGTTTCTCTCGGCGGGAGATAGCGGACCGGCGCTGCTTGCCGCCGGGTTCTCCTCGGCGGGTTATGCGGGTTACGCTCACGACTCTTCGTGTCGAAAGCGCCTCCTACGATCGGTATCTCCCGTGGATTCTTGATTCTGGAGCATCTTTTCACATGACTCCTAATTCTTCCACTTTGTCTTTCATTACACCCCTTTGATTCTCATCGTCGGTGTTCTTCTGGCGATGGTACATCTCTTTCTGTCTCTGGTCGAGGACCTCTTAGCAACTCATCTTTTCATGTTCTTTTTGTTGCTTATGTTCCTCACCTCACCATGCAGCTTCTTTCTGCTGGGCAAATTACTGACCTTGGTTGTTGGGTCATTCTCGACTCTAACTCTTGTTGTGTTCAGGACTGCCACACGGGAGCTCTAGTTGGTTCTGGCCCTCGGCGCCTTGACTCACAACGTCTCTGGGAGCTTAACTGGCTTTGCCTTCCTTCCGCTGCCACCGTTGCCGCCAGTCTCTCCGCTTCTTCCACTCCGCCTACCAGCTCTTTCCAGCAGTGGCATCACTGTCTTGGTCATCTATGTGGATCTCGTCTATCATCTTTAGTTCGTCGTGGTCTTCTGGGGTCTGTCTCAGGAGATGTATCTTTATATTGTCAGAGCTGTAAGTTAGGTAAACAGATTCAGCTTCCTTATCCTCACAGTGAGTCAGTATCTCAGCGTCCTTTTGATCTTGTTCATTCAGATATTTGGGGTCCGGCTCCCTTCGTTTCGAAAGTGGGTCATCGATATTATATCATTTTTATAGATGATTTTTCTCGTCACACTTGGATATATTTCATGTCTTCTCGTAGTGAGGTCTTATCTATCTATAAACAATTTGCCACTATGGTCCACACACAGTTCTCCACCCCTATTCGTGTTTTTCGTGCTGACTCCGCTGGCGAGTACCTCTCTCGTTACCTACGCAGCTTCCTTGCTGAGCAGGATACTCTCGCTCAGTTCTCTTGTCCTGGTGCTTATGCTCAGAATGGTGTCGCTGAGCGCAAGCATCGTCACCTCCTTGAGACGGCTCGTGTATTGATGATTGCCGCCTCTATTCCACCTCACTTTTGGGCCGAGGCTGTTTCCACTGCCACCTATCTTGTCAACCTCCAGCCCTCTTCTACTCTTCAGGGTGCGATCCCTGCTGAGCGTCTCTGTGGTCTTCTTCCTGACTACTCTGCTCTTCGTCTGTTTTGAAGCGTTTGCTACATTCTCCTCGCCCCTCGAGAACGCACCAAATTGACTGCTCAGTCTATTGAGTGTGTCTTTCTGGGATACAGTGCCGAACACAAGGGCTATCGGTGCTGGGATCTTGTTGGTCGCCGGATGCGGGTTTCTCGGGATGTGACTTTCGACGAGTCGCATCCCTTCTATCCATGCCTTGCCTCTCCTTCGGCTTCCTCTGTGGAGTCTCTGTCCTTTTTTACTTTTCCAGATACACCTATATCTGTCTTGCCCTCGTCCACCCATTCCCCTGAGGGCACCCATTCCCCTGAGTCTCTACATATTCCTCCTGTGGCCTCTCCGCCGTTGTCGCTGCCTACTTCGCCTCCTGCGGCTCCTCAGGCTCCTCCCACTACAGCTCCTTCTTACCATCTCTTCTACACTCGTCGACCTCGTACTGAGGATATTCCAGATGAGCCATCTTCTGATGCTCCATCTTCCCCTGTTGGGCCATCTTCTCCTCGCTACGCTCTTCGCGATCGCTAGTCGATTCGGCCTCTTGCCCGTTTTGGTTTTGCTGGTGCAGCTACTCGTGAGCCTATCTCCTACCGGGATGCTGTTACTCATCCTGAGTGGCAGTATGCCATGGCCAAGGAGATTGCTTCCCTCGAGCGTACTGGTACTTGGGATCTTGTTCCTTTTCCATCTCACTCTCATCCAATTACGTGTAAGTGGGTCTATAAGATAAGACTCGCTCTGATGGCTCTCTTGAGCGCGATAAGGCGCGTCTTGTTTCCCGTGGCTTCCAGCAGGAGCATGGTCATGACTACGACGAGATTTTTGCTCATGTGACCCACATGACCACTGTCCGCACTCTTCTTTCGGTGGCGTCTGTTCGCCATTGGTCTGTTTCTCAGTTTGATGTCAAGAATGCATTTCTTAATAGCGAGTTGCGTGAGGAGGTCTACATGCTTCCGTCACCTGGGTATTCTGTTCCTGAGGGCATGGTCTGTCGCCTTCGTCGCTCTCTCTATGGCCTTAAGCAAGCCTCTCGTGCTTGGTTTGAGCGCTTCTCCTCTGTGGTCACTGCTGCTGGCTTTTCAGCTAATGATCATGATCATGCGCTCTTTGTCCACACTTCGTCTCATGGTCGGACTCTTTTTGTTCTGTATGTTAATGATATGATCATTACAGGAGATGATTCTGAGTACATTGCCTTTGTCAAGGCTCATCTTAGTGAGCAGTTCCTTATGTCGGATCTTGGTCCTCTTCGTTACTTCCTTGGGATTGAGGTTACTTCTACTCCAGATGATTTCTTTATATCCCAAGAGAAGTATATTCAGGATCTTCTTGATTGCGCCTCTCTCGGCGATCGATGCGTCTTTGTTGAGACTCCTATGGAGCTCAATGTGAAACTCAGTCGGCCGCGTGCGACTAAGCGGCAGCGGCGAGAGCGGCGGCGGCGGTGGCACCATCGTCTTGGTCATCTATGTGGATCTCGTCTGTCGTCTTTAGTTCGTCGTGGTCTTCTGGGGTCTGTCTCAGGAGATGTATCTTTAGATTTGTCGATCTTTGTAAGTTAGGTAAATGATTGACTTCCTTATCCTCATAGTGAGTCGATATCTCGGCGTCCTTTTGATCTTGTTCATTCGGATGTTTGAGGTCGGCTCCTTCGTTTGAAAGGGTCATCTATATTATATCATTTTTATAGATGATTTTTCTCGTCACACTTGGATATATTTCATGTCTTCTCGTAGTGAGGTCTTATCTATCTATAAACAATTTGTCACTATGGTCCACATACAGTTCTCTACCCCTATTCGTGTTTTTCGTGCTGACTCCGCTGGCGAGCAGTTCTACCTCTCCAAACTCAGTGTTGTTGATTCACCATGAGTTTGAGGGGGTGTTAGAGATATATGTATATTGTACTATTCCCCATGTTATGAGGGGTTATTTGCATATTCATCACTTGTACTTTGTGTATATATACTGACCTATTGGTCTCATATTGAATACAAACGCTATTCATAACAGTGACGAGCAAAGCCGTGGGGCAGCGGATGGTGGAGGGCACATCGGTTGGAGCCTTGGAGGAGGACGCGACGGATAGAGGTGGGGGCGACAGATGGATGAAGGGGCAGAGCACGGGGTGACGACGTGCCAAATGACGTGAGTTCTGCGAAAGGAGGAGGGACGGAGGTGCGAGAGGAGAAGTGCGGGCGGAATGGGATTTGGGGTGAGGGTAGTCGCCCGGTCGTGAGAGGAGCCAAGGAGGCGTGTGTCTATGTCTATAGATGATCAGTTTTTGTTGCCCCAGACATGAATGAATTGGCCTGTAGGCTTTGGCCTGCAAGCCTTTGTGGGCCGGTGACTAGCCCACGAGCCAAACAAGTCACCCGAGTGGCTCTCAAGCGGCTCGAAAATCTTGCGAGCCAACAGCTTGGCTCAGTTCGAAAACATCATGAGCCCGAGCCAAGTCGAGCTGACTCGCGAACCTCGAGCTATTTTTCTAGCTATAAGAACCACACCACCGTGGTTATTCTAGAAGCTTCCGGATTAATTCCGACCGATGATGCAACGGCGGTGAGGTGGGAGTGGGATGCGTTAGTTATGGAAGGGAGGCGAATGGGCCACGTCTTAAATATGCTTAAATTTGGCGGAGCAGCAGGCCTCTGAGACGTGGGTCCCGCTAGGTGGGCGAGTGGGATCAGCGGTGACGTCAGCGTCCACAACGGCCAGGACGCATGGAGGGGATGTGTGAGAGGCCCCACGCCAACCAGCGTGTGAACTGGCGCCGAATCCGGTTGGACTATTTTACTGTGCCCCGATCCAGCTGTCCCCGTAGCAAATTAATCCTCTCCATCGGATGCTGATAGGAAAAGGGTGCTGCAGTAGATCCGGATCGTACGTCCACGATGCCATCCCCACAACCTACGCTCTCACCCCGCCATTCCTTTTTTTTCAAGTTGCCCACGCACGTAAACGTCTCCGGCAGACGCTTGAAATTAATAAGAGGCATAAAAACATCACAAAGCACGAACACATGTTCTCTTAGTAAACACGTACACGTGTGTGTATTGCTAAGCTCAGTGAACATCAGCGCTGAGTCAAAACTTGAACGCTGGTGGATTTGGTGCACACTTAGCCATATGATCAAAGATGAGCTTTCCCAAGCCATCCCGTTGGCTACATAACTGCCAGCTTAAGCCAATTCGCGTCCTGAATTTTTGGTTTGACGGCAGGGATAAAAAAAATTATGATTAAGGCCGCCTTTGGATGCAAGTTCGTAAATGGTCTTCAGTGCACAATATTTTTCTAACCCCCAAAACGGTGGTCTCTAATAAAGATATATTGAGCTCACAAGTTTTTTTTTTAAATCACCCAGTACAACACATAGACGCCTACACACGCACACCACCACACGCACACACTCACACACACGACGCCTACTGAAGACCGGACGAGCGGAGCTTGAAGAAATGACGAACTCACCACCGGCGCCTCGCTTACGACGGGTACGTCGCTTACCACTGAAAGAAAATCCTCCTTAATAAGATACACATGGTCAAACTTTTGGTTTAAACCCTAGTGAGCTAGGGGTACAACCACCTCCACTAACCACCCAAGCAAGACTTTATTCTTTATTGAGCTCACAAGTTGACACTTTAGCCACCTGCTTACAATATAGGCACTATAGCTGAGTACTGTTCAAATCAATCTAAAGTTGCTAGTTACCCGCATCTAAGATTGCTACTTGTAGGTAGCGAAACATTTAATTAGTATCAACAGAAAATTGCGGGCTGCTAGCACCTAGAGTTCTAGTAGTGGGAACCTAGAGTTGCCAGCTGAGAAATAATTACATGAATATGTCCCCAAAATATATTAAATATATATCTTGTTTAGTTAAGCTCGTCATATAGATCGAACACTCGGTTTAATACATACGATCATTTAGAGGAAAACGATAAACAAGTCCAAACTCCATCTCGACGCTTCTATTTGCTTGGCCCATCAACCGTGGGGAGAAGCAACGGGCTCGACCAAAAAAGGAACGCGCTCGATGGAAAAGGCATGTGAGGGTGGTCACGCTCGGACGCTAAACGCGCGACTGGTACAAAGTTTATTTTTTATTTTTTTAATTTATTTTTATTATAACCACTTACTAATTTTATTTGTAATTCTGACCTTTTTGACCATGTCATCACTCGTGACGTGGCAAAATAACATTGTTACGTCAGCATCATAACGTGACCAAATCCTGTCACTCCACCATTAGTGGTGTGACAGTGTTATTTGGTCATGCCACCACTAGTGACGTGACAAGAATTGCTATTTAGCTAGACCTACCTTATAGCGTAACAGTATTGTGCTGCCACGTTACGAGTGATAGAATGACAAAAAAAGGTTAGATTTGAAAATAAAGTTGCCAAGAAGCTAGTAATAAAAATAAATTTAAAAAATAGGTTAATTAATAAATAAATAAAGCTCCCACTGGTGGCGCGTTAGTCACGTCCAAGTAAGATATCACCTTCTTTTCTCTCACCTCACTCTCTCCCTCCCTCCCCGTTACACTTACAAGTGGGACCAAAGAAGTATTTCGTAGCCTTGATACTGAGACCAGCTTTGGTAGAGTCCAATTTTTTTTCCTTGGTACCGATGGCTCCAACGTGGACGCCTACTACAGCCTAGCACTATTCAAATCTGTCTAAACCATAATACTCTAATAGAGTAAGAGACTAAGGATGGACGGACAAAAAAAAAGACTTCGGTGATTTTTCAGTGCTTTTTTTGTTGCGAGTTTAGTTGCATTGCCGACACAAGGAGCAACAACTGCAATCACAAACATGATCAGTTACAAGAATAGATGTAGAGCAATAAAAACAAGAGAGAGACTGATTATAGACATATGTATCGTTGTAGCATCTGTTAAATTATTTAACAATAAAATGGTCTATATAAATTACGTAAATGGTTCTTATATTAAATGGTTTAAGTGTGATGATTGCTAGACTAAAAGATTAAGAATCGTAAGGTTTACAATTTCCTCTCCGCTCCCTTCAATTTGTTTCAATTAAATAAAAGATAATGTTGTGTACTAATAACAGCGATCAAGTCTTGTGTGTTGCACACTGTGATCACGTTGCATGGCAAAGGCATTAAGCTAATGATGTACTTAGCAACATGCACGCAGGAAGCAAAGGCTACGACAAGTGAATGGATATTTAATTCATTCGTGTAGTGGATTACTAGTGGTTCGTCAGTTTCGTTGGTCTTTAATTCTTGTCACGAACCGATTCATCTGCATGAGTAACTGGTCATGGCACTTGGTGTCCGGTCATTCTGCTGCGTGCCTATATATATATATATATATGCAGACTCCTTTCACTCATGAGACAAGACAAGCAGAGAGCATAGTACACACACGAAAGTAATCACTGTTTTCTAATCATCAAGGGAACTATTTTAGTAGAAGGAAGAGAGGTGACAAAACACGATATGCAAGGAGCTAGCATGCCTCAAAGTGGGCTTGTGCATTGTTGCGCATATAAAGGTTGCATTTGGTTGAATCAAATTGTGCTAAATGATCCTGTAGCTTTCGCGTTTCTTTCTTTCTTTCTTTCAATTGGTATTAGGCTCTGCTTAGCACTTTTGATTCACCATAATAGTAGTTCTTTTGTATTCAATTAGTCGATTTCTGGAATTTGTTAATGGTCTTTCTTTTTCTTTTACCTAGTTGTCTTCCGTGGCATTTTGTTACATAAAGTAACATAGTAAATAAATAAAGTGGTGTAGTTACTGGTTAAATTTTATTTCTTGATTAATCTCTGCGTTCTTCATAATTTGCATGTAAATTATATTGTGCATTATGCTAGCGTATCAAGGTTCGTGTTTAATCTAACTACATGCAGTGGCATGAATAATCAGGGTAACATTATTCTATTTAATGGGTTTTTTTGTTCATAAAGTCATGGTTCATTCTTATGAGTATAACTGGAAATGACATGCCAATTAAATATTTATATTATTAAAAGCATGTTAGTCACCAAAGTGGCCTTTCTTGAAAGGATCAACCATTTGAATTTTATTGTTAAGTTCATGTTTAATCTGAATTTTCATAAATAAAAAAGATTTAATATGAATAATCTAAACTTCAATTAAATTAAAAGTTGTTTTATTTGAGTTCCTATGTTCCAGAGAATTTTTTTGTAATTTTTGAAACTTAATCGCTATTTCTTTGAGCTCGATTATCTTTAATTCAATTTCCTAAATTCGGAAATCCTTTTTAATTCCGGAATCCCTTCTCAGGCCCAATCTTTGCCGCTGGCCTGATTTTCTCTCTTTCCCGGGCCCGGCCATTCCTTTCCTCCCACACACCTTTGCCCAGCCCGCTTCGCATTTTCTCTGCGCCAACCTAGCCCAAGCCGCCAACTTTTCCATTTTTCCTTTTCTCTATTTTCTCTGCCCGGTGAGTCCTCCTTGTCAGCCGCTTTGACTGGTCTCCTTGTCCCTCCCAATAGCTTCTCCTGTGTCCGAAGTAGACACGCCGCCACCGCCGTGTTCAATACAAATCCTCCCGTCCGAAACCTATTTAAGTCGGCCCACCTGCGTCAAAACCCTCGCCTTGTTCAACTCCCCCAAAACCATAAAGTCCCAGTCTTGTTTTCACCTTCATTGCGCCGCAATTCGTCGAAAAATCTGAGCTGCCGCCATGGTCTTGTTCGCCGGAAATCGCTGCCCTCAAAGCATCTCTGGCCACATGGTCACCTCCTCTGGGTTCGCGCTTCCTCGTTCTACGTTGTGACTCCATCCTTTTTGATGTGGCCCAGAGTGCTATTACCATCACTTTGTCTAGTGCTAGACCAAGCCAATCTGCAAGTACAAGGTCAAGTGATGTTGATCGGGTATATGGAGACAACTGAAACTAGGTGCAAGCCGAGCTAGAAGGAAGCGAGGTCCACGACCAGTTCAGCAAGGTCTACGACCAACTCCTGGAGGTCTACGACCAGATCCCCAAGATCTACGACCAAATCATCAGGGTTCACGACCACTTCAAGAAGGTCTACGACCAGTTGGCCCAGCTTTATGACCAGTACTCGGTGAAAGAAGTACTCATCGGAAACAGTACTCGTCAGGAACAGTGCCCAACGGAAGAAGCACTCATCGGGAACAGTACTCGATGAGAACAATACTCATAGGGAGGAGTACTCGGAGGAGCGTGCTAAATCGACTATAGTACTTGGTGGAGCGATCCACGACCACGATCGGTTGGTTCGACCACCACCGTGGTCTCGAAAGACCACGACCACGATCGGTCTGGTCGACCACGTTAAGGTGGTCTATGACTACTATCAAGTGACCTACGACCACGTTCAGATGGTCTACGACCACAACCAGGAGGCCGACGACCACGTCTAGTTAGTCTACGACCACTACCAGATGGTCTACGACCACATTTAGATGATCTACGACTACATCCAGATGGTCTACGATCATGTCCAGGCGGGAGATCCGAACTAAATCATGAAAGAGATTCTTTGGGCTGAGATATTTCGATTGTAAGTAAGTTATAGTATATATCTTTTAGTAAGGAAGGAGGTAAAGGGGAATCGGGAAGGTGAAAAGTTCAAGTTCATTCCTCCCTCTAATTCCATCTCAACCTATCCGCCACAGAACAGGGGCGGGCTCTTTCTTGTTCTTGCATGACATCTCGGTAAGCTTTAGATATATAGGAACTAGGGAAAAGAACCTCTTGTCGTCCTTGTCGATCGAAAAAAAGTAGTAAAATAGAAAAACGAATTCAAATCTACGTACTACTCCCTAGCTTCTTGAAACCACCAATCCAAAAGATCACGACCATCTATGATTGTGAAGGAAGTCACTAACCTGAGAACCCATCTTTGCCGAGAAAACTATGTAAAAGATCTGCTCTCTTGAAATAGAAATCCTTTACGGAAAAATCTTCTGTAGCTGCCATGCTCTTGAATTCGCTCGCATTCTCTCAAAGATTGGAATGGAACAATCCGCTATTGGAATAGAAGCTCTTCGGGAAGAGTAGCGGGTGCCATCAAACCCTGCTTGTGACATAGACTTGCTTCTTTTCTGGTCAATCAAGATCTCCGCCCGCCCAGGAAATGTTTCTCATACAGAAGTTCCTTGCCTTCGCTGTTGGGTTATAGTATATATCTTTTAGATAGAGTCGGTTGTAATCTTTTCATAATTGTATTAGGAAAGAATCTCGGTTGTAATATTTTCATAATTGTATTAGGAAAGAGTCTCTGTACGATACGTGAGTTAGAGATAGAATCGACATTAGGCTGTGTGTGAGTTGGCCGCACCCTTAGGTGCCAATATAAGACCAGGGCTTTGCCCATTGTAAAGACGAGTTGAATTTTGGAAGAAATACAGAAAAGTCACGGTGACTTTGTGGCGCATATCGTGCGTGTTGTTGAGGTTTTCCCATCTAAGGTTTGTTGATGTTGGTGCAAGGCAAGAACACCTTGTTCTTGAGATTGCCCACGGAATTTACACGATTCATCTCTTTCAATTCGTGATCTTTATTGTTCACGGTTTGGGGAGGTTTCGAGTTCATGCTTCTAATTATCCGTGTGATTGATTAGTGCGTGAATATCTTGAGATCTATCTACATTGCTGCATGGTCGAAGGAGCTGCTGATGCCTTCATCACTGCAAGGTTCAAGGAGAGGAGGACTCTAGCCGCAAGAAGAAGGGAAGCTCCGCTGATTGTACTATGAAAGATCGAGCCACCCTCACGCATCAGCTAGTTTACTAGTTGGTCCGTATCACTTTTCGCCCGAAGACCACTGCATCACCGCCATCACTTCCTCCTCAAAATTTGGCCACGGCCCACCATTGTCAATCTACATCCATGGTGAGCCCCTTTGCTCCCTTTGCGTGTCATCTCATGTTCTAGGGTCTTCGCATCCGATCCCTACCCTTCTCGATCTCTCTCTGCCGATGGGATGCTGTTGCCGGTCAACTTTACCTTCTCCGGTTATCTTCTTCTCACTGTCGCCTCGGTCATTCTTTGGCCATCCCGTTTGTTCCATTGAGTTCCTTGCGCCGCCGCCAAGATAGTGCTCACCTCCATCTTCATCGGGCACCACTATGTCGTCATCGCCACCTCACCCGTGAGCTCCCCGCCGCCAAGGTCACCGCCGCCGCCACCTCGTCACCGGCCTTGTTGCGCTAGTGCCACTCGAAGAATCACCACGATGTTGGGGTTCCATTTTGCTACTTGCCAGCTATCCCCTCATCGCCGTTCGCTGTCGACGCCGATGTCCTTGCCACTGGCCATGGTCTCTCTCTGAGCTTCTCTTTCTTCCTCTTTTATCTCTATGTTTTGTGGGTCCATTCGTCAATGCCTCTCTGTTGCCTTTGCTTGCTCTCTGTGCCACATAAGCAGCCACTTTATCCACCACTCGAGGACCACATCAGCAATTGCTACTTTGTGTCGTCCAAGTGTCAGTGCCACATGGCGAACCTAAACCTAGACCAAAAACAGTAGACTCAGTTCACCCTAAACCCAATCACTTACAACTTGACCCTACTTGTCATCCTCTAATTCTTTTTCCAGATTTTATTTTAATTTGGAAATTCCTAAAACCAGTAGGGTCCCCCTGTCAGCTCTAGGGTTTTTCTTTAATTTAAATCTGAAGGAATATTCTCTGGATATTCTTTTCTCTCTCATTTTCTTTTCTAACAAATCTTTCGAGAACGTCCTAGCTCCGATTCAGTCCATTCAAATTCCTAAATTCATCTAAAATTGAGCTGTAATACTCCGACCCAACACTGAGCCTAGAATACCACAAAACTACCCTAACTATTAATTTTAATAACAACCAACAATAAATTTCAGCAAGCAATTCAATACTAACACCCGTCCACGGGGTCACAATAACATATGAATATCGACATGACAAGCAGAGACATGTAAACTCTAGATAGTAAAGTAGAATAGTAATCCAAGACTTAAGCAAAATCAATCAAACAGAGTCTATCGAATGAATAAACTAATTCCAATCAATCATCGAGAATAAATAAATGCCTATCCTAGTCTAAGAGATTAAACCATTACGCTAAGGTAGAGTTTTCTCATGGCAAGTAATCAAGTAATTGAGTGTAAGTAGTATTCCAATTGCTAGCTCTTCCCAAGCGAAGCATCGTCAACGATCACCTAAAAACAATAGTAAAGTAAGGGTGAGTCCACGACTCAGTAAGCACAAAAGTAAGCAATGAACAATGCTTAATCAGCAATACACAATATCATCATCAACATTAATTGTTCTCTTTTCTTTATTCTCATACTCAATTATTCAATTCTCTTTCTTTTTTTTCATATACACAATCATCAATCATCTTTCATTCCATGCATCTCTACACTATATGTCCACATGCTTTTGCATATACCAGTATAGCATGAGTGTTAACCCGTCGATGACACACTCCTAAGCCCGTTCTTTTTAAGGATCGGGGACCTCCTTCACTCCCGTGGAGTTGTGATCAACATGATCACCCTTTCATATGCAATGATATTACGAATACACAAATATTCATAGTTTCATCAACATTACCATTGTCCAACAATATCATATCCAACAATAAGGAATAAATAATGATCATTAACATTACTTGTAATTAAATAAATAAAAGCACGGCAATATAATGGTAATAAATAGTAAAGCATACAATGTTCAACCATTAAACACCGTCTACCATGCACTTGCCTGCTTACCCTTGTGACGCTGGAGAGCGAACCGGTGGCAATACACACGAGACCACACTCCTTGGTCAGACAATCCAAAACACAACTCAAAATCATATATTACAACACCGATACTTAATTCTAACCGTCCACGCACGTCTATGCTAAACCGACTTGTTTTAACCCCAAAACTACCGGACGCACTACCTGCTATCCTAGTAGTAAAACGGCCCTATCTTACTAATTTTAACTCCAAATTCATCCGTCCAAGACTTTCTGGAATCCTCACGAAACCACGTACATTTTCCTAGTTATAACAAAACTCTGATTCTGCCTTTTTCTACTCTGTTCCTTTATCCGAAGACCGTTTCAGATTATGTCAGAATAGTCCGTTTCAAAATTTTATATTTTAAATTCTACAACTTGAACATATATAAATAATATGAGTTCCAAAATCTACACAAGAATTCCTACAATATTCCCGAAATCTACATAAGAATTCCTACAATAATCAAGTTAACACAAATATTTAATTTTACCAATTTCTACACGAAATCGACCCAACTACACGACATCTGCCATCTACACTCTAAATCTGGACAGCAATCTTCCAGATGTCATATCTTTTCACTCGCTACTCCGTTTTTAACGATCCAGACCTTCCTTGAAAGCTAACGCGATAATCTAACTTTTCCCTAATTGGATCGAACTCCAATTCTAAACCTAAATACCCTTAATCATCCCCGCAGTATTCTGCACTGAATTTGATGAACTAGGACAGAATGCCATCTAACCTTTTGCAAAGACTAAGAGTTCTACAAACTGAATAACACTTATCCTATGGTAAATCTAGAGGTTCGGATCATTACCCACGAAGAACACGGAGCCGATCATGAATTCCCGCGAGATTCTCTCTTTCTTTCTCTCTTCCTTTCTTCTTCTCTTTGCTGGACTCTTCCTGGTTCTTCCTCTTTGCTCCTTGCTCGTTCTTCACAGCGCAGCAGAAGCAGGGGCGCACAAGGGTAGCAGGGCTATGCGGCAAGGGGAGGAGGGGCGGCTCTGGAGGGGATAGCGGGGGCGTAGGGAGGCGAAGACGGCGCAAGAGGGTGGCGGCGTTACAGTACAGGGTGCGCTACAGTGTCGGCACTGCAGTACACATGTGCTACAGTGATGACGTTATAGTACATGCGTCTAGGGTTTGGTGTTCTAGTGGGCAGCTGGCCCACTCATGGGCCTTGGGCCACTATGGTCAATTCCCCCACTAGATTATGGGTTGGCGGCCCATTTCTCTTCCAAAATTCCGAAATTTTACTCTTAATTACTTATATTTGAATTCCTCAATTACTTATTTAGTTAAATGGGATATTACATGAGCTCTTTCTGTTAGAGTTGGTTTTGCTATTTTTGGATTTTATTTGAATTTATTTGTGCTTTGCCTGTTGTTTTCTCTCTCGTTAGATGATCTATTTTAAGGAGCAGGAGCAGAAGAAAACTTTGAAGATTCAAGTGTGGTAACTAAGCAGAGCCAAAGCCAAGGCTAGTCGTAGTTCTTTGATCATATTGAACCTATTATTTCAAAAGTATATTGTTTTATATAAATTGTATTCTATCTTTATATCAATTGTTTTGGGATTAGCTATCACCTACTTATCATTATGACTTTATTGAATATTTGAATGCTATGAATCATTTGTCACCATAGGATGGTTAATTTTAGTTGGATATAATTGTATCACCAACATGGGTATCGTACGGATGCTTAGTCATGCTTAGTTGTGATGGGCTCATGATCACATGTTCAATAATGATTAATTTTGACTTAATGAGATACGAAATTATGGCGGTTAGCCACCGTTGTTAAAATTTGTGTACCGTGACAGCGTATATCATTGGTCTTGGTTAAACAAAAATGTTTTCACTCGGACGAGCGGTTGTGCAGTGAGGGTGTGGTTATAACATGTTGTGGGTTTGTGGTAAACTCGTCTAAGTAACTTGTTAAGGATTTAATCTTGTACGCCATTGAACTAAGCATTTTCGTACAACCACATGCCTGGTATGAGACATGTCTAACTTAGTAAGTTGTGGAGTTTTTGCATTGACTATTCAGGTAGTATATGGGTGGAGGTGTGTACCCTTTTTAAGGTCACATTTATGGGTGGGATTTTACCGTCTCCAGGTCCAACGGTATGCGTCAAACCAATGGTGAGGTTGGGGTGACAATATGCACAACGGGTGAGTCAATTGTTGAGATAAAATTTCTGAAAGGTTTTGTTATGATTGGTGGTAGCTATACTGGTTGTATCTTGTGGGTAAAGTGTACAACATCTGCAGAATGTTAATTTAATCTATTCGAATATCCGTGTCGTCGGTTATGAATATACCCGAGGATTTCACACGAGAGGTAGAGTTGCTTTATAAAATGTGTCGGATGGTGAATGGAGAATTCACCTGGTGGTTTGTGTTGGAAAGTGAATGGGAAGTTCACTAGTTGATTTCAAAGACATTGTTTACTTTATTTATTTATTATCTTTTAAATTATGCAATTCAATCTATTTATTGTCAATACTGCTTTCTGCAAAAGAACTATACAACTAACCTTTGTTCAAGTCTGGCATAAATATTATTTGTATATTGTTTCCCTACGACTTGTAGAGTACCTTATGTACTTACGACTCCAAATTTGTTGCTCAGTTCAAGATTATCAAGCTGCTCAAGAGTTCTTCGAGAATGAGTACTATAAAGGTTTTGCGGATTAGGATGCGTTCTCCACTCGATTACCTGTGGGCATGTTGATTGACCTTTCCAAGTTTTTCGTTCCGCTGTAAGAGTTTATTTATTTCTTTAGCCCTGCGTGGTAAATTAAGTAAACATTGACTATAAGGTCCAATTATTATTACTATTTGTTTTTTTGAGATCTTTTTAGTTAAATCGGTAAATAGATGGTATTTCATCGATGATTCCTATGTGAACTAGCTATTGATCTAGGACTAATTCAAAAAACACATAGGGTTTCGAATGTGTAAATTCGGGTCCCGATATTTAGTGACACTAAAAGAGATCTACCAACATACTTGGTAAATGTGTTAGTTTACTCAAAATATTAATCTATGAGCATATTTAATATTTAACGCATCCATTAATTTAATTAGTCAAAGCTATGGACTTGTCAAGTTCAACGGGTTGAACTATGCTGATTGGTTCAAACAAATCCAATTTCAACTGGATGTTATGGATTTGGACCTATCACTAGTTCACAAAGAAAAGCCTGCAACCGTCACTGCTTCCACTCCGATGATCTCCCCTCCGATTCCCTTCACCAGGAGTATCCCCTCACCTCCCCAGACCTTCCTCCATCACTCACCCGAGCTCCTGTCCTCTCTAGTGCCGCTGCCATACGCCAGCTGCACCGCCTCGGGCTTCCGTGGCCAAGCCGCTACGGCTCCTCCCCGCCACCACCATCGGCTCCGGTGAGTCCCCAATATCCCCCTGGTGCTCACGCTCCCTAGCTCCACCCCCCTCATCCACCCAAACGCCGTCGCCCCTTATCCTTCCCCAACGCCGGCCGCCAGGCTCCACCGCTTGCCCGCCCGTTCTCGTGCTCGCCTGGCCACAGATCCACCACCCATGTGGTCGTCTTCCACTGAGCAACCCATTTTGACCATCCTCAGCCGCCGCGCGCCTCTTTCGCCGGTGTCCAGCCTCGGCATTGGTGCCCGGCCACCTCCCCTGTCTCTCTCTCTCTCTCTCTCATGTTTTGTGGCATTCGATGACAGGTGGGCCCTAGATGGAGGTAGGTTCACTGGGAGACAGAAGAGGTTCATCTAACCAAACAAATTCACGTGTTGTATCATCCCACCAATCAAACACAACACCTGTACCATTCTATCCAGGATTGATAGATGCATCTTAGTTCATCCAACCAAACGCACCATAATATGCCTCAATTCCTCTTTTTTTCATTGCTATTACGACAGTGTGGATTGGAATGGTTATCGGTCAACTCCTTCCGTTCTTTAAACCAAACAAAAAGGTTAACGAAACATCCCAGTCAAGTATATCAAGAACCCGTATTACGGCAAGAAGCTAGCAATCATCGATCCCACATTCACAACAGTGTCTACAGAATACGAAGGCGCCTGGACATAGCCACATTTCAATCCATATACATGAATCTCACCACATCACTGACAAGAATTAGATTGTTTATTATGTGGCAGAGACCACCGTAGGCAGTAGTAGTACTCAGTAGCTAGCATGTCCTAGCAGCTAGTAGACAGTCACTCGGTGTTCTTGAGGGTGTTGCCGATGTCGATGACGAAGCGGTACCTGACGTCGGCCTTGGCGAGCCGCTCCATGGCCGTGTTCACGTAGTTCGCGCCGATCACCTCGATGTCCGCCGTCACGCCGTGCTTCGCCGCCAAGTCAATCATCTCCTGCGTGTCCCTCATGCCGCCGATACAGCTCCCGGCCAGGGTCTTGTTAGCTGTACATGTACAAGATTCATCAGTTACAGAATGCTTACTCATGTCGCTGAGCAAGTTAAGCGCAGGACATACTAGCAAGCTGCAATCAAAGATAAACATAGCTTGTTCTAAACTGAAGATTTCAATTGTCAAATATTGTTGCTAGTTTGCTCCAAACTGAATATTTCATTTGCCAATTTTTGCCATGAAAAGAGCGAAGTTATGGACAGAGCAAATGATGGATGATATGAAAACGTGGGCAGCTAGGTGCTCTAAGTACTTACTGGCAACCAGAGCAAAGGCAGCGACCTCCAGGGGCTTTTCTGGCAGGCCGACCAGGATCATCTTGCCATTGGGCTTCAGCAGACCGAAGAGAGGGGCAATGGGAATGTTTGCAGACACCGTGTTAATGATGCCATCCATGGTGCCCATCGCAGCCTGCAGACAAGATCAAGAAAGCAAACGTACGTAAATTCTTCTTCACAGAGAAATCTGTGAGCTTGTTTGATAGTACTACTTTGAGCATCGAATGCAATGTTTCATACTCACACCTTCATCTCCTCGGCGTTGCTGCTCACGACGAACGCGTCGGCGCCGAGCCGCTCCAGGGCCTCCTGCTTCTTCCCGGGCGACGAGCTGATCACCGTCACCTTCATTCCGAACGCCTTGGCGAACTTCACCGCGACGTGGCCGAGCCCTCCTAGGCCGAGCACGCCGACGTGCTTGCCCGGCTCGTTCAGCCCGTGGTACTTCATGGGGCTGTACACGGTGATGCCGGCGCACAGCAGCGGCGCGCCCTTGTCCAGCGGCATGGCCTCGGGGAACCGGACCACGAAGCGCTCGTGCACGACCACCATGGTGGAGTAGCCGCCGTAGGTGACGGTGCCATCGCGGTCCACGTAGTTGTAGGTGAAGATGCTGCCCGGGCAGTGGTTCTCGAAGCCCTCGTTGCAGCTCTCGCAGGACTGGCACGAGTTCACCATGCAACCCACGCCGACCTTGTCGCCGGCCTTGAACTTGGTCACGTTCTTGCCGACCTCCGTGACCACGCCGGCGATCTCGTGCCTGCGCCCATGCACAATTACAGGTCGTTTGCTCAGAATTCAGAATGTAACATTGTTGAAACAATCGTGACCGGTAAAGAGCGAGAAGGCATAATTACCCAGGAACGATAGGGTAGATGGCGTTCTTCCACTCGTTCTGGATGCTGTGCAGGTCAGAGTGGCAGATCCCACAGTACAGGATCTTTATCGCGACATCATCATCTCCAGTGCTCCTGAAGAATTACAAGAGACAGAAACGTCACTGAAAGAAAATCTATCCAGCTTGAGTGTACATATAAAGGCCAAGAGCAAACCAAACTAATGATCTAAGTAATTATGTTCATCTATCAACTCATTCAGTGGTCATTCGAGCAAATGATCTAGGTAAAAAAAATTAGAACGAAATGTTCTGCTGAATTTCGTTCATGCAAACCATTTTTTTTACTTGTCCAAGTAAATACAAAAAAATTGACAAAATTCGGCAAACTACATTTTACATTTCTCTCACTGCTTTGTTAATAACTCGAGGCAAATACCGACTTCACAAATTTTGAGAGAGAATTCTACTGAGAATCCTAGACTCATTAATTAACCATCTTACTAGGGGCGGATCCATTAGGGCTCAGCCCCTACTTAATTTTGGACCACAATAGTATTGAACTAATTTCTACCGTTGTTGTCCCTGCTAGTTTTAACATGTTTGTATATATGGTGCTCTCACTCATAGTAGCACACTGGCACAACTATGACCAACTATAAGAGTGTAAAAGCCGGAAAACCATTTGAAGAAGTGGAAAGGATGACAACGATGCCAAATTCAATACACTGAAAAGAGCAAGAGCAAGGCTGCACGGATGAACAAATGTACCACAAAAGGCAGAGTGATTACATAATCACAAGGACTTCCCTGCAGGCCACTATCATGTCAAATTGTCAGTTCCTACCATGGTTATTAAGGCGATAAGGCAAGGCGAGGCGACCCACCCCCTCACACCTTTTAAGCGTTAAGGCATAAGGCGAGGCGACGCCTTACATCATCTTAAGGCGGAGGAAGATCCGGAGCAACCGAGGAAGAAGAGCCGAAGAAAATGAGAAAAAAAGGAGAAGAGAAAGCAAAAAGAAAAAGAAAGGACTCACTGGTGTCATGACCCATCAGTGCCCAACCGACCGAGCCCATGACCATGAGTCATAAGTCAACACCCATCTCAACCCCATGGTTATGAAGTTGTGCCCGTGACCTCCTCGCCTCCTCAACCCTGCCTCCTCGCCTCTCTCTTTCTTGCCGCCGCCTCCTCTCTTTCCTGTCGAGTGCCGCCGCCGCCTCAACCCTGCCTCCTCTCCCGTCCGAAGCTTCGCTACCCTCGCGCCCTCTCCCGTCCTCTTCCCCTTCCCTACCTGGCGACGCAGATCCGGAGCAACCGAGCGAGCTCTAGGCGGAAGAAGGTGTTGGAATTAATATGGGCTGGGCCCATTTTTAATTCTAATTAATTCCTGAAAAATCCCAAAGGCACATGTGCATGTGCTAAAACTGTTTAGTCCCATATGGAGAGTTGAATGAGAGTTACACCACTTTAAAAGGTGGAACGTGGTAACCCCCTTGTGGAATTGGAGAGAGCCAATACACGCGCGCGCTCGCTCGCCTCGCCTCGCCACGCCTCGCCGAGCCGTGCCGTGCGTGTGCGCGCGTACGCAGGCGTGTCGGGTGCGTGCGCGTTTTTCTTTATCTATTCGAAAATCGAAACGAACAGTTCAATTACCAGTGAGTAATGGCGACCGTTTCTAGTCTCTTTGTTTTTGCCATTAAGCAGAACATGCTCTGTTTCAAAATCGCTGGCAGTATTACTAGTGAGTAATGGCGGCCATTTCTTGTGGAATTGGAGAGAGCCAATACACGCGCGCGCTCGCTCTTCGCGCCACGCCGCGAGCCGTGCCGCGTGCGTGCGCGTGCGCGCAGCGTGTCGAATGCGTCGCGTTTTTCTTTATCTATTCCAAAATCGAAACGAACAGTTCAATTACCAGTGAGTAATGGCGACCGTTTCTAGTCTTTTTGTTTTTGCCATTAAGCAGAACATGCTCTGTTTCAAAATCGCTGGCAGTATTACTAGTGAGTAATGGCGGCCATTTCTGATATCTGGGTAATGGCTGCGGTTACTAGTGAGTAATGGCGGCCGTTTCTGGTCTCTGGGTTTTTGCCATTATATGGAACAGAGCACTTGTTCTTCCTGGCAGTCCAATACTCTCAACGAAAGACTACATACCACCACTTAGTTTTGTTGCTGTCTCTGGCGATCTTCATCCCGGTGAGACGCGTGTACGGTTGCACCGGGAGAGCAGGCCTCCGGAACCCTCGTCATCGAAGGCTTGCACGAGTGATGACGAATAAGGTTTTTGGGGAGTGTTCGCGCGACTGCTCGCTTCTTCCTCTTCATTTGATTATCTGCTATGTCTACATCAACTGCACGACTACTACCACTACGCCATGACGGACGACAATCTAGTCAAGACTCCTGCTGCTGCTACTGGATCTGGAACTCCTACTGCTGCTACTCCTTCTACTGCATCCGGGTATGTCTATCTTACACATATTTGTTGGTTAGTTTTCTTATCTGTTGTTAACTTGAACACTGAGATAGGTATACTAGTTTATGTCCTTCTGGATCTTAGTATGGCTATAGTGTTCCTGTTCATTTACTTTGTGAAAATGGCTATAGTATTCTCCATGATTTATCTAGTATATTTCTGGATTAATATAATTCGAAAAATGCTCATATATTCAACAATCCAAAAACCTTATATTAGGCTTTTTTTCGCCAACTGGCTTTGCTGCTGCGCTAAAACCCTCTGAATTCGATGGTGCGAATTACAAGAGGTGGCGCACCAAGATGGTGCTTTGGCTAACTGCCATGAACGTTTTTCATGTGGCAAGTGGCAAGCCTGAAGGAACACTTACTCCTGATCAGGAGCAAGTGTTCGAGGCTGCTGATAACCTTTTTAAAGGTGTCGTGATTAGCGTTCTTGGTGAGAAGTTAGTTGATGCATACATGGTGATCAGAACTGGGAAAGAGATGTGGGATGTACTCGAGGCCAAGTTTGGGGTTTTGGATGCAGGCAGTGAATTGTATCTCATAGAGCAATACCATGACTATAGAATGGTTGACAGTCGTTCTGTAGTTGAGTAGACTCATGAGATACAATCCATGACCAAAGAACTTGAGCACTTCAAATGTGTGTTACCGGACAAGTTTGTTGCGGGAGGCATTATTGCCAAGCTTCCTCCTTCTTGGAGGAATTTTGCTACTTCCCTGAAACACAAGAGACAAGAGTTTTCTGTTGAAAATCTCATCGGATCTCTTGATGTTGAAGAGAAGGTGAGGGAAAAAGATACACACATCAGAGGTAATGAGGGACATTCTAGTGCCAATGTGGTACAGAAGAAGAATGGCCAAGCTCAAAAGTTCAAAGGCAAAAACAAGATCACACAAACAACTAGCTTCAAGAAGATGAAGAAGAACACAAAGGATAGCCTTTACTTTGTGTGTGGCGAACCTGGTCATTGGGCCAAGGACTGCAGTCAATGCAAGGGTGGGAAGAATAAGCAAGGGCAGAATTCTAAGTTTGCGAATGCTGTTGTTGGTACTACTGAGACGGGAACATCAGGGTATGGTAATTTACCTACTGTTCTTTCCGTATGTCAATCTACCGATTGGTGGATAGACACTGGTGCTAATATACATGTGTGTGCTGATATTTCATTGTTCTCTTCTTACCAGGTCACTCGGGATTCAGCCGTTCTAATGGGGAACGGGTCACATGCCACTGTTCATGGTGTTGGCACGGTCGATCTGAAGTTTACTTCGGGGAAAATTGTGCAACTGAAGAACGTGCATCATGTGCCATTTATCAATAAAAATCTCGTGAGCGGATCTCTTCTGTGTAGAGATGGCTATAGACTGGTATTTAAGTCCAATAAATTTGTAATGTCCAAGTGTGGACAATTTGTTGGTAAAGGCTATGTGTGCGGAGGCTTGTTCCGCCTATCTCTTTCAGATTTGTGTAATAATATTGTGAACCATGTTTTTAGTGGTAATGAGACTACTATTTGGCATTCACGACTTTGTCACATAAATTTTGGTTGCATAACGCGGTTAGCCAGTTTAGAGTTAATCCCGAAATCACCCTTGCCAAAGGTTCTAAATGTCAAGTTTGTGTGCAATCAAAGCAGCCTCGTAAGCCTCATAAGACTGCGGAGGTAAGAAACTTGACACCATTAGAACTCATACATTCAGATCTGTGTGAGATGAATGGTGTGTTGACAAAAGGTGGTAATAGATATTTTATGACTTTGATTGATGACTCTACTAGGTTCTGTTATGTGTATCTTTTGAAAACTAAAGATGAAACTCTTCACTACTTTAAAATCTATAAAGCAGAAGCTGAGAACCAACTTGAAAAGAAAATCAAAAGGGTTAGGTCTGATCGTGGCGGCGAGTATTTTTCTAATGAGTTCAATTTATTCTGTGAGGAACATGGTATAATCCATGAGAGGACGCCTCCTTATTCACCCCAGTCAAACGGGGTTGCTGAAAGAAAGAATCGCACTCTAACTGATTTGGTTAACGCCATGTTAGAAACAGCGGGTCTTTCCAAAGCATGGTGGGGGGAAGCTATATTGACTTCATGTCATGTCCTAAACAGGGTTCCTACAAAGAATAAAGAGATAACCCCATATGAACGATGGGAGAAGAAAAGAATATCACTTTCATACTTGCGCACTTGGGGTTGTTTGGCGAAAATCAATGTGCCAATTTCCAAAAAGCGTAAGCTTGGATCAAAAACCGTGGATTGCGTCTTTTTAGGCTATGCTCATCATAGTGTTGGATATAGATTTCTAGTGGTGAAATCTGGAGTACCTAACGTGCATGTCGGTACAATTATGGAGTCCAGAGATGCTACATTCTTTGAGGATATTTTTCCAATGAAAGATATGCCTAGTTCATCGAGTCAAGAGCCTGATACAACTCTTGAATCTGCTATTGCAATAGAATATTTTGAGCAAACCCCTGAGCAAATTCCTGAGGAGGAAGACAATGAAACTCTGAGGAAGAGTAAAAGACAAAGGACTGCAAAGTCTTTTGGTCCTGATTTCATTGTGTACTTTGTGGATGATACTCCAAGTACCATTTCTGAAGCATATGCTTCTCCAGATGCGAAATACTGGAAGGAAGCAGTCCAGAGTGAAATGGATTCCATTATCTCTAATGGAACTTGGGAGATCACTGAACGTCCTTATAGTTGTAAACCTGTAGGATGTAAGTGGGTGTTCAAAAAGAAGCTTAGGCCTGATGGTACTATCGAGAAGTACAAGGCACAGCTTGTGGCCAAGGGTTATACTAAAAAAGAAGGCGAAGATTTCTTTGATACTTATTCACCTGTGGCTAGTTGACCACTATTCGAGTACTACTATCTCTGGCTGCCTCACACGGTTTTCTCGTTCATCAGATGGACGTTAAGACGGCTTTCCTAAATAGAGAGTTGAACGAGGAAATTTACATGGAACAACCAGATGGATTTGTAGCAGATGGTCAAGAAGGAAAGGTGTGCAAGTTGTTGAAATCTTTGTATGGTCTTAAACAAGCACCTAAGCAGTGGCATGAAAAGTTCGACAGAACTTTAACTTCTGCAGGCTTTATTGTGAATGAAGTTGACAAATATGTGTATTATCGCCATGGTGGGGGCGAGAGAGTCATTCTATGTCTGTATGTTGATGACATACTGATCTTTGGGACCAACCTTAATGTGATTAAGGAGGTCAAGAATTTCTTGTCTCAGAATTTTGAGATGAAAGATCTGGGAATAGCTGATGTTATCTTGAACATGAAGTTGTTGAGAGCTGATGATGGTGGGATTACATTGTTGCAATCCCATTATGTGGAAAAGGTTCTGAGTCGTTTTGGTTATAGCGACTGCAAATCCTCTTCAACACCTTATGATCCTAGCATGTTGTTTAGGAAGAATCGGAGAATAGCCAGAGATCAATTGAGATATTATCAGATAATTGGTTCACTCATGTATTTAGCTAGCGGTACCAGGCCTGACATCTTGTTTACTGTGAGCAAACTAAGCCGTTTTGTTTCCAATCCGGGAGATGATCATTGGTATGCTCTTGAGAGAGTAATGCACTATCTAAAGGGTACTATGAGCTATGACATTCACTATACCGGGTACCCCAGGGTACTGGAGGGTTATAGCGATTCAAACAGGATATCTGATGCTGATGAGATTAAGACCACAAGTGGATATATCTTCACATTTGGAGGTGGCACTGTTTCATGGAAGTCTTGCAAGCAGACCATCTTAACGAGGTCAACAATGGAAGCAGAACTCACAGCATTAGATACTGCCACTGTTGAAGCCGAATGGCTTCGTGGGCTCTTGATGGATTTGCCGGTGGTTGAAAAACCAGTACCAGCTATTCTGATGAACTGTGACAATCAGACTGTGATCGTCAAAGTGAACAGTTCTAGGGATAATATGAAGTCATCAAGACATGTGAAGAGAAGACTGAAGTCTGTCAGGAAAATGAGAAACTCCGGAGTTATAGCTTTGGATTATATCCAAACAGCTAAGAATCTAGCAGATCCCTTCACAAAGGGTTTATCACGGAATGTGATAGACAATGCATCGAGGGAGATGGATTTGAGACCCACATGAGTTATACCATAGTGGTAACCCATCCTATGTGATCGGAGATCCCGTGAAGTAGTAGGATTGGCGAAACAAGCTATTGGCTAACTGGAAGGAGAGAACCTTTATAAACCCACTACATTGGAGATGCAATTCTCTCCTAAATCTGTATAGCAGATCGATTTTTATCTTAATGTGTTCTGTGGCTTCTTTAAGCAAAGATGCTGTCCTACAGAGCAGTCTTGAAAGAACACACCTATATGAGCTCGACTGCTAGTCACAGTCTATGAGATAAGGTAATCTCTAGGAAGCTCATGAATAGGTCAGGAGTATGACTCATATGCTCCAACCCGCGGGGATGCCTGGCAGCCTGGTATCAGTTAAGAACTTAAGCAAAATTTATTCACACAAAACTGTCAATTCAAGGCTTAGTCCATTGTGCAGTTGTAGATAAGTGTAGCTTCTGTTCTAGGTGGATGTTCAACCTTAACCAGTCTCCATCAAAACACTGGTATATGAAAACAATACTGTGGATCAAGGCATTTGACATGTGCCCTTGGGATTTGGTGGGGGATTGTTGGAATTAATATGGGCTGGGTCCATTTTTAATTCTAATTAATTCTTGAAAAATCCCAAAGGCCCATGTGCATGTGCTAAAACTGTTTAGTCCCATGTGGAGAGTTGAATGGGAGTTACACCACTTTAAAAGGTGGAACGTGGTAACCCCCTTGTGGAATTGGAGAGAGCCAATACACGCGCGCGCTCGCTCGCTCGCTCGCCTCGCCACGCCACGCCACGCCGAGCCGAGCCGAGCCGGCTTAAATCTTGCCGTCTTGCGTCTTGCGTCGCGCACTGCAGCAGTGTGTCGGGTGCGTGCGCGTTTTTCTTTATCTATTCGAAAATCGAAACACCCTGACTCACAGTTAATGATATTAACAAACGGCTGGCAGTAACGGTTCAGTTACCAGTGAGTAATGGCGACCGTTTCTAGTCTCTTTGTTTTTGCCATTAAGCAGAACATGCTCTGTTTCAAAATCGCTGGCAGTATTACTAGTGAGTAATGGCGGCCATTTCTGATATCTGGGTAATGGCTGCGGTTACTAGTGAGTAATGACGGCCGTTTCTGGTCTCTAGGTTTTTGCCATTATATGGAACAGAGCACTTGTTCTTCCTGGCAGTCCAATACTCTCAACGAAAGACTACAAACCACCACTTAGTTTTGTTGCTGTCTCTGGCGATCTTCATCCCGGTGAGACGCGTGTACGGTTGCACCGGGAGAGCAGGCCTCCGGAACCCTCGTCATCGAAGGCTTGCACGAGCGACGACGGATAAGGTTTTTGGAGAGCGTTCGCGCGACTGCTCGCTTCTTCCTCTTCATTTGATTATCTGCTACGTCTACATCAACTGCACGACTACTACCACTACGCCATGACGGACGACAATCTAGTCAAGACTCCTGCTGCTGCTACTGGATCTGGAACTCCTACTGCTGCTACTCCTTCTACTGCATCCGGGTATGTCTATCTTACACATATTTGTTGGTTAGTTTTCTTATCTGTTGTTAACTTGAACAACGAGATAGGTATACTAGTTTATGTCATACGGATCTTAGTATGGCTATAGTGTTCCTGTTCATTTACTTTTAGAAAATGGCTATAGTATTCTCCATGATTTATCTAGTATATTTCTGGATTAATATAATTCTAAAAATGCTCATATATTCAACAGAAGGCACCCACGGGAGGCAGAGTACCTAGCGGCGCAGATCCGGCGTGGCTCCTGGCGGTGGAGGATCCACAGCCGGTGCAGATCGTGCGAGGAGGCACCTTGTCGACGAACTCCAAGATCCAGGTGAGCTCCCGGCCCCTCTCTTCTCTCCTTCTACCCCCCCTCCATCGGAGGCTTCAAGCAGAGGACGCAAGGCGAGGGCGACGCAAGGCGGGGCGACGCCTTACACCCCGGGACTGCCTTATCGCTTAGGCGACGCTTCGCCTAAGCGACGCCTTAATAACCATGGTTCCTACCATAAACAGGTATCTGCTGTTGAGATTTTCCCACATGTTGTGAGTGATATGCCTTAAGGCAATTATAGAGATGATTGTATCGTTTATATATTTATGAACTTTTGAATAATATATTATTTTGTCCTTGAATATCATTTATATTGATTGATAAGTATGTGACTTGTTTGTGAAACTATCTATTTATGTTTATGATATCATTCTAAACACCCCTAATCCTATGTCATTACTTCGGACACTTATGATTTATGGATCATCACATCTATTGATTGATAATCACGTTTCACGGATCAGGGATATGAAATATCAAATCAATAATGTGGATATATGTTGGAGAACATTGTGTTGGATTGACCTGCCTTGAGACTCCATAAGAATTGTTATATTCTTAAGTGTCATCAGTTGGTCTCATACATAGTATATGTGGGATCTTTAGACATGAGGTCATCATAATTTTCTACATGTGTAATAGTTTACTTAGAGGTTGTCAAACGTTGCTCCTTAAATAGATAGTCATAAAGGTAGCTTTCAGGTTTACCATGAAACATACTGAGGAATACGAATGATCAAGATAGAGTTTGCTCCTCCTGTTTAATAGAAGAGATATCTCTGAACTTCTCGGTGTGGTCGGATTAAGTGCATTGTCCTATAATAGATCAATCCTTCACTCGATCTTGTAGTGGATACACACATCTCGCCTTCAATTCGATTTGGTATCACGAGGCAAAAGGAACAACACATGAGCTTTATAAAGGTTCGTTAAATATAATCTTTAAGTGTATTTGGAAGTCGCTATGCCCTGCAGGTAACCGCTATCGACTTGTGATCGAAAAATAGTTTTTGAGTCACAGCTGATTATGCATGAACCTACATGTGATCATCTAGCTCTCGTGAAGCACCCCAGCCAAAATTAAAGCATGGCCCCGTTTAATAATCATACCCAATTAACCTTGGAGGATTGGATCATATACCCTCCCTGAATTTCAGGATTTACCCTCCCACCTCAATGACATGTGGGGTCACCATAGGTCAATGACATGTGGGCCAGGAGGATAAATCCTGAATTTCCATCTAAAGGGAGGGTATATGATCAAATTTTCCATTAACCTTTAACCATCGATCGTTAAGACGACGATTTATTGAGATTAAATAAATTACTCATCACAAGCATGAACGTACGTACGCTGCCCCCAGGATTAGGAGAAGCCAGCGCACGCCAACCAACCGGATCGGACGGCGCACAGCGGCCGCCACACTCTGCGTGGCCGGATCTCACCCGCCCGCGCGCGTGCCCAGAGCCGTTCTCACTCGCACGGCGGCGGCGGCTTGATCTCGCACGCATGGACGGCAAATACCTTAGAGGCTAGAACATTCTAGAACCCTAGAGAGAGAGAGAGAGAGAGAGAGAGCGAGGCGCGTGCGTGCGTATAAACGTACCTCCGTGTGAGGGTGAGCGGGGAGAGGTGGCCGGAGGCGTCGCGCGCCGCGAGCCCCACCACCTTCCTCGTATGCTGCTGCTCTGCCGCCGCGGGAGCCATTGATCGAATCGGCCGGGATCGATCCGGCTGCTTCGAGATGATCTAGGCGGTGCGTACTGTGTCTCGCTCGTGTGGCTGCTCCGACGAGATGCATTCGTGGCAGCAGGGAGGCGTCTTTTATAGCCGAGCCGCGCGTGGCTGCGTGGTGGGACCCTGCTACATGGGCGAGAGGGATCAGCGCTGGCGTTCGAGCCCCTGCTGGAGGGTTCCATAATGGATTCGATCAGGTGCGTGGTTCTGGTTGTTGCGTGGGAGTGAACACTAGATACCGTCAAACTTTGTACGTACGCTACGCGGTCTCAACTGAGCCAGTACTGCATGCAGAGGCCCCGACCTAAGTGGTTTTGGCTGCCTTGCTAGCGACATGTTGCAGAGGCTTTCATTTCGTACTGCAATCAATGGACGGATCATGCTAGCTAGGTTGTTCGGAAGAACTCGTGCTTTAGCGCTGAATTGAAAGGTACGGTGCATGTCAGGCATGTTTCACGTTGGTCGTACGTAAGCAACTTGCGCTTCGATCGGTAGTAGGAGTAGCTCTCATGGAACCATCCATAGTCAGACGCACGGCCCGATCAAGAGAGGGACATGGAGTACGGTGCCTTTTCATTTTTCTTGGCATGGCGAAACGACCAATTTGCCCTCGTTTGGACACACGTCTCAAATCCTTGCCACTGCTTCGTACTTGTAGTTTGTGTTAGGAAACCAGGGCCCGCCCAGGAGTCCGGGTCCGGGTGGGCACCTCATCCACCCTAGACTATATATAGGAGGGGAGACCCCCCAAGCTTTGTACACATAATTCATTATTGGAAGAGCAATAAAGAAGCCCGATCCCTCTCATACCTGTGTTCATCTATTGTTCGTTCTTGTGTTCTTGCATTGTTCTTACGATTCTCTATTTGTCTACGAGGTAATCGCTCGGACTGGACTCGCCAGCGACGGTTCCTCAACACGTTATCAGCACGATCGACTCTCCTCGTATCGAAAAGGTAACCGTCGATGAACGACACTCGTATATTGAATCGTTTTTCTAGATTGCTTTCAATTCTGCAAATTTGGCTTTCTAGATTTGTTTTCTACGGTGCAAATTTGCTCTAATCCAAGGGTTATACTCAAAAGAAGGCGAAGAATTCTTTGATACTTATTCACTGTGGCTAGTTGACCACTATTCGAGTACTACTATCTCCGGCTGCCTCACACGGTTTTCTCTGCTCATCGGATGGATGTTAAGACGGCTTTCCTAAATGGAGAGTTGGACGAGGAAATTTACATGGAACGACCTGTGATGGATTTGTAGCAGATGGTCAAGAAGGAAAGGTGTGTTGTTGAAATCTTTGTATGGTCTTAAACAAGCACCTAGCGGTGGCATGAAAAGTTCGATGAACTTTAACTTCGCAGCTTTATTGTGAATGAAGGCGACAAATATGTGTATTATCGCCATGGTGGGGGCGAGAGTCATTCTATGTCCGTATGTTGATGACATATCGATCTTTGGGACCAACCTTAATGTAATTAAGGAGGTCAAGGATTTCTTGTCTCGAATTTTGAGATGAAAGATCCGGGAGTAGCCGATGTTATCTTGAACATCAAGTCGTTTGAGAGTCGATGATGGTGGGATTACATTGTTGCAATCCCATTATGTGGAAAAGGTTCCAGTCGCTTGGTTATAGCGATGCAAATCCTCTCCAACACCTTATGATCCTAGCATGTTGTTTAGGAAGAATCGGAGAATAGCCGGAGATCAGGTGAGATATTATCGAGATAATTGGTTCACTCATGTATTTAGCTAGCGCCACCGTGCGACATCTTGTTTGCTGTGTGAGCAAGCTGGCCGTTTGTTTCCAATCCGGAGATGATCATTGGTATGCTCTTGAGAGAGTAATGCGCTATCTAAAGGGTACTATGAGCTATGGCATTCACTATACCGGTACCCTGTGCTGGAGGTTATAGCGATTCAAACAGATATCGATCGATGAGATTAAGACCACAAGTGGATATATCTTCACACTTGGAGGTGGCACTGCTTCATGGAAGTCTTGCAAGCGGACCATCTTAACGAGGTCAACAATGGAAGCGAACTCACGGCATTAGATATCGCATCAGTTGAAGCCAAATGGCTTCATGGGCTCTTGATGGATTTGCCGTGGTTGAAAAACCCGTACGGCTATTACGATGAATCGTGACAATCGTTGTGATCGTCAAAGTGAACAGATTGTAAGGATAATATGAAGTCATCAAGACATGTGAAGAGAAGATCAAGTCCGTCAGAAAATGAGAAACTCGGAGTTATAGCTTTGGATTATATCCAAGCACTAAGAATCTGCGAATCCTTCACAAATGGTTTATCACGGAATGTGATAGACAATGCATCGAGGAGATGGATTTGAGACCCACATGAGTTATACCATAGTGGTAACCCATCCTATGTGATCGGAGATCCGTGAAGTAGTAGGATTAGCGAAACAAGCTATTGGCTAGCTGGAAGGAGAGAACCTTTATAAACCCACTCCATTGGAGATGCAATTCTCTCCTAAATGCATAGCAGCAGTCGATTTTATCTTAATGTGTTACGTGGCTTGTTTAAGCAAAGATCTTTGTCCCTCTGAGCGCCTTGAAAGAACACACCTATATGAGCTCATTGCTAGTCACATCTATGAGATAAGGTAATCTCTAGGAAGCTCATGAATAGGCCGGAGTATGACTCATATGCTCCAACCCGCGGGGATGCCTGGCAGCCTGGTATCAGTTAAGAACTTAAGCAAAATTTATTCACACAAACTGTCAATTCAAGGCTTAGTCCATTGTGCGCTTGTAGATAAGTGTAACCACATTCTAGGTGGATGTTCAACTTTAACGATCTCCATCAAAACAACGGTATATGAAAACAATCATCATGGATCAAGGCATTTGACATGTGCCCTTGGGATCCGTGGGGATTGTTGGAATTAATATGGTGGGTCTATTTTTAATTCTAATTAATTCTTGAAAAATCCCAAGGCCCATGTGCATGTGCTAAATCTGTTTAGTCCCATATGGAGAGTTGAATGGGAGTTACACCACTTTAAAAGGTGGAACGTGGTAACCCTTTGTAGAATTGGAGAGCCAATACACGCGCTGTTCCGCTGGGTCGCTTCGCCACGCCGAGCCGAGCCGAGCCGTGCTGCGTCTTGCGTCGTGCTGCGTCTTGGCGTCTTGCGCACGTAAACTTGTCGGGTGCGTCGCGCGTTTTCTTTATCTATTCGAAAATCAAACGCCCTAACTCGCAGATTAATGATATTAACAAGCGGCCGCGATATGATTCGATTACGGTGAGTAATGGCGGCCGTTTCTAGTCTCTTTGTTTTGCCATTAAGCGTAACATGCTTTGTTTCAAAATCGGCGATATTACTAGTGAGTAATGGCGGACATTTACGATATCGGGTAATGACCGCGTTACTAGTGAGTAATGGCGGCGTTTACGGTCTCTAGGTTTTGCCATTATATGGAGCGAGCACTTGTTCTTCTGGCGATCCAATACTCTCAACGAAAGACTACAAACCACCACTTAGTTTTGTTCTTTGTCTCGGCGATCTTCATCCCGCGAGACGCTGCGTATGCGGTTGCACCGAGAGCAGCCTCGGAACCCTCGTCATCGAAGGCTTGCACGGCGACGGCGAATAAGGTTTTTGGGGAGCGTTCGCGCGACTGCTCGCTTCTTCCTCTTCATTTGATTATCTGCTACGTCTACATCAACTGCACGACTACTACCACTACGCCATGACGGACGACAATCTAGTCAAGACTCCTGCTATCTTTGGATCGGAACTCCTCTGCGCCGCTACTCCTTCTCGCATCCGGGTATGTATATCTTACACATATTTGTTGGTTAGTTTTCTTATCTGTTGTTAACTTGAACACTGAGATAGGTATACTAGTTTATGTCCTTCTGGATCTTAGTATGGCTATAGTGTTCCTGTTCATTTACTTTGTGAAAATGGCTATAGTATTCTCCATGATTTATCTAGTATATTTCTGGATTAATATAATTCGAAAAATGCTCATATATTCAACAATCCAAAAACCTTAGATTAGGCTTTTTTTCGTCAACTGGCTTTGCTGCTGCGCTAAAACCCTCTGAATTCGATGGTGCCAATTACAAGAGGTGGCGCACCAAGATGGTGCTTTGGCTAACTGCCATGAACGTTTTTCATGTGGCAAGTGGCAAGCCTGAAGGAACACTTACTCCTGATCAGGAGCAAGTGTTCGAGGCTGCTGATAACCTTTTTAAAGGTGCCGTGATTAGCGTTCTTGGTGAGAAGTTAGTTGATGCATACATGGTGATCAGAACTGGGAAAGAGATGTGGGATGTACTCGAGGCCAAGTTTGGGGTTTCGGATGCAGGCAGTGAATTGTATCTCATAGAGCAATACCATGACTATAGAATGGTTGACAGCCGTTCTGTAGTTGAGTAGGCTCATGAGATACAATCCATGGCCAAAGAACTTGAGCACTTCAAATGTGTGTTACCGGACAAGTTTGTCGCGGGAGGCATTATTGCCAAGCTTCCTCCTTCTTGGAGGAATTTTGCTACTTCCCTGAAACACAAGAGACAAGAGTTTTCTGTTGAAAATCTCATCGGATCTCTTGATGTTGAAGAGAAGGTGAGGGCAAAAGATACACACATCAGAGGTAATGAGGGACATTCTAGTGCCAATGTGGTACAGAAGAAGAATGACCAAGCTCAAAAGTTCAAAGGCAAAAACAAGATCGCACAAACAACTAGCTTCAAGAAGAAGAAGAAGAACACAAAGGATAGCCTTTACTTTGTGTGTGGCGAACCTGGTCATTGGGCCAAGGACTGCAGTCAACGCAAGGGTGGGAAGAATAAGCAAGGGCAGAATTCTAAGTCTGCGAATGCTGTTGTTGGTACTACTGAGACGGGAACATCAGGGTATGGTAATTTACCTACTGTTCTTTCCGTATGTCAATCTACCGATTGGTGGATAGACCCACGGGAGGCAGAGTACCTAGCGGCGCAGATCCGGCGTGGCTCCTGGCGGTGGAGGATCCACAGCCGGTGCAGATCGTGCGAGGAGGCACCTTGTCGACGAACTCCAAGATCCAGGTGAGCTCCCGGCCCCTCTCTTCTCTCCTTCTACCCCCCCTCTCCATCGGAGGCTTCAAGCAGAGGACGCAAGGCGAGGGCGACGCAAGGCGGGGCAACGCCTTACACCCCGGGACTGCCTTACCGCTTAGGCGACGCTTAAGCGTCGCCTAAGCGACGCCTTAATAACCATGGTTCCTACCATAAACAGGTATCTACTGTTGAGATTTTCCCACATGTGGTGAGTGATATGCCTTAAGGCAATTACAGAGATGATTGTATCGTTTATATATTTATGAACTTTTGAATAATATATTATTTTGTCCTTGAATATCATTTATATTGATTGATAAGTATGTGACTTGTTTGTGAAACTATCTATTTATGTTTATGATATCATTCTAAACACCCCTAATCCTATGTCATTACTTCGGACACTTATGATTTATGGATCATCACATCTATTGATTGATCATCACGTTTCACGGATCAGGGATATGAAATATCAAATCAATAATGTGGATATATGTTGGAGAACATTGTGTTGGATCGACCTGCCTTGAGACTCCATAAGAATTGTTATATTCTTAAGTGTCATCAGTTGGTCTCATACATAGTATATGTGGGATCTTTAGACATGAGGTCATCATAATTTTCTACATGTGTAATAGTTTACTTAGAGGTTGTCAAACGTTGCTCCTTAAATAGATAGTCATAAAGGTAGCTTTCAGGTTTACCATGAAACATACTGAGGAATACGAACGATCAAGATAGAATTTGCTACTCCTGTTTAATAGAAGAGATATCTCTGGACTTCTCGGTGTGGTTGGATTAAGTGCATGGTCCTATAATAGATCAATCCTTCACTCGATCTTGTAGTGGATACACACATCTCGCCTTCAATTCGATTTGGTATCACGAGGCAAAAGGAACAAAACAACACATGAGCTTTATAAAGGTTCGTTAAATATAATCTTTAAGTGTATTTGGAAGTCGCTATGCCCTGCAGGTAACCGCTATCGACTTGTGATCGAAAAATAGTTTTTGGATCACAACTGATTATGCATGAACCTACATGTGATCATCTAGCTCTCGTGAAGCACCCCAGCAAAAATTAAAGCATGGCCCCGTTTAATAATCATACCCAATTAACCTTTAACCATCGATCGTTAAGACGACGATTTATTGAGATTAAATAAATTACTCATCACAAGCATGAACGTACGTACGCTGCCCCCAGGATTAGGAGAAGCCAGCGCACGCCAACCAACCGGATCGGACGGCGCACAGCGGCCGCCACACTCTGCGTGGCCGGATCTCACCCGCCCGCGCGCGTGCCCAGAGCCGTTCTCACTCGCACGGCGGCGGCGGCTTGATCTCGCACGCATGGACGGCAAATACCTTAGAGGCTAGAACATTCTAGAACCCTAGAGAGAGAGAGAGAGAGAGAGAGAGAGAGAGAGAGAGAGAGAGAGAGAGAGAGGCGCGTGCGTGCGTATAAACGTACCTCCGTGTGAGGGTGAGCGGGGAGAGGTGGCCGGAGGCGTCGCGCGCCGCGAGCCCCACCACCTTCCTCGTATGCTGCTGCTCTGCCGCCGCGGGAGCCATTGATCGAATCGGCCGGGATCGATCCGGATGCTTCGAGATGATCTAGGCGGTGCGTACTGTGTCTCGCTCGTGTGGCTGCTCCGACGAGATGCATTCGTGGCAGCAGGGAGGCGTCTTTTATAGCCGAGCCGCGCGTGGCTGCGTGGTGGGACCCTGCTACATGGGCGAGAGGGATCAGCGCTGGCGTTCGAGCCCCTGCTGGAGGGTTCCATAATGGATTCGATCAGGTGCGTGGTTCTGGTTGTTGCGTGGGAGTGAACACTAGATACCGTCAAACTTTGTACGTACGCTACGCGGTCTCAACTGAGCCAGTACTGCATGCAGAGGCCCCGACCTAAGTGGTTTTGGCTGCCTTGCTAGCGACATGTTGCAGAGGCTTTCATTTCATACTGCAATCAATGGACGGATCATGCTAGCTAGGTTGTTCGGAAGAACTCGTGCTTTAGCGCTGAATTGAAAGGTACGGTGCATGTCAGGCATGTTTCACGTTGGTCGTACGTAAGCAACTTGCGCTTCGATCGATAGTAGGAGTAGCTCTCATGGAACCATCCATAGTCAGACGCACGGCCCGATCAAGAGAGGGACATGGAGTACGGTGCCTTTTCATTTTTCTTGGCATGGCGAAACGACCAATTTGCCCTCGTTTGGACACACGTCTCAAATCCTTGCCACTGCTTCGTACTTGTAGTTAGGGGTGAAAACGGATCGGATAGTTTCCGACCGATCCGGACGAAAACGGATTCGGAACATCTCGGATCGGATTTTTTTCGGATTTTTTTCGGCTCGGAAACGGAATCGGATTTTTTTCCCGGAAACGGAAACGAATATGGTAGCCATGGTATCCGGCGGAAACGAATACGGAAACGGATTATCCGGATAAGCCTAATCCGGATATCCGGAAATTTGGCCTGTTGTCCAACTGTCCAACTTCCAAGTGCCCAGCCCATGAGCCCAACCGGCCCACAACTCCCCTATCTATCTTGCTATCTCCACTTCTCCTCTCCAAAACACCAGAACAATACTCCCCCAACCCTAGACCGCGCAGCCTTCGTTGTCGGTGGTGGCGCCGCCTCACCTCGCCTGCCGGCGCGGCGCGTACCTCGCCACGCCCGCCGCCGCGTCTGCTCACCATCTCGTCCATCGGCGGATCGGCCATCCACGGTCCTGAGCCTTCCCGCCTCGCCGCTCGCTCCAGTCGCGGCGCATGTCGAAGGTGTGGTCGCCGTCCGGCGTAGTCTGCGACCTCGGCGCCGAGGATCCGGTAGCGAGGTGGAGGTGTCAGGTTGAACTTCGCCTTGCCGCGGCTCGATCCGATGCACCGGTAGTACATACCGCGCCTTGACGCCGCTCCAATCCGATGGCGCCGCGCCACCGGCCCGATCCGGTGGCGCCGCGCCGCCGCTCGCCCCCCCAGCGGCGACACCTCGCCGCGGCCATCTCGCCTCGTCCCGCAGTCCAAAGACTCGCGCGCTCCCCTCACCGGCCCGGCCCGGCACCTCCGCGCCTCGCGGCTCCCCGATCCTCATCGCCCGGCGCTCGGCGGCAAAGACCTCAAGACCTCCTCGGTCCCAAGGCAAGGATCTTGATTAGTGAGGCAATGAATGATGATCGGTGAATGAATGGATTGAGCTCCTAGTGGCTAGTGTTAGCTCATTGTTGTTGGCAGTGAATCAAAGAACCAATGGCCAGGCCAATGAGGCAATGAATCAATGGATTGAATTTCATATGTGTTTATGATCCATGCTTATTGTAGATTTGTAGTACCTACTAATGGAGTGCTAGCTCCCTGTTGTTGGCAGTGAATCAAAGAACCAATGGCCAATGAGGCAATGAATCAATGGATTGAACTCCTATTGCTAGCTAATTAAATTCCATTCTTTTAATGTTGGCAGTGAATCAAACTATTGTTGGCAGTGAACTCCTATTGTTGGCAGTGAATCAAACTAATTGGATGCTAGTCCTTCTATGATGCTAGTCATTCTTATTTTCCTTTTATGATGCTAGTCCTTCTATGATTGAATGTTCTGTTGTTGATTAATACACATATTTAGATCATCTTCGTAGTTTGTAGAATATGCATGATTCATTGATATCTTATGTATTCCCTCCATTATCTTGTGCTAGATTTGTGATGGAATCTACAACTGGAAGTAGCAGTGCAAGTGTAAGCAATACATCTCCTGCTTTGCCGGTGACACAACCACCACAACCACCTTCCACTGCTACAAATGATCCAGTTGCCGGTGCATTGGTGCCAAGGAATGAAGTTGATTTGACCGGTGAGACTGGTGTCGAGACCGACATTCCTGCTCCTGCTGCAAAGAGAGCAAAGAAGTGCAGCTCTGATGTTTGGGAGCACTACACAAAATATGAGAAAAAGAAGAAAGGATCTGATGGCAAGATGATTACAGAGTATTGGGCTAAATGCAACAAGTGCAAGTACGAATCTCGTTGTGAGAGTTCAAGAGGCACATCAATCTTTTGGAATCACTTAAGTAGCAAGCACCAAATCAAGGGAGGCCAACGACTTCTAAAATTGATGAAGAGTGGAGATGACAAAGAAGATCGCATCTATTGAGACTTATAGGTATGATGAGGTCGACGGCTTGAAAAAATTATATTTGGCAATTATCATGCATGAATATCCTTTTAATATTGTTGAGCATGAGTACTTTGTGGAGTTTATCAAGTCAACTGCATTTCTAGTTTTCCAATTAAGAGTCGCATTCGCGTAAAAGATATATTGAATATCTTTGTAGAGGAGAAAAAGAAGTTATATGATTACTTCAAAACACTTGCATGTCGCTTTAGTAGTACACCAAGTGTTATGTTTCATGTTTGTGACGAACTAATTAATGCACTTTGCTAGTGCCCATGTTATGTGCGGTTGCTGAAAATATGAACAATTCATGAATATTTGCATCAAACAAATTAGTTATATGTTTTCGTTAATTTCTGACATACAATTTAAGGGGTTTTCATGTTCCGAAAAAATATCCGTGACCGTATTCGTTTCGATTCGTATTCGCTCCGTATTCGTTTCCGATATTATTCGCATCCGTATTCGTATCCGAGGTATCCGGATCCGTATCCGGATCCGGGAAAAAATGTGAAAACAAATATGGTATAGTCATTATCCGTCCGTTTCCGATCCGTTTTCACCCCTACTTGTAGTTTGTACACCCCATCGAGTGAGTGCTACGTCAGTCAGCAATTTCGTACGTGCGCAAAACTAAATACCTTTTGTTCTGCACAACTTTGTTGATTTATGCAGGGGCCAAATACGCCTAACGTAAATCGACGGAGGGAGTAATATATATATATTTGTGTGGCACACCAAAGATACTGGTGGAATTCCTGCCTTAAATCGGTTAGAAATAGGCGATGCTTTCGGATGCCTGTGGTCAAAATTTTTAGAGTATTATTACCAATCGGATAATCCATTCCCTATCTCATCCCTGTAATCAAACACTACCTAAAAAGACGAGAGAGGATCAAGATGAGACGAAGGGTTTCTTCCCATTCCATGAAGTGCAGAGGTGGGAAGGTTTTTTTAGAGGGGTATATGGTGGACATACATACACACCCTACTCACATATAGGAGGAAGGGTTTTACTCTTGATCTAGCAAAAAAAAAAAATTGATAGCATGCGAGCTACACCCCTTGTACCCCGATTACCCATGCCGTGATTTGGTGGCACCCATGAAGGAGTATCAGGCCATCTAAGGGTAGAGCTAGGCCTCGAGCCGTTGGGACAATGATCCGAGGTCTAAGATCAAAAGCTTATAAAAAATAGTAGCAATCCATGTATACATATTGTGTCCGGCCCAAAAACAGTTGGCCTGGTTCAAGGCTTAAGCCATAGTTGGCTTCGCCCCTGGAACCATCGATCGGTGGCGCATGGAGGTGAGGGGCTGCTACAATTCTGAGTTTGAAGACTACTTGAGGGCACTTTCTTGTCATAACAACTCGCATGTCGCAAGCCCATTTGCCCTTCCTCTTATTCGGTTGCACCAGACAAAGATGGCAGAGAGAGACGAGTCTAACTCAGACCCAACAACCCAACTTGATCCCCAATTCTCTCCTTACCCTCGTTCCCCATTCTCTATCTTCCCTCATCTCCACTCTCAACTCTAATCACTTAGCTACTTTTGTTTTGTTTTTTTTTTAAAATGTTATCTACTTTTGTTCTTCGTATTTCTACTCACACATGTTCATGGTACTTGGGTGACCTTCGATGTATTTTATATTTTCGTTTTCTCTCTTATCTATTTATATAAGAAATTAGATTTGCATATGATGCAGATGTATGTTTGGTATAAATTTACCATGTAGCTTTCTCCCACGAACACCCACTCTACTTTGCTATGCCTAAGCCACTGGTTTCACGACTGGATGGCAACCCGATGAACTATGTACGCTACGCTACGTGGTCGCAACTGAGCCAGTACCGCATGCAGAGGCCCGGACCTAATTGGTTTTGGCTGCCTTGCTAGCGACGGTCAAAATGTTGCAGAGGTTTTCATACTGCAATCAACAGCTTCAGCGCTGAATTGAAAGGTACGGTGCATGTCAGGTGTTTTTCACGACGGTCGTACGTACGTAATTGTACTGTAGCAGCATTAAGCAACTTGTGCTTCCATCGATAGTAGCTAGCTCTCATGGAACCATCAACAGTCGGATGCGTTCGCACGGTCCGATCAAGAGAGACATCGATGCACTAAATACCATTTTGAGCCATTTATTGCATTTTCCTGCTTTTCCATTTTTCTTGGCAAGGCGAAATGACCAATTTCCCCTCGTTGGACACACACGTGTCAAATCCTAGCCATTGCTTACTACATATAGTTTGTACAACCGATCGACTTAGTGTTTCGTGCGTGCGCAAGACTAAATAACTTTTATGTTCTGCACAACTTTGTTGATTTATGCAGGGGCCAAATACGCCTAACGTAAATCGACGGAGGGATCGAGTTCTAGATATAGACTTGTGTGGCACGCCAAAGATGCTTATTAATTAGCACCGCACAACCGTGGGCTAGCTCGTGGCACGTTTTGTCGTGAAACCACACGTGATTACCGTGAACCGTCCCTTGATTTTGATCGTGCCCACGCAAGAATTGATGTTTTGTTACATTGTTGCGACGTTTAATTTGCGGCCACCGTTCGGCTAATGTTGGGCACTCACTGGGTGGACGACATCTTGTCTCTCGAAGAAGACGACCTTTTGGTTCGCTTGTTTGCTTGCACATGCATGTAATGTGATACATGCCCGGCCGGTGTTTCTCAAAGCCAGGAACATTTGCATCTCTGCTTTCTGCTTTGATTGATTTATTTGCCGCTGTACGCGCATAGATGGTGTTTCTCACCAAACAACAACTACATGTTTGTTGCAACTGTAAACCCCTGTAATTGAACATATATCCTTGGGTGCCATACGGACATACCAAGACATGATTCACATCATGCAGACAATATAGTAGCACTAATATTAATTAGTAAGTAGTAACCGACAAACTATAGCCGTGCGTTGGAACGAAACATCTCATGAATGTAATAGTTTATCAATTGAAGTAGATATAATATATCTTAATTTGTCAAGACAAGTGAAGCAGAGCAGAAGAGTAGGGACGAAGAGGAGGAAGTGAGGCCCGTTCAGATCCAGCCGATGGAAACGGCGACAGGGGAGGGGGCGGAGGCGCGTGCGGAGCAGAGCAGAAGAGCGGGAGTAGAGGTGAGGGCACAAAGGAGGAGGAAAGCGCAAGCGGCATCGCAGGTGATGCTGGGAGCGCACGATGCGAAGAGATAATTTGCTGATAACGTGATCCACATGTCAGTAAAAGGAGATAAGGGTGGGAGGGTGGAGAGGACGAACGATCACCAACTCTAATTTTTAAGTAGTAGATATTTCTCCTCTCCTCTCCTCACCAAGTTTTCTCCCTCTCCTATCGATCTACTTTCTTCTCGTCTCCTCCGGTCTGCTGCCATGGAGAAAAAACGAGTGACACGATGAAAAAAAATGCACTTCCACTCCAAACTGGTGTCCATAGCCCTGCATTGCTCATCCCCAAATTCCTCCGAGCCATGCTTTCTGTTAAGAAACTGGGCCCAGGACCGGGAGTCCTGGCCCAAAGTGGGCTCCTCATCCTAAACCCTAGAAGGGTCGTAGCCTATAAATAGGGGGTGCTATTCATTGTAAAGGATTGATCGATGGATGAAGGAATAAAGAGAAGCAATACGTCCCCCTACATCTCTGTGTTCAATATCTTATTTTGTTCTTGTTGTTCATGCATTGTTCTTACGATTCTATACATGTCTACGAGGTAATCGCTCGGACTGGACTCGCCAGCGACGGTTCCTCAACACGTTATCAGCACGATCGACTCTCCTCGCATCGAAAAGGTAACCGTCGATGAACGACACTCGTAGATTGAATCCTTTTTCTAGATTGCTTTCACCCGCAAATTTGGCTTTCTAGATTGGTTTTCTACGGTGCAACCGCTCTAATCTACCGCGAGCCGACTTGAAGTCGCCGCCAAGCCGATCGGTGGGTTGCATGAAAGAGTAGATGATGATTGTACCGTAGGTTGTATATGCGATCGCATGAAAAGCATCATGTGCACGGCACGCTCTGCGGCTCGTCACTACCTCGCGACACGTTACCGGTCGGCATAGTCCGCCATCACGACGCCACGAGGCAACGGAGGACCACCCGCTAGCACGCGGCAAGCACGCACATGTCGGCATGAAGCCGCGCCTCTGTTGCAATCTCATACTACATTATATTGCATCGCATACATGAACAAGAACAAAAAGGGACGGTCGACGGCCTCAGAGCCGCTGTCGCCGTCGATTTTGATGTCACACCCGCCACCGAAGATGGCACCGCCACGCGCCGCACGGCACGAGGCGGCGGCGCTTGCGCCGCGATAAACAACACCGCGATTGATGAACGAGTATGCGCGGATGAACAAGCACTGCGTGGATGAACAAAGTACACCCGCATGAACAATGTTTTGTGTGAGCAGTAATCCGGCTATGAACAGTGCTTCGCATAAACAGTTTTTGCGGATGAACAGTACGCCCGCATGAACAGTGTTTTGCAGATGGACAGTGTTTTGCAGATGAACAGTGTGCGCGGATGAACAGTATGCCCGCATGAACATGATTTCGCGTGAACGATGTCCGACCAACAGACGATTCCGCGCGAATGTTGTTTTCCGGATGAACAGTTCACACGAAGAATTTTGCTACGCCCCCGCATGGGCTTCTCGCCGAACATAACCGCCGCCCGACGCGCACTCTTCGCCGGCTATCGCTGCCGCACGGCTCAAGACGCCGCACCGCCGGCCCCACTTCGGGCTCGAACCGCTGCGATCGCGACCGCCTCGCAGAATCACCGCACACCGCCGCCCCGTGTGCCCATCGTGCGTTTTCCCGCTGCTTGCCATCTTGTATCGCACCGGCCACCTCTCGTAGTGGAAGACCGCCACTGGCTCGCAGCCGTGACGATCGCCTCGCGCCGCCCTCGGCCCCGCATGGCCACATCGCCTCGGTTTGCGTGGCGGCCACCCAGCCACGCCTCGAATGGCCTTGCGCCACCGCTTGAACCCACCGGCAAACAAAAAAAAAGGGGAGGGTCGGTGGAGAAAATTCTGAAATTTGCAGAATTTGTCGAGATGTCATTTTTCCTAGCAGGAAAGAGCCTCGGGAATTCAATTTTTGAATCAGTTTTTGCATTTGAAGCATGTTTATTTTTGTTATTATTATTTCTATGCAATTTATTTACTGTATTTACTGTTTTGATTATCTGTAATTGTTTATATTGCTTTTAATCATTGAAAATAGCAAGAAATCATGAAAATGCGTAGAAAATACGGAATACTGAACACGAGTTCGATGAACATTATGAGAATTTTGCAACCATTTTATGCAGATTACTAGTAGTAATCCTTTGAACTTTTTGTATGAATAGGAATATGACTGGCATCACGAACCGCTTGTTCAAGAAGCGACCCAGATGGCGAAATTTGTATAGAATTTATATCGGTCTCCAGTGCGTGGTAATGTGATCACGGATGAGCGACGATTGGGAAGACCCTCGCTACCTTGCGGTACAATCCGTACGCAACTATCGTTAAGACGGCTACATGAAGTATGCCGAATTAATTGACATCATGCAAGTTGCGAAAGCTCAAGATGATGTTCTAGGAAAGAACTTCATCTTGCAGCCACCTAGTAGCAATGTTGGCCATGAAGCCACCAAGTGCATGACTACAAGATGATGAAGCCTCTCACAAATGAGAGGAGCAAGAAGAGTAAGGTCGTGCGTCGCACATTATTGATGCTTTACAGTCTAAGAAGAAGGGCAAATGATAGCATGAGGCATACCTCGCCATTGCAGGCACAAAGGATCCACATCCATTAGCTGCACTTATGAATGTGAACAGCCCAGTAGCAGCCCCATCATCCCTCCTTTGGACATTGCAGCGACCACAGCCGTAGCTACCCAAGAGGAGAAGATCGCGCATGGAGCCGATTTAGGCAGAAGTTCCTAAATACTTCGCCTATTAGATCCAGTGCACGCATTGCACTCAGACCTTTTATAGAAACTTGCAGTTTATAATTGAAGTAAAATTTTAAATTATTGAATAATGGTTGCAAGCTCTAGGAGAGAAAAGCATTAAATTCTTATTATGAGTCCTGCAAGACTTATTTTCCCGTTTTTATAATAGCAAGTTACGTTACGATATCCAAGTATTTTATTTATGTGTTGCTTGCTTTCTGCTACATATTAATAAAGTACATTATATTAGAACGCGTGTAGCGCCTATGGAGGAAGTGTGCTTAGCATGTAGCGCACAACGAATACCATTCGAGAGAAATGAATTTTTTTCAGTCGATCAGCAGGAATGCTGGTAGTCTTACGACAGTCGCAGGCAGTGATACTTGTATAATAAGCTCAGGAAGGGCCATAATTATACTCCCAACGGGCACAACTTTGGTCATTAAAGAAGACTTGTTGTACCCAGAATCGACTAGAACTCTCAAGGATATTTGCGCTAACAGTTTCCATGTAGAGACTGAAGAAGAGTATGGTACAGAATACCTGCTCATTACAAAGCGTGAAGAAAGTGAAAAATAGCATTAGAATATCTTCCTTCATATGAAATTGGGCTATACTACACTAATATTAAGGCACCTGCAGCCTATACTGCCTTGAAAACCGTATTTAGAAGCTCTGAACTTTTCTATCTCTGGCATGATAGATTGTGCCGTCTAAGTCTTAGGATGATGAGAGATATAATTAACAATTCACAGGGACATGATATGAATGTTAAGAATTTCTCGAATCAGGAAGATTTTGTGTGCCCCGCATGTGCCACCGAGAAATTAATTACTAGACCTTTTGCTCTGAAAGCGAAGAATGAAGTCCTTGCATTCCTGGACCGTATCCAGGGAGACCTTTATGTCCTATATAGCCCCTGTAAGGGACATTTTAGGTATTTTATAGTGCTCATCAATGCTTCTTCAGAATGGTCGCACATATGTTTATTGTCTACGAGAGATCATGCTTTTGCATAGCTAAATCTCGCAGATAATTAAATTAGAAATATTTTCCCTCATCATCATGAAAAGTCCACATGAATGGACAATATTGGAGAACTTACTCGAAAGCATTTGATGATTATTGCATGAAAATGGGAATTGAAAGTTGAGCATTACATCGCATGTCCACACCTGAATGGACTAGCGTAACTTTGAAGAATTGTAATTTGCCAACTACATGTTGGGGCGTGCGATCTGCTCGCGCAGCTCTCATCAATTTTAGACCGTCGTCTTATAACATCCATCCACCTATGCAACTAGCGCAAGGGTTAGCACCGAAAACTACTCATCTTCGTAGGTTTGGTCGTAAGGTTTATGTACCTATACCATCACCACGTGACGCAATGGGTCTTCTCCAAAGTGCAGGATATACATTGGTTATGAGACAGCATCCATAATCAAGTGTTTGGACCCTATGACTGGAGATTTGCATAATGTCCGATTCATTGATAGTATATCAGATGAGATTAGTTCCCCGTCATTAGGGGGAGGAAATCAACCCTTGATAATAATGTCGGGAAATAATTGAAGTCTAGAAGACAATTGAAGTCCGAAGATAATTGAAATCTATGCATATGACCAGCGCACTAGTAAAGCAAATAGAGAAGTCTAGAAGATAATTGCAATCTAGAAGATATTTGAATTGAAGTCTAGAAGACAATTGAAGTCGGAAGATAATTGATTTGCAAGCATTAGCGAATCAACCGCTGACCACTTTAGTGATTTGAAGTGCGTGATCAAGTCGCATTTGCTGTATGCAATGCACGGAGAGGGTGAAATACCAATGAAGGTATCCCTAATCCCGTCCGCAGGCCTCGGGAATAAAGGACGAGAACTCGGTCCTCGAATCCGAAGTAACCGGGACGCTTTGGTGAAAAAGGATAAGAAAGATTTGACACGACCCGATCACCGAAGTGCCCAGAACGGAAGGAGCTAGTTGAGACTGCACACGGTATGGAACCTTGGAAAAGGCATACGAGTGAACATCCCCATGGAGGGAGACATCGGCATGGATGTGTGCGCACACATCGGTGAAAAACTAAAGGGACTTGCCCGCAATTGGAAGCAGGTGGCGAGTAGAAGCATTAGAAGAATCGCCCTTGAAGAAATAGTTATAAAATTTATGACCTCGGGAGAATCTTTGAATATGACAACGACCAATGTAATACATATACTTTGTAAAGAAACTTGCCACAATCATCAATCTTGATTCTGAGCTGTGACGCTCATTGAATGAAAGAAAAGATCGATTGAAAGAAGGCAATAGAAACCGAATTATTCTCTCGGATAAAAGAAGGGTGTTTGAGCACATGGCCGTGACGCCTCCCTTGTGCACCAGTAGGGTATCATAAGTGGATATTTGTTCAAAAGAGAAATAAAAAGAAATAAGGCTCGTTACATAAGGTTTCATTGAACATCCAGGAGATGATTATGAAGAAACCTATTCCCCGATCATGGGCAGAACTCCCTTTAGACATTTATCTCAATGGCAGTGAACTTGAAGTTAGAAGTGAAATTGATGGATAGGGTACCAGCATACATTTATGAAATATTGGATTCGGACATTTATATGAAGAAACCTGAATGTATCCCTATCCCGGACCAAGATAGAGCAAATAAAAATATGTACAGTGTGAAACTTCGAAAGTCACCTGTATGCGAACTTAGGCAATCGACGAATGTGGTATAATCGCTTGAAGCGACTTTCTATGCAAGAAAGGCTACACGAAAAATGAGAATAATCTCTGTACGACGATCCCATAATGGATTTTGTATAATCTCAGTATATGAAGATGATCTGGATATCATCGGAACCCTGAAGGATATTAGGAAAGCAAGCTCTTACCTGGAGTCGGAGTTCGAAATGAAAGATTTGGGTAAAACCAAATATTGTCTAGGCTTGCAGCTTGAGCATACCCCTGAAGGGATTTTAGTACATCAGTCAAACTACACTCAGAAGGTGTTGGAAATGTTTGATTTCGAAAAGGCATACCCTTTGAAAGTGCCAATGGTCGGGAGATCTTTGCGGCAAGACAAGGACTGTCTGGACCTAGAAAGAGGGGAGGAAGTCACGGGACCAGGAATTCCCATATTTAGGTGTGATAGAAACACTCATGTATTGAACAAACTGTACTAGACTGGGCATTGCATTTGTCGTGAACCTATTAGCAAGGTATAGTCTGTAACCTACCAAAGACATTGGCGTGGAATGAAGGACATCTTCCGATACCTCAAGGAAGCAAAGAACTTGGTCATTCTATAGGAAAAACCAAGACCTAACTATGAATGACAATGCAAATAACGGGTACTTGTAGGACCAGCATACGACCTAATAGCGAGCAGTGTTATGTATTCCTATGTGGTGGGCGCAATTCCATAAAAATCGTCTAAGTAGAGTCTTGTGCCGAGCTTGACGAACCACTCGAAATGATAGCACCGTATGAGGCCTCACGAGAATGTGCTTGGCTTCGGCGGATGATTCACCACATCCGGCGATCGTGTGGATTGAATACCGCACAAACCCCAGCATTATCTATGAAGATAATGCGACTTGTGTTGCACAAATGCGAGATGAGTTATATGAAGAATCCTCTCACAAAGCATATCAACCCCAAGTTCTTCTATGCTCATGAAATGCAAAAGATGGGCGAAATTAAGTCTTGCATACTAAGTCATGTGAAAATCTTGCGATTTGTTCACTAAGTCACTTCCAGCATCTAGCTTTGAAAGGTGCATATGTGAAAATTGGAATGATGAGACTTAGAGAAGTGCAGAATTCAGGGGGAGAATCTTCACAAACTCATTACTAAAGCTTGATCACGAAGATCGAGTACCCAAAGAGCAAATCCTGAAGATTAAATGAAATTGGGTGGATTGTACTCTTTTTCCCTTGACGAGTTTTCCTGAAGTTTCTCGGCTAACGTTTTTAATGAGGCAATTCGTGCAGCATAACAGAACATGATTCATGTACTCTTTCTCCAAATTTTTCCCACTGGGTTTTTATGGAGTTTTGATGAGACATGGATATGAAGGATGAGTGCCCAAGGGGGAGTGTTAAGAAACTGGGCCCAGGACCGGGAGTCCTGGCCCAAGGTGGGCTCCTCATCCTAAACCCTAGAAGGGTCGTAGCCTATAAATAGGGGGTGCTATTCATTGTAAAGGATTGATCGATGGATGAAGGAATAAAGAGAAGCAATACGTCCCCCTACATCTCTGTGTTCAATCTCTTATTTTGTTCTTGTTGTTCATGCATTGTTCTTACGATTCTATACATGTCTACGAGGTAATCGCTCGGACTGGACTCGCCAGCGACGGTTCTTCAACACTTTCTTCCCTTATGTGATTTCATCGGCACGATATCCTCTTTTGTCTGTTGCAACGCGGCGTGGTGGCCTCTAACTGCCATTAATCGCGTCTCGTTGAGTTGATGAGATTATTGTGATATAATCAAAGAATAGAGTGTATGCGTATGGATCCAGTACGAACCAATGAGAAGGATCAAATGTGAATTTAAATATCTGAATAATCCTAGATAACATAATTTTTAAACAAAATACTGCAATAAGTATAGCCATTACCAAACACGTAAGGTTTTTCTCAACACTGTAAAATATTGTGGTATTCAGGGACTGGTATTTGATGATTGAGACATCAAAACTGTGGTTTTAAAATGTTGCACCATTCAAACAGGGCCTTATTCTTTTAGTTAGGCCCCGTTAATTTGAAACACAATTTTTCCTAGATTCCTACGTGAATTTCATTGTTCCTCACGAAATTCCTGAAAACATTTAATTTTCTTATCCTTTTCTCACATAAATTGAGTAATTATTGTATCAGGTATTTAATTATGAAGCGACTAAACAACGGCATAGCGTTGCAAAAGTAGAACAACAGGTTAGTTTTATACTGACAGTATAGCCCACGGAATTGAAATCTGACTTTACAATTTCTTTGTTTCCTATTTCAATTCATATTTTATATAATGTGAATTTTATGTTGCTAAGCCGAAAACCAGATACAATGGGCCAAGTCCGGACCAGCCAGAGGCCCACTGAATTGGCCCATTTCTCTTCCTCCTCTTCTCTATTTTCTTTGCTTCTTTACTCCTGCCGCGCCGCCGCCATCCGGTCGCCTCGCCGGCTCATCGCTGGCCATGGCGCCGCCGCGACGCGAGTCCCCAACACCGGATCGCCTCCCCGCGACTCCCCGATGCCCTACTTCGCTCACCCTCGGCCGCGAAGCGCAGGGCTTCGCCCGTCGTGTCGCCGGTCACGGCTTCCGCCAATGCGCCGCCGTGATCTCACTGGAGGTCCGGGCAACCTCCGGTTACCAAGATGGGCTCATTCCTCTCTCTTCCCCTTCTACTTCCTCCTTCCCCTGTCTGGATGCATCTCCCCTGGTTCTAGGGATTGGGTCGGCGCGCCATTGCCGTGCCGTTCCGAGCTCACAGGCAATTTCTTGTGGCGGTCCTCACACCTGCAGCATCGCCGCTTGCGGCCCTTCCAGTCGGCGTGGTTGTTGGCTGCTATTGCTCGTTGAGCCGCGCGGCTGCCGAGTGCAGATCGCGCCGTGCGTGCTCTGAACGACGGCTTGTCGTCGTTGGCCACGCCGGCTTCACAGGTGAGTCCCCAGGTTTGGTCTCTATTCCTCCTCTCCCCTCTACCTCACTTCCCTGTTCCAGGCGCGACATTGAGATGACCTCATTGTTGTCCGGCCACGACTGCTCGTTGCCCCCCTTACAGGTTTGATCCGGCCTCCATCATGTTCTTTCCCCTGATTCCCCTCATCTAGCTCTGTTCCGTCTACTACTACCACTACCTTGTTATTAGTGTGGTTGATCAACGGATTTTATGGTGATAAACTAGTTACTTTTTTTTAGAATTTTTTTCTGAAATAATCTTTTTTATTCAGAATTACAGAAATAATACAATTTATTTTTTACATAAATGACCTCGTGTCGCCGTACGGTTGGGCGATTTAGTATAATCGCCTAACCAGAGTGCGAGACGTGTGTGAATTGGTCAACGAAATGGCGATTTCACCTACCGAGGCATTGTCGCCATATGGCTTGGCGATATTACCCTAGTTGCCATATGGTTTGGCGACTATGTTTCGCCTGGGCCCAAGTCGCCCAACCGTATGGCGACTTCGGGTGGCTATAAAACCGCGTGCGCGATCGAACCGTCGCCATTCGGTTGAGCGAGCAGAAAAGAAAGACAGCGCAGAGGAGAAAAGAGGAGAGGAGGAGAAAAGAGAGGGGAGAAGGAGAGAAGAAAAAAGGAGGGGAGAAAGGAGGAGAGGAGAAAAGAGGAGGGGAGGAAGAAGAAGAAGAAGAAGAGAAGAGAAGAAAAGAGTTCGTTTTGCATCGACGATCACAACGGTGAGTTTGTAGTATTGTTTTGTACAAATATATTCTTTAAACCATGATAGGTTACCAATCAACGTCATATGTCGTGGTAGATTATTAGTAAATATTTAGAGATAACATGATTAATTAGTAACCACTGTAGGTTAGCAAGCAACATCATGTGTAGTAACATATTGTTAGCATATGTTTAGGGATGGCATAATTAATACAATTAGTTTAGTAGTTTGTATAGAGAAAAAATAGTCAGTGAAAATAAATTTAGTTGTGCTATTCCGCGTGCTACGCTAATTTCATCCGGCATGATGAATGATAGCGTGTTATTTTTGTATTATAAAAACATGTCAATAACCCGTGCTTTATGCAATGTTAAATATATATATATTTATTTGCACAATAAAAATGATAGAAATTACTTTATAATTTTGGTTGGATTAAGAAATTATGAAATAGTAAGACAAAAAGCATAGATACATGGTATCGAACCCGTAGGATTCTGAAATATGTGAAATTTTAATTTTTTTTTCCATATAGCTTCACCCATTACAAATATGCATGGTAACAATGATGTTTTTAATATTTTGCAATGCATAACATCTGGTGCGGGTGTTAACGTCGTCACCCATTATGAAATACTAAGACAAAAAGCACAGATACATGATTTTGAACCCGTAGGATTATGAAATATGTGAAATTTTGAAATCTTTTCCATAAAGCTTCACCCATTACAAATATGCATGGTAACGATGATATTTTTAATATTTTGCAATGCATAATAGCCGGTACAGGTGTTGACGTAATATAGCCTTTTGTAGGAAAAAATACGTGTTTACCACTAAGGTTTTATGAAATTGTATATGTATTAGCACTGTGTTTCATAATATAATTTAAACGCTCAATAATATTAATGGTTTTAATTTGTAAATTTGCAGGTATGACTCACGACCCTGGTGGTTCAGACGGTCATTTCGGCATGTTGGACCGGTTGGTCGATGCGCAGCACCGCGTGAGCCGTCGTGTCCCGCCTCCTAGTCGCGGGGATGACGTGACTGGCGTGGGGGTGGTTTGTACGCGAACACCCCGACGAGCTTGGAGACTAGACCCACGCTGGGTAGAGAGATTTGTCTGCGAGCTGTGCCAGTTGTTTTGTGTGATATGCCCGCTATGTACTTACTTCTTTGTGCTTTGCAGGCTGAGTTGTGCCAGCCTTCTACCTCTCGCGCGGATGGTGGAGACAGGGAGGTCCAGGTCGGTCCGGAGCGGTCACGACGGTTCCCGTTCAACCGGTCGCTCCTGACAACCCTAGTGGACCGATGGCGGCCTGAGACACACACCTTCCACCTCCCATTCGGGGAGATGGCCCCTACTCTACAGGATATCGCGATGCTGCTCGGCCTGCCTATCGCCGAAGCCGCAACATTCCCGCCAGACGCGCCTCTGAACTAGCGCGACGCCCTACTGGGTAGGTTTCAGGGTGTTCTTGGGGCGGATGTCGTGCCACTGTACGTCGACTTCTCGGTGCAACAGCGACATGGCCCGCCTCTGCGGTGGCTTTCGCAGTTCCGGGTACGTATGATACACATTTTACATGATTAGAGATGTAGCATCCTAGCCGTATGACAGGCGTACTAATTATTCGTTTGTGCGTAGGTCGAGCGGATGGTACCACAGCCGACCGCCGAGTAAGTGTCGCGGCACCTCGAGGCGTACCTGCTGTGGCTGTTCGGATGGGTCATGTTTACGGCGACCATGGTGACTCGTCGGCGCGCCTGGTTGGCTACGCAGGGCTATTGCGCATCGCGAGAGCTGCGACGCCTAGGGATCACCGTACTTGCGCGACGCGTGCGCGGCATGTGCGATGCGTCTTTATGAGACAGGTATCATTTATCTTGGTAGGTTGCCTGCTCCTGCTGTAGCTATGGTCGTTCGAGCGCTTCTTTCTCGGATGGCCCATGCTTGTGGACACCGATTAAATGCGACACTCGACATGTACCATGGGGACGCGATCGACCGGCCAACCGTAGGGTCCCTATGGTGCCATAGACGAGTATGTACTCTCCTACATCTTCACTATACATGTATTACGGGTTATCTTTTATAACTACTATTCGGCTTGCGAGCTGTCGCACACGTCGGTCACACATGTATACGAGCGCCGTGGGCGGTGGGCGCCTCACCGGCGACGCGTCGCGGCGCGGGAGCCGTACTCGATTAGGAGACGAGCGGCGTGCTCCGTGGGATCGCCCTCGCCGCTTGCGCGGCGACGGCGTCGGGCGGGCCATGAGAAGCTCATCTTCAACGTCTTGCGTCGAGGACTCACGCGGTGCATAGGGTGATGTGCGATTCGGCCTCGCCAGTTGTTCCAGATTCCGTCGGGATGAGAGTGCTTGACTCGACCACGCGTGAGTTGCACACATTACATGCTAGAATATGTTTTGGCGGTTATGCTCGGCGACTTGTGATTGTAGTGGTCCGTTTGCGAGCATAGTAGGAGGGTGGCACCGGGCGCAGTGGCGGCGAAGATGGAGCCGTGGGTCACGCGGTGGCGAATGCCCATGAGGACTTGGTGCGAGGAGGATGCCGTCGACGCCACCTCGTCTGACAGTACCTCCGCTTGTGCGCCCGCGGACACGCGCAGTGGAGCATGTCGTCGACCCTCCCCGATCGCGTACCGGCCACCCGATGCGCACTCACGTACGCCGCGTGGAACTTGCACATTGTGGTGCGTACTATCGTCGTTTTGAAATGTCCGAGTACGGTTACCTCGATTATAGGTTCACGCTTCCATTTTCTCCTTGCAGACGGACATCACCAGCGGCATTGCCACTGACGGGCAGTCAATCCTGGATAGGGCTACAATTGGGGCCGAGGTGACACGCGATGGGCCTGTAGTGCGGCTAGGCATGCCGTTTCCCTTACGTCGTGCAAGACAGTTTCGGAGGTGGCCACGTCAGCACATACTCTGAGGCCGGCATGTCCTACAGTCCAGTCAGGAGGCTCAAGATGTGCATGTCCCCGTGCCCCGCCTGTGCCTGCTCCTTGGTAGCTTGGATCGTCCGGGTGGGCAGTGGGTACGCAATGCTGTAAGAACGAGGAGGCCGACTAGAGGGGAGGTGAATAGGCGTTTTAAAACTTCTATGCGCTAAAACCGATTTTTAATGCAGAAACTTACAACAATACGGTTTTGCACAATTAAAGCCTAAAATAACTAGGTTCAACTAAGTGCACCAACAATACAAGTCAATTGATGAATATTGTAATTAAGCAAAGACTTGTAAGCTATTCAATTATAGCAATGTAAATAATACTATTGCAATCATACACAATGAATAAGCAATTTAATACAAGGTATATAAATTGCACAATGTAAAGCAAGCATTCATACACAATGAATGTAAATACAATAGTAAAGCAATAGAGATCACACCACAAAAACACGTAGATGTTTTACCGTGGTGTTCGGAGACTTGCCGGTCTCTCCTAGTCCACGTTGAGGGAAACCCAAACCAATTGGGCCGGCTCCACAAATTAAGCCTTCCTCCGAAGTATCAACACCTCGCTCCACTAGGGTTGCTCTTACTCCACTCCGGAGATGGTGAGCACCAAACCACTCACAAACACCAGGCCTTCTCACAAGCTTCACTTGAGAAGATCACCGGACCACGACGCCTCCACGCTGTCTAGGTGTCGGCAAACACCAAGAGTAACAAGACTCTAACTTTCACTTGAACCAATCAAGTGCCAAAGCTCAAGTGGATACTAAATCCACCACCTAATGCAACACATACGCTAGGATTTACCTCTCAAAACTCACCAAGTGCAACACATGCACAAGAGAGTGTAGAGGGCTTGCTCTTTGCTTAATAGAATGTCTAGGGGCAGCAACAACTTACCCACACACGGCCACGGTAGGTATTTATAGTCCACACACAAAAACTAGCCGTTGTGGAAAAGTCTGCTGAAAAATCAGCACATGCGGTACGACCGCCAACCAAGTTGCGGTACGACCGCAGCACATGCGGTACGACCGCCAACCAAGTTGTGGTACGACCGCACCTCTGACAAAGCACAGCAACAGCTATGTTAGACGCTCTGAACTAGCCATTACAGCCGGCGCGGTACGACCGCCAACCAACCTACGGTACGACCACAACTCCTGGTCATACCGCACGAAGGAGCGGTACGACCAATCGAAGGGGTTTCCAATTTTGTTGAAAAGACATGCTCTCTGAAAAATACATACCGCCACAAATAAATCGGTACAAACGCATAGCGGTACGACCGATTATCAAAGAGAGCTACGCGCCAAAATGCATCAGTTCTGGTTTTATTCAACCGCCAACTAAAAATTGGAACGACCAATGTGCGGTCATACCGCACCAAAATCCGGTCGAACCGCCCAAAACACGTCGGTTCATCCGATTTTCCTGAGAAAAGCAGCAGTTTGCATCCAAAACAAATTCAATTGGAAAACACATTTGACAATTGACATGTGATGCAAACAAGGGTTCAAAGTGAGATTCTCAACAAGTTGCAAAAATTTGCCAATTTTTAGAATCACACCACAAATTGCACTTCGCTTCAACTCAATTTGCAAAACACATTTGCCAAATTGACGTGCGATGCAAACAACGATAAAAATGAGATTCTCAACAAGTTGCAAAACACATTTGCCAACTTTTAGAATCAACGCCACAAGGAATAAGGTACATAGACTTAAACTATTTGCAAAACACATTCGCAAACTCAAGTCACATACTATAAGGATTATCCATGAGCCACAACTATTTACAAAACACATTCGCAAACATTGGCAACATGTTAAGTTGAGCTAGAGCCAACACAATGAGCTATCAACACATGACTAACTCAAACTACTAGTCAAGACCCCTCTTAATAGTACAATAACCTATACTAGCAATCCGGTCTCCCAACCAAACACCGAGATCGGTAAAAGACTAGGAACACATCCTTAGCCCTAGCTAGCCATACCTTTGCCTTGCGCAACCACTTGAAGCTTGATGACGCAGCCTCCGACTTGTGTGCATTTCGAAGGCTACGGTATGTTGTTATATGATCTGCATACCACGTATTTCCCTCAGTTAGTTCATGAAGAAGCCTATCTATCCTGTGGTATAATACAGTATTAAAGAATATTATCCACATTGAACCAATAAATTAACAAAGAATATCCTATCTATTATCTATACAATGATGTCTGCAACTAGTCTCTGTGGCGCCATAGCCACTGCCCCTTGTCTCGGGGCTACCCACGGTGACGGCGAGTGTCGAAGTCATCCATGTCTTGCGATTCTATGATGTAAGTGGATTGTACAATAACAAACGTAACAAGGATATAAATTGTATATAACTCACGTCTTCGATACGTAGTGCGCCCGGGCGGCCGGATACGCTACGACGTTGGCCGGTCTCGGTCGAAGGAGCATTCCCCTTCCCCTTGTCGCGGGACTCCTCACGTTGGTGTCGTGTGTCGAAGTCGTTAATGTTCTGCGATTCCATGATGTAAGTGCACCGCACAGTAAAAAACGTAACAATGACGTAAATTCTACATAACTCGCGTCATCAAAGTTTCCCGGCGTCCTGTGTAAGAAATTCATGTACACCATCGGCCTCTCGTAAATGGCCACCTCGGGCTAGGAGACAATATGCATGTACTGGCTCCATGCTACGCTTCGAGCCACCTTGACAAGCTCCCACACGACATTCGTGCATGTGATCCCCTCGATCACAAGTTTCTTCATCATTGCCTCTGTGACGAACTCCCTCCGGATGCAGCTCTAAAGCTCCTGAATATTCATCGCGTCGAACCCCTCTGCCCAAACCACCTTGTACTAGCATCTTGATAGGTCCAACCTATCGTGTTCGGTCCGTACGAGACCATCGCTATAAAACACTACCAAGTCTTGCATGTTCAAAATTACTTAAAGCCACAACAACCTCATCCGCAGTATGCGATGTAACAAACAATGATGACAAATTGCATGCAAGTGATCAATTACATATGTGTAATTAAATACGAATACTTAATTAATTACCAACAATTTGATTACTCCTCTGAAAATTAATTACGAGTAATTCATTAGTACCGTGCTTACCACTATTGAACCACATGTTCGTTACCACTTAATTACTTATGACTATCTATTTTGCACTAAATTACTTATGCCTAACTAATTGCTAGTAAACTAATTATGACTAATTAATTGCCACTAAATAAATTATGAGTAGTTAATTTCCACTAATTTAATATGCCAGACTGATAACCACTAAACTAACTAAGACTAATTATTTACCACTAAACTAATTAATTATGACTAAACTATCTAATTACGACTAATAAATTAGCACTGAACTAACTAATTATGACTAATTAATTACTACTAAACTAACTAATTATAGCTGATTAATTACCACTAAATAAATTACGAGTAGCGCAAGCCACTAATTTAATATGCTGTATTGATAACCACTAAACTAATCACGACTAATTAATTACCACTAAATAACTAATTGTGACTAATTAATTATCACTAAACTAACTAATTACCACTAAACTAAGACTAGGGTAATAACAACAAAAGCATCTGATAAAATACCTGCCCTTCGGGGGGGAGCAATAAAAAAAAAGGCCGAGCGATGAGAAGCAAGCAAATACTTAATCTCTAAAAATAATAATTATATTACGTTCTCTGAGTTCTCAGCGATGAGCGCGAGAACGAGAAGCGAAACGCAATTGAGATGCGCGATGAGCGACTGTGAGAGTTTGGTATTTATAGCCAAGCGAAGGAGGAACTGTTGCGTTGGCATCGGGAATTACATATGTGTTGTCTACGCACAACACTATGGGTAAGGGGGGACAGTCGCGATGGGGCGACAGATGTGCAGAGGAGGGAGAGGACGAGCGGTGGGAACGGTGGCCACCGCACGGTGGCCGTGCAGATCTGTAACATCTCAATATTAGACTTGTGTTTCAAATGTAAGAAAATGAGTAGAAATTAGAACTTTTTCTTAAATCATATATTTCATGTTGTACCAAACAATTCTTGTACGAGAAATTATGGAAATACAAAGTCACAAGTCTTTTTGATCCAAGCTTTGATCTTTTAAAAATATAATCATGTCAAATATTGTGATCATCTCCTGGAAATATTTTCCCCAATTTTTCCCAAGTTCTAGGGATGGTATGTGACCTCTCTGAAAAATTTCATAATTTTTAGAAATTGTTTGAATATTTTTAGAGGGCAGTCAAACTTCTTTGACTTTCAGTCAAACTCTAACTCAGAACATTGCAGAATTTTTGGAGAACAATGCATTGCATAAAAATCTCTGAAAATTTTACACAAGGTCAATATCTTAGGTAGCAAGCTCCTGTAAAAATTTCAGAATTTTTGGAGTTATTTTACTACATCAAATAAATCCTCATAGGTCTGTGTTCAAATTTAAAATCCAAACTGGTTTGTACTGTTCCTCGGGTCCGAGTCAGACTCGGGCTCGAGTCAATTGATCTCGTCGAACCAACTAAACCACACCAGACCCTCTTTATAAACCCGCAATCATTTTCACCCGTTTGATCTGGATCTAACGGCTCTGAAGGGTTGGGCTGTTCGGGACATCGCGACGAGCCCATCAATTTAGGCCATTCGATCAAGATCCGACGGTCTATATTTGATGTGCCGATCGGGGTGCTACAGTACGCGTTTAATCAGAACTGTCCGATTTTGATCAAAGGGCTCAGGACCTCCTCTGTTGTTTCTAAAGCACCAGGCCTTGAGATCTAAGCCGTCCACGATCAATCCAACGGCCGACAATCACCCTAGTGCATTTCGTGTCTTCGTCCTCCCCTGAATCGTGCGTGAACAGTACCGAGGGCATGGCAACGTCAATTCTTGCTCCCTACAGCCGCCCTAGTCGACATTTAGGGTTGTGGGAGGTGTTTTCGGCCGAGCCATACCCTATGCCATCATCTACACCCTTTTTTGCTTTCGGCCATGTCTTGAGCTTTGCACTATGTCTCCCGAAAAGCTCTTAGTCCAAACCCTAATGCTTTCAAAGCTTTATAAGCATCTTCAATACTTCCTGGTATTTCTTTACACCATCTTTGAGCTCCATTTTTAGTTTTGGAGCTTAATACCCCAAAACCAACAATCCACCATTGTTGACCCATGGAGCTCCATTGGTGATCTTGGTGTCCAGTGGTTCTCCTTCACTTTTCATTACACCATTTCTATTCCCTCACTATTTTGAACATTTCCCCTCACTCAATTTTGGATTTGATTCACAGGAATTGTCCAATTTGGGGTTTGTTCAAATTCGGCCGATTTTGGTCACCTTCTTCCTCAGCTCAGGTGAGTGCTCTATTTTTAAATTATTTACTCATGTAGCTTCTGTGGACCATAATGAAGCTATATTGATGCTATGGTACCACTCATTTTGCTCAGGGTACAATTTTTCACCTTTCTTCCCCAAGTCCGACAAGTCTCCACCGTGGACAAGCTACTCTGGCCATCTTTGAAGCTTCTCTCCATTAAGGTAGCTTCTTATTAGTCCTTAGAGGCTTTGGCACACGCTTCTCTGGACTACAGCGGAGCATTTAGCTATTTTCAAGTTTGCAGTAAAAGCTCTATTTTCGTTTTTCCGGCTAGCCGATGATCTGGTCCCTCACCGCCAGCGAGGTTGGCACCTTTAGCTCTGTAGTGATATTGTGAGTCCATTCCAGCATTTGGTTGACGCTGCCGCGGCCGAAGCCGCCGGCGATGAGCCGTGGAACACGCTCGGGAGTTTGCCGGTGAAAACTCCCGTTTTTGTCAAATTCTTAGGACAACATTAATGCCCTGTGATTGCTAATCATTGGTTAATTAATCGTGTCTTAAACTGTGCTCGTTGAGCCATTGTCCAGTGGGCCCATGGCCTTAAATATCCCGCGGGCGATTCCCGTGCGTCATTATTGTTCAATCAGCGTTTAATCGTTGTCGTCATTAATGGCTGTCGGAAAAATCACCATTAGGTCACTGACAGGTGGGCCCATAGGTTTAGAATTAAAATCCAGAAGTCATTAGTGTCACTTTTAGGTTCATTAATTGCCAATTATTAGTGGCATTAAATTGGTCCTAAGCCACCACTTTTAGTCGCTGCCAGGTGGGCCCTCAAACCACCTAAATCACCTCTGTGAAAAGTTCTTAGGACACATTTAATTGCTAATCATTCCTAATCATTAGGTTCAGCAATTAATCCCTGTCCTAAAATCCTCCTTCAAGTCGCTGATATGTGGACCCCGTGCACTATGCACGTGGGGTAAACGTTCGCGTGTGTGACTCACAGTCACTGACATGCGGTCCCACGTGTCAGCGCTTTAATTTGAACTTCGATCAACAGCCGTCGTCCATTTTGTGATCTGCGGTCGAGATCGAGTGGGCCGTTTGGGGCGCCGCGAACTCCCCATCCACGTGGGTCGTCCGTTCTCAGATCTGCGGCTGAGATCGATGTTTCGATCGCGAGGTCCGAATAGCCCCCCTCGTGGCATTCCGATCTCAGATCGACGGTGGATATGCGATAGGCTGTTCGGGTTGGTTTTGCTCCCCTCGCGCGCGCGCCGTCTGATCTCTGATCAACGGCCGTGGTGCGTCCACATCATAACTTTTCGTTTAGGTTTATCTGGAATTCGATAAGTAATTATTTTGCAACTAGAAATTGTGCAGAAACTTTAGAAATTCATAATAAATTCATTTTAAACCCTTTTTAGTTGATTCCATCTGTAATAAATTTGTTTGACACTAAAGTTTTATTTAAAAATGCTATTAACCATGTTTCTGTAATAAAAATTCCTGTAAGTACAAGAAACTTGATTTCTGCTGTTTTTGGTTTTTCCAGAAATTAAATGAAATCATATAAAATGCATATCTTGCTTTGTATATGTCCACAATGGATGATTCCAACTTTGATAAATCTGTTACTAACCAAAATTTAATATAAAAATGATTGTAGACCCAGGATACCAACAGAAACATTAATTAATAACTTTGACCTTATTTTCAGCATTTAGAAAATCCTGTTAATTTTGTAAAAGACACAAGTAATTCCCTGTAACTCCAAAATATGTAAACTTAGTGCTAGAAAATCCCTCTGTTAACATACTGCAATATAAAATAGGTTTTCAACATATTTATGTTTCTGAAAAATGTGATATGCTAGGTTTACAACTTAGAAAAATCATAACTAAATCATTATAACTCAAAATTTAGTAAACTCAACTTTGTTGTGATTAGGATAACATAAACTACCTTCTATAAAAATTTTAGGTTCCAGATCATTCTAGGAATTTTTGCCATGAACAATACCTGTAATCAAATTAGGGAATAAATAGGCTGAGAGAGCTAGATTTCACCATAACTTTTTCATGCCAACTCCAAATGCGGAAATTCTTGTTCCTAAAATTGTGTAAAGTCATGCCCTTGCTGTTGTGTGTATTTCTTGTGAATTTGTATCTATTTTGCTGTTGGTTTCTTTTGGTGTTCTTGGCCCTTATTTAGTTATCGCCTTTTCGCGTTAGATTCCGAAGGGGTTATTGATCTTGATACTAAGCCACAGCAGCCAGATCTTGCACTTCAGCCAGGCAAGCAGATGTAGCATTCATTTGATCATATTGTTCTTACTAATTTCAAATTCTAATATGTTGTTTGCAAATTATATGTATGCATTGCTATGTTGTTTTAAACTATTGTCGATAGTTGGCCCAGTAGATGCATTATCAGTAGGAAGTGTTTTATCCTCTACTACTAAGTCTAGGATTATTTGCTGTGATTTTGGGTTCGTCGGATGGACCCTTGTCACTTAGTAGTTTACGTGTCATTATGCTTAGCCATGCTTAGTTATCGGTAGAAATGGGCGGTTTTCGACTTGTCGATAACCTTAATCACAAATTGATTATAATACTTATGTTTTCAGCTTTATGCCATGATAATTGCAAAACTAAAACTGAAAACCAAATAATTTGGACTTGGGCACAATGGTATGTTGTTGTGCTTTGGGTGTGACTGGAATGGTGTCCGAGTCAATTAAGGACCGAACTACTTGTGAGTACTTGTTATTCGAGCATTTTTGATGCGTGCTAACCACACTAGAGGGATATAGGACCTCTCTTAGCTGAGTACTTTGGGGTGTGTTAATTAATGAGTCGCGTGGTGGGTTGCACATTTGATTATGTGCAACATGGATATGTTTGTGGGGAGGGGAACACCCGCCGAGGCCGGTGTATCCTGCTCCACGTATGGGTCCTTGTGATCCATATTTCATTGACAGATCACTAAGAGTTAACCTCCATACGTGCAGCTCTTGATTAGCATTTTCCATTGGAAAGGGTTCGTAGGACTTAGTCGTGCCGGCATACCAAAGAAAGTGTGCTTAATAGCTTGGCAAAAAGACGGTCTAAAGTGTGGGTACATTGGTACACCCCTGCAGGGATTACAAACTATTCGAATAGCCTCGTCCTAGGTTATGGACACGCTTGGATAAGCTTTTCAAGAGTTAGACTCCAACATTTTAATTAAAACTTGATGAGTGGTATGAATCAGGGATTCATACTATGTTGTGGTGACTTTGGGAAGTCACTTCTAGGTGAATACATGTTATTCATGCTTATTCGCTGTTATTTAAATGTTTAAAAACAGATTTGCTCAATTGCTTTACAATCTATTGCATTATTGTAAATGAAACTTGCTTTATGTGTCCAAAGAACCATATAACCATTTTTCTTTGTAATCAGTCATCATGTAGCTATGTATAGGCTTGTTACTCATAAGTCTTGCGAGTACATTATTTGTACTCAACTGCATTTTCTTATTGTGTGCAGAGGAAGAAGGTGAGCTCCAAGGACCTCACTTCTGTGAGTTGTGCTGTGGCAGTGTGTGGGACGACTAGCTGGTGGCCCGGTCGGTTACCTTGTGGCTTAAAGCACACTGATTGGCTTTTGTTGCAGCCATCTTATGGCACCTTTTACTTCCGCTGTTACCTTTTATTATCTTAACCTGTCATTTGGCCAGTTTGGTTGTTCTGTAATAACTTATATTGTATGTCTTTTTGCTAGACTTGTGATATGATGTGTATGGAAATGATGCAATGCTGTTGTATGATGTGTGTGTGCTGCAATTCTGGGAAGTACACGTACATCGAGATATGGTGTATTTAGTTTATAATACTAGGGCCAATGGAAGGCTAAGTATTCTAAACTAAATAAACCGGGGTCTCACAGGATCCTCCCCCGAACGAATGACAGATGGACTGGATACCAGCAGTTTTTTGTTTCTCTAGAGAACCGGACCGGTGTTTTTGGGATTTTTAGGTTGTTCCGTGGACCACCGCAGGGTGGCCGTGCAGGAGGGAAGGGCCGTGAGTGCAGCAGGGGGAGGGGATGGCGTGTGGTGGGTTCGGGCGGCCACTGCTTGGCGGCCGTGCAGGAGGAGCCACCACACGGTGGCCGTGCGAGAGGGGAAGGCACCGCACGGTGGTCGTGTGGGAGGGGCCACAGCATGGTGCCCGTGCGGGAGGAGGGCACGTGGCGGCACAGGAGGGCGTGCCGTGCGGCTGGACGCTATTTTTGCAAAACTTGTAAATACGGGATAAAAATGCGCCAATACGGTCAAAAACTCTTAGTACTTTGCTACACCGTATATAAACAAGATGTCAGAAAAGTAAAAAAAAAAATCACCACTAGAAGAGTAGAAGTTAATGTTTCTTTAGACTACTTTCCATTAGTACTTTGCTAGAACTAGAAGCAGAAGCAAGTCTGTATTCCTTTCTTGTATAGTTGGAGCAGAGGAGTCACTTGATTAATCATTACTCCTTATAAAGACGAAGGTCCTGCAAGCCTATGTGGTTGATTACCGTTAATTTTCCTCCAGGTAATTACTAACCAGGTTGTTTTACATCTCGCTAGCTCAATCACTTGAGCATGCCAAGCATCATGCATGGTGTCTAATGTAACAATTAACGCAAATGGTACATGCATATACTCATATGGACATAACACCACGAGCCTGACCAAATCTAATATTAAATGGTACCAGCTTGGTCGTATATTCTTGTTTCAAGACTCTATGGTCGTGGCTTTTAGGGTGCTTGGCTTCTTTCGGAATGTTGTTTTCTACTGTGAACAATGATCGATGTGTTTGGTCTGCAATTCTTGTTTCAAGACTCTAGTCCAAATGCTGCTCCCCTGTTACTGATATAAGATTGGTCCCGATCTTCCGGTAAAGGGTAATTCGATTTGTAAGGAGTGACTTTGACGACGAGGCTACCCGATTGAAACTCGATCAAATCGTCCAACAATCGCTAAACCACACTCTTGTCGTTATCAACCTCGCCAAGAACGACAGTTGACATGATCACGAAGATCAATTTCTACAAGTAATCGAAGAACAGGCAAGAATTCAAGTAAAGGGCAATTTGAAAATTGCTATATATAAAAGTCGCACAAGGATAGTTGAGGTTCTGTAACACGAATCTGTTGGTCTAATCGACACAAGAGACAACGTGGTGTTTGCACACATGGGCTGGACTGATCTAAACAAAACCTAAACTAGAGGAGAGGGGCGGCGGCCAAGGTAGATGGGGGCGCCGACCTAGGGTGTGCGGCCTCTCCTTGGGCCCAGACGTTACACGGCCCATGGCCCAAATTAAGGTGGTGCAACATCGTGGGATGTAAAGCTAAGGTAATCGGCTTGGTGGAGTTGAATTGGTTGCTGCCGAAGTGGTGAAGTGGTTTAGCCCCTTGCTGTATCTCTTGCTGTGAATACTTGGTTTCTCCTCTCCAAGATTCCTAAGTAAAATAAGGTGTTTTAGGCAGTAGCACGTTCTCCATTAATAAAACATTCACTCCTAGAAATGAATTCACTTAATAATTTAACTACTGTGCTTGTGCTCTAGTAATTGATCCTTATACAACTTTAGATTGAGAAGTAGTGGTTGCATCTGTAGGAAAGATGTCCTCATCAATTACTCTAATAAAACATACACACATACATACATAGTCGGCAGGCAGGAAATATATGCTTGTTTCAAGACTATGGGCGTGGCTTTTAGGCTGCTTCGCTTCTTTCGGAATGTTATTTTCTACATTGATCGATGTGTTTCCGTAATGCTCTCCTGTTACTCTAATAAAACATACATACATACTCGGCAGGCAGGAAATAAGTTTGGACTAAGTACTAACACAGCAGTAGTGTAGCGCAACATACATAACAGCTTGTTTGATGATACACACATACATACATAACAGCTTGTTTGATCATACACACATACATACATAAAGCACACCCAAACGCAAAACAAATGCTTTCGGTGACAGGAAAGACAGACAGACAGACAGACAAACATTTTTCAATAATGGAAGAGAAAACTCTTCCAGCTTCTGCATCAAGAATGCACACAACCTATTTTATTAAAGTGCTTAAAGTGACAAGATAGCTAGAAATGTTAAAGATGGTTTAAAACCTTACAACCAGAAGATGATTAGAAGTTAAACTCAATCATTACAAATCCGATGACTCATCCGCCACCTAGGAATATTGAAAAAAATTTAGTCACAAACTCTAATATACATACATACATAAACACTAAGATGTAGTATATATCTGCATGTGTGCACAGTTTATTCATTTGCAGATCCATACTACGTATACCTGTCGAGCATGCGCACCCTACTTTTCAATAGTACATACTAAATAAGATGAGGAAATAAATAAGCTGACTTGCTAGCTTGCTAAATTAACTGATTGATCTCAGGTTACCTGCTGCTGCTGCACGGACGTTAACTTTCCGAAAATGATCTTCCTTCAGGAGGGACCCAGAAGGCGTAGACCTCCTTAAAAAGATTTTCAACAGAAGCATTGGTGATTCGGATCCTGTTTTGCATGGAATCCCCGAGCCCTTGTCGAGCCATGAGCAGCCAGACGGAGGTGAAGAACTCCCCTCCTCTGGCCAGCTGCGCCGCGTGCGCCTCCGGCCGGGACTTGCCGGCGGCGTAGATGAGGAGCCTCGTCCACAGGTCTACTATCTCCTCCAGTGTTTCCTTGCCTGGCTCGATACCGAAATCTTTATATTTATTATGTGATCTGTGCTCCAGTGTAGCTACCACGCTGGCATTGAGCGGCAACATCTCAGGGTGGGTAACAAAAAGGTACATCAAGTAGTTGGACAGTTTCCGGCATACCTCCACCATAGCATCACTAGTATCCGATGGTGGAGGGCCATATTTACTCAAGTGTAGCTGTGTGAACTCATGCAGCATGACAATAGCAGCACCAAAATCCGCGATAAAATCATCTTGTGTTATTTCGAGCAATCGGCGAAGCTTTGGCCATTCTCGGGGTTCCTGGGATAATTCATCATGTATGCCACTAATCCCCTTCAATACACACTCCATCGTCTTCTCATCTACCTCCACGTACTCGTTGTCTAACAGCTTGCTCATCCAAAATATTTTTTCCATTTTAGCACTGAGTAAATTCACCAATCTTTTGGCCACGATCATCACTCGTTGATTGCATGTCCTTGCTAGCTCGTTGCTGTCAGTACACCACCACCTCAGCAAGCTGTACTGTCCCATCGAATTTGACCACCGTGGCCTTTTCTCCGGCCATCCAACGTCACTGGAAAAAAGAAACCAGGACAGGCGTGCGAGACTATGGTACTTCCGAGCCTTTAACCACGCCCAAGTCCATGATGACATTATGAAAATAAACATTGCACAAAGATCCAGGAAAAGGGCTCTGATAAACAGTGAATAGGTGATTGCAATGTCAGCTCTACTGTACCTCCGTTTGTCGCTTGCAAGGAAGAGCGTAAAAGCAACCATCGCAGATATCTGAGAGATGCATCGGAGTGTGATACCACTCCCTGTCCTGAGCGCAAGAGCCTTAGTATAGAGATCATTGTACATTATGCCAAGCTGAAGCTCCACCACCTTGAACATTCTTTTGTTGTCTTGTGCAATCGACGGGCTACCAGCAAACAAGCTGCGTCCTACAAAGATATTGAGCAGGCATTGAACACAGACCATCCCAAACAATGTTAGAATAATAGTCAGCATCCACATGGGTCACTTCCTGCAACCATGGTCTGTACTCATGTCTAGTCGAGCTCTCGAGACATTTAAAGCTCCCACACCCATGTCCTTTCACCATACTTGATAATTCCAGCAACAAACACAAAGACACTTGAAACTAGAAGATCTATGCCGTGCCTTCCAATTGACTTCCAGAAAACATACACGGCTAGGACTACTTGCACCACCAAATTCAAGAAATACCTCAACCACAAATTGTTGTCCTCCATGGTGAAAGCGGTAATAGTGTCCTGCCCACCAAGATGGATGAGGAGAAAAGATGCCCAAAAGAAAGCTAGTGGTTGGGCTCTCCTTAATATGTGCCTTACAATGGCGACATCATCATGTCGTGCGAGGTAGCCAAGAGCATAAATTGCTACCAAGTCTGCTCCCAGATAAGCTGTCCAAATGAAGAACCTAAGGAACATGTTGGTGTTGTGCCGCCGAAGGCTGCCAGTAAAAAAGAGGAACATTTGAAGTATAAAGCTGAGGACCACAAGCAGCTGGATTTCCCACTCAAAAAATAGTTTCACCAAACTCTCCATCGCATAATAGATTCCCTATGCAACAGGCTACCTGTTGGATACAATAAGCTATTATTAGTACAACTTTTGGAAAATAGAAAAATACTTCTTCATACACTACAACCAGCTCAAATAGAAATGGATATTGTTCTAGTTTTTTTTGCAAGTACAACATTAGCCATTGCCCTATAGTTGGTGGCGTTCAATGCCCCTGTAATTACACCCATATTGTATCATGTCCACACTAAATAAATTTATACTTCAAACTAAAAGGCAAAGGTATCTATAAAAATTCTAATGTCTTAAATTAAATTAAAATATTAGTGTACAAATTTGAATATAGAATCCATAAGTCGTGTTTAAAGTATAAGATTGAACCAGAGTAGAATAGGGAAAGATTTAGAATTTGTTTGAGATGTATATTAATTCAAATTCAGAACTGAATTGGTTTCAGTGTTTGTTAATTTAATTCCAAATTTTAATTAAATATGAAATAAAAATAATAGTTGGAATATATAAATTAAAATTAGGAGCCATAATTAAAATGATTTGGTACAAAAAAAAATCCAGAATATAATAATTATAGTTTCCAATTAAATAGAAGTCAAAATTGGAATGAAACTCAGAATGTATATATTTGGATATGGACATAAAACTAGACCAGTACTATATCAAACATTCAAAATAACAATAACCAGTAAATTTCAGATATAAAATACAAATTTAAAAAATAGAGTCTTTGTGAATTTACTTCAAACTAAACCTTTTACTGAAATCATATAAATTTTTTTATGTATTTTCAAATTAAAATTTTAAATTTTATGTTCATACTTTCTAAAACAAAACTTCAGGCATGAAGTTCAATTATTTAATTTTGAAATGTGAAATGGAAATATTTAATAATTGGAATTTATTATAGGACATTTAAATGGAAATATAACAAAATATTGTCTGTTAACTAAGCGATGTGGTAGGACATCCAAATCTTTAATCTTTGAGTGAAAAATAAAATTATAGTAAAATTTAAATTACAAAAAAACTATTTTTCAATATTTATATATTCAATTATAATTGATTTTCATAGAAAAAGTTACTTCAAACATTGTGAAACTAAGTTTTTTTATGTAAATTAAAATAAATAGAAAAGGATAGCTAAGGAGGGAAGGAAGTGGGCCGGATTGGACCCAACTGAGTCCTAGTGCTACCCCTGTCCCTTCTCCCTGCTCTTGTCAAAGTCAACCCTAGCCACCCCTCTGACCGGCAGCCCTTCTCTACTCCTTGCTGTGCGCCCTGCCTAGCGTTGCCACTCCTCTGCCCTTCCTCCTCCTTGTCGCCTGGTTGCCTAGTCGTGCTGCTTGCTGCTGCTCCCGCTGGCTATGGAGGGAAGCAAGGAAGATGGCCAGCAAGTGAAGGAAGCAAAGGGAAGCATGGGAAGAAGGAAGGAGAAGAAGAAGAAGAAACAAGAGAATGAGCTAGGGTTTCATGATCCAACCCTGATCATCATCTGAATTTGAGGGGTAACAATATGAAAATCCTTGTTTTGATATTAGATTGATGTTTGCTCGAAGGATAGAGTAGATTGATTGTGGGAATTGGTAGATTGGTGATACCCTATTTCGGTTAGTTGTACTGGAGAACATTGCGAGGTAGTTTTGGGGTATATATGTCCCTTTTCATACTTCTTCAATGATAGAAAAGTTATAGATAATTGTGCAAGCTTTCCATAGAGTATAAGAACGCTAGGTTTGGTTAAGAGGTTTAACAATTATGGCTTCTGGAGTGTTGTTGTCTAGAATTTTATCGCCATTAACAACAGTTGTGTAGATTGCTTTATTACATGCAGTAGACAGTCGAATTAAATTATGGTCATAACTAGGTTTTGTTAGCTAATTCTTCGTAACTTCCAGAAGTGGTAGGGTTTGCTACTTTTCATGTGGTAGAAAATAGATATAAAATTATGAAGTCTACTGCTCTATAATGTTCCAAGTTGACCTTTGAGGTTAAAAACTGGGATTTAGATGGCTTAATCAATGAAGGTGTCATGCATGAAATGGAGTAGCAAATGTGCATCACATGCAACCAATCACACATACATATCTTCTTAGTTTGCTCACTAAATCTAGAGACATGATACTTTCGTTTAGAGATAATTAGTCTTGATTATCATTAGTTTAATGAATGGAACTTTGGTTTATTTAATATTATTTTGATTATATATTTTTTTGTTGCTAAACAATGTTTTCGGGATGACGTATTTTAGGTGCAGGTGACCTGAGCATTGTTCAGCGCGTGGTTCCAAGCTGTGAAAGTTAATCCTTTTATGCAATGATATTGTTATGTTTCTTGCTAAGTGACCCGTTGATGGGTTTTATTCCATCCATTGCTTGCTGGAATTATTGGTAAATATGGCTTAAATTATTAGTGAGAATTATTTAGGTGACATTTCAGGCTCATTGTTGGGCCGAGGTATTAGAGTAGGTATTAGAGCATGCTTTAGGTTCGGGTGAATAGTTTGACAACTTAGGTTAATTTAATCTACTAAAATTTTCTCTAGGGTTGTTAAGTTAACTAAAAATTGTAATAGGTTATAGAACTTGACTTAGGAAAGTTAATTAACTTAAAATTTAACACAATAGTGCACAGTAGTATGGAAATGGGTCAAACATTGCATTTACGTTTATGTTATGTTGCATTGATGATTCATGATACGAGGATGACACTACTACAAAAAGGCTAATACTGGACGCCTCATCACAGACGGTTGACCAAAACCATCTGTATTACATGCAATCACAGACAGTTTTGGTTTAGAGACCGTCTGTGTTACTAGCTGTACTAAAAATCGTGTGTGAAGAGGTAATATCACAGACAGTTCATATTGAAAACCGTTTGTGAAGTTTTATAGACAGTTCTGAACACGGACCGTCTATGATAATTGTAGACTTCACAGACGATTTTTAATTATAACCGTCTATGACAATATCGCTTCAGCTCCCTAATGAGTTTCTTCGTCACCCGATGAGTTTCTTCGTCGTTGTCGTCGCTGATGCGTCTCTTCGTCACATCAATGCCGCTTCGGCTCCCCAATGAATCTCTTTGTTTCATGTGCCAAATTTATTCTTTATTTTATAAAAAAGGATCATCCTCCATCGAAGATGATCATCCCTATATATAACTCTACTATATATACTTCGAAAGTAAAAATGGATCCCTCTTCTGTTTCCTTGTCGCCGGTATTGATGGCCTACCTAGCCATACTATACGAACACCTCTCCGGCTGTACATTGACGGATGCTGCGGAATGACACTATTTCAACAGTGTCCTCACTCCTTTGTCCGAGGATTTGCCGGAGCAGGTGACGGTCACCTTCCGTCGTCTTGACAACCTCCTTCGCCGCGTCTTCCAGGTGATCTCTCACTTCCAACGAGTTAACTGCATCATCGACGTGGTCCTCCACAACGATGTTGCACGTCTCTAGGAGACTTACCGTCATTTGGACAACTTAATCGAAGCAGCGGGCGACCGAGTCGACCATGCTGAGACACCTCAAGCAAGGGAAGAGAGTCTATGGGCTCAATTCTTCTTGATTCAACAGTACAAGGGTCTTCGGGAGACACTCAAACAAGTGTGCGTGTCAGCGGGTGGACGCATTTCAGGCTTCATTCGCTGATGATCACGAACCGCCCGATGCCGCCGCCGCCTACGAAGTTTTGAAGACGGAGATAGCAACGTACCTCCGCCACTAGAAAAACTTTGTTTATTTAGGTTTATACTTTTTTTAATCTTTGTAAGAAGCGAATGACTACGCTGTTTGGTCATATGTAAATTCCAAAATGAAAAAAAATCTAGTTTGAACGTGAAGTTACTATATTATATGTTGAACTATATATCATAGACGGTTTAATGGAACAAATATACGTCTGTGTTATGTATCATAGTTAAAGAAAATTTTTAACAGTATTTAAATGACAAAATTGACATGTAAATATGTAATTTCTTCATGTCATGTAAATGTATACATGATAATATGCTCAAAATATAGAACTTGAGAACAACTATATCACAGACGGTTCCATAATAGAACCATCTGTGATATGAGACGATATCACGGACGGTTCTATTATGGAACCGTCGTTCCATAATAGAACCTTTTATGATATGAGACCATATTACAGACATTTCTATTATAGAACCGTTAGTGATAAGTATCACACTTTATTAGTAGGAGCCCGCTAGGGTTTATGCCCTAAATCATCTAGGTGGTGCAAAAGAAGCGGAAAATATATGTCCGACCGAAGTCTCGCGGAGCGAATACGGAATAGAGAAATGGGTATCCAACAATATTCGTGTCATACTCTAACTCCAAAAAAAATATAGAATGGAATACAGGATGAGCAATATCCGCACATATCCGCTCTATTGCACCCCTATCCGTGGGTATTACATTTCTACGTGTAAAATTAGTATCTTCGAACCTGTATATTAATGTACAAGCCCATAAACAGAATCAAACCAGCAGTAGTACCAGTGTACTACTAGTCTAGTACAACGAAGGTTCTACGTGTGTGAAAAATAAACTACAAGAAAAGTAGTAATTGCCTGATAGTTGGATCAATATTGATGACCTTGATTAGGCCAACCGACAGGATGCCATCCTCAGGCGCTGCATCATTTCCTTGCTAGCATAAAAAAGGGTACTTCGTTAGATTGTTTAGCATCACTGCAAATCTGCAATGTTACTGCAGTTATGTATATGATCTTTTGCCTTACATATCAGCAAAAAAGAAAAGATTTCAGGAGTAAAAAAATATTGATCTCTTCTGTAGCCCTGTTTTTCACTACTCTATTCCTAGATGCACTGAGAATAATTTAGGAGTGCGGTTTAGGAATTGATACTTGTTCTCGAAAATAAAATAAAAATACTTAATTAACGCATACCTTAGAATGTATGGATGCTTCTACAAATGCGTAGAAATTAACAGTCCTTGCAAGAAATGCATTCCTCCCTCTAGTATATAGGAGCAGAAGGGTAGTAAAGAAGTAGCCTTTGCCGTCCTTTTAATTATGCATTTCTTGCGAGAAGAGCAAGGAATAACTTGATGCTTTTCTCACATCTCCCATCCCCTATGCTTTTCTCACATCTCCTATCCCCTTGATTCTTTTCTTGTAATTCTGAAGGTCCCGGCCAGACTTGGAACCAGCTGTGCGTGTCCTTTAGGTAAAAATCGATAAACTGTTTTACATCTCAATCAGTATAGTGTTGGAAATATGGATAATACTTTAATTCCAGATTTTATTATGAAGCAAAGATCATATAAAACTAGAGATACGTAAAGCAATACTAACAACAGATAACTCATTGCACTTTTAAACATACACACTAATAAAATTATAACATAATAGTTTGGTCACACAACCAACTTACAGTCGGGCTTGACGAAGAATAGAAAGTAGCGCATACTCGAAGCAGCGCAGAACGTAGATGTAGCAGTGAAGCGAACGGCCGCGCAAATACGCTGCCCAGAAACCTTATTGCCGGCCCGTACAAGTGAACTCTGCGACAATGGATTGGAGATACCCGCGTACCCTCTTTCCCGGTTGACGATAATCTAATAACATTGCTACAAAATAAGCTATACTAGACGCCTCATCACAGATGGTTCCTTTGGAAGTATCTATGTTGAAGTTATCACATACGGTTCTTCAAGGACCATCTGTAATACATAATTATCACAAACGGTTTGTAACTACAACCGTCTGTGATAATTCACAGACAGTTTTTAAGAAAAATCGTTTGTGGTAATCACATACATTATAGACGGTTATTATTAAGAACCGTATGTGATATTCTGTGATTTTACCATGAATTGAAAATTTTCTTACTTTCTAATTTTACCATGGCTTGAAATGTCAATCCTCTGCCACGCCCCTACCGCGGCAGCCAATCCTCTGTCGCACCCCTGTCGTGGTAGCCAATCCTCTGTTTGCGCCCCTGCTGTTGCACCCAATCCTCTGCCGCACCCCTACCACGGCAGCCAATCCTCTGTCGCACCCCTATCGTGGTAGCCAATCCTCGGTTTGCGCCCCTGCTGTTGCACCCAATCCTCTGCCACGGCAGTGGATTGTGTGCCACAGCAGGGGATTTTGTACCACAACAGAGGATTGTGTGCCGCAGCAGAGGATTGTGTGCCACAGTAGGGGATTGGTTGCCCTGGCAGGGGCGCGATAGAGGATTGGTTGCCACGGCAGGGGCGTGGTAGAGACATGGTAAAATCAAAGAGTAAGAAAAATTTCAAGCCATGGTAAACTGCAAGTCATAGACAGTTTTTAATATAAACTGTCTGTGATGAGATACTTATCACAGACGGTTGATATATCGTCATAAATGGTTTTTGTATGAAACCATATGTGATTCATAGCGTGAGAGTTCGAAAATTTTTGAACGTGTGCGCGGAAGGCAAAATATTTTAGCGCTGTCCTTATATATTATTGCCGAGTCGAGGCGGGACGCGCTGGGGAGGGTGTCGAACATGCGGGATGCCGACGTGCTGCTGGACGTGCATGACTCCGTCGACATGCTCTGATCCAAGTTCGCCGCTGTAAGCCTCAACGACAAGGACCTCGTCCTCCTCAGTTGTAAGCAAACAAACTTCTTCTTCCTCGATGACTCGATCCATCATGGTAGCTAACCTATGGGTGCACGCACGTATAAATGGTAAATGGGTGCAGTGGTTCACACGGTGGGCACGACAGCATGCTTCTTCATCCAGGACTGGTTATACAACTTCCCGCACCCCGGTGACGGGCAGGGCTCGGACCTGTCAATCCTGGAGGGCTTCCTCACAGAGCTCAAGGCCCGGTGCGTGCCGGGGGACTTGAACACGCGCCTCCCCCTCGACCGCGGTCGTGAGCGTGCCTTTGACACCTCCATCCTCTGCAACATCCGCAATGGCTTCATTGTCATTGCCTCCGACGCCATGCTCTATAACAACACATCCACCGTCGACGTTGTCGACTCCTACTTGGGCCTCCTCAGCACCCTCTTCGGGCCCTACTTCCGGCAGGACTTCACTGACGCCATGGTCAAGATGGGCAGCATCGAGGTGCTCACATGCTGCAAGGGGGAGGTCAAGAAAGTTTTTGTATTGGAGTGATGCCTTTTCCATGTATTTTCAAGAGTGTCTGAAGATGGAAAACTCACATATATATTTAGTATCTTCTCCATTCTAAGACACCTTATATTTTATCTTCTAGGTTCAAGTTCTATATTAGGAATTGTGATGGTATAAACTACGAAACATTCAAAACCTAATTTTTTTGCAATAGAAAAAACTATCACAGACGGTTCTGAACAAGAACCTTCTGTGATATCTTTTTTCACAGACGGTTTGAAAACCGTCTGTGATGATCGCCTGTTATCACAGACACATAAATTCAGACGATTTAGAAACCGTCTGTGATGATGGTTTAGAACTGTCTGTGATGACCTTTTGTGTAGTAGTATAATCCTCAATTAATTAATTTGTCTATAATGTTTATTAATGTATTTTATATAACCTACAAAGGTACCTCTCAATATTAAAAATGAGAGAGATCATACACACCTAGTGATCGTAAGCTATTTTACTATTACCCTATATAGTCGTAAGTTCTTCTACAAACGCTTATTGATTGTAAGTCCCACTACAATCACCATATATGGTTGTAAGTTATTCTACAACCTCCTATTAATCGTAAGTTCTACTACAATTACCTTATTGTCGCAAGTCTTACTACAACCAGATCATGTACGACCACCCTATGGTCGATAAAGCCTACAGGCATGTGGGCCCAATCGACTAGGAATATTTGTGCGTTGTGTTTATTAATACATGCAGTAGTTAATAAGTGCTGTTATTCCTAAGATAACTACATGTATTAAAACCTCTGTCTATGACATAACCATAAGACGACGTGTAACATCCCAATTTTCTGAGCTTTAAAAATCTTTTAAATAGTTAGTAGGAAGAAAATTCACCATTTGGATTTATTTGAATTTAAATTCAAAATCTTAATATTGAACTTTAGAATCAAAAATATTTAATGTGAATAATCCCAACATGAACAATGGCCAAAACTATTTTATTTGGGTTCTATGTGCTCGGATATATTTTCTAGATTTTTCTAGAATTTTTCTGAGTTCATTTGCTATTTTCTATTGCTTTTTGGAATTTCTGGTATTTTCTAAATTAGAAAAGCTAATAAAAATCTTAGAAATTCGATCGGGCCGAATCTCTCTCTCCCCCGTTTCTCTCGTTTGGACCAACTCCGAAAGAGGCTCAGCCTCGCACTTCACGACGCTGGGCCCCACACCGCGTCGTCGTCCTCGCGCCGCCTTCGTCCTCGCGCATCGCCTCCCGCGTCCGCCATTGAAGCAACTCGAGCTTCGTCCGACAAAAGTGGATGCGGCCCTGATTTTATGCGCAGATGATTCCTTCTAGAAGCCCTATCTATCCCGCACTCGTTTCCGTTGAAATCTTATCCCGACACGGACTCTATCTCCTTTCAATCCCGGACTCTCTCTCGTGTTCAACTCGGACTCGATTTGGGGATTTCGTATCCCGGGCACCCCAGCCCCTATAAATAGCACCCGAGGATCGCCCGATCCTCCGCAACTCAGAACCCCAACCCTTTCCACCTCTAAAGCTTCGGCGCAGCCACAATTCGGAGTTTAGGGTTTTCGCTGCCGATCTGTTCTTCATCGATTCTACCGCCGCCGTCAACGCCCCGTCGCCTTCAACCGGTGTTCTAGCAACGCCATCGCCTGGGCTCCACGGTGCGCACCCCCGTTTCGGCAGCCGACCCTCGTAACCCCATTGTCGGTTTTGACCGTGCCCCTCCGCCGCCAACCTTGAGCGCCGCCGCCGTTTTGGTCACCGCCGGGAGCAACCAACCGTGTCATCAGGTTCGCGAGGTTACAAGGAGTCCAGTGCTGCTCTCCAATTGTCACCGCCGTGACCGGAATCGCCGTGGTCGGCCGGTCCAGAAGTCCTCGCCGGCGTCCAAGCCGACGTGGAAGCCACCTCGGCACCGTGTCATCTTTCTTGCGACGTGTCGCCCCGCTACGCCCCGATCATCTCCGAGTCGGCAGCCGATGTGGCACACTGCATCGTCGTCCAACTCAGCTGCCATGTCAGGCTTTTGCTCGCATGTCGCCCAGTCAGCCTCCACATCAGCGCTGACGCGGCAGTCCAGAGCCAATCCAAAACTTCGGTTCGGTGGACTTAGTCTACCGTGGACCCTGAGGCTGAAATGTGGGCCCCACATGTCAGAATCTTTTCTGATTTCTTTTAATTTCCGAATTTCTCTGCTGACGTCAGCATTGCGCAATAATCCAATTTTTCTTTAGAGAAATAATTCAGAAATTCCAGAAAATCCAAATTAGGGTTTCTTTTTAGATTTAAACTTCCAGAGCCCATAACTTTTGCATCCTAACTCCGATTGAGCCCATTCAAATTCCTAAATTTGTCTAAATTCGAGCTCTATTTATCTGAGATTTTTATTTAATTTTTGGAGCTTGTTTTGCCTCTGTTATTTATTTTTTTTGTTTCTTTGTGTCGTGTTTGCGAGTAGACGTCGATTCATCGGGGAACTTTGGAGAAGAAGGAGCACCTCAAGACCAGGACCAGTACTTAGACCTTTTCCAAGGCAAGTCATACCTTTGATCATCTTGAACCCAGTTTTCAAATTACTTTGTTTCAAAGTATTGCATTCTACTTTAATTATGTATTTAAATGCTTTGGGTATAGTTATTATCCAATTTGTTAATACACCTTGGCCTTGTATGTCTAATTCCTTGTCACCTTAGATTGGTTACTAGTTGGTAATATTGTAGCACCAACGTGGGTTGGTTAGATGCGAGTACAATTGCTTAGCCATGCCACGAGTCATCATCTCATGTGAGTCGCAAATATTAAATTTGACTATGTGATTATGGAACTTGTGTAAAACTGTGTGCTATGTGTTATTACTTCGTGATGGCATGTGTTGCACTAAAACCAACTGGGTGGTAAAGGATTTGGACTGGGGCAAGTGGTGGAAACTGTGTGATATGGTGGAAGCTGTGTGCATGGGAATAATAATCTGTGTGATTTAGTTAGAAACTGGAAGTCTTACCTCGGTCAATTAAGGACTTAACTTTGTGCGCCATTGAACTGAACTTTACTGTACGACCACATGCCTGGTATGAGACGGGCCTAACTTAGTAAGTTATGGATTCTCGGCATTGATGTTCAGGTCGATAGGATAGGCTGTGTGATATGGGTACTGTGTGAATAAGGATGTCCATGTTTGAGATGAAGTTTCTGAACTGTTTTGTTTTGATTGGTGCTAGCTACACTGGTTATATCGTGTGGGTAAAGTGTACAATCTCTGCAGAATTTTAAATCAATCTATTCGAATAGCCGCGTCCGCGGTCATGGACATGCTCGGGGATTTCACACGAGGGGTAGATTTTCATAAAAATGTTGGGATGGGGGCTGTGTGATCTCATTCATATGGCTATGTGGAATAATCTGTTTAGCTTTGTGTCTTTGTGAAAACAACTATTAAATTAATATTGTCTATTTGTTTTGAATTATGCTTTCAATCTATTACTTGTATTCAATTGCAAATGTTGCATTTCATAAAAGAACCACGAAGCCTTTGTTTGGAATAAACTCGCATCTATATATTGCATTCTATGGTATGATTTATAGTACGGTTGTGTACTCACGCTTGTTGTAAAACTTGCGCCCAAACCTACGTAAGAGGAGGGTCTACGCCGCTTTCGAGGAGGAGTTCGCAAGGTTGTTGATCGTTAAGGTCCGGATCCCGGCCGGTTGCCTGGTGAATTGGTGGGATCTACGCTGGAGTTATTTTCGCCTCCGCCGCTTTATTCTCTGCTAGTTCTGCGTGGCTTAATAAGTGTAAACTCGACCATAAGGTCAAAATCCTTATTTGTTATTCAAACTAATCGCTTACTTTATTTATCGCTTGTGTGGTTCGATATTTACCGATGTTGACACTGTGTGCACTAGCGTGATTCGACTAGTGCAAGATACACGCAGGGTTTCGTAATCGCATTCGATCCCGACAGCAGGTGGTATCGAGCCATACCGATCGTAGGTCTTGACCTTAGTTAGATTGGCCGTGTTTAGAGTGTCCAAACTATTTTCTAAAAGAAAAATTAACTTGCAAGACTAATTGGTTACTTAACTCTTCTCATATCTCTCTCGACTCAACTATTGCTATAATCTTTTTTCTCCCCGCTGTTTTAAGTTGCTCTTACCCTCTCCCGTCTCTCTTAATAGATGCCTCGTCTCCAGAGCTATGGTGAGCGCACAGGAGGATACGCCGCTGAGCTTTGGAAGCTGCTACAAGTTCTTGGAGGCTTTGATCGTCCGCTGTACGTCGGCAACAACTGGATGGTGAACGGTCAGAACCGTGGAGTGATCTGTCGCCTAACGATCTACGCCAGGAGGAACGACAAGGCAAGCCAACAATCGCACATCTCCGTGAGGAAGATCACTTGGTTGGAGGGTATCCAGGAGTCGTCACGCTTGGCCATGCTACGTATCTGCAACATCTACGCACGGGAGCTTCAAGACACCGTCTTCCGTTACCACCCCAGAGCTGCAGCCGTGGATTTGCCAGCACGCTACCCATCTACCAACGAGGAGAGCAACACTACAGTGGTGCACCTCGCCCAGTTTGTGACCGCTCAGGGAGAAGCATTGGAGAGGACTATTATAGAGCTGGATCATGTCTATGAGGCCTTACAGAGAGCTGAAGAAAAGGTTGCTACTCTTGAAGAGATTCTCGATGAACTAGATCCCGAAGAAGAGGAAGACCCTGAGGAGGATCCCGAAGAAGATCCAGAAGAGGGCCCAGTTGAGCCAGAAGAAGATGCAGAGCCGAGAGCCACCGAGCTGGGCTTGCACTGTGGACGCCTGCTCTGCTGCACGAGCCTGTGGCATCGAGATCGGTTGCCAAGATGCCGGCTCACTTCCACGTCTACACCGCCAGAGCGTCGCCATGGTTGTGGAGGCTTTCTCGAGTAGTTGGTCTTAGTTTCAGTTTGTTGTCTTAGCCAGTTTCAGTTTAGTGAGTCGCCCTTTAGGCGGTAGTTTTGTGTGCTTAGGTCGTTGTTTCTTTTGTGTGCGAGTGTGAGATGCAAAGGCCCTTAGGCATTTGTTGCAGCCATGCTAAGACCCTAATTAATAAGAGTTTTCGTTGGAATTTCTTGAGCTGTGTTTTGTTGGGTTTAACCTACCCCCTGCTTAGTTCTTAACTTATCTTGTGCTTTCTACCTTATCTAACCCATGGAGCTTCGCGATGGTTCGACTCGTCGATCGCCGCAAGTGGTTCCGCACCCCACGAGAAGCAATGAGCAACCGCCGCAGAGCAGCCCGCCACAAGCACCCTGATTGACTCGCAAAACTTTAGCGCTTTCATGGCAAAGATGCACCACTCATGAACACCATGATGAATCGGATGCAGGCCATGAACAATCAGAACAACAACAACAACAATCATCAGCATGGAGTTCCAGCTGCTCAAGGTCACCATGGACCCTCCAAACTTGCAGAGTTTATGAGAACTCGTCCACCAACCTTCTCTGGACATGTCTCCCAAAGGGAGCGCATGATTGGCTCCGGTTATTGAAAGAAAGTCGATCACCCAAAGGCAAATGATCGTGAGAAGGTGTTGTATGCCACTCACCAGATGGAGGGCATAGCTGCTGAATGGTGGGAGAACTTCTGTGCCGCCCATGAGACGCCACAGGATATCACTTGGGAAGAATTCTCTGCAGCCTTTGCCGTGATCATGTACCAGAAGGCATTATCGATCTGAAAAAGGATGAGTTCCGTGCACTTAAGCAAGGAGTTATGTCAGTGTCTGACTATCTCAACAAGTTTTCTCAGCTAGCTCGCTATGCAGCAGAAGATGTAGCCACAGATAAAGCTCGCCAAAGTCGCTTTTGAAGGGGTCAACACCGGATCGCAGTCACCTCATTGCCCATACTTTCCCGATTTCGGTGAGCTGGTCAATAAAGCTTTGTTTTAGAGGACAAACGCAAGGAGCTAGAAGATAACCGTGAAGCGCCGGATGGCTCAAAGAAGGAAACCATCAAGCAGAGCAGAGGGCTAGAAACAGCCCATCACGCTTCAACCGTTTCACCCCGCACTTCGTTCAGAGCACCTGCACCAACTTCAGCACCCCGTCAAGTTGTCCAGAACTTCCGCAGCCCTGCACCTGTCAACCCCAACCCGGGAAGCAATCAACAAGTCGGACCAAAGTCCATATGCTCGCCGCCACCGACATTTCGCCAAACAGTGTCCGCAAAGGGGAACAATCACTCCAGTACGTTTCAACCTCGGAGCTACGCCATCCAAGACGCCAACGCCAGGCATCAACCAAGGAGTTTCACAAGTTTCCGGCTGCCGAGGAGCACCGCATCGGTGATCGAGGCGCGGTCAACCACGCCACTGAAGGAGCCCAGGAAGCACCGGACGTCGTACTGGGTAAGTTCCTAGTTAACTCTGTACCTGCATCAGTCTTGTTTCATTCTGGAGCTTCGCATTCGTTTGTTTCTGAGGTGTTTGCAACCAAGAATAATTTGGAAGTTATGCGTCTTAAGCATACTCTATTAGTCCAGTCGCCTGGAGCAAAGCTAAGCCCTAAGATGGGATGTTTAGGAGCTAAGTTACTCATAACTGGAGTTGAGTTTCTTGCCAACCTAATTATCCTAGATACCCAAACCTTAGATGTCATTCTTGGCATGGATTGGTTGACCAAGCACAAAGCCGTATAGATTGTGGCGAAGGGTCAGAATACTAAGATGCCAAAGAAAACAAGGTAGAATTTCTAGCTACCTCAGTCCGTGAGGGACGTTTGTTAGTAAACAGTTTGAAGACCCTTTCCTTGGAAGAAGTACCATCGCCGCTGAATATCCGATGTGTTTCCTAAGAGTTACCGTGAATGCCACCGATCGTGACATTGAGTTTTTCATCGACCCAGTGCCAGGGACAGCACCAATTTCGAAGAGACCTTATCGGATGCCAGCCGATGAGTTGGTAGAGATGAAGAAGCAGATAGAAGAACTTCTTGAGAAAGGTTTCGTGATACCTAGTTCGTCGCCATGGGGAGCGCCAGTGTTGTTTGTCAAGAAGAAAGATGGAAGTATGAGGATGTGTATCGACTACCGTTCCCTCAACGAAGTTACTATCAAGAACAAGTACCCATTACCCCGGATAGATGATCTGTTCGATCAGATGAAAGGAGCCGGAGTGTTCTCAAAGATCGACTTGCGATCAGGTTACCATCAACTGAAGATTTGTCCTAAGGATATACCGAAGACCGCTTTCTCAACGCGGTATGGACATTATGAGTTCTTAGTTGTGTCTTTTGGTCTGACTAATGCCCCTGCATACTTCATGAACATGATGAATAAAGTATTCATGGAATATTTGGACAAGTTCGTGGTTGTGTTCATTGATGATATTCTAGTGTACTCCAAGTCGGAGGAAGAACATGCCAAACATTTAAGGATAATCTTGGAAAAACTCAGAGAACATCGGTTGTATGCCAAGTTCAGTAAGTGTGATTTCTGGAAGAAGGAAGTCGATTTCCTTGGTCATGTGATGACAGCCGAGGGAGTAGCAGTTGACCTTGGTAAAGTTAAAGCAGTGTTACATTGGGAGCAGCCCAAGATCAGAACTCGATTCACGCTTGGGAATGGCGATTATTACCGCTGCTTTCATCAAGGATTCTCATCGATTGCTAAGCCTCTTACGCAATTGTTGAAGAAGGAGAAAAAGTTCACTTGGACTCCAGCCTGTGAAGAAAGTTTTCAGGAATTAAAGAAGCGGTTGACTTCAGCCCCAGTGTTGATTCTGCCAGATATTCGCAAGGATTTCGATATCTATTGTCATGCTTCGCGTCAAGGATTAGGATGCGTCCTGATGCAAGAAGGAAGAGCCGTAGCTTATGCGTCAAGGCAATTGAGACATCACGAGGAGAATTACCTACTCATGATCCGAATTAGCCGTAGTGCATGCTAAAGATTTGGCGCCACTACCTTATCTAATCGCTGAAGTCTACACGCATCATAAGAGTTCGATGTACATCTTCACCCAGTCAGATTTGAACATGAGACAGAGAAGATGGTTAGAATTGATCAAGGATTACAATCTTGGAATCCACTACCACCCCGGAAAGGCCAATGTAGTTGCAGATGCCTTGAGCCATAAGAGTTACTGCCATGCTTTGGAAGTAAAAGAGAGTTGCCCAGAACTTTATGAAGAATTTCAGAAGCTAAAGTTAGAAGTTGTGTCCGAAGGATTTGTGGCCAATTTGGAAGTGCAGTCTACCCTGGAAAAGCAGATTCGAGAAGCGCAACCAAAGGATCCCGTATTGTCAGACATCAAAGTCAAAATGGCGGAAGGGAAATTCAAAGATTTTACCAAGGATGATCAAGACATACTCTCGATTAATGGCCGTATCTGTGTACCAGACATTGATGGGTTGAGGCAACTAATCTTAAAGGAAGCCCAAGACTCAAAGTATTCGATTCACCCTGGAAGTACCAAGATGTACCAGGATGTTAAGGCTAAATTTTGGTGGCCAAATTTGAAGCGAGAAGTCGCAGAGTTCGTCGCCTTGTGCGACGTCTGTCAGAAAGTAAAAGCAGAACACCAGAGACCAGCAGGTTTGTTGCAACCGTTGAAGATTCCAGAGTGGAAGTGGGAAGAAATTGGAATGGATTTCATTACCGGTCTACCTAAGACCCAATCGGGGTACGATTCGATTTGGGTAATAGTCGATCGTTTGACCAAGGTCGCCCATTTTCTGCCAGTCAAAACCACGTACTCAGAAGATCGCCTCGCAGAGTTAAACATGGATAAAATTGTCAGTTTGCACGGTATGCCCAAGAAGATAGTATCAGATCGAGGATCTCAGTTCACCTCCTGTTTTTGGCAAAGTTTGCATGGAGCCTTGGGTACCCATCTGAATTTCAGTACTGCGTATCACCCACAAACAGATGGGCAGACTGAAAGAGTTAATCAGATATTGGAGGATATGCTGAGGGCTTGTGCTCTAGCAAATGCTACCCGTTGGGATAAAAGTCTACTGTATGCAGAGTTCTCGTACAACAACAGTTACCAAGCTAGTCTACAGATGTCACCATTTGAGGCTTTGTATGGCCGTGCCTGCCGAACCCCGTTGAATTGGTCAGAAACAGCTGAACGATCAGTATTCGGGCCAGACATTATTCAAGAAGCAGAAGAACAAGTGGCTATGATCAGGGAAAGGTTGAAGATAGCTCAGTCCAGGCAGAAGAGCTATGCGGATAATCGCCGCCGTGATCTCATCTTTGAACCCGAGGATTTTGTTTATCTTCGAGTTACCCCACTCAGAGGTGTCAAAAGATTTCATGCCAAAGGGAAGCTTGCCCCTAGGTATGTTGGTCCGCTCAAGATTTTGGAACGCCGTGGGGAAGTTGCTTATCGCTTGAGCTACCGCAGCATTAGCGAGTGCATGATGTCTTTCATGTCTCGCAGTTGAAGAAGTGCCTTCGTGTGCCAGAAGAGTAAGCCCCTCTGGAGTCGATCAACTTGAAGGAGGATCTCACCTACAAGGAGCAAACGGTCAGATTTTGATGCGCAGAACGCTCACTGTAAGCAAGACTGCTTCGCCTTGCAAGGTTCAATGGAGCAACCACTCAGAAGGGGAAGCAACGTGGGAATGTGAAGAAGAGCTAAAAGCCAAGTTCCCTAACCTTTTCTCTAGCTAGCCTGAATCTCGGGGTCGAGATTCCTTTAAGGGGGGAGGTTTGTAACATCCTAATTTTCTGAGCTTTAAAAATCTTTTAAATAGTTAGTAGGAAGAAAACTCACAATTTGGATTTATTTGAATTTAAATTCAAAAGCTTAATATTGAACTTTACAATCAAAAACATTTAATGTGAATAATCCCAACATGAACAATGGCCAAAACTATTTTATTTGGGTTCTATGTGCTCAGATATATTTTCTAGATTTTTCTAGAATTTTTCCGAGTTCATTTGCTATTTTCTATTGCTTTTTGGAATTTCTGGTATTTTCAAAATTAGAAAAGCTAATAAAAATCTCAGAAATTCGATCGGGCCGAATCACTCTCTCCCGGCCCGTTTCCCCTCTGTTCCGGCCCAACTCCCGCGCGAGGCCCAGCTCCCGCGCCGCCGCCGCACCGCTGACGCTGGCGTGGCCCTACACCGCGTCGCCGCCCTCGCGTCGCCGCGTCCTCGCAAGACGCTTCCAGCCCGCCATTGAAGCAGCTCGAGCTTCGTCCGACAAAAGTGGATGCGGCCCTGATTTTATGCGCGGATGATTCCTTCTAGAAGCCCTATCTATCCTGCACTCGTTTCCGTTGAAATCTTATCCCAACACGGACTCTATCTCCTTTCAATCCCGGATTCTCTCTCCTGTTCATCTCGGACTCGATTTGGGGATTTCCTATCCCGGGCACCCCAGCCCCTATAAATAGCACCCGAGGATCGCCCGATCCTCCGCAACTCAGAACCCCAACCCTTTCCACCTCTAAAGCTTCGGCGCCGCCACAATTCAGAGTTTAGGGTTTTCGCCGCCGATCTGTTCTTCATCGATTCTACCGCCGCCGTCAACGCCCCGTCGCCTTCAACCGGTGTTCTAGCAACGCCATCGCCTGGGCTCCACGGTGCGCACCCCCGTTTCGGCAGCCGACCCTCGTAACCCCATTGTCGGTTTTGACCGTGCCCCTCCGCCGCCAACCTTGAGCGCCGCCGCCGTTTTGGTCACCGCCGGGAGCAACCAACCGTGTCATTAGGTTCGCGAGGTTACAAGGAGTCCAGTGCTGCTCTCCAATTGTCACCGCCGTGACCGGAATCGCCGTGGTCGGCCGGTCCAGAAGTCCTCACCGGCGTCCAAGCCGACGTGGAAGCCACCTCGGCAGCCGTGTCATCTTTCTTGCGGACGTGTCGTCCTGTTGGCGTCCCGATCATCTCCGAGTCGGCAGCCGATGTGGCACACTGCATCGTCGTCCAACTCAGCTGCCACGTCAGGCTTTTGCTCGCATGTCGCCCAGTCAGCCTCCACATCACAATGACGCGCGATCCGTGAGCCAATCCAAAACCCCGGTTCGGTGGACTTAGTCTACCGTGGACCCTGAGGCTGAAATGTGGGCCCCACATGTCAGAATCTTTTCTGATTTCTTTTAATTTCCGAATTTCTCTGCTGACGTCAGCATTGCGCAATAATCCAATTTTTCTTTAGAGAAATAATCTGTAAAATCCAAAATCCAAATTAGGTTTCTTTTAGATTTAAACTCCAGAGCCCATAACTTTTGCATCCTAACTCCGATTGAGCCCATTCAAATTCCTAAATTTGTCTAAATTCGAGCTCTATTTATCTGAGATTTTTATTTAATTTTTGGAGCTTGTTTTGCCTCTGTTATTTATTTTTTGTTTCTTTGTGTCGTGTTTTATGAGTAGACGCGATTCATCGGGAACTTTGGAGAAGAAGGAGCACCTCAAGACCAGACTATGATTTAGACCTTTTCCAAGGCAAGTCATACCTTTGATCATCTTGAACCCAGTTTTCAAATTACTTTGTTTCAAAGTATTGCATTCTACTTTAATTATGTATTTAAATGCTTTGGGTATAGTTATTATCCAATTTGTTAATACACCTTGGCCTTGTATGTCTAATTCCTTGTCACCTTAGATTGGTTACTAGTTGGTAATATTGTAGCACCAACGTGGTTGGTTAGATGCGAGTACAATTGCTTAGCCATGCCACGAGTCATCATCTCATGTGAGTCGCAAATATTAAATTTGACTATGTGATTATGGAACTTGTGTAAAATGTGTGCTATGTGTTATTACTTCGTGATGGCATGTGTTGCACTAAAACCAACCGGGTGGTAAAGGATTTGGGTAGGGCAAGTGGTGGAAATCAGTGATATGGTGGAAGCTGTGTGCATGGGAATAATAATCTGTGTGATTTAGTTAGAAATCGGAAGTCTTACCTCGGTCAATTAAGGACTTAACTTTGTGCGCCATTGAATCGAACTTTCTCATCACGACCACATGCCCGTATGAGACGGCCTAACTTAGTAAGTTATGGATTCTCGCATTGATGTTCGTGTCGATAGGTTAGGCTGTGGTGATATGGGTACCGTGAATAAGGATGTCCATGTTTGAGATGAAGTTTCGAACGCTTTGTTTTGATTGGTGCTAGCTACACTGGTTATATCGTGTGGGTAAAGTGTACAATCTCTGCAGAATTTTAAATCAATCTATTCGAATAGCCGCGTCTGCGGTCATGGACATGCTCGGGGATTTCGCACGAGGGGTAGATTTTCATAAAAATGTTGGGATGGGGGCTGTGTGATCTCATTCATATGGCTATGTGGAATAATCTGTTTAGCTTTGTGTCTTTGTGAAAACAACTATTAAATTAATATTGTCTATTTGTTTTGAATTATGCTTTCAATCTATTACTTGTATTCAATTGCAAATGTTGCATTTCCGCAAAAGAACCACAGAAGCCTTTGTTTGGAATAAACCTGCATCTATATATTGCATTCGTGGTATGATTTGCGAGTACGGTTGTGTACTCACGCTTGTTGTAAAACTTGCGCCCAAACCTACAGAAGAGGAGGGGTCTACGCCTGCTTTCGAGGAGGAGTTCGCTGAAGGTTGTTGATCGTTAAGGTCTGGATCCCAGTCGGTTGCCTGTGGTGAATTGGTGGGATCTACGCTGGAGTTATTTCGTTCACGCCGCTTTATTCTCTCATAGCCTGCGTGGCTTAATAAGTGTAAACTCGACCATAAGGTCAAAATCCTTATTTGTTATTCAAACTAATCGTTTACTTTATTTATCGTTTGTGTGGTTCGATATTTACCGATGTTGACACTGTGTGCACTAGCGTGATCCTGGACTAGTGCAGTATACACAGAGGGTTTCAGAATCGTAATTCTGGGTCCCGACACGACGTGAGGGGTGCGTCTCTGCCAATAACTATCCTTAAATGTGCGGATTGCACCAAACGATAAGGTGTCTCTTGACGTAGACAACTATCATCCCTTCATATGCTATATAAGGAGTAAAGGTCGATCGATAGGAAAAGAAGGGCGATCAAGCAACGAAACAGACATGAGTCATTAGTCTTAGACTTCGATGACTTCTCTCTTGTAAACACAATCAACACAATAAACACAGAAGTAGGGTTATTATTCTCTCAAGAGAAGGCATGAACCTGTATAAAATTCTCGTGTCATTTTCTGTGTGGTTTTGTTCTAGGAGAGCCCAGCATTCATTTATAAGATTGACACTAAACCATTGATAGTTGGCGCCATCTATAGGGATCTTTTGATTTCTCCTTTCCTTTTCAACAAATTGTCTTCATTTTTCAAATCTGATGCTTTCATAGGAGGAGAGTGGAATGAGGAGAATTAGTTTGATTTACAGACTATGCAGAACTTGACATGGATGCCTACTATGAGTATGAGCAGAGCATCATTTCGTTTGATGGCAACACCGTTTCCAGGGACAAGGTTGATGACGGAGCTTTCTTCCCACGACATTACACCCAGATGAGGAACCAGACTCCTCAAAGGGCAAGGGTTCATCTAACCATGGTTAGGATCGTGCCATGGCGAGTGCAGAGCACTGCGAGGGTTCCTCCTCCGAATGTTCAAGCCTGTCTGAGGCCGCCCGATTTGGCACAACAAGTTCCGGAATCCATGATTCTGGATTCAATCAGCAACTGATAACCGTCACCCTTCGGTTACCGTCACGAGGTGCATTGTCGAGCTTGCTTCACCTGCGGATTCGACCATAACCTCGTAGGGTTCACCTTTAGTAAGAGACAATTATAACCCAGAATTTCACTTCCTAGAGGGGATTGCTCCAAATCGCGAGGCTTTGTTTTTCGACTACTCCTCGAGTCAGGAGGATTCAGACGCAAGTGGGAATAATAGCACCTAGGAGGTCTTTGTCCGTCCATCAGATCCCAATCTCTCTCTAAGAGGTAGGGCTGGGGTTGCTTCCTATCACACACTCACTTCAGGCTCTTGTGGTGATGGCGAGAATGCCTCCGGTGATGACCAAGATCTCCACATTCATGAGTGTGGCCGAAATCTTAGAAATGATCGCTCTCCACTGAGGCACACTCCGGCTGACTCAGATGTCGATAATCCTAAAACCATTCGAAGAAAAAGAATTGCTACCCAGAGGCCCTTACCTGGATGCATCCAATACCAGTCAAAGGAATCTCAAGAACTTCAACAAATTAATGACCTGATTGAAAACCAGACTCATGAGCTTGGACACGCGCAAGGATACGACCTCTTTGCTCAAGAGAGCGCACAAAGACTTTGGGACATGATGGTTAGGCTCGAGCGGACTCGACAACACCGTCCTGGTAGTCGTACCAGGACGACTCCATCGAACGTCTGTCGCTCAGATGACTCACCTCGTGGAGAACGACAAGATAACATGTCTGGTCGATCTCTTTAGCAATGCTCAGCATCAGGTATATAATGCATAAGCATCTAAAAGAATTTTTGGCACATCATTCACGAGGTATACAATAAAGTATTTACCAAAAGTTTTCTCAACCCTTTGTCGCTTGCTCCTACAAGGAGTCTCTTTAGCTAAATTGTTATCTTCGACTAGGTTCAAGACACGTTCACGGTCACATGTCGTAAGTCACAAGTCACGCAATTGCCAAGCAAATATATGTGTGAGCGTACGTACATGTGTGTGTGACTTTAGCTATAATCCTTCCCATATCATCCCATGTCATTTGTCAGATATTTCAAGAGGTGGCAAGAACTCTATCTTATAAATTGCACTCTCACATTTGGCTAGGTACTATGGGATTAAACAATACATATTTTGAAATTTTAAGAATGAATAAGCTTTTACACTTATGGACCTAATTCTAACATATAGCATTTGACGGCCTATACTCTGATGATAGTATTACAGTAGCCCAGCCATATACATAGAGAACCTCACTAGTGGGCGAAACAATTAATGTACAATATCTGCAAAGCGCGAAGCAGGTAAGTAACCCAAAACAAATGGGAGGGAGATGGTAATTACTGGGGTGAAGACGCTGATTAAAGGCCCAAATGGCCAGGATGGTGATGACGTTAATTTTAAAAGCAACTGGCATAGTGACATTACAACGTTGTTGATGCAGAAGAAACTCCTGTAGGCAGTAGCCGAAGATGGAATATATAGAGAAAAAAAAAACGAGGCTGAATTTTCTCCTCAGCAACGCTCGCGCCCGTGCCTGCCTATGTGTATACATGCAGGAGGATAATTAACGACACGATCAAAATTCAGGCCATACCGCCATATTAACCTTTCCAGAAGCGGACAACGATTTGTCCATTAATTGCTGGCGGAAACTCGATCGATCTGAATGGATAGTACTTGATACCTTCCTGAAAGCACCGGGAAAGAATTTATGATTAGGCCAGTCTCAATGGGGATTTCATCAGAGTTTCATTCTCATTTAATAGGATGACACATCAGCATATTAGCTGAGTTGGCAATGTATTGATGAGGAGAGAAAGGAATAGAGTTTCATCCGGATGAAACCCGAGCCGCACGCGTACCCAGACGATGAAACGCGGATGAAACACCATTGAGAGCGTGGAGTTTCATTTCATCCGCTCCGCGGGATCTCCTACGCGACGCGCGCAGATTTTCCCTCCCCGCGTTGCCTCCCGCCTTCCCCTTCCTAATCTCGCGCCAAATCCAATCTCCAACTCCGATTTGTTTCCTAGGCCACCTCCTTCCCTGCCATCCAGTGTGAGAACCTTCTAGCAACTCACGTGAGCAGTGGCGGCAGCATCGGCAAGCAGGGCGGCGTCTACAAGCGGCGGGGCATCGGCAAGCGCCGCATAGGGCCGGCATGGCGGGCGATGCAGCAGCGCCTCCAACATCACGCCGCGGCAAGAAGGCCGCCACCAAATCCACTTCGTCCTCTTCTCCACCGTCTGCTGCGCCACCGCCGCCATTGCCCCCTTCGTCTGCGTCTGCTGCGCCACCTGAGGCGGGGTTCCCCTTCCCCCTGCAGCCACCGCTGCCATCGATTGATGGTTTGTGGCCCAAATCCGGCGTTAGCAGTGGAGCAGGTCACTCACCACATGGAAATCGGTCTGCAAATATGTGGTAATCTACTTCCTGTGAGCAACTGTTAAATTGCTGAATGGTGTGAAATTGCTCCTACATTTGGGCAACTGTGTCTAGGAAATTTGTTACTCTAGTCTGTAACCATGTGAATTTTTTTATGGTTTGTTACTCTAGTCTGTAACTATGTGAAAATTTCTCAATGGTGTGAAATTGCTCCTACATTTGAGCAATCGTGTTCGGGAAATTTGTGTTACCAACAACCATCGTGAGAAATTTGTGTCCTCAATTAGCTTTTGACGATCCCACTTGCATCCGAATAGTCATGCTTTGAGGTGATGCTAGTGGTTGTGTCCGGAGGAAGCATTGTTTTTCTTTCCTGATTATTGATCTTGTGGCGAAAGTTGCATCGAGTAACGAGAATGATGCTAGGTGATGAGATGCTATGCTATGCAAGTTTTCTCAGATAGTTGATGAGGTGATTACAAATCACGACATTACTTTTGGCAAAGATAGAGTACAAATTCTTAGAATGATCCTGCAAAGACACCCACAATGGTGTTATTCATTTCAAAGAACTTGGTACTTGAATATGATTTTACTTGCAATTTAACCAAATTCCTTTGATATGTTAGGGATTTCCAAGGTGGATTTGTAAATTTTTGAATCAAAATCAATTTTGTCCACCACCACCGACAAAGATACCCCAAAGGGACTCTCCGCCACCACCAAAGAAGAAAGAACATTGTCACTTCGACACCGAGGCGGATGTTGTTGTCGAGGAAAGTAGGACAAAGAAAGAAAAGGCATTGGTCACATGATGAGGAAGAAAGATTGTAATCAGATACATATAACATGTTATGTTCTTATTTCATAAGCGAGTGTTCTTATGTCGAATTGATGATATTAATTTTTTTAGGCTAGTGCTTGGCTAAACACTTCTAAAGACCCGATATATGGGAATGATAAGAGCGTGATACATTTTGGGGTCGATCAGCAATGAGTTTAACAGAACATTCAGAACATCTTCAAAGGGACATTAACTAAATGAAGGTCCATCGACACGCTCAATGTAATGATCGCGAATTCAATGGCTTTTGGAGCTCAAGAACTAAGGTCAATAAGAGTGGTTACTCGATGACATGTCGATGGAAGAAGCACGTAAGATGTATGAAAAATATGGCAAACCTTTTGCATTGGAATATTGGTGGAAGAAGCTAAAAAGGGAACCAAAGTGGAGTGCATCTGTTGGAACCAAACCTTTGCACAATTGGAGAAAGAGAAAAGCAAGAGCAAAGGGATGTGGATGCTACAGCTGATGGGGAGGAAGCACGTCCTATCGGAGAGAAGCACCAAGGCACAACGCAAAGGGAAGCGAAAGGTTGAAGAAGTTATGATGGTATTTCCATGCTAGGTGACAAGATAAACAAGATAGCGTAAATTACGCAAGAGCGTAAGAAGGAGCGTGAAAAGGTGACAGAGGCGCGAGCTTCAGATATCTAGAAATCAACTTCGATCGCAATACAAAAAAGGAAGCAAAGTTGCTCGAAGCTTATACTTCGCTCTTGGCTCAAGACACAAGTCGATGACTCAAGAAGCGAAGGAAGGTCGAGACAAAGCATTGGCTTTGATGGCCAAGAAGTCGTTTATGAACCAAAGAAGAAGCCACATGAAACTTGCTATAGTCTTAGTTATCTTTACTTCATCGTCGCTATACGCAATAGTCTCGGCTATCTCAAATAGTCTCACTATCCAAATAGTCTTAGTTATCTACAATAGTCATCCTGTGCTTATTAGTCTCGCTTATCTTTAGTCTCAATTATCTTTACTTCTCGCGCTATTATCCAAACTTGCTATCCAAACCTGCTGGGTGAAAATACCTGTTCTATCTCAAACCGTCAAGATTCCGGTGTGATGCTATCCAAACTCATGCTGCTCAGCTTCACGCATCATTGCAGATATTTATAGTGTGAAAGCCTGATATGTCTAGTGTGAAAACAAATTCATACTTTAAGGTGAATGATGATTCTAGTGTGAAAGCTTCCTTCACGTGCGTGAAAAGCCTGATTCTAGTGTGAAAGCTTTTTGCACGTGTGAAGCCTTGCTTTGGCCTTGTGTATATATAAGGCACCCCATACATCCATTTTGAAAGCTTCCTTCACTCATATGTACTAGCCAGACCATGCGCCAAACATGTCAGATCACAATATTTTGGATGATTTCATCACGAGGATGACATCCCGATGATGTACTCGATCAAGCCATGGGGGTTCTGAAGACTAGCATGGAAGCTCTTCAAAAAGAGGCGGACGATCATCGGTTGCATCCGCGGAAGTACATCAGAAGGCCTCGTGAGGAATTTGGTCAGCGTCTAGTGGATGATTATTTTTCAAAATCCCGCTTATTCTTCCAATATTTTTCGTCAAGATTTCGTATGTTCAGACCTCTTTCCTCCGTATTGTTGAGGCTTTAGGCCAATGGCCTGGATTACTTCACTCAAAGGGTGGATGCGACTAATCGCCAAGGACTCGACTCAGTTGCAAAATGCACCGCGCTATTCGCCAATTAGCTAATGGCAGCGCCGCAGATCATCTCGATGATTATCTGAAGATTGGAGAAACTACTGCAATGGAGGCAATGAAGAATTTTGTGCAAGGTGTTATAGCAATATTTGGTGAACGATATTTGAGGCGTCCGACTGTGGAGGATACTGAGCGTCTTCTCAAAATTGGCGAGAAACGAGGATTTCCTGGTATGTTTGGCAGCATTGACTGTATGCATTGGCACTGGGAAAGATGCCCAACTGCATGGAAGGGGCAATTTACTCGTGGTGATCGTAAAGTGCCGACGATAATTCTTGAGGCCGTGGCATCACATGATCTCTCGGATTTGGCATGCTTCTTTGGGGTCGCGGGTTCTAACAATGACATCAATGTTCAACCAATCTACTATATTTATCGAAGAGCTAAAGGGACAAGCTCCTAGAGTCCAATACATGGTCAATCGGAATCAACACAACATAGGGTACTATCTTGTCGATGGAATATATCCTGATTGGGTGTATTTGTGAAGTCAATATCAATGCCCATCTCCGAAAAGGATAAGTTATATGCACAGGAACAAGAAGGAGCAAGGAAGGATATTGAACGGGCCTTTGTGTATTATGTGCTGTCGATTTTGCATTTTAAAACAACCACTCGCCTATATGACCTAATCAACTCCACAATGTTGTGCTAGCTTGCATCATACTTCACAATATGATAGTTGAAGATGAAAAGGAAGATGACTCGAAGAGAATCTTGATTTGAATGAGGCTCCAAGTCTGATGATTGTCAAGAACCGGAATTCTCTCCGACCAATATGTTACATTTGAAAGAGTTTTAGAGAAAGATAGTGACATTCGGGATCGTCGTGCATCATTGGTTGAAGAAAGATTTGGTGGAACATATTTGGAACAAGTTCGGACGTCGTTAAATATATCTTGAGTTTGAGATATAAAATGTAATCCGCTTGAATTATATGTGGTCGTTTTGATATATGCGTATGCACTCATGAACGTGGAATTAATTAATATATTTTATTTTATATGATTATTTTTTTGCATAAGATATATTGTAGTTATGATTATATTTAGTTTAAGATATATTTACGAATGACTACATAGTTTACATAGTACATAGGATCACAACTTCATGCACATATTAACTCCTGCACTTGACTTGAAATGTGAAATGAAACTCCCACCGAGAGAGACAGTTTCATTTATCATTCCTACCTGCAAAGTCGACGTGTGCGCTTCTTGTGTAATCGGAAGTGAAACCCACCATTGAGACTGGCCTTACACCTTATTTTCCTGGCCTTGCATGCAGTGAATTGATGATACTAGTAGTAGTACTAACAACCTTGAATGCTGATATGTAAAGCCTGCAATTAAGGTGTCTTGAATGTTGTCCTTGATCAATTGACCTCACGAAACAGAAGATGATTTTAGACATTTTAAGCTCAAAGTTGCATGGATGTGTGTACCAATTGAACAGATCACCAACTTCAAATGCGGCGGGCTGGCCGTCGGCTTCACGTGGGCCCACCTCATCGGCGACGTCCCCTCCGCCGCTGCCTGCTTCAGCAAGTGGGCCCAGCTTGTAAGCGGCAAGAAGCCCCCGGCCCCCACCCTGCGGGACCCAGGCACCAAGCCAGACTCGACCCCACCGGTCAGCGTGACGGCCCCATCGTCGGTGAAGCTGACCGCCGGGCCCGTCGGCGACCACTGGGTGGTCCCCACCACCCATGACATGGCGACATTCACCTACCACGTTACCGAGCAGCAGCTCAAGGGCCTCCAGCTCCACGCGCCCGTGGGCAACCGCCAGGTGGGCCCGTTCGAGTTGATCTCGGCGCTGATGTGGCAGGCGCTTGCCAAGATCAGGAGCCCTGAGGAGACGAGCACGGTGACCGTCGTGAAGTCCGACGCGTCCGCGCGGAGCGGCCGGGAGCTGAGCAACGAGCAGCGCGTAGGCCACGTGGCGGCCGGCTCGTCGCCGGCCAAGATTGACGTCGCCGAGCTGGCGGCGCTGCTGGCCGACGCGCTCCTGGACGAGGCCGGCGCGGCGGCAGCGGTGGCCGCGGGCGGCGACGTCGTGCTGTACGGCGCCAACCTGACGTTCCTTGACATCGCAGAGGTGGACGTGTACGGCGTGGAGCTCGGGGGACAGCACCCGGTGCACGTGGAGTACGCGGTGGACGGCGTCGGCGATGGCGGCGCGGCCGTCGTGCACCGGGACGCCGGCGGGCGGGGCCGGATCGTCACGGCCGTCGTGCGCCGGGACGAGGTGGACGTGCTCCGGGACGCGTTGCGAGTTGCTTGAGTTTCGCGCGGAGCAATGCATGTTCAATAAAATGGGATTCGCTGGTTGTGTGGGCTTCAGTTGCTGTGGCGCTTGTGTTGATCTATCTCAACTCCTCGAGCTTAGCATTTATGGAGTATGTAATAAACCGTGTTCTTGAACCATTTGGAACCTGAACTCTGCATGTTGTGCTTATGTGCTCTGTCATGTGTTGTTATAGATCATATGGATCGATTCTATAAACTAAGATGAAACTATAAGCTTATTGCCACATAAAGTAGTATTTTGATGATTGCCAATGTTGGTATTTTTAACGACTCCTATCAATCGATGGCAACAGTTGCTACTACTACAAGTCGAATTCTTTGCCATCCAGTATTCCAGAATTCCATGAGTTTCTTGTAGAAGCGAGGACGGTCGTCAACGCTGTGAAACTAGCTGTCGGATGACAAAGGGATCAATGGTGTCCAATAAAATGGGATTGTTTAAACTATTCAGTTTGGAGGCTAGGAGGCAACATCCCAGGGAAGAAAATCCCAAGGGGGATTCTGAATGACATGTGAAATCCCCCTCAATCCTCTAGGGAAATCTTCCGTCTGAGAATAAAATCTCTGTTACCGTTTGGGAATAATAAGGATAAAAATCCCGGCCATGAAAAAAATCAAAAAAATAAAATAAAAATTGTAAAATTAAAAAACAATACCTATAGTGTACTTGAGTTATCAGCAAAACAAATCTGTAGTTCTATATTTCTAGTCCACATACCACAACAAAGTCCAAGCAAAAGTGAGGGCAACATCACCAACTACATGCCACATATATGAAATAAGTCATAACAACTACACTTAGATTGCAACAATAGACTAGCAGAACAAAGTAGAAGGATCATCCACCAGCTTGATGCGTCATCCACCAGCTTTCTCAGCACCTGGAAAGAACAGAAAATGACGTTGGAATTTGCTTCTCTCATCTAGACAATGAAGTTCTGAATTCTAGACCAGCTACTTCTCTCATGTAGAAAACTAAGTTCTTGGTATTTTAAATGAAACCTCATTGCTGATCGCTGGAACGACACTGAATACATGTGCTCCAAACACAACACAATGAAGGTCGCAAAATGGAGTAACATGCATTGGACCAAAATATTGATTCTAGTGCAGAATAGATCAAATGAACATACTTCTGAACAATGCAAAATTCAAACATGCCCCCTAACAGAGCAATATGAACAAAGACACTCAACACTGATAGACATAAAGGCCCTACATCTGATAGGCAATATCGCATCATAAAAGAACGTACCAAACAGAGCTTGGCACCAAAATCTGGTGTAAAATCAGACAAGATATCCACATGGGTTTTCAACATGCAAACCTCCGGACCAACCTACAAAACAATTGGATAACTAGGTTAGCATATAGGAAGGCCATGCAAATGAATGAAATGGGATTCTGCAATTGCTTTATAAGATTATATTTGGAACTAGTGCACAGGTTCTAAAAAAATTTAGATTCACACATGCATCAAAAGAATGGTTGCGTAAAGGGAAACATGAATGTAAATAATGTCAAGATTGTAGATCTATGATTGAAGAAAAGGATGCACAAGCACAACTAAACGGGAAGTCATGAGCATAACAAGTAATATACATCTGCCAAAACAGCATTGATCATCTGCTCAGCTTTGCTTATCCGCTCAGGAGTGCCTGAAAGCTCCACCGGTCTTGTCTGTGAGCCAGGTTCAGCATCCATGTCTCTTGTTTACTTGAATCTTAGCTCCTGACTGCTGTTGGAGATATTTTATAGCGTCCCCAGATTTTCCAATGATAACACCAACATAAAACAAGCCAACAACATTGTCAATTAGCACAGCAACCAATACCACACTTCGGGCGACTTTCTTCCATTATCTCTATGGAATCAACGCTTCAACAAGTAAAATCTATAGTAGCGTACCCTTCCATTTGGGATCTCAATTTTTTTGCTCATACCCTGGTATCCACCATATGTGGAGTTCTGAGATGTGCTGCCTTAAGAAGATAATGATGGAATAGTAGCACCATGCCCATAAAAAGAAACAATCATTCATGATATTAATGGCAGAACATAAATCTATGAACTAAGAGAAGTACAAACTTAGTTCAAGTGAACCACACAATGCAAGACAATGAGATGGGATTTTCAGTACACACAAATAACAAAATCATAAAATTGACAATTGAAACAAAATATTACAACAAAATGGAGCAGCCTAGCGTATTAGATGGTACAATCAAATATTCGGCTCTCAATATAGGAAGATAAGGGAGCAGGAATGCAGTACCAGTTCAACTTTGCATCAACATACATAAAACGAAAAAGGAACCAGAGAATGACTAAGGTGTCAATGAGAAAACAGAACAGATCAAACAGCAATATCCACGCCATGTATCTAACAAAAGTTCAACAAATGGTATCTAGCTGCGTAAGATCATGACTCATAATGCATGAGGTGTTCCCACAACACTAGAACAACAGTTGGCATTATGAATTTATACGACAGATAGAACAAGAGTGGCATCACCAGTATTAAACTATGGACTGGTACATGAATACATGATTATAGTCCTCGTCTACACAAGACATTACTTTACTATTATAAACCACAACGACGTTATTCGCAGCAGATGCCATAGGATGTTGCACTTGCACTTGCAGCTTGTTAAAAAATTAGTAACCCACTCTACTTGCAGCTTGTTAACAAATTAGCCTTGCTTTTTAAGCCCTCACAATAACAATGGAGCTCACAACAGAGAGCTGTACCCTTCCTAACTATGGCGAAACTGAAAGCTAAAATCGCCTGAATTGCGTACAAGTAAAAAAAATTGCACATCACATCAACTCAAGCTGATAGATCTTTCGATCCAGCAGCCAAATCGAAGCGTAATGCAAAGAAGGAGATTATAACAGCAGCCTACCACAAGCCCAAACAACCAGATCTCCCAATCTAACAGGGGTTTAACGAGATAGCTAAGGCACTCACCACCACCGGCTGAGGATGAGAAGTCGAGGCCACCGCCGCCGCCGCTTCAGCCGCTATGGCCCAGGGAGCCTCCTCTGGCACCAACGTCGTCGTCGACGCGAGGGCGCTTCACCTCGGCGGCGCTGAAGATCCTAGCCGATGCGGAGGGAGGGAGGCGTTCGCGATGCGGGAGGACAAGGAGAATAATTCCCGTGTCTCGACGCGATGATTTTTCCCCGTGGAATCGAGTCGGATTGAGTTGGAGAATTCACCGTTCGCAGTGATCCAAACAGCGAGTTAGCTAGTGCTGGGGAATCTTCCCACGGGGATTTTACTCCAAGGGATCGGGCAGGGATCCCGGCCTTTCCCTGTGCTCCCAAACAAGGCCTCAATAGTTATGTTGGATGATTTAAAGGCCCGCGACGCGTTGGGAGTTGTTCGAGCTTCACGCGGATCAATGGTGTCCAATAAAATGGGATTCGCGTGGGGTAAAGTTTGTTGTGGCGCTTGCGCTCGATCTTTCTCTCGAGGTTAGTATTTGCGGAGTATGAAATAAACCGTTTTCTTCAAATCAAGATTCAATTTTTTCGGATTTTAAATTAAAAAAATCAAATTCAAGCAAATTCGATTTTTTAGGTCGATTTTAACCGGTTTGAAGTCTTAGGGGCGCGGTAAGACAGATTTTGCCGAAAATCGCCGGTAAACCAAACCATGTTATGGGTCATATAAACTCTGCCGGTTTCTGAAGCCTTACCTGGTACATTGAGTCCAATAAATTTTTTGATCGAGATGGTCCAATATCGTCGTTGAGGGTTGCATTTTGACTGCCTCTGAACAATCTATGGCAATAGTTGTTGTTGCCTACTGCTACAAGCTGAATTCTTTGTTGGAGAAGACCCTGGACCACAAACTCACACGAGAACACCAGCATGCAATAGAGACAAAGCAAACGCAGTTGGGGCAATTTTCTACTTGTATTTCTCTCTTCAACCCACCCTAGCAATTTGATCACATAGGCTTATATAAGCCACACGGTTTGAAGTCTCTTGGTTTATATGGTAGAATTTTTGAATTGCCAGTTAGTGTAGCCTACCTATATCCCTTAAGTACAATGGTACAGACTATTGCTGTCTATAGCAACTCTCCATGTCACCTGCAGACAGCGCTATAGACAGCTCATACAATAGGTTGTCTTTTCACTTGTCTTTATAGATGACACAATCTTTTAATGCTTTCATAGACCTAAGATGTTTTCTCGGTTCTGGTGGTACAGTCGGCTACAGGATTGTAGATAATATATCTCTCTCTTTATTCTCTTTCATCCACATCATCTTAAATCCTACGTTGCAGAGACTATAAATAGCTGATGTAAGCCCATTATACATGACCTAAAAATACCTTTTTTCTACCCTAATTCTTCGAATAAAAAAATAGGGCATTACAATATTACTCTAGCTTGGATTACACAACCTCAAAGATAGGGAATACTTGTTCAAGAATTCAACACAAATTTTCAAACCATTAAAACAAAAGTATGCTATCACTACTACAGAACAGACCTTTGGTCGAACTGCCAAATGGGCAATGGTCTCGGAGAAAATTGCGTCCGGGACCAAAAATATCTTTAGTCCCGGTTGGTAACACCAACCGGGACTAAAAGTCCCCTGCCCAACGGCTCTGGTAGCAGGCTTTTGCAGGAGGGACTTTTAGTCCCGGTTGGTGTTACCAACCGACTAAATGTCAACCTTTAGTCGGTTGGTACTACAATCCGGGACTAAATCTTTAGTCCCGATTGTAGTACCAACCTGGACTAAGGTTGACATTTAGTCCCGGTTGGTAACACCAACCGACTAAATGTCCTTCTATTTAAACTCTGTTTGGCGTTCGTCACAGAGCGGAACGCCGTGGTCGCCGCCGGACACGCCGCCATTCTTCTTTGTCACCACCGCCGAGCCGTTCATTCACTCAACCGTATTCACCGCGTGTTCGCGGTAAGCTCGATGCTAACCCCGCCGTCCATTTGACATCTACCGACCGCCGTCCATTTTTCTTTATTTTCGATTTTGAATAGTACAGAGATTTGTGATTTTTGTATAATTAAATCTAGAGCTCCAAAATTCTGAAAGTTTTTGTGTATGCTCTCTGACATGTATACTATCTATGAAAAATATGAAATGTGAAATTTGAATAATTTTTATATGTTATAAAATTGCCAATTAATTCATAAATGGAACTTTCATGATTTTTGTAGGCCACAATAAATTTCAAAAATCATGAAATTTGTTTTTCCACTAAGTTACACTGTGAACAGTCCATATAAAAATTTTGAGGCTATTTGGACAAAGTTGAATTTATACCTATTTTATGCTTATTTATTTAATTATTATTCCATGAATTTTGTAGGCTAAATTAATGATCCAAAAATTCTGAAAATTATTTTGCCATGACACATGATGGTGTTCCATGGCATGTTACTCAATTAGTTCATTAGAGAAATAGAGAATTTTGGTGTATTTTTAATTTCATTTGTTTACAAAATGAGAAATTTAATTATGTGATATGTCATATAATGCGACGATGACACGCCATTGGATGTACAATGCCAATCGCCGCCCAAAGAGTTCATTGATGGTGTGCATTATTTCTTAAGAGTGGCCGAGGCAAACAAGCGGGATGGTTTCATGTCTTGTCCATGTGCCCTGTAAGAATTTGAAGGAATATTCTAGCTCAAGGAGTCTTCACTCACACTTGTTGAAGTCGGGTTTCATGCCAAACTATATTTGTTGGACCAAGCACGGAGAAACCGGGTTATAATGGAAGAAGGTGAAGAAGAACAATTGGACCCGACGACATTATTGTTCAATACGGTGACTTCGATGATACTGCAATGGGCGGCGAAGAAGAGGCAAGGCGAAGACACACTCGGCGAAGATGATGCTCTTGGTGATGTCATTCGTGATGCACAAAGAGATTGCGAAAGTGAAAAGGAGAAGGCTAAGTTTGACCGCATGCTAGACGATCACAAGAAATTACTATACCCGTCCGCCGAAGATGGGCAAAAAAAGTTGGGTACAACACTGGAGTTGCTACAATGGAAGGCACAGAATGGTGTATCCGACAAGGCATTTGGGCAATTACTGAAGATCCAAAAAAAGATGCTTCCGAAGCCTAACGAATTGCCTGCCACTACGTACGAAGCAAAACAGGTCGTCTGCCCTTTGGGATTAGAAATCCAGAAGATACATGCATGTCGTAATGACTGCATCCTGTATCATGGCAAGGACTACGAGAATTTGGATGAATGCCCCGTATGCAAAGCGTCGCGATATAAGATCAGGCGAGATGACCTTGGCGATGTTGAGGGCGAAGAACGTCCCAGGAAGAAAATCCCTGCCAAGGTTATGTGGTATGCTTGTAATACTTCGGATTAAACTTTGAGGATGAAAATTGATCTTTAGGGAGAGGAAACCATGGGAATAGTGAATTGTCTCTGGATTTAGGGGGTTATCTGCTAATTTCGCCAACTTGGGCTGGGCTAGAGGCCCAATTGGACCCCAAGTGGCCGCCAAGGGGACTCCACCCTTTTTCTCCCTATGCCAAACCCTAGTTTTTCTCCCTTTTGGCCGCCCCTCCTTCTTGGCCGCCACCCTTTGGCCTTCCTCCCATTGCGCCCAGCATCTCCTCCTCCTGGTGTTCTCTCATGGTGGTGCCCCTCAAGTCGTCTTCCCATCTGCGGCATTGATCTTCCTCCATTGCCGGTCTTTGCAAGAAACGGGGCGACGATCGTGGGCTGTGGAACAAGGAGGAGAAAAGGAGGAAGAACTTCTTCGCCAAGGATCCTTCCACCTACTCCTGGTTGCAGCAAGGGTAACGATGCGATCCTCGTGGTTTGATTGTTGTTAGAAGAGATTTGGATACGTTTTTGTTTAGGCAGACTTGCTGAAATTTAGAAACTGATTCTGTCCAGTACGTTGTAGAGGGTGTTTCGGTTTTTTTTAGGCAGAATCTGAAGGTTTGGTCTCCTAGAGATATCTAGGTCTTGTTCTTACGTTTCAGTGGCCGCCAAGTTCACTCAAATCCGAGGTCCGAGTCAAAAGTTATGATAGAATTAGTCTTGACTGTCCAGAATCCTGACGAGATTCTGCAGTCAATTTGTAAATTGTATAAGAAATTGTTATTCACAGATTTTGAACTTGGTGTCTCCTAGAAAATTGAAGTATCCCCTGTCAGGTTTAGATGGCCACTGAGTTTACTTGATTCCGAGTTATGGGTCAAAAGATATGTCTGTTTTAACAGTCGCTGCCAGAAACCTGACGTGATTAATCTGTCTGTATATTTTCTATATTATGATAGAGAAGTTGGAAGAATCTGAAAGTTCACCCGACTAGGTTATTGTAGGTAATTCGATAACCTTTTCAGATTGGTAAAGAACGCTCAATTCGGAGTTGTAACATAGAAGTTATGATCAACTGAATATTTCTGCTGAATTGTGGTAGGCTGAATCTGTGCTGAATGTTCAAACAATTATTAGCCTATTAATTTGACCAAATTGGATTGTCGCGTCAACTAGAGTTTTGTAGTTAGACCAGTTAAGAATCTACAGAAATTGGGTTTGCTATTTTTCGACTTCCAGGCTGTGAGTTATGTTAGTCCCGTGTTGCTGTCCAGGATTTTCTTATTGGACAGACTCATTGTTTTTCAGTCTATGCGATATAGGATTTAATTGAGTCCTAATAGAAGTAAAATAGAACATCGACTAGTTGAGCTGGGTATCATGTATACTTATTAAGTTATTTCGTTGGTTTAGGCGGCGAAACTCCGGTATAAGAGCCGTTGCGGATAACGCCGCAACGCGAAGGCAAGTACCATGTTTATTTGGATGTTTGTGCATTGTGGTTATTAGCATGAGTTGTTTTGGTAACTTGTGAGACATGTGAAATGAATTATTCATGCCTTGTTCAATACATTGAGTTCATGAATAGAAGTGATGTTATGGTATATTTCATTTAATTGTTGCATGCATTCATTGACATTTGGCGTCCACGGGAGTGGATGAGAACCACCATCAATTCCAAGATGGTTGGATAAGACCCATTAATTCCAATATGGGCAATGTTGGACACCGTATGAAACGTTCTTCATACGGAAGTGGATCCCGCATTTTTGTTAAGATGCGGGCTTGAGTGATCACCGACGGGTGTTCACGGCTATCTGCGATATCTGGCGTGTGTGCGATCCATTCCTTGATTTGAGCATTCATATCATGTACTCATAAGTAATCGGTGTGATGATCGAACCCATTGATGTTATGTGTGATCTTCATTGAATGAATGTTTTTCTTAATCATTGTACTTTGCTGAGTCATGGACTCACTCTTGCTTTGTTTGTTTATTTCTAGGTGATCGTTGATGAAGTTCACTTGGGAGGGAGTAGATGAGCACTACTCGAATAATGCACTTCACATTAGACTCATTACTATAATAAATAATGATTCTCTTTTGTCATCTTTTGGTTTGTAATAAATAAATTTAGTCATGGATTGTATCTTTATGATCAATGAGAACATAGATGAGAACTTTAAGTCATATGGTTATTTGTTATCTTAGCTCATTATCGTTGATTCATGTTTAGATCTTAGAATTTGATTTCATGACTAGTTTATGATTACTTGTGTGTTTTTGTTGTGTGGAACCTCCAGTATCCTCGTATACAAAGGAGGTTCTGCCGAAATTTAGTATTTCAGCTTAGGGTAGTTGCATTCCAGGCTCGTGCTGAGTTGGGGTGTTCTGATTGGTATCGAGGCGGGCTTTAGGTCCGTGGTTAAAATAAAATTATTAAATTGACACATCGCGTGCACGATGGGTTGGGTTGGGCAATTCGTTGTTTCCGCAATTTTCTTGTTGTTATGATTTATTTGTTGTGCAATCGTTGTTCGATTTGGTCTTTGTTCGTTGTGTTGTCCTTAGATGGCGAGAGTAGAGGCCGTGGCGTCCGCCATCCGTGGTCGCGATCGTGGGCGTGGTCCGGTTGTTTACGCAACGCCCGCAGAAGAGGCCGGTGGGGTTAATGAGGAGGTTGCCTCGGTGCTCAACCACCGTGGAAGCTCAAGCTGCGCGGCCGCCGATGCTCGGCGGTGTCGGCGATTATTCGAATCTTCAAAGGAGAACGAGCGGCTCGTCGGCAGTGCGGCGGCTTATCCTGCTGCTCTGTTGCTCTGCGATCGCCGTGAATCTTCTTCTTGCCATCGCCATGGCGAGTCCGGTTGTTGCGCGATTCCACCGAGACTAGGATGAGTCTTCGTGAGTGGATGACGCCCATTTGAACACGTTTGATGGGGCGGTACCCGATTGAGCAGCAGATTGGCTCCGTACATGGAGCGTCGATTCGAGCATTGGAGATGAACTCGGCGCAAAGGTTCGTTTGTGGCCTTTCAACCGGCGGTCAAGCCGATATCCGTGGGAAGGGTTACATCGCTAGGACCCGCAGTCGCGTCGATTACTTGGGAAGTTTTTGTGGCACGCTGAGCCAAGTACTATCCGGATTCTTTTATTGAGAAGATGGAGCGATCATTGCTAGTGTTGACTCGGGGCAATAGGTCGATGTCGAGTGCGAGATGGAGTTCAACAATCTGTGCGCTTTGTACCAGTGTGGCGATGATGACTTGGAGAAGGCCAAGAGGTTTCGCGGGGTCTCCTTCAGAGTATCGTCGATCTTGGGAGCCTCGGTTTTGCGTGATTTCAAGACGTGGTTGAGCGAGCTAGAGGATAGAGCAGAGAGAATTCTCCTTCGCAGAGGCAAGCACCTGTGGCACTACTTACATGGTGGTTCCGGTGGTGGCGAAGAGGAGTTTTGGTGGTGGAGGTGGGTCCTCTCGGCCTACTTCCAAGAGGTTTCGAGGAGCCGCCCATCTCGTCCGGCTCAGCGAGGCGATCTTTTCTTGGCGCCACGTTTTCTTCTTCCACACCTCGATGCGCCCAGCCAGTCAAGGTATGAAATGTTTTAAGTGTGGAGAGGGCATCGTGCGTCGAATGTTCTTTCGAGAGGACTTGTCGTCGGTGTGGTCGAGAGGGCCACAAGCTTTCTGTTTGTGCGCGAATCCGGCAAGTATCATCAAGTGGAAGCGCTCAGCAGGCGTCGTCCTCTAGTACTCCTCGAGCTCGATTGGACTCGGTTGCACCTTTTGTGCCACGCTCACCAGATGGGTTTCACCGCGGCTTGGCTCCTGCGCCTCGACCGGGTTCTTCGGAACCTCGCTCCATCTGCTCGCCCTCGTTCTCACTGCTGCTGCAGTTCCTGCCCCTCCTCTCGTAGCGTTGGTGCGTCCTCCGCTCCGGCACCTTGGGAGTCTCGCCATGCCCACCCACGACACCGTGGGCATACGATGTGGTGACAGTACTTTATTAGTTGATTCACATGAGGCTTTTGTTCTGTTTGATTCGGGGCTACTTATTCTTTTGTGTCCTTAGATTTTGTTAAAAGGGCGGGTTTGAGTGTGCAATCTATTTACGAATCTGTGGTGGTCGGTTCCCGGAGGTCTTATTTCTAGCTCTACAGCTTGTCTGGTCAGACTATCACTATAGAAGATGAAAATTTCATTGCCAATCTCATGGTGATTCGATTATCACCTTTTGATGTTATCTTGGGTATGGATTGGCTATTCTTTTACCGTGCCAAGATTTGTTGTTTTGGAAGACGGTGACTTTGCAGCTCCGTCGGAGAGGAACTAGTGTTTGAGGCGGTCGCCGTTTGATTCCACTGTGTGTTGGCTAGTCTGTTTCCTAGTCGTCGAGCCTCGAACATTGGGTTGCTTTGGTCTCTTAGCGAGAAGTCTCGAATCTCCGCCGTATTGAAGATATTCGGTGGTGAATGAATTTCTGACGTGTTTCTGTGGAACTTCTGGTATGCCTCGAGCGTGAAGTGGAATTCGGATAGATCTTGTTCCGAACCCGACCTATTTCGATGTCTCCATACCGCTTGGCACGACCATTTCGGAGGAGTTGAAAAAGCAACTGGATGATTTGCTATCCAAAGGTATGATTCGGCGTAGTGTATCGCCGTGGGAGCTCTGCTCATTCACTAAGAAGAAGGACGGTAGTTGGCGTATGTGTGTGGACTACAGGGCTCTTAATCAAGCAATCAGTAAAGAATAAATATCTGTTGCCCGTATTGAAGATCTCTTTGATCGCTTGAAGGGAGCTAAAATATTTTTCCAAGATTGACCTTGATCGAGTTATAATCGATTCGAGTTCATGAGCAAGATATTGAGAAGACGACTTTCTCTACAAGGTATGGTCATTATGAGTATAAGGTTATGTCATTTGGACTAACTAATGCTCTGCGATTTTCATGGAAGCCATGAATAGTATGTTGCACCCTTATCTTGATGATTTCGTCGTAGTATTTATTGACGACATCTTGATTTATTCCAAAACGGAAGAGGACCATGCTCAACATTTGAGGTTGGTATCTTGGAGACCTTGAGTGAACCAATTTTATGCCAAATTGAAGAAATGTGAATTTTGGATTTACGAAGTTGGGTTTCGGGCCATGTAATCAATCAAGAGGGCATTTACAGTCGATCCAAGTAAGATTTCAACGATGGTGGAATGGAAGAGACCAACCAATGTAAAAGAAGTGAGGAGTTTTCTGGTTTGGTGGTTACTACCTGCGGTTCGTGGAGGTTTCTCTACCATTGCTAGACCAATGTCTCGATTGACACGAAGGCGTCAAGTTTCGTGGGCGGATGCGTGTGAGCGAAGTTTCACGTACTTTGAAGGATAGATTGGTGACCGCTCCAATTCTCACCCTTCCGAACCGGGAAGCGGTTCACTATTTATTCGAGATGCGTCTAGAGTTGGGTGGGTTGTGTACTTATGCGGGATGGTAAGGTGATTGCCTATGCGTCTCGGCAGCTGAAGAAACATGAACAGAACTATCCTACTCATGATCTAGAGCTTGCAGCAGTAGTACTGGCTTTAAAGATCTGGCGCCATTATTTGTATGGCGAATCTTGTGACATTTTCACCGATCACAAGAGTCCAAATACATCTTTACCGAAAGATTTAAACTCGAGGCGAGAGGAGATGGTTGGAGTTGATAAGGACTATGATCTCACCATTCGGTATCATCCGGCAAGGCAAATGTTGTAGCCGATGCCCCGAGTCGCATGGCGACACCTCCTACCCTCGATTGTCTCATCGCTGATTTTGAGCGTATGGATATATCTTTTGCTTTATGGTACCGCCGAGACCGAGACCGGTTGCTTCTTGAGTCGACCATTCGAGCGAGTGCGGGAAGCACAACAAAGATGATCAAATGCTCCAGCGTGTGAGAAGCGCCTAGATGAAGGCAAGCAAGACCATTTTGGTATAGATGATTACGGTACTTTGCGATTTAAAGGTCGCCTTTGTGTGCCACAGAGGCACAGATTAAAGATGAGATTCTAAAGGAAGCCCACAGTACCCAGATCTTCAGACATCAGTGAGACCAAAATGTACAAAGATTTGAAGAAGAATTTACGGTGGAAGAGAATGAAAGTCGATATTGCGCGATATGTGGCCTCGTGTGGGATCTGCCAATGGTTAAGGTGAACATAAGCGGCCGCGGGATTGTTGCAACCTTTAGAGGTTCGGTGTGGCCATGGGATGACATCTCCATGGATTTTGTGGTTGGTTTACCTCGCACTCAGCGGGAAGGATGCTATATGGGTGATAGTGGATCGGTTCGATAAGTCTCGCACATTTCATTCCTATTCGAACCACCAGTTCTGCGGCGATTTGGCTCCACTTTATGTGCGAGAGATAGTACGGTTGCAGGGTGCCAAAGACTATTGTTTCCGACCGAGATGCCAAATTTGTTTCCAAGTTTTGGGAGAGTTTGCAGAGTGCTTTGGGCACGCAACTCCGTCTTAGTACCGCATTCCACCCTCGCAGACGGATGGTCGATCGGCGTACAATTCAAACCTTAGAAGATATGCTCGGTGTTGTGTTTTATCTGGAAGGGTGGTTGGGAAGATCACCGCTTTGGCGAGTTCGCCTATAATAATAGTTATCACTCCAGATTCGAGTGCACCATTTGAAGTCCTTTATGGCGAAATGCAGATCTCCGTTGTGTTGGGATGCGATGGGAGAGAGGCGGTTTGGGTCGAATGGGTACGACAAGCCGTGGCTAGAGTGGCGAAGTTAGAAGGAACTTGTTAGCTGCTCGGTCGGCGGAAAAGCTACGCAGATGTCGGAGGCGAGAATGGAGTTCAATGTGGGTGACGAGGTCCTTCGAGAGTATCGCCTACCAAAGGCGTAATGCGTTCGGTACTAAAGGAAGCTTAGCCCAAGGTACATCGGACCGTTTCGGTTGTGGCGAGAGTTGGAAATTTGGCTTACCGTTTGGATCTTCCGATTCTATGAGAGGATTCATAATGTGTTTCATGTGTCCATGTTGAGGAAGTTCTTATTTGACCACGAGCATGTAATTCCAATGGAGCCCTTAACCATTGAGCGGGACCTTACTTTTGAGTCCCACCGGTGAAAATTTTGGAAGAGTCGAGCGGGTTTTGAGGAGCAAGACATTGAAGTATGTCAAGGTTCTTTGGTCTCACCACCAGAGGAAGCCACACAGGAGTTAGAATCTCGCATGCGCGAGCAATATCTGACCTTTTCACTTCGGTATGTGTTAACCCTTTGTTTCCTACTTGCAGTTCTCCATTCTGTGTTCATCTAGTTGTTTAGATTCGGGGTCGAATCCTGTTAAGGGGGGTAGAGTGTAATACTTCGGATTAAACTTTGAGGATGAAAATTGATCTTTAGGGAGAGGAAACCATGGGAATAGTGAATTGTCTCTGGATTTAGGGGGTTATCTGCTAATTTCGGCCAACTTGGGCCTGGGCTAGAGGCCCAATTGGACCCCAAGTGGCCGGCCAAGGGGGGGGACTCCACCCTTTTTCTCCCCTATGCCAAACCCTAGTTTTTCTCCCCCTTTTGGCCGCCCCTCCCTTCTTGGCCGCCACCCCTTTGGCCTTCCCCTCCCATTGCGCCCAGCATCTCCTCCTCCCTGGTGTTCTCTCATGGTGGTGCCCCTCAAGTCGTCTTCCCCGCTGCGGCATTGATCTTCCTCCATTGCCGGTCTTTGCAAGAAACGGGGACGACGATCGTGGGCTGTGGAACAAGGAGGAGAAAAGGAGGAAGAACTTCTTCGCCAAGGATCCTTCCACCTACTCCCTGGTTGCAGCAAGGGGTAACGATGCCGATCCTCGTGGTTTGATTGTTGTTAGAAGAGATTTGGATACGTTTTTGTTTAGGCAGACTTGCTGAAATTTAGAAACTGATTCTGTCCAGTACGTTGTAGAGGGTGTTTCGGTTTTTTTTAGGCAGAATCTGAAGGTTTGGTCTCCTAGAGATATCTAGGTCTTGTTCTTACGTTTCAGTGGCCGCCGAGTTCACTCAAATCCGAGGTCCGAGTCAAAAGTTATGATAGAATTAGTCTTGACTGTCCAGAATCCTGACGAGATTCTGCAGTCAATTTGTAAATTGTATAAGAAATTGTTATTCACAGATTTTGAACTTGGTGTCTCCTAGAAAATTGAAGTATCCCCTGTCAGGTTTAGATGGCCACTGAGTTTACTTGATTCCGAGTTATGGGTCAAAAGATATGTCTGTTTTAACAGTCGCTGCCAGAAACCTGACGTGATTAATCTGTCTGTATATTTTCTATATTATGATAGAGAAGTTGGAAGAATCTGAAAGTTCACCCGACTAGGTTATTGTAGGTAATTCGATAACCTTTTCAGATTGGTAAAGAACGCTCAATTCGGAGTTGTAACATAGAAGTTATGATCAACTGAATATTTCTGCTGAATTGTGGTAGGCTGAATCTGTGCTGAATGTTCAAACAATTATTAGCCTATTAATTTGACCAAATTGGATTGTCGCGTCAACTAGAGTTTTGTAGTTAGACCAGTTAAGAATCTACAGAAATTGGGTTTGCTATTTTTCGACTTCCAGGCTGTGAGTTATGTTAGTCCCCGTGTTGCTGTCCAGGATTTTCTTATTGGACAGACTCCGCTGTTTTTCAGTCTATGCGATATAGGATTTAATTGAGTCCTAATAGAAGTAAAATAGAACACCGACTAGTTGAGCTGGGTATCATGTATACTTATTAAGTTATTTCGTTGGTTTAGGCGGCGAAACTCCGGGTATAAGAGCGCCTTCGTTGCCAGATAACGCTTCGCAACGCGGAAGGCAAGTACCATGTTTATTTGGATGTTTGTGCATTGTGGTTATTAGCATGAGTTGTTTTGGTAACTTGTGAGACATGTGAAATGAATTATTCATGCCTTGTTCAATACATTGAGTTCATGAATAGAAGTGATGTTATGGTATATTTCATTTAATTGTTGCATGCATTCATTGACATTTGACGTCCACGGGAGTGGATGAGAACCACCATCAATTCCAAGATGGTTGGATAAGACCCATTAATTCCAATATGGGCAATGTTGGACACCCGTATGAAACGTTCTTCATACGGAAGTGGATCCCGCATTTTTGTTAAGATGCGGGCTTGAGTGATCACCGACGGTGTTCACCGGCTATCTGCGATATCTGCGTGTGTGCGATCCATTCCTTGATTTGAGCATTCATATCATGTACTCATAAGTAATCCAATGTGATGATCGAACCCATTGATGTTATGTGTGATCTTCATTGAATGAATGTTTTCTTAATCATTGTACTTGCTGAGTCATGGACTCACTCTTGCTTTGTTTGTTTATTTCTAGGTGATCGTTGATGAAGTTCACTTGGGAGGAGTAGATGAGCACTACTCGAATAATGCACTTCACATTAGACTCATTACTATAATAAATAATGATTCTCTTTTGTCATCTTTTGGTTTGTAATAAATAAATTTAGTCATGGATGGTATCTTTATGATCAATGAGAACATAGATGAGAACTTTAAGTCATATGGTTATTTGTTATCTTAGCTCATTATCGTTGATTCATGTTTAGATCTTAGAATTTGATTTCATGACTAGTTTATGATTACTTGTGTGTTTTTGTTGTGTGGAACCTCCAGTATCCTCGTATACAAAGGAGGTTCTGCCGAAATTTAGTATTTCAGCTTAGGGTAGTTGCATTCCAGGCTCGTGCTGAGTTGGGGTGTTACAATGCTCCTATAATACCACGCCTGAAACGTCTGTTCAGAAACAAGGACCATGCAAAGTTGTTGCGATGGCACAAAGAAGACCGTAAGGTAGACAACATGTTGAGACACCTGTGATGGGTCCCGGTGGAGAGCAATAGCAGAGAATTCCGGAGTTTGCGGATGACGCAAGAAACCTAAGGTTCGCTTTAAGTGCGGATGGTATGAATCCTTTTGGGGACGAGCACTAGTCATAGCACTTGGCCTGTTACTCTATGTATGTACAACCTTCCTCCATGGTTATGCATGAAGCGGAAGTTCATTATGATGCGGTGCTCATCCAAGGCCCGAGGCAACCCGCAACGACATCGATGTCTACCGAGGCCATTAGTTGAGGAACTCCTGCTTTTATGGAGCAAACCAGTGTGCGTGTGTGGGATGAGTACAAGCAGAACACTTCGACTGCGAGCATTGTTGTTCGTAACAATCAATGATTGGCTTGCTCTAAGTAATCTTTGGAGACGGACAAACAAGGGATACAATGCATGCACACACCGTTTTGATGACATTGACGGTATATATTTGAAAAAATGTCGAAAGGTCGTGTACCTTGGCCATCGTCGTTTTCTTCCTATGAATCACCAACTAAGAAAGAAAGGCAAGCATTTTAAAGGTAAGGCGGACCACCGAACCAAGCCTCATAACCGAACTGGGAGGATGTACTTGATATGGTCAAGGATGTGCAAGTAGTCTTTGGAAAGGGACAAGGCGTGAACTGTTCCAAAAGATGCTAAGGGACACGCACCCATGTGGAAGAAGAAGTCCATATTTTGGGAGCTACCCTATTGGCAAGTCCTAGAGGTCCATAGCGCGATCGACGTGATGCACGACAAAGAATCTTTGTGTGAACTGCTAGGATTCATGGATGTGTATGGAAAGTCTAAGGATTCACTCGAAGCACGACGGGACTTGCGGCACATGAAAGAACGAGACAACTTTGCATCCGAGAGAAGACAGACGATGGGCGCCATTACTTAAGACACGCTAGCTTCACTCTTAGCAAAGAAGAGAAGGAAAGCATGTTTGAATGCCTAAACAACATCAAGGTCCCATCTGGATTCTCCTCCAATATAAAGCGTATAATAAAAATGCCGGAGAAGAAATTCCTACACTTAAAGTCCCATGAGCGCCACGTGCTTATGAGCGCAATTGCTTCCGGTTGCTTTAAGAGGAATTCTACCTCCACATGTACGTCAGCCACCGTGAAGCTATGTGCATTCCTCAATGCAATTTCTCGAAGGCAATCAATCCAATGGAACTAGCTACTCTGAGAATGATGTGGTTCAATGTCTTGTCGACTTTGAGTTGGTGTTCCCTCCATCCTTCTTTAATATCATGACACACCTCCTAGTTCACTGGTCAAGGAGATTAATATTCTCGGTCTGTGTTCCTACACAACATGTTCCCCTTTGAGAGGTTCATGGAGTCTGAAGAAATATGTTCACCAGCGTGCTCGGCGAGAAGGAAGCATCGCCAAGGGCTACGGGACGAGAGGAGGTCATTGAGTTCTGTGTTGACTTCATTCCCGACCTTGACCCGATTGGTGTTCTGAATTGCGACACGAGGGAGACTTAGTGGAAAGGAACACTAGGGAATAAAACATATATCGATGCGGACGATTATTTCAATAAAGCGCACTACACAGTTCTTCAAAACTCCTCCGTGGTGGAGCCGTATGTCGAGTACACAAGGAATTCCTCGATCCCAGTTTCGGGGAAGAATGAAGCTTGGATTAGGCGTCATCACATGGAAACTTTCAGCGGTTGGTTGCGAAAAGAATGTCGAGTGATGACAATATTGATGAGCAAGCGTATTGTTGGTTAGGCAACCGTCGTGGCACATCCTCACGTACAAAGTGCGAGATAAATGGAAATACATTTTACACAGTAGCCCAAGATAAAAGGAGCACGAACCAAAGCAGTGGTGTCGCGTAGATGCCACAGACCCAAATGGAAAGAGGCAAACATATTATGGCCGCATAGAGGAGATTTGGGAACTAGACTACGCACCTAATTTTAAAGTCCCTTTGTTCCGGTGCCAATGGGTGAAGATGACCGGAGGCGGGGTAACGATCGACAAGGAGTATGGAATGACAACGGTGGACCTCAACAATATTGGGTACAAAGGCGAACCATTCGTCCTTCTGGCGATGTGAATCGGTGTTCTATGTGAAAGACATGTCTACAAAACCCAAGAGAGGGAAAAATGACGACAAATCAACCAATGAGCCAAAACGCCACATAGTTCTTTCGGGGAAAAGAAACATCGTGGGAATTGAGGACAAGTCGGACATGTCGAGAAGATTATGAAAGGGATGATCGAATCCCGCCCTTCAAGGTGACCAAAGACCCAAGCATCTGCTAAATGCCGAGGACACTCCATGGTTACGGCATGATCATAACCAAGGGTCATACGTCAAGAAGAAGTTCACCATCGTGCGCTTGATATATAGTGATGTTTAATAAATAGTGTGTATTAGAGATTTTATGTAATAATTGTAACTTCAGATGTTTCTATCATATTTTTCTTGTTTTTATCGTTTCAAATGAAATTCCTATTCGATAAAAGGACACATGTACCTCTGTGAAGCATGTCTTCTCCTTTGTGTAAAAATGACTTGAAATTTTTTAGCAAGTATTTATGCCTTCAAATGAAATTCCCAGCTTGTGGTTTGAGCCCTTCATTTTGTTTATAGTTGGCTCTTCACTTCCCAGCTTGTGGTCACTATAAAAGTCGTTTGAAATGTCAATAAGATCTCTGTGCTTTCCTGGGACATGATCGCAAATGTTCTCGAGAACATTTGATGATTCTTTTACACAAGAACTTGGATCGAAGATTAAAACCTCAAACTGAAAGTTTCCATTGTATCTGAATACGAGGAAGTCACATGACCTTATATCATTAGTCTTGACAAATGCCTCCCAACTTTGCGAGGACTAACTTATTCGGATATCTGGTGACTACAATCAGTGCAAATGCTTCCATTACATGCTTTCAATTTTATCTTTCACGGATCTTGTCTCCAAAACGCAGTGCAAATTTTTTTGGTATGATCTGCAAACATAAGGGGGGTAAACTCATATAATGTCAGGAAATGGTAAAGTGCAACTACTATGCAAAGGAAAAAATGGAAATTTCTCCTTAGTGGGGTATTGCTACATAAGGATTAAATTGCTTTTGGGGTTTTAAAAACGGTTAGTCAGAATTTACTGCACTTTAAAACAGGCCTAAAACAAGATGATCAAAGTAGCACAAAGGCTAATCAAGAAGACAAGAAGAGTAAAACCGCAAAAGTCGCGAATAAAGTACTAGTAGCAGTAGTAGTTCCAATCTCACCTATAGTTCCAATGAAATTCCTATTTGATGGTGGATTTCTCTGTCGCGCATTTGGACAAATGAATGATGGAAAACCAAAAGATTAACGTTAAAATGATGCAAAAACAAATTTCCTATCGAAAACCAATAGTTTTATTTTTAAAAAACTATTATTTTTTTAAAAATTTATGCCTAATATTTAATTTATTATGCATTTAACAAGAATTAGCATATTTATACAAATAAACTTAATACAAAACCCAGCCCGGGACTAAAGGTTCTCTGGAAAATAGTGGCGGGAACTGAATAGTGGGGACCTTTAGTCCGGTTGCTAACTGACCGGGACTAAAGGTTCTCTGTGTCGGTAATTGAATAGTGGGGACCTTTAGTCCCGGTTGCTAACACAGCCCGGGACTAAAGGTTCTCTGGAAAATATGTCCCCGCGCAAAATTCACCTTTAGTCCCGGGCCGTGGCACCACCCGGGACTAAAGGTTCTCTGGAAAATATGTCCCCGCGCAAAATTCACCTTTAGTCCCGGGCCGTGGAACCACCCGGGACTAAAGGTCCAGCCTTTACTCCCGGTCAGTATTACCACCGGGACTAAAGGTCTTTAGTCCCGATTGGTAAAACCGCCGGGACTAAAGGTCCCCGGCATAAGCAACGATTTCGTCTTCCATTCTTCCTCCACTTCCCATCGCGCGCCTCTCCCTCGCCGTCTCCTCGCGCCTCTCCTCGCCGTCTCCTCGCGCGCGGCCGCTCTGCCGACCTCGCGCCGTCACGCTGCGGCGTGCTCCCGCCGTCTTCTCCGCCGCGACCCCGCCCTCTCCCTCGCGCCCGGCGTCGTCTCCCCGCGTCGCCGGCGCCCTCCCGGTTGGTGTTACCAACTCAAGGTAAATTGGTTGTATAAACAACTAGCCTACTAAGTATGTATGTACTAAAAACCATGCATGTTTCTCGGGTGGTAGGGTACGCAAATTATCGTATGGGCCATATGGCATACTAATAAAAATTTATGGAATGACTATACATTTCAATAATATGTTAGCACATATTTAAAATTTATTTATCAATGTTAGTGTTTGTTATCTTTATCACTCCATAAAATAAGTTGTTTTCACATATAATTGTGTAAAGTAGTCAATTAATTAGAAAGAAAGGCCAACTAATTATATCTGAACGTTGAGTACTCATAATGCATGGTTTACTCGATGCTAACATTTGATCAACTAATAATAACTTAACAATCATTCTTTTACCCTATCTTTAAATACACCACTAACACAAATTTTCTAGATCCACCATCTGAGTATTTCGAGTTAGACACCAAAAGTCCACCTTGCGGTAAAGGTTCGTAGAGTTCAAATTATCCCAAAGCTTACGGGCTAATATGCAAAAACAAAAGATCGCTTGGCGATCACCGCGGGTCGGTGAGAGTAGTAGACCAATTCTCGCGCACTCCGAGAAATCGCCTCCGGCCTCCACTCATGAGGGAGCCGTGAGGCCCACCATCGGGCCCATAACGTCGGCTTATTTCGCCGTGAGGCCGTTCTTTGAACTCAAGGTGGGTTCCTAAACCCGACGTATACACTGTCGCAAAACACCAAATCACATTTATCAGTGGCGTGTGGATATGTGCTTCCTTTCGTAAGAACAATTTTATATTATTGAATGATAAGTTTTATATTACGCCGATATATTTGCAGAAATGGCCGACCCGAATGACAACATGGACGATGCCATCATGGATATTATCAACAATGGCGCCTTACAAGGTGCCCAAGTCGAAGGTGATGACAACAATCAAGAAGTAGATGACGGGAGTCAGTACTTTGCCGATTATGAAGATGAGGTCTATCTACAATCTCTTATGTATCTACAATCTCTTATGTATCTACGCCAGATTTCAACACTAAGGCCTACGTCAAGTTGAGGCCGTTTTGGGATGAGTTTGTACAGTTCAAGACATCGGAAGAGGGTGAGGCACGGGTGAGAAGGAACCAACAGAATGCCCGACAAAAGCAATACCACCATCACTTGGGATCAGGTGGCTACAGGAGTGCCATTCCTAAGTGGGAAAGAATGGAACGAGAGATTCTTACCAAGGGGATCGAACCAGAATCAATCAACTGGCCTGAGCGCGCCAAGTATTGGTTTTTCGGTCATGGGGGAAGCCTGGACCTAGAGACCGGAAAGATAGTGTATGGCGCAAAACTCCAAAGAGCAGCAGAAAGATTTGCTTATGCTCGAGGCTTGGCTGAGAGTGGCAGGTGGCAGCCGAACAGAGATAAGGATGAGCTGACATACGCCCTGGAGAGTACTGAACACGGTGGGCGAACAAGAGGCTATGGGGAGGTGTCGTGGGAGCATGCCTTCCCTAAAGACAAAGCCACCTATAGAAGCCGCCAGAGAAAGAAGGACGAGGAGGCAGAGCGGATGCGCAGATGGAGAAATGGTTCTTGAGTCACGGAAGTGGCTCGTGAAGCGATCTGAGAAAAAAGCACTTGAAGCCAAAATGAATGAGGAAATCAAAGGCAAGTGCGAGATAGCGATAAGTTCCATCCAAAGGCAAAGCGCATCGGAGCCGGAGTCAACATCGCCCCCTCATCGCTTGAAGCGATTGCGCTTCCACGAGAGGTGCCGGTGATTCAAGATGACGCAGGTGCGCTTCCGTGGATGACATCACCGATCCTCTCACGACATGTGAGCTGCACATTCGAGAGGAATGCCACCGTCATGGTGGCTATCGGTGTTGTATCTCGTATCGACCCTACGAAGACACCAAGATGCCATGGGGCATTAATACCTCCCGGATATGCTAGCGTATCGGTGGATAGAGTTGTGAAAGGTTATAGCAATGTGCGTCTTGACATTGAAGGAGGTGATGGGGAGAAGACTTTAGGAGAAGCGGAGAAGACATTCATATGTTGGCGCAAGCGCTATATCATTATTCTGGGCGCCACCTCCTCCTCCTCAACAACCTAACCCTAGGTGCGGATGAAAGTGAACGAAACATTTTTCACTAATTATGTATTGGCTTAAATAACGGTTTACTCATACCACGTTGTTTTCACAGCAGAACCTCCCCAACCTAAGTCCAATTATCCATTCACCACCGGTCACGGTGTTGCGGCGATGACAATGAAGTGGAAGACACGGCTGCATCCCCACCGCCCCATCTCCTCCACGACGGGATCCAATGCCGCCACCGCCCCATCGCCTCCACGGCGGGCTCCAACGCCGACACCGGTCGCCCATCGCCTCCACGGCGGGCTCCAACGCCGCCATCGCCCCATCGCCTCCACGGCGGGCTCCAACGCCGACACCGCCCGCTCCATCGCCTCCACGGCGGGCTCCAACGCCGACACCGCCATCGCACGCCTCCACGGCGGGCTCCAACGCCGCCACCGCCCCATCGCCTCCACGGCGGGCTCCAACGCCGACACCGCCGGCCCTCGCCAAAGAAGAGGCCCACCACAAACGGCGCGCGGCCCCACCGCCAAAGAAGAAAGCCTCGGGGAGAACACCACTATTTCTAAGACGCATTTAAACTTTCCTATGAGAAGATCGCCGAGGAAATAGATGCTTCGATGAAAACAGATGTGGGCGGTTTCTTCGCGAAAGTCAAGGCTAAAAGTGAAGCGGCGAAACCACGAGAAGCCGTGCTTCTTCGTGCGCCCGTAAGTTCTAAGGCAAAGGGTGGGCGCCACCGTAAAAGTTACGTCATGCTCGTAAGGATTCGCCACTATCGGACTATGACCGCACTCTCACCAAGTCAATTGAGGAGGCGAAGAAGAAAGAGAAGAGAGCACGGAAGGGTGTTGCACACTCGGGAACAATCACAAAGATCGGTGCCCCACTAGTTATTGGGAATGAATATGGTTCAAACACGAACGTGCTAGAACAGATATCCGAAGCGTGCATTTGGATCAACTTGATGAATTTTTCGCGAAACGGTCTAAGAATTTCCCAAATGCTCGTGAGCACACATCAAAGTGCTCGGAAGTTGATCATTGGAAGAAGGAATATGTATATGGCAAGAGTCTATACAACCTGAGAAGCTCATGGAACTTCGTACGCAAATGTACTTGTTAAACAAGTGGTACATGGCGGCATGTCGCAGAAAAGCGGATGACTTTATTTGCGTCAAAATTATAAACCATCATTACTTCCGTGGCGATGACATTATAATGGTTCAGTTTAATGAGTTACACCAGCTATGCCACATGGACGCTCTAGACAAATCTCTCATCACCGCTTTTATGCATGCGTGATTCTTTCTTTTAATAATCTCACTCTAGCATATGTATATGTATAAGTAATTATCCTCACACTAGCTAGCATGTCTATACATATGCAGAGACATGATGAGAGACCTCACACGTAGAAATGACAAGAACATTGGTTTCGTTGATCCATATATCGTATTCAAGGACCCAAACACTCCCCACGATCAATGGAGACCTCAAATGGAGAGGAATTTTCGGAGGTTCTTGATCAACCAAAAGAACAAAAGATTTATACTCTTCCCTACAACTTTGGGTGAGTGTTGTTATCGTGTGCACATTTTACTTTACTTACTCAATCCAACATAAAGATATATATGTTGACTCTATAAACAAATGCAGCTTTCACTGGATACTGATTGTCTTCGATCTCTCCGACAGTCATTTGCTAATCTATGACTCGTTGAGAAAACCGCAGGAACATTACCAAGATATGATAGACATTATCCAGGGGTAACTTCGATCTTTAAATATTTATTCCTGCTCTTTAACTCTGCAATAGTTAATTAACGATCCAATTATTGGGCAGGGTTTGGGCTTGGTTCGTTCAGCTACACCGTCCGGATCTGAAAGCGCCACTTCCTGATCCACACCGACTGGATGTAAGTTGTACTAGCTCCCGCGTCTTTACCTTATCATGCTTCACTCACGCGCGGATGACGAGAGTAATCTTTTATATCGCAGATGGGTTCTACTGCACCACGGGCAACAATTTGTGTGGATACTACGTTTGCGAGTTCCTCATGGTGTATGCAAAAAGAACCCATCTACAGATGCAGAAAGTACGTAACAAGTATATATAATAAATCCATTTTATTTATTTGTTGCTATTAAATAAATCTTATGTATATTAATACTTCTTTCGTTTAATGCAAATTGAAGGAGATATGGTTGAAGGAACAGGTTTTGGATATGGACCGCCTCAAAGGAATTCAAGAGACAATCGCAGGATTTCTTAATGAGCATGTCCTCAAGCCCGGCACCGAGTTCTACTTTAACCCAGATGAACCATTGAAGCCAAACCAGGACGAACATTTGTATGACATTTAAGTGGAGGACAACATTTGTGTTGTAAATACCAAGGATGCATGAATAATTTTGTAAATTTTTTGTGCATATATATATATTATACATATATATAGCTCCATAATATATATAGTTTCATACTTTATTTGTGTGTAATAATGTTCCAAACTAAATTATATGTGCGTATACATATATTAGCAAATAAGAATACGCATTTGAAAACCTAATGTAATTGTAAAACCAAAATCAATAATGAATTGAAATGGAAACAAAAAGAAAAAAACACCTTTAGTCCCGTTGGTAATACCAACCGGATTAAAAGGCCACCAAGTGGCTCAGATCAGCGGACCTTTTAGTCCTGTTGGTATTACCAACCGGGACTAAATCGTCCTTTAGTCCCGGCTTGGGACCGGGACTAAAGGTGAGACATTTAGTCCCGATTTCCTAGTCCCGGCTCTATAACCGGGACTAGAGGCCCTTTAGGCCCGGGACCAAAAGTCTGTTCTGTAGTAGTGTATTGTTCAAATTGAGCAAATCAAAACTTTACAATTTCAATTTTTTGGGGTTTTAGAATTCAAGTTCTTCAAAATTTTCGTTTCCACTATTTAAACGTAAATATTTATTTTAATTTACAAAAAATCTTAGTTTCACAACGTGTGAAGTTACTTTTTCTATGAAAATGAATAATAATTCAATATATAGATATTAAAAATTAGATTTTTTGTAATTTAAATTTGACTATAATTTTATTTTCTCACTCAAACTTTACATATTTGGATGCCCTACCACATCACTTAGTTAACAAACAATATTTTGTTAGTTTTCCTTTTAAATGTCCAAGAGGAAATTTCAATTATTAAATATTTCAGTTTCACATTTCAAATTTAAATAAACGAATTTCATGCCTAAAGTTTTGTTTTAGTAAGTATGAACTTAAAATTTCAAAATTTATTTTGAAAAGGTTCAAAAATATTATGTGATATCTTAAATGTAAAAGGTTTATTTTGAAGTAAATTCTGAAAAACTATATTTTTTTAAAAAAATTGAATTTTATATTGGAATTTATAGGTTGTTGTTATTTTGAATGTTTGATATAGTGCAGATTTAGTTTTATGTCCATATCCAAATATATACATTCTGAGTTTCATTCCAATCTTGACTTTGATTTAATTGGAAACTAGAATTTTATTTCAATTCTTATTTTAATTATGGCTCCTGATTTTAATTTATATATTCCTATCATTATTTTTATTTCAAATTTAATTAACATTTTGAATTAAATTTACATACACAGAAACCAATTCAGTTATGAATTTGAATTAATATATATCTCAAACAAATTTTAAGTCTTTTCCCTGTTCTACTCTGGTTCAATCTTATACTTTAAACACGACTTGTGGAATCTATATTTAAATTTGTATTTTATTTTAATTTAAGAAGTTAAGATTAGATGGTCTATTCACTTGACGGGTTATATATTTTTTGTGGCAAATTGGTGTGAGTTTTTTTAGATACCTTTGCCTTTTACTTTGAAGTATAAATTTCTTTAGTGTGGAAAGGATATAATATGGGTGTAATTATCAGGGGCATTGAACACCACAAACTATAGTAGGCCAATGACTAATGTTGTACTTCCAAAAAAAAAAAAACCTAGAACAATACCCATTTCTATTTGAGCTGGTTTTAGTATATGAAGAAGGATTTTGCTATTTTCCAAAAGTCATACTAATAATAACTTATTGTATTCAACAGGTAGCCTGTAGCATAGGGAATCTATTATGCGATGGAGAGTTTGGTGAAGCTATTTTAGTGGAGTAGCCCTTTGGGAGGACTGAGGAGGAGGCCGCACACAAATTAATCTCCATTTCAATCCAGCACTCCTGAATTCATCTATGTGCTTGTAGGTGTAGCAAACAAGTAGTGATAAATATTAACTTTACGATATGAATAAAAAAAATTGACTGTCCGAAATCGATATTACTGGTGTCTCGTATAAGAAATTTAAGCAAAAGAGCCATGCAAACACCAATTAATATAGTAAAATCTACAATTAATGGTTGCTTTATATTTGTGCTTTTGCTCGTTTCAACCACAAACAAAGATACAATGGCGCTGATGTTGCAATGGCCAATCCAGGATTATAATTTTCTTCATAACATAACCGATGCTTTAACTACTCACTAGAGAGCCTTTGCTCTTTTTTTTTTTTTTCTGGAAGTTTGTGCAGTCCTTATGATTGGCCATATGGTGTCACCATGGATGGACATGGGTTCGATCGGAGGGCATCGAAAGCATCGTCATTGGCTTTCTCACATGTTATGGCTTTTGTTGCCATGATCTATACTGATCCAACAATGCACCGAAATGATCTTGGGTTTGCCATTGTCGGCGCTGATCGATGCTCCGGCAGGCGGCAGCAGGTGCTTTTTGTTGCCCGCCAATCCGCCATGATCTATATATACTGGTCAGTGTAAAATAATCAGGACATGGATCGTTTTACAAGGAGCCAGTGAGCAGGCAACTGAAAAATTCATTCATGAGCATTACTTTTTCCACGAGCCCAGGCCTTGCAAATAAACAATTCCAGTTCACAGTGCCATGTTCTATATATCAGGGCAATCAATAAGTTAGAACAAGAAAAGGATCATGGCGGTTGAAGATCCAACAAAAGCGACTCTTTAATTAATGTTGCTCATCTTGCAAGAAATGTTTAAAGGATGATATGCTTAGTCTACAAAGAGCACGTGTTTACTAGCCTGCTCTTGTAATAAGGAACAAATCATCGTACAACTATCTCTAAGCGTCTGTAGAGGCGACACATTCCCCAGACCACCACAATCCTGTTGTCTGAAAGTAATGGAAGCGTCCATCATCTAAGGTATGTGCCAGTTATTTTGGATTGATTAATCTCATTTTCTTGATTGCACTCCTGAATTCATCGCTGTGCTACTCTAGAGTCGCCTTTGTTGTAGCTGATAAACAACAATGAATAAATATTAACTTCTCGAGCGGAATATTTTTTTGACTTTGTAGAATATTATGATATATTGGACGTAAGAACAAAATATCGAAAATCGTTACAATATTGTCACATTCTAAGAAAACCTAACGATGTACAAGTCATTTTTCATCCATGCCATCTAGGGAAGGAGGCAACACATGAGGACGATACGTACAGGCTAGCTTATCAAGGTCATCATCGATATTGTTACAAGTATCCAACCATATTCCACTACCAAGCAGGCAAGGATTAGTTACTTGTCTTACGTTTATTGATATCTGTCAATTACTTTTGGAGACATAAAATTTTTCCTTTTATTTTGTTTTCCAGAATCATATATAGATCCTTCGACGTTTTAGTATTGATCTTTTGATATTATTTATGGGCCTCACTGTGAGAGCCTCCGAGAGATTTAACTTGTGATACTTAACCTTCCTAATGGTTCTAGCATCACAAGATAAATTTTCCGCTCTCGGTGTATTATATACCTCCCAGGAGTGGTACACATACACCTTCACAAACATCAAGCCATATATAAATTATTACAATACCAAAATCTTCATAGTTCATAACACAAAAGACATACAAGGTTCAGATTTCATACATAGGGTCGACCGACCAAATAGCACAACAAAATACCGAGTTCATAGCGGAAATAAAAGCCATAAGATGGTAGTGAAGAAAAGGCCAACTGACTGTCCTTACCCAAAAGGCAACCGACCGGTAACCACCGAACTAGTCATCAGCGTCGAAGACAGTCTCACATTGGCTGACCCCTTTAGGGTCAACCTCTTCTGCAGCAAGTGAACAATCTGGTTGAGTACAAAGTTGTACTTTGTACTTGCAAGACTTACAAACAACAGGATAAAATAGATGCATTCAGGTATCAAAGGAAGGCTACTATACTAAGTAATTTTCAGTATAAAGGCTTTTTCTTGGCAGTAGAGTAATAGATTGTAAGGCAATTGATCAAATCTATTTTTATTTGTTTCAATAACAGTGAGACAATATTTAGAGACATAATTAACAATCTAGAAGTGGCTGCCCACAGCCACAACCACAATAGCACGAATTGCCCATTCGTACCACCTGATTTCAAGTTTTATCGAAAAATGTAGAGTCTAACTCTTGCAAGTCCTAACCAAGCATGTCCATAACCCAAAGACTTGGCTATTCAAATATATTATACCCTGTAGGGGTGTACAATTTTACCAACATGCCAGACCGCTCATTTGCTAAGCTATTAAGCACACTTCCTTAGGTATGCCGGCAGAGTTAAGTCCTACGAGATATTTTCCAATAAAATGTATCAACTAGGAACCGCCATATGGATGTGAAGACCTCCGTGAACTGCCCTTGTGTGTGCAGATGGGGCTCCCACGGAGAACCCATACGTTGCGTCGGAGTCACCGGTAAAGCCTTAGCAACTACCGATGCTCCTCAGGCGTGGGAACCTACCCGGATCCCAACCCACACATTTTCAATAACAATAAAACATTTATCTCCCTAACAACTACCACTTGCGGCTCAGAATTAACACACAACAAAGTACTAAATCAAGAGGGTTCTCATATGCCCTCATGTGGATGCACGCAATAATGCTTGGATCGGTGAAACAACATGTTCGGTCCTTGTTTGATTTGGGCATGAACCACACACTCGATAAACACACCATTCAACCATGCCCAAGTTCAAATCTTTTTATTTTTACTTTTAATTTTCCAAATACAATACTTACATGAGTAACTTGACCCAAGTAGTTAAAGTGATAATATAATGACCATCGCCGAAATGATGATCCCCATTCTATCGAAACTAAGCATTGCTAAGCGACACCGACTGGTATACAGTATATAAATGACCATAACACGTCCACCGAGCTCTATTTCATCAGCGAGAATATTAACTTAGGCTCAGTGGCAAGGGATAAACATTATCTATAGCTCATGCAACTACTAGGATTAACTACCTCCAACGAGAAATTAATCATCAAATAGAGCATACATACATACAGTTGCAAAACAAGATATTAGTATTGAACATAGTAGGACCAACATGATCAAGTGAGAGGGTTGCTTGCCTTGCTGGGGATAGTCCAGATCAACATAGTTATGCCCTAAACAATTTGTACCGGAGGAGAAACTCAAGAAAATAGGCTTGCTGGAGTTCAATTCCGAATTTAATTACAATTCCAAAAATTTCTGGAGTTGTGGTGGAGATGAGTTTTACATGGCATGAAAGAGAATAAATTGTTATGAACAACAAAATTAGAATCACCCCATTTGGAGTCCATAAGAATTTCTTGTGGATTTTTTAAGTTCATTCAATTTCTAGTGTAAAAATAATTTATTTCAAAAATTAATTTGAACTTCAAAATTTTCTGTGACAGTAACATGTTTCAAACCTATTCCATATGAAAGTACAATAAAAATGAAAACCAACAAAATTAGTTTCACACAATTTGGAGTTGATTTGAATTAGTTATGAATTTTTAAAGTTATTTGAATTTACAGTGCAAATTTAATTCATTTCAAAATTTTAAACGGAATTAAATACTTTTTATACACCGCTTGAGCTAGCCGAGGTTTGGACAGTATTGGCCCCATGAGCTACTGTAATTCCTAAAATAGCTCTGTTAGCATCAAATTTCCTTTTTTAGCCCCCTAGTCACGCTGCTGCGTAGTGAAACTCGCCTCACCGATCTGCTGTCTGGCTGACGGACCGCAGCACTGCTCTGCGTGCGGCAAAAGTAGCGACAAGTGCTGCATGCATAAACCATGACTCGCAACATCTTTGCGTGCCCAAGCCGCAAAGATGCGCCCCTACCCCACAAAGCGATGAGAGAAATGAGGAGAGAGAGGAGAAAAAAAAAAAGGAGAAAAGAGAAAAAAAATCCAAGAAAAAATTCAAAAATTTATAGAAAATTAAATAAAAATAATTGGAACACGAATAGATTTAATAAAATAATTTTGAATTTAAATTTTAGTCACTTAAACTGATTTTGATTTTGTTGAATTTTTAAATTAAGGTTTAATTAATGTATTAAAATATAAATTGTGCTTGTGTATGCATACATAAAATAAAAAGAGGTGACTTCAAAAAATTATAAAATTTTATGTGGATTGCTTGCTTGTGTAAACTTGTTATAATTTTATTCATCCTGAACCGCCACGTGCTCGCTCCCCTAATTTCATATTCCAATGATTTTCATAAACGTGTTCAGTTTGTACGAAAATGAGAGAAAAAAATCTAGAAAATTCAATAAAAAGTATTGGAACACGAATATATTTAATAAAATAATTTCAAATTTTTTTAAAAAATTATTTTATTAATTTAAACTATTTTTTTATTTTCTTGAATTTTCCAATTAAGCTTTAATTGATCCATTAAAATATAATTGGTGGTTGTGTACGCTTTTAATTATTGTAGACATACGTAGCATACATAAAATAAAAAGCGGCGATTTTCGTGTTAGTGTTAGGGTTTAAGTCGCAATTAGGAATTACGGTTAGGGTTTAAGCGACGATTTTCGTTTCAATTTTAAAATATAGCAAACGACTTCAAAAATATTATGAAATTTTACGTGAAGCACCCCGACAAAGTGCACTTGCTTGTGTAAATTTGCCATAATTTTATTCATCCTGAACCGCCACGTGCTCTCTCCCCCATTTTCATAAACGTGTTCTATTTGTACGGATTTTAGGTTACGAAAATTAGGGTTTCATGATTCAATGTGACTTGGAATGTATCTGAGATTTGCTGAGTTACATTTTGGTGATATCCATGTCTTGATAGGGAGGTATATTTGCGGTCTGGAGGAGGTTATGGGATATTCCAAATATGCTATATTTTTCCGTACTTCTGCAAACTATCTGTTAGAGTCGGAATAATATTTTGTGAACACCATATCGCCGGAGTACAACAACGTCGCAAAGGCATACGTCATGTAATGCAGGGATACACGACAGTTGATCTATTCATGAAGGACTACGATACATAGATAAAGAGTGGACATTACAATCTTATTACAACTGGACTTCTACTTGGCAAGAACAAGAAATAATAGAAGAAATACCACAAAACTAACTATGTGAAGTAATTTCTGAAGCATTTTCTCAACTCTTTCCATCCTTTCATCCAGTCTTTGAAGTCTGTTAGCTTCATTTTGCATTGGTTGATCGGAGGGTCGAGCCACTGGACGAAATGCAGCAACACCACGGGTGTCATCTTGTAAGGCAGCAATTTGTATTGCAATATCTCGAACTACTGGGGCAGCTTCATCAGCCCACTGCCAAAACCGGCATGTTGTGTTCTGCAAAAGAATTGCAGCTTCAAGTGAAAAAAAAGAACGTGCTATTTCGAATGAAATTAATTTGGGATGATTAGGCACTACTTACCGTAAGATTTGAACACTTCACGAACACTCGGGATGGATTCGTTGGCGTATGCGAGGTGAACACATTTGCCGGATCCCTACAAAGAGGGCACACGAGGTGCTGCCGCAGCGATTCTAATTGTCTGCTCACACGAAAGTTAGATGAGGCCGAAGACATCCTGTTATAGAATGGAAGAAAGGAGAAGAGGAAGTGAAGAGTGAGGTGAATGGCAGCCAAAGCATTCATATATAGCCTGTGGGTAAATTGCAATTGGGTTCAAGGATATTCGCGTCCGCGAGGTAGCTGGGCTGAGGAGGAATCGTTTGATAGTGTTGCGTGATGTCTTTTAGATTTTGTCCTAACTCGTCGGGTCACATCACTATACAAAAGCTAACTCGTCGGGTCACATCACTGCGCAAAAGCTGACTCGTCGGGTCACATCACTGCGCAAAAGCTGACTCGTCGGGTCACATCACTTCGCAAAAGCTGACTCGTCGGGTCACATCGCAGCGTAAAGATGTGACTTGGAATGTATTTAAGATTTGTTGGGTTACATTTTGGTGATATAATGTCTTGATAGCAAGGTATTTTTCTGGTGTAGAGGAGATTATGATTATGAAGATGCCATAAAACATGGAGGATTCAATGTCGGTATGAATGGTTACTTGCAATATAGGCTTGCACGGAACTAGAACTACATTAGAGTCCGAAGACAGAAGCACATTACACGTGGTCACATGGCATGTTGGTTCGACTAATTGCTCGAGTCATCCTTGCTACTACTACGGTACACTGGGACACAAGCATCCGCACCATGTAAGTATACATGCCTTTAGGGGTTAGTAAAAAACATGGCGGGTAGGACGAAGGAGTACTACGGAATGGGCCGACCTACTGCGAGGATCGGGGCCATTTTCCCTTCCTTGTGAGCTCGGCGTTGAGCTCCTCGCTGGCCTCTTTGGCCTTGGCCGCTATTTCCCTCTTTTTCTCGCGCTCCCTCTCGCGAGCCTCGCGCTGCCTGCGATTGCACGCCTCGAGATGAGCTTTTGTCTCCCGACGTATACGCTCGTTTTGCTCGTCGTTGCGGCACTCGTCCTCCCGGATCTTGCGGGCCCTGTTGACATCCCACTCCTCGAAGTCGAGAGTCCACTGGTCATGTGGGTGGATCTCGTGGTCGATCCATTTACGGTAGCCACATAGCGGATCCGGGGACTACGAGTAAATGGGAGATGTTGTTAGTGCATACTTCGAAAGAGAAAGGGTACAAGAACATATCAGACTTAGACCTTCTGGCCGCCGATAGTGCTGCGCGTGTCCCAACGGCGGTCGGGATAGTCACAGAGTAGTTCGCACAACCCCGCGAACGCATCCCGAGCTAAGCGGTGCTTGGACTTGAAGAACTTGCATTGGTCCATGCACCGCCAGAGGGCGCGTCTCCCCTCCGTGGTGCCGCGCGAACGCTCGGTTGGAACGTTTAGGATGGGGTTGCTGCTACGAGGGGCCTCACTGCGGAGAGCTGCCATCCTAGCAAGCGCCTCTTGCTGGACCCGGGCCGCAGCAGCCCTTGCTTGGTCGTCCCGCTCCCCAGCAGCCCTTGCTAGTCTGCGGATCTCATCCCATTGCTTCGTCATCTTGTCCCATTGCTTCTTCTGTCTCTTGTCCATCCCGACGTGGTGAAGGAATCTCTGGTGTAGTGTGGTGTTTGGTTGTGTAGTGTTCTCTCTCAGAGCAGGTCACCTCCTTTTATAAGCCCCCAGGCTGGTCACGGTATGGTTAAATTCAGGTGAGGCAGTGTATTGTCATGTCTTTGTGAAAAGTTTCTGGCGAGGCAGTGTATTTTTCTTGTTTTCTGAAAAGTTTCTGGCGAGGTAGTGTATTGTCTTGTCTTTCTAAAAAGTTTCTGGCGAGGCAGTGTGCTGTCTAATCTTTCTGAAAAGTTTCTGGTGAGGCAGAGTGTTGTCTTGTCTCTCTGAAAAGTTGCTGACTCGTCGGGTCACGTCGCTGCCCAAAGCGTACTCGTCGGGTCACGTCGCTGCCCAAAGCGTACTCGTCGGGTGACGTCGCCGCTGCGCAAAGCTGAACCATTTGAAGTACTATCCGTTTGAAGCGCACGAGGAGGTTTATTACATTCAAAACGGGAGGTAGAACTTTTGGTGTGGACACAAATCATAATGTACACGGACATTACATAAATCACAATGTCATAATGCACACTGACATTACATAACATGCATTACACGGACATGACATTACTTATGGTACATCCCCCCGCCGCTTGCCTCGACGGCGTAGCTGATCCTCAGGGAAAGTGAGCCTGTCAGGGGAGTGCCGTACATCTCGAAAGCTGTAGTAGGGACGCTGCGTGGGAGGCGTCGCTACGGTGATCTCCGGGTACGTGTCCGGTGGACACCTGAGCATATCGTCGACCCACTGGTGCTCATCCTGCAGGAAAGGTAGTGGGTGAGTTAGTCCTTGGTTTGGTGCAACGGAAAAATTGTTGTAACTACGTTAAAGCGTGCATGGGTATGTGGTTGCGAGGTCGAGGATCCTCCTGGCCAGTCTGTACCGTAATGCTGCACTGTGTACCCTTGGTACGTCTCGTCGAACCAGTGGTCACGTTGACGCACGTGAGACTGAACGCCGTGTGCCAACGAGCCGATCCCATCGTCCTAGCGCTGCGGCGAGTCAGGGTCACTGTCTGTAGTGGAACAGCGTGGCCCCGATGGCAACGAAGTTCTGTCGTGCGCCTCCCTCCGTGATGACGACGGCTGAAGCAAAGTGTTGTCCCCTCGCAAGTGCTGCATGAACAAACGGTAATGTCCGATATGCTCGAAAGGAGTGCATGGATAAATAATGACGACAACAACTCGCAGCTGACATACCTGTTGCCCCAGGCGCGTCGAGGTTGAGCGACCGTAGCTGCGACGACTCCCAAAGTGCGACGGCCGTGCGGAGGGCGGTGCGGAGGGAGGTGCGGAGGGAGGTGCCGAAGGTGGTGGCACGGGTGGAGGGTGCCCACGGTGTCCGCGATGCTGTGCGTGAACGTCGCTGTGGCGACCACAAGTTATGGTCCGCATTGCAGCCCTCGCGTCGTCGGTCATGGCCCGCACTGCGCGTAGTATGCGATCAAAGGTGCTATTATTCCCACGGCGTAGGACGTCAGCACCTCCTCGCTGGATACGATCAAGGCGGTAGTACTGCAATGAAAATGATAGTCAGTTAGAAATGTGCTGCGGGACGAAAGTCTTACGATGAATGTTTTACCGTCTCGTCGTGCCGTGCCGCACGGTGACGGTCCGGACCTGCTAGTACAATGTCACCGTGCATGACCTCCCCTGGACGCTGTGGCGTCGGCCCAGTAAGCCTGCACCTCGTGCGCGGAACGTACCACCCCAAGTATGTAGCATATGTCTCCATGTCGTAGCCTCGTAACTCGTGCACCACGTCCGTCGCCGCGGTCGATGCCCACAGCGACGTCCACGGCTGTTGTGCCTGCCTCCAGTCGTCGCTCTTTCGGCCTTTTCTCGTTTGCCTGCAATTAATTTGGATGTCATAAAATCAAAGTCATACATGTGGCTAATAGGTACAATGATAATCCAAAAAACGGCATACCCATGGGCCTTCGCTGGAAGCGATCGTCCCGGCGGGGGCAGCTCAGGGCCAGGCTCGGAGGCCCGACGCCGGACGACCACGCCCGGCATCGGTGTCGCCCATCCCAGCGTGTGTCGAGTAGCTCGTACGCGTCATCAACTGGAGGCTGCGCTATCTCCTGTTGAGAGTGAAAGAACATGTTAGTCTGCAAGAAAAACATGACCATTCTCGATTTTAATTGAAATGTAAACAAAGTAGGGTCGTCATATAACCATAATGTGTTAACACATGCCACAGACAACATAACACTGCAGTCGTACACAATGCAACAATACAACTAGTAGTGCGGTCGTGATTAACACCATACGCACACCCGTACAACACAACAGTACATATGACCATAATGCGTTTACATATGACCCATACAACATAACATTAGGGCCAGACACAATGCAACTCATACAACAATAGAACTCGCGGAAGACATTAAAATAAGCATGCAACATCACGACAACGTAATTATAACTCGGTCGCTACGGTGCATTGCTTGTGCTAGGTCTATTTGGGCAGCGCCTGATGGAGTGCCCAACCGTCTTGCAAAGTCTGCATCTGGGTGGCGAACCCGTTGGCCACGCTGGCTGTCATCCATGTCGTTCCGGATGCGTCGTGACTGGCGTCTTCCACGGCCGGGCTGTTTTAGTGCGTCGTTCGGCACCCACTTCACCTGCCCCGGCCAGAGGTCCCTGTAGTGCATGTCCAGGCCGTACGAATGGAACTCAGCACTCCAAGTGCCATACAAGTGGTGGATATCGTAGTACTCGGAGATGTAACGCTCCGAGGCCTGGCGCCACGCCGCGCACGCCGCATACACATGGGAGCATGGTTTGTGCAGAAGTCGCGGCTTGTTGCAGGTGCACAACGCTTCGTCACCAATCGTGCAGACCTGCTTCCGATCCCCTCTAGCGTGGCCCATCACATACTTCTCCCTGAGCCGAATCTCGAACTTCTGCCTGACGCCATCCATGGTACGAGCAACGTGCGAACGAGCCTTGTCGATCTTCTTCTCCATGTATGCGCGTGCATTACTTCGGAGAATTGCTTGCCATCCTCCGGATGCTTCTTGGCCATCATGGCTCATTAAACGGCACCCGACGGTGCGGTTCGGCTCTCCTCGACGATCGCGATGAATCGGCAATGATCGGACACCTTTGAGTACACCGTTGTATACCTCGGACATGTTGGTCGTCATGATCCCGTACCTTGCACCACCGGTGTCGTGCGAAGGACCATTTCTCCAAGTCGGTGCGTGCGAGTTAACCCACTGCGTGAACTCCCAACTCGCGCGACCCTCCCGCCGCGCCCTTGCCTCCGCATCCGCCGAGTTCCTTACATGCTTCCCGGTCTCCTCGTCGAGCCGCTCCACACCGCTCAATTTCCGCTTTGGTTCGCATGCGAGCTTCTTGAACATCTTCATCAGGTCCTTGCTTCGAAACCTTGTGTGGAAGTTCGCCGCGAGATGCCTCATGCACCAACGGCTCTTCACATCGTTCCACTGGAACGGCGTCTGCGTCCCGTTTTGCATCGTGCTCAACGCGGACAGCAACCCAGCATTGCGGTCGGAGATGACACACACATCTGGGTGGTCTTGAACCACCGCCTCCTTCACTTTGGACAGGAACCACAACCAGCTATCGGTGTTCTCGCTCTCCACAATTGCGAAGGCCACGGGGAGTAACTGGTCGTTCGCATCGGCTGCGACCGCGGTGAGGATGGTACCCTTGTACTTCCCAGATAGGAAGGTGCCGTCCATCGTTACCACGGGACGACAGTGCTTGAAACCTTCTATCACCTGACTGAAGGCCCAGAAGACCCTGTCAAGAATAAAACAATTGGGCCCCTTCGTCGGATGCACCCGGTCAAACTTGCTTATGTAAGTCCCGGGATTTGATTCTGCGATTTGATGTAACATTCTTGGAACTAGGTTGTAACCCTCTTCGAATGTCCCGAACATTCGCTCCAGTACCTTCCGTTTCGCCCGCCATACCTTCTTGTAGCTGACCTGGAACCCCACTATATTGGCAACATCCGTCATTAGAAGTTTTGGCGCAATGGAAACATCTGCAGCGATGAGGTGGCTTATCAGGCTAGCAACATACGAGGACGCGTCATGTTGCGGTGCCTATAAAGCGCTCGGCTAGCTCACATGTGTGGTCCTTCAAAGACGGTTATCCAAAGCCGATGGCCACGATGCCGTGAACCGCGCACGGACCTTTCCAAAGACAGATTCATCAACACACCTAACGATGTAGGTGTCGGGGTTGGACCTCTTCACCCGATACGTCCTTCCAATGTTAATGGCGTATCTCGCAATAGCATGCTGGGCGGCGCTCTTGTTAGGGAAGCGCTGCCCAAGGAGCAGGGTGTTTTCATTGAACCCCCACTCGCCTCCCTCCGGCTGTGGCAGAACCAGTGATGCCGCTGCGACGTCGTCCAATCTTGAGGGGACATAAGCATTGTCGGTGGTCACAAGACCACCGACTACACCTCCCGTACCATCTTCTTCGTCTTCCTCGTCTTCGGAACTTGATGTTTCCCCGTCCTCCTCCTCCTCCTCGCTTTCCACTCCTTCCGGCTGGTCTGCTAGGTACTCCTGGCAATCAATACGGGCTGCCCACCATCTCTCCACTCCTTCGTTGGGCTCGAAATTGTCGGCACGCCTCCTCAGGTCTGCATCGCCCACTTCCTCGCACGCGTCTCCTCCAACACCAGAGGCCAACACAGGCTCCTCCTCACCAGTAGCCTCACCGAAACCACCCACGCCGAATGTCCCCATCCTCTCCACGAACTGAACATAGACTATCGGCCGCGCATAGATCGCAGCAGCAGGGTTACAAACAACCTCCATATAATTAGCCCATGAAGCGTCACTTGTCACCTTCATAAGTCGCCAAACGGCCTCCCCTCCATCATCCATCACCGAGACATACAACGCCTCGATGCGCAGTTTCATCCTTCCAGTGGCGCGATCGAACACGGACCGCACGCACCGTCTTAGCTCCGAGAGGCCCATGTCCTTCAAACCCGGCGCCCGGATCACTGTTCGGTCACAATTCGACAGGTCCACCCCGTACGGTCCGTCGCGTACGAGAGCATTCCCATGGAACACGAACAGATCTTGAATCTCCGCCATGAAATACCTAACACAGGTGCATATGAAGAATGAAAGCACTTATATGAAATGCTTGTACCATGTAGTAACTGCTACTGTACGTAGGCCAGCTTTCTTTAGATGTAAGCACTGCTATCGTTCACAATTTTATTTTCAGTTATATAAATACATTTCACGAATTACATGCTAATCACATAATCACATAAATATGTTTGATGAATTACGTACTATCTACACATGCTACAACGTGTGAAGAAATATGGAAAAATACAAGAATGCACAAATACAGTAAACAAGTTTCCATGAGCTAATGTTTTTGGACAACTAAGTTATTTTACGTAGTGACTAAATAGAGCAGGTTAGCATATACATACATTACGAGCAAATTGGATGGAACAAACTACAAAGACAACATTACTATTAAAAGTTGCTAATCAACCATACCTAATCTACAACATTACCCTGTTACTCACTGCAAACAAAACTATTTTTTTACTAAGTACTAACAATCCAACATTCATGCGATTATATCTAAGTGAGCACCTCTAATACAATACCTTGAGCTCAAATTTACTAATTAAGAGTAAATCACTTATGTGCCTCTGCATGTTATTCATGGATTCAAATTAATGCGTCAAATCTTACAAACAAGAACAACTACTATATTCTATCCGTATGGTCGTGACATTTTACATCCAAGTAAAATGTTTATGTTCCATCGTGAGTGTTTGCAAAGAATTGATGAGAAAAATACAACTAACAAACTAGTACTCCAAATCTTACTGCCATTCAACTTCCAAGTTTCATTCTCACTAATTTTTTCTAATCACATTGCTAAAACTAAAACGACATATCGATAGTAATTACCTTTTTGTCGCACTCGCAAGACAATGCACAACGATGCACAACCGCTCTCTCGTTAAACATCCCTTTTCTTTCTCTCTGGTTTCTCCTTTCTTTCTCTCTCGATTTCTTTGTTCTTCTTGGCTCAAATTCTCCGCCTCAAGGAGAACATCAAAATGCAACAACAAACAACGCGAAGTCAGAGCTCATCTGCTTTTATTACTACGGAGAAAAAGTAGCGAGTGCAACCGCACAAAGCTCGTGCGGGGCCAAAGCATGTGTGGCCACAGCGGCGGACGACGGCGCGCGCGCGCGTAGCGCAGCGCAGCAGCGCGCGCGGCGGCCAGCGCGCGCTGCGCTGCAGCCTTGGCGCGCGGCGGCGGCGCGGGCGGGCGGCGCGTGGTCGCAGCGGCGCGCGGCGGCGGGCGGCCAGCGCGTGGCTTATAGCGCGCGAACCCAACCTGCTGCGGCGCGGGAGAGCATTAAGCTGCTTGCTGCGTTTCGGAGCCGCAGCAGCTCCTAGCTGCGGTACGGCCACGCAGCAGCATCCTCCTGCTTCCCCCCAGTACGTTGCTTGCTGCTTTGCCCGGGCGCAGCATGCGGGACCACAGGGCCAAAAACGGAATTTCGTACCTACGGAGGCCACATTTGGAATTACATTCCACTGGAGGGCTCATAGCGTCCAAACTTCGAGCTAGCCATGGTCACTCACCAGTGGGACTGCGGTCATTGTTGACCTGGTCTACGTCGATCTAGTCAAATGGCCACGGGGCCACGTGTCATTGACTTGGCTCACAGCATAGTGCATGGACCGAAAGTCCACCTGCACAATGCTGTGGTCATAGAGACTGACAGCAATTAAATCGGCGTTGGTTTTTGCTTAACCCTAAATCGACAAAGATTACGCCTAATGATGATGCTACAGTTGCTGTCTGAGTTCGGACAACAGGGGAGGCTCTCGGGCGCTGGCGTTGCTGCTCTCGTCGCCGACGGTGCGGTCCGTGGCGGCGCGGGCTAAAGGACAAAATGGAATCCCCTTGCCAAGGCGAACCTATAGGTACTGACGGTGAGGATTGCGGTGGTCCGTCGCGGCGGCGCGGCGAGGAGTGGTGGCGGAGGCGTTTAGGCAACATGCCATAACGCGAAGCGATGGTGCCCATGGCTAGTTAGCGCACATGAGTGTCCATGAGGCTCGAGGAACTCACCAAGATGAGAGGGAGGACAGAGGCGAGCTGAGTGTGGCCGACGATGATGTACAGTAGCTGTGGCGATGGCTTCACCGAGGAGGAGACAACCTGAGGAAAAAGAATGAAAAAGGAAGATCGGGAGAGCTTAAGTGAGATCATGAGATGGTGCTCGAGTGAGGAATAGAGGAATGGAGTACCTTGCCGGAGTTGGGAATGAAAAGAGGAAGTTCCGGTCGGAATTGAGGAAGGAATGAAATTCCAAGGTTCCTATGAATAGAAACTAAAATCAGTTAAGGGGAAACACTTGTAGTGACCTGGAACATAAGATGACGCGGTTGGCGAAGGGAGAGCTTCACTGGAACATTGAGGAGATGACAACGGCGTCTCGGCTAGCAAAGAAAACTTGCTCCCGCCAGAGGTTCTCTCGGTGAGAATGGAAAAGAGAGGTAGGGGTGGCTCGGGGTGGCGAAGAAGAGAGCTAGAGACGCTCCGGAGGCTTTAAATAGGGAGGAGGCGGAGAGATCGCGAGAGGAGCGCGGCATGGGCGTCGATGCTCCCGGGTGGGTGACGCATGGCATGGCAACGATGCGCTCAGGTGTTGACTTGACTGGAGCAGGTTATCGGCGACTGGGAGATGCGGGCGAGGCGAGGCAATCCGTGGGCGGCAGCCAAGACCGGGGGCGAGCAGATGGCGCGTCGTGCTGGCGCGAGAAGAGCACGCCACAACGCAGGTGAGCTGGCACTGGAGCGCTGGTCGCGTGGAGAAGAAGGTCTGGCCAGCGGGGTCCACTGGTCAGCGAAAGAGGTAAGTGAAAATAGGTTTTTTTATTTTCCAAAAAGGTCAAGAGGGTTAAAGAATTTATTATACGTAGTTTTTTAGCTTCCAAAATCGTGAAATTTTTAGAGGAGGTTCATGACCTAGTGTGGATCAACACATAATTTTTCTAGGATTTTTCTTGAAATATATTTTTCCCTAAAAAATCTTTCAATTTTCAGTTTGCACTTGCTTTTATTATTTGATGTGAGGAGAATTTTCAAAACATACTTGAGTTAATTTCCCACTTTATATTCAGTATAATTATGATAAGTTTGGGGTTTTTACTTATCACACTTTTATTTCACTTTGTTTTATTTATCTATTAGGTTTGTTTTCAAAATGGATGCTTTAGGTTTTAAAAATCAACAACACCTTAAATGAAATTTCAGAAAAGATGAATGACAAATGAATGCAAGGTGATACACAAAAGATGATACTATAAATGATGCTCACTAAACATACTTAATGTTTTAGGGCTGTTACACTCACACGCGATAGTATATCCTTACGAGTTTCTTAATTATCAGTTAAAAAATTCTAGAAAGAGCATGCACCCATTTTGCCTTTGCAACATGGTTTGCCAGTGGCGGGGTGAGGATTTTGACAATAATGGTGTGAACTTAAGTGACACGTCCATTCTAACACAAAAGTTCAAATAACATAGCACGGAAGTTTAAATGAAACAAATTACATGTTTGCACTACAACCGACATTACAAACTATTTTTTTAAAAAAATTACAACCTGATACGATGTTCCTTCATGATTTGAAGCAATTGATTACAATATCATAACTAACTTGTAGAAAAAACTCAGGCTCAATGAATGTAACTAAGCGATGGGGTTGGGTGTGAGATGCCAGCACTATTGCAGAAAAGGTCATCACAGACGGTTCAAAAATATCATAATAGGCGATTTCGTGAGCCATATGAGTTTATAGGTCAGTAATAACATGAGATCATCACAAACTATCACAGACAGTTATTAACTCAGAACCGTTTGTGATAGTTAACTATCACAGACGGTTTGTAAATGAAACCTCCTATGATATTCTTTTGTATTGCTAAATCCATTTCTGTTTATTGGCTAGCCTCAGGAAATGCTAGCCAATAAACAGAAATAGATAGGAAAAGGAATGTCAATCATCTTCATGAATAACAATTCCCAAAGAGACGGTGACGCTTTGATTTCCCAATGATTTATTGGGAAGGATTCTAATAAAATTTTATCCGTTGGACTTTCGTTTAACTTTGTCACAAGTTGATAGCCTATAAATAACCACCAGAAGAGCATAACTTACAAGCAAAATTTCCATCTTTCCTACTTCTACTTTGTTTTAAAGTTCTTATCTCAAAAACTCTCAAGTCCGAATAGATTTCTTTAGAGGAAATAATCGGTCCTTGAGTTCTTCAACTATGGGCAAGATCATGGAAAAAAATACATTCTACGAAACAAACTGACTTTTCTATCACCTTTCGACCACCATGGAAAAGACAAAATCCATGGATCATGACTTCAAAATGGTCGATAAGTCAATTTAGTCTATGGATTGAAGTCTTTAAACAATTAGTAGAAGAAAAAAATCTAGAGGCATCAACAATTAATTTTCACACGCATAAGCAACAAAATCTAGAGGGGAGGGGATCGGATAGGGGATATCACTGGCAATGAAGGAGAGGCAGCGACAGCGTCACCATTTTATCACAACGGTGACACTGCATAGGACACTCTACGGCAAGAGTGCCTTGTGCAATGAACCGTGACGTCACAACTGAAGGCGGAGGAGCTCACGGAGGTAGTCAGCGTCGTCGGGGGGACAAGGCGCTTGGATCGGTTTGGGGATGTGGCACTGCTTCGGTTTTGGGGAGCCAACGAAATTGATCTGGAGTAGTTGGGCGCATGCAGTATATATGGCAGAACCGATCTGGAGTAGTTTGTGCCGCTTCGGTTTGAAAGTTTGAATAAAGGGGCGGCCAAATCTAGAGGGATATAAGGTGGTTTGTATTAAACACCGTATGTGATATTTAGTAATATCGTAGACGGTTCTTATTAATAACCATCTGTGATACTTCACAGACGGTTTTCAACATGAACCGTCTGTGATATTACCTCTTCATAGACGGTTTTTAGCACAGCCAGTTCACAGATAGTTATTAATAAGAACCGTCTATGATATTACCTCTTCATAGACGGTTTTTAGCACAGCCAGTAACACAGACAGTCGCTACACCAAAACCGTTTGTGATTGTATTTAATACTAATGGTTTTGGTCAACCATCTGTGATGAGGCGTCTAGTATTAACATTTTTGTAGTAGTGCAGGTGACTAGGGCAAACATATGATGCCATGGGGATTGCATTTGGGGATCGATCCTGAGCCAGGCTGCTAGGGAGGTGTCGACCTTGTGGCTTAGTGGGCTTTGGGTAGATAGGCCATTACACTTGTTGGCTTTGGGGTTGTTGAGTTTGTGGGCTGTAGTCTACCAAGACAAATTGAGGAAGGAGTGTATATTAGTTGGTGTATACCTTATGTATTAGATGTGTATATACTAGGTAGTTTGGCAAAAATTTGGGAGGTACCCCATGCACCTTCATCTGCTTTGCCACTGTGGTTTGCAAGGTCATTAGACAATAATAAACTAGCAGGGTGGCCAGCGCGGCTAGAATTAGTTCAAATTTGTCAGTATCAAATAATACAACTTACTAGTTGTTTTAGAACATCTTTCACATAATTTTTGCGTACTATAGCTCTTTTAAGATGAACATTTAAAATAACGATAAAATTTTAAATAAAGAACATATCTTGAGGAAACGTAATTGAATGATAATATTTTATTTAAAAAAGATCAATTTGAGTCTAATACGTGGTATGGGCCTTAGTAATGTAATGTTCAAGGATAATCTTTGGAGGCATACGTCCGAAAGGAAGAAAAAAAATCCGGACGCCTCGCTCCATGGTGCTAGATTTGTAGCGCACAGAACGGGCAAGTGGCATCGAATTCATTCATGCCTGTCTTGCGCATCAAGATTATTCATGACACCACCAATAATAGCATATGTGTCAAAAGCTAGCACCTGTGCATGATCCATCTCGTACAAATTCTGGCAAGCTGCACGATTTGTGTACACGCACCTTGTCATGATCGATCAGCCACCACCTCCAACAAATCAAAAGTCGTGAGGGATTCGTGCATCATGGCAAATCAATGCATCAGAACAATGCGTTCCAAGAAAACTGAAAAGAATAATTCTGTTTTTTTCAATGCTTTTTTTTTTATTTGTGATGTTGTAACCGTTGTCCGGAGATGTTGCAACTGTTGTCCTAAGATGTTGTAATCGTTGTCTGGGGATGTTACAACAGTTGTCCTAGAATGTTGCAACTGTTGTCCGAGGATGTTGCAACCATGGTCCTAAAATGTTGCAACCATGGTCCTGAGATGTTGCAACCATGGTCCTAAGATGTTGCAACCGTTGTCCGGGGATGTTGCAACCGTTGTCCGGGGATGTTGCAACCATTGTCCTAGGATGTTGCAACTATTGTCCGGGGATGTTGCAACCGTTGTCCTAGGATGTTACAACTATTGTTCGGGGATGTTGTTCAGGGATGTTGCAACCGTGTTCGGGCGATGTTACAACCATTATCCTATAATGTTACAACTGTTGTCCAGGTATGTGATGATGCTTTGCTTTATTCGTGTCCATCTTCATTTTCTCTTTTCTTTTCACCCTGTTCTTAAGTGGCAAATGTTACGAGTATGCTCCAGCTTTTAGACTTTATTAAAGTGGCCGTACTAATTAATCAAAACCTTTTTCTCTTTCTCACCACCAGAACGAGTGGCTCAGCTTTTAATCGCCTTCGTTTCATATCCGCTTGTGTATTCGGACCGTACGGGTAAAAACCTCTACCCGTACGTCCGACTGCTAGTGCCTCCCAATATTCAATCATGACTTCATGGAAAAAATAGCTCGACTCGCACCCGCTAAGCTCGACATTTGATCCTAAGCAGTCACGATAGGTATTCCTACTCCACGCGCTAGGTATTCCTACTCCATCGTAGTCTCTATAAGCGTGTACATCTTTTTGTTTTTATTTCGATTAACATGCATGGTAATCTCCAGCCATCAAAAATGAATGTCGTGGCTTCTTTTAACATCATTTTAATGAATGGAGTTGACATTAATAAACCTAGGAGACACTTATATGACAGTAAACAACCAATGGATACTCCATCGCTTGAAGCGAGTTTTTTTTTTTACCTTCTGTGCTACTCATCCGCTGGAAAGGATGTGACAAATGGGCACCAAATTACGTGCTCCTTCATTGATTAAACAGCGCACAAACATGCAGTGATTGGTATTTATTGCTTACAAAAGTGCGGATTTATTTGTAACATGTTAAAGGTATGTACAATGGTATAGACAACTATTGTCTATAATATCCGTATATGTCATCTATATACATCACTAAAGATAGCTACTAAAATATGTTATCTTTTTTTATATCTCTATAGACATCTCCTCTATGTACAATGTGTCTTGTTTATCGTGTTATATTCGACTACTGCATACGAGACGATCCAATTCTTTATGCTCCCTCTCCCTCATCCACATCATCTCATATCCTACATGGTAAGACTTACAGATGGTTGATGTCACACTATTTCAATTTCACGTTTCAAATTTAAATAATTGAATTTCAAGCCCGAAGGTTTTTTTTAGAAAGTATGAGCTTAGAATTTCAAATTTTATTTTGAAAAGGTTAAAAAAATACTATATGATATCTTAAAAGTAAAAGGTTTATTTTGAAGTAAATTCCCAAAGATTCTATTTTTAAAGTTTGTATTTTATATCTGAAATTTACAGGTTATTGTTATTATGAACTTATGATATAATGCAGATCTTGTTTTATGTCCATATCCAAATATGTACATTATGAGTTTCATTCCAATTTTGACTTTGATTTAATTGAAAACTATAATTTTATGTTCTGAATTTTTATGTACCAAATTATTTCAATTCTTATTTTAATTATGGCTCCTAATTTTAATTTATATATCCCAAGTAATTTTTTATTTCAAATTTAATTAACATTTGGAATTAAATTTACATACACTAAAACCAATTCAGCTCTGAATTAGAATTAATATATACCTCAAACAAATTTTAAATCTTTTCCATGTTCAATCTTATACTTTAAACGCGAGTTGTGGATTCTATATTCAAATTTGTACACTAATATTTTAATTTAATTTAAAAAGTTAGGAATAGATGGTGTATTCACTTGATGGTTATATTTTCTTTTTTTTTTTTTGTCGCAAATTGGTGTGAGATATTTTTAGATACCTTTGCCTTTTAGTTTGAAGTATAAATTTATTTAGTGTGGACAGGATATAATATGAGTGCAATTAGCAGGGGCATTGAACGCCACGAACTATAGGGCAATGACTAATGTTGTACTTGCAACTAGAACAATACCCATTTCTATTTGAGCTGGTTGTAGTATATGAAGAAGGATTTTTCTATTTCCCAAAAGTTGTACTAATAATAACTTATTGTATCCAACAGGTAGTCTGTGGCATAGGGAATCTATTATGCGATGGAGAGTTTGGTGAAACTATTTTATGAGTGGGAAATCCAGCTACTTGTGGTCCTCAGCTTTGTACTTCAAATGTTCCTCTTTTTTACTGGCGGCCTTCGGCGTACAACATCAACATATTCCTTAGGTTCTTCATTTGGACAACTTATTTAGGAGCAGACTTGGTAGCTGTTTATGCTCTTGGCTACCTCTCACGACATGAGGATGTCGCCATTGTAAGGCACATATTAAGGAGAGCCCAACCACTAACTTTCTTTTGGGCACCTTTTCTTCTCATCCATTTTGGTGGACAGGACACAATTACTGCTTTCGCCATGGAGGACAACAATTTGTGGTTGAGGTATTTCTTGAATTTGGTGGTGCAAGTAGTCCTAGCCGTGTATGTTTTCTGAAAATCAATTGGAAGGCACAGCATAGAGCTTCTAGTTTCGTGTGTCTTCGTGTTTGTTGCTGGAATTATCAAGTATGGTGAAAGAATATGGTCTCTCAAGTGTGGGAGCTTTAAACATCTCGAGAGCTCGATTGGACATGAGTACAAACCATGGTTGCGGGAAGTGGTCCATGTGGATGAGGACTATTATTCTAACATTGTTTGGTATGGTCTGCGTTCAATGCCAGATGTGCTCAATATCTTTGCAGGGCGTAGTTTGTTTGCCTGTATCCCGTCGATTGCACAAGACAACAAAAGAATGTTGATTGCACAAGACAACAAAAAAATGTTCAAGGTGGTGGAGCTTCAGCTTGGCATGATATACGATGATCTCTACACTAAGGCTCCACCGTCGAATCAATGAATTGCTTGATTACCAGTCCATGAAAGGAGCAGGGTGCATTTTGATTCATGAATCAATGAATTGCTTGATTACCAGTCCATGAATTGCTTGGTGTTCATGTGATGAAATGCATTGCATGCGATGAAATTGTTCTGAATGTTCAGCTCAATGTTCAGATTGAGTCCAGTGTTCAGATTGTGATTCAATGCACCATTGTGCATTTAGCTAATCAGATAGTTATACTTTTGTTTTCGTATTGGATTCTGACATTACCTTCTTGTTTCCAGTGTCCAGACATATGCTATTGGAGAGGATTGAAGATCTGATGTTAGATTATGCTATTGTTAGACCAATCTTGATCTACATGGTTATAAAACTGAGTCGTCAAATTGTTTGTGAAGTGCACACTTATAACTTGTATACGTAGTTCTGATTAGTGTTCATAGTTCTGTGATCTGGTTTGGTTTACTAACATCTGAAAAGATAGTTTACATTGTTTACCTCATGCAAGAGCTGAATGTAGAGATCCTGCACATGCTATTTATTCTTAGATGATGAATAATGGATTCTTGCTAGAACTCATGGTCAAAACTGATTAGAACATGATACTATGCCAGATCTATAGCACTAGCTCCATGGTGTTGATGAAAGCATTAGCTTTGTTCAGAGGTAATCTATGGTTCAATCTACAAGTTTCAGCTCATTTGTGTGTATAACTTATGGATATGTTATTAGGATAGGCATTGTTGCATCATTGATTGACCAAAATCATAACCTGTTGATTGTCCATGAAATATTTATTGCTAGTGAATCCATGAAAATATTTGTGACATTGATTATCTTTGTAAATACTTGATGTTGTTTCATGAAGATATTAATAGACTTAAACAAAGTGCCTAACACTGCCGATGCCGGTCCCAAGCCCGGAAAAAGTGGAGGGGGCATTAATTGTTTGTAATAATTATTTATGTAATAATTGTTTGTAATAATTATTTGTTGTAATAAACGTTTATTGCAATAATTGTCGTTAAATGTTGTTAAATATCGTCGAATGTTGTTAAATGTTGTTGGTAAGGTGACCTAATTTTCTCGCTTGAGCGCTTTATGACCTAATTGAGGTTGGTAAGGTGTATTTGATATCTAGAGGATCAGTGAAACTTGCTCAGAAGTAGTTTATAATTATATCCATTAATGCATGTTCCTTTTATTGTCAATGCCTCGTCAATTGCGTTAGTCGTCATTAATTGTCGTTAAATGTTGTTAAATATTGTTAAATATCGTCAATTATTGTTAAATATCGTCAAATATAGTTAAATGTCGTTAAACATCGTTAAATATTGTCAATTGTCGTTGAATATCGTTAAATATTGTCATTTGTCGTTAAATGTCGTCAAATATCGTTAAATATTGTCAATTGTCGTCGTTAAATGCTGTTAATTGCGTTAAACGACATCAAACAAGTTATTGTGGTCCTCAAGGGCATTTCAGACATTTCACATCTCGGAAGCTGTAGCCAGTCTACCTAAAAGCCAGACAGCCAAACACCAAATCAGAAAAGCACACTGCTCACCTCACCCCGAAAGCCTGCGCAAAGACAAACGGAAACCGCCGAGAAAAGCACACCAAAGAAACAGGCCCTAAGGCTCTTGTGCTCACGACAGGGAGTGGTATCACACTCCGATGCATTTCTCAGATATCTGCGATGATTGCTTTTGCGCTCTTCCTTGCAAGCGACAAACGGAGGTACAGTGGAGCTGACATTGCAATCACCTATTCACTGTTTATCGGAGCCTTTTTTCTGGATCTTTGTGCAATGTTTATTTTTATAATGTGTTAGACCATGTGGCTAGGTCTAGTATATTTTAGTGATGAATAATTGACAATATTGGGTACTGATGTTATTTGAGGTGTGTTGCGTGTGTGGACTTATGTCGGTCAAGTTGGGAAGAACTTGTGCCAGGAAAATATGTTGTTTTGGTCTTTGCATGTGCAGGGTAACTCGGAGGCGATCGTGGTCTACGGCGGTGACTGGGAGATGACTTGGTGCAAAGTCATGGTCCGAAGGGTCAAGGGTGCTGGAGGAGACGGTCGGGCTCGAGTTGGAGCGCGTGGAGGTCAAAGCTGGATGATGTGTGGTGGAGCTACGGATGTGTAGTCCGGAGGCTACGACACGTGATAATTTTAGGGTGTCTAAAATTGGACTGGGTTAAATTGTGACCAGGTGTTAAGCCCATGTATTGGACCGTAAGTCTAATGGGCCGTACGTGGAGGTACGGGTATTAGGGTTTTATTTTTGCATCTTGCGGCGGTCGGGCTTTGGTTTTGGGGAAGCGTGAGGTTCTCGCGGCCAGAGAAGTGAAGAGGGGATGGCGGCGATCGTTATGTGCTAGGTGCCATGATTGATTCGTTTTGGTGCTTGTATAGCTGCCGTTGCTCGTTGTCATTGCAGTGTAGGGAGATTGGCCAGCTATGTTTTAGTGATTGATGTTTTCTGTTGGGTCATCATGCAATAGAAGTGACAATTTTCTTGGTTGTGGTAATCAAGAAAGAGTTGGTGCTTTTGCATTACGTGAGCTGTTTTTTGCATTGAGTTTATCTAGAAATTTGTGCGCCTGCTCATTGCTTTTATGGTGCAAGAATCTATCCATGCTATTACTTCTACATGTGCATCTAGAGCAGATGCTTTCTGTCGATTAGGAGCAACCAAGATCCGCCGTAGGCCGCGTGGTAAGAAAAGGATGCACACCGTGCGCATCATGAAGAGCATCGTGGTATACTAGGTTGCAAGAGCCTGTGGCGCTGTGGAAGCTGTTAGCTAGTCTCTTGGTGGAGCTACGACAAGGAGCACGTGAGCGGGCACAAGCGGCGCGCAGGAAGTAGTGCACTTTGGCCGACGGCAAAGAAACACTGCAGGATACACACGCATCGCAGAGGCGCAGCCTCGTGATTCTGCGTCGGCGCTCGAGCAAAGGCGACGAAGGGTACGAAAAATCTTTCACAATCATTCACCCCCCCTCTGATTGTCATTCGCGATCCTACAAGTGGTATCAAAGCAAGGTTGCTATGGCGTCAGAGAGGTATGTGAATCGTCCCCCCATGCTAGATGGTACTGATTTTGCTTTTTGAAAGTGTCGTATGCAAGCTTATATTGAGGCTCAAGGTAGTGATGTTTGGAATAAAGTCTGAGACCTTATGTGGTTCTGTTATTATTCTTGATCTAAATAAAACCGATGTTGATTTAAATGCCCAAGCTCAGAACTTGCTATTTCAAGGATTTCTCGCAAAGAATTTGATCGTGTAGCTCATATTAATTCCGCCCACTTAATATGGAAAACTCTTTGCGATTATCATGAGGGAACCACTAAAATTAAGAAAGTGCGTAAAAATCTTTATCAAAAAGAATATTCTGATTTTGCTATGAAGCCCGATGAATCTATTGATGATCTTTTGCTCGCTTTGAAAAATATTGAGTAATTTGCGGTGTCAATGTTATTCCTATCGATGAAGATAATGCCACTAAAATTTTGAGATCTTTAGGTTCTGAATGGTTAATGGTTGTCACAACTATCAATCAAACTATCGATCTAGATACTTTAACCATGGATGATCTGTTTTCTAGATTGAAAACCTATGAGATGGAAGCTTTGCCATCTAAGATTGATAAATCTTCATCTTTAGCACTTGTGACTAACCCCGCAGTGCCGTCGAGTTCTTTTTCTTTGTCCGCTTTGTCTTCTTTTGAGGAACAGTTGAATAGGCTCCTCAAGAAGATTTGGTGTTAATCTCCTCACGGGCATACAAGGCACTCAACAACAAGAGGATGAAAAAGCGAGGTGGTTTCTCTCGTTCGATCACGTGCTATGAGTGTGGCGAGCCAGGTCACATTAAGTCGGAGTGTCCTAAGCTCAAGGGCAAGGTGATCAAAGAAGACAAAAATTATCGTCGTCAGCCATCCAAGAACAACAACATCAAGGGTGGCAATTTCCGTCGTAAGCTTGCTGAAAAGATCATATCGGCTATCGAGCATCTTGATTTGAGTGATGTGGAATATGAGAGTTGCGACGACATCGACGACGACGATGATCCTAAAGACAAGAAGAAGAACAACAACGACTTCACGGGTATGTGCTTCATGGCAAGAAACGACAACGACGCTGACAGTGATCCCGATGAGGTAAGACCATCATATGATGAGCTTGAAGATGGTTTAATTAAACTTGCTATTGAATTAAAAAAGACAAAAAAGAAACTGAGAGAAAATAATAGTCTTGTTGAAAGCCTAACTTCTGAAATTAATCAACTTAGAGCTTCTATTCCTGATGTTGAATCTTGTGAGTCTTGTCAAGTTTTATTTTCTGAATTAGAGACTGCTAGGTCAATACATACTAAATTTGATGAGTTAAGACTAGCACATGACTCCTGTGATGAAAAGTTAAAACTTGCATATAATGAAATTGAAAAACTCAAGCCTAGTTCTACTTGTTTAGAGTCAAGTATGTCAAATGCTCAAACTAAAACTTGCTCTAATTGTGGATTGCTAGAAGCTAGACTTAATTCATCCCAGGAAACAATTCAACAGATGCTCTATCATGAAATAGCTTCTTGCTCTAATCATTCTAAACTTACCATAGAAATAGAAGCTTTGACTAGACAACTAAATGAGTTTCTTTGAAAAAGAAAGATTGGCTCGATCTAGTGCTTCTAAGAAAGCGTGAATGAATCACAAATGCACAAACTTGTCCTAGTCTAGCTAAAGAAAATGAGTATCTTAAGGACACTTTAGAGAGATTCTCTTTTGGCAAGAAAAATTTGAACATGATTCTAGACAAATCAAAAGTGAGTGTTAAAAGTCAAGGTCTAGGATTTAATTTTGTTGAGTATGCCAAGAATAATCCTCCTAAGATTGTTAAGCTTCTTGAACTGGAAAATTTGAAGTAAAATCGAACCTAAACAAATTATTTTTAAATCTCTGGTATTGCAAAGGATCCATCTACCAAAGTGAATATTCTAAAAGGAAAACTACAACTTCTCATCAAGACAAGTATCATTGCACTCATTGTGGTAGAGAGGTCATCTGGTTCGATTTGCCTTGAAAAGCCAAGAAAGAGAAAATGAAAGATTGAATGCATTAAAACAAAAACGCATTCACTTTTTTGCTTCCTAGAACTAATTCGAAAGCTAGATTTTTAGAGGATTTTCATGATGGTTTAAACCTCCTTCATGTCTTGGTTTGGGATTTAATTCTCATAATTCACGTTCGATCGCACACACGCACGTGGTTCTTGTTCTAGTTTTGTTTGTTCATCGTGTATCTCGATCTTTGGATTCCTAAATCTTATTTCACTAACCCCAGTACTGTGAGACCGATGTTTCCTGTGATGTGATGTAAGAACAGCTGACGAGGCTGGAGAACATGAGCTTGATTTGGTTCCAGTCTTTTACGTCATTACTTGATTGGAACACCTGATGGTTCTTCACTTTCTTTGATGGCTTCCAAGAGATTTCACTTTCTGAGAGACCATGTGGAAAAGGTGATGTTGCTCTACACCTTGTTAAGTTTGAATTTTGATTTGCTCTTTTGCAAAGTGAGTTGGGTGTGTTGCATCTTATGGGTTTATTGTGAGGGGGAGCTTGTGGTTTAACAATTCAGAAGCTTTGTTTATTATACTTGTCAAAAAATTCTTCAAGTCCAAGCTATTGAAATCAAATGAGTTGTAGAGCCTTCTTTATCATATTTATTCATGTCTTTGTGTAGTGTGTTCTTGACTTGGTTATAATTAATTTGCTACATTAGAACTAAAGCATGACATGGCTGAAAACTTTGACTAGATTGATTATTGTTATCACTTTGTGATGTCCATCGAAAAGGATGAGCTTGTTTGTGATTCTTATTTTAAATCTTGGATTTGAAGCAAGTATGTCTCTCATTACAATCTTATTATGCTCACTCATTTTGGCATGTTATAATAAAAAAAAATTAAAAAATAAATAAATTGAAAAGATGTATGCTTCAAGCATGCCATACATGTCTATGTATTCAAAAGGAAAAAAATGCACACAAAAGTGCTCCAACAAAAAGAAGTATGCTTCAAGCATGCCATCAGTGAAAAGAAGTATGCTACAAGCATGCCACCCTTGAAAAGAAGTATGCTACAAGCATGCCACATGCAAAGAAGAATTGAAAGTGGAGCAATAGGTTGTTACATAAGACGATAGCTCATCTAGATTTAAAGTTTGCCTCATTGTTAGGCTTTAACTTTTCATGATGATATCTCTTTGTGGTGTTTATAATCTGTTTAGTCATTGTTGAGATGCTCATCATAAATTTAAATCGCTTAATCATTCTAAAAGACTTGTCTTGACTTTGCTATATGGTATATGATTTTATATGATCCAGATAGCTCTACTCAAAAGATGGCTTGGTTAATTTACTAAATCGGTCAAGTGACTTGGATAATCTACAAAGCTTCTTGATTCTTACTCTCATTGCTCCTTTTGGAATTATTCTTTCTTTGAAGTTCTTGATGATTACATTGCCAAAGGGAAAAATAAGAAAAATTTGCTTCTTCCCTTGTGTTGAGGGGAGTTTTTCAGCTCCTTGTGTTAAGGGGAGCCTTTACGGCTTTTGGCTTTTCTCCCAGTTCTTCACTTATATCTGCTTTGAAGCTTCTCCATTTTCCTATTACTCATTATGCAATCTTGAAATATTGTCAATGTATTCATCAAGGGGAGATTGTTAGACCATGTGGCTAGGTCTAGTATATTTTAGTGATGAATAATTGACAATATTGGAATCTTGATGTTATTTGAGGTGTGTTGCGTGTGTGGACTTATGTCGGTCAAGTTAGGAAGAACTTGTGCGAGAAAAATATGTTGTTTTGGTCTTTGCATGTGCGGGGTAACTTTCGAGGCGATCGTGGTCTACGGCGGTGGCGGGAGATGATTTGGTTCAAAGTCATGGTCCGAAGGGTCAAGGGTGCTGGAGGAGACGGTCGGGCTCGAGTTGGAGCGCGTGGAGGTCAAAGCTGGATGATGTGTGGTGGAGCTACGGATGTGTAGTCCGGAGGCTACGACACGTGATAATTTTAGGGTGTCTAAAATTGGACTGGGTTAAATTGTGACCAGGTGTTAAGCCCATGTATTGGACCGTAAGTCTAATGGGCCGTACGTGGAGGTACGGGTATTAGGGTTTTATTTTTGCATCTTGCGGCGGCCGGGGCTTTGGTTTTTGGGGAAGCGTGAGGGTTCTGGCGGCTGTAGAAGTGAAGAGGGGATGGCGGCGACTGTTATGTGCTAGGCTGCCATGATTGATTCGTTTTGGTGCTTGTATAGCTGCTGCTCGCTGTCCGTTGCAGGTGTAGGGGAGATTGGCCAGCTATGTTTTAGTGATTGATGTTTTCCTGTTGGGTCATCATGCAATAGAAGTGACAATTTTTACTGGTTGTGGTAATCAAGAAAGAGTTGGTGCTTTTGCATTACGTGAGCTGTTTTTTGCATTGAGTTTATCTAGAAATTTGTGCTGCCTGTTCATTGCTTTTATGGTGCAAGAATCTATCCATGCTATTACTTCTACATGTGCATCTAGAGCAGTACTTTCCTGTCTGATTAGGAGCAACCAAGATCTGCCGTGTGCTGGCGAAGTAAGAAAAGGATGCACACTGTGCGCATCATGAAGAGCATCGTGGTATACTAGGTTGCAAGAGCCTATGGCGCTGTGGAAGCTGTTAGCTAGTCTCTTGGTGGAGCTACGACAAGGAGCACGTGAGCGGGCACAAGCGGCGCGCAGGAAGTAGTGCACTTTGGCCGACGGCAAAGAAACACTGCAGGATACACACGCACTGCAGGAGGCGCAACCGTGATTCTGCGTGCGGCTCAGGCAAAGGCGACGAAGGGTACGAAAAATCTTTCACAATCATTCACCCCCTCTGATTGTCATTCGCGATCCTACATAATGTCACCATGGACTTGGGTGTGGTTAAAGGTTCCGAAGTACGACAGGCTCGCCCGCGTGTCCTGGTTTCTTTTTTTCCAGTGGCATTGGCTGGCCGGAGAAAAAGCCACGGTGGTCAAATTCGATGGGGCAGTACAACTTGGTGAGCTGGTATACTGGCAGCGACCAGCCAGCAAGGACATGTAATCAACAAGTGATGACCGTGGCCAGAAGGTTGGTGGATTTACTCGGTGCTAAAAAGGAAAAAATATTTTGGATGAGCAAGCTGTTAGACAACGAGTACGTGGAGGTGGATGAGATGACGATGGGGTGTGTCTTGAAGGGGATTAGTGGCATACAGGATGTATACTAGTGATGCTATGGTGGAGGTATGCCGGAAACTGTCCAACTACATCATGTACCTTTTTCTTACCCACCCACCCTGAGATGTTGCCGCTCAGTGTCAGCGCGGTAGCTATGCTATCCAGAGCACAGGAACAAAGCGAGGAGTTAAATAATGAAATTAATGAGTTAAATAATGATATCAAGCCAGGCAAGGAAACACTGGAGGAGATGACAGATCTGTGGACAAGGCTCCTCATCTACGCCGCCGGCAAGTCCCGGGCGGTGATGCACGCGGCGTTGCTGGCCCGAGGAGGGGAGCTCATCACCTTTGTCTGGCTGCTCATGGCCCAAAAAGGGATCCGAATCACCAATGCTTCTGTTGGCACCAATTTGGAGGAGGCCTACGTCTTCTGGGTCCCTCCTCAATGAAGATCATCGCCGGGAAGTTAACGTCCATGCAGCAGCAAGTTAATTTGGCACGCTAGCAAGTTAGCTTATTTATTTCCTCATCTTATTTAGTATTTACTTTTGAAAAGCAGGGTGCATGCATGCTCGACGGGTATATGTACTATGGATCTGCAAATGAATAAACTGCGCGCAGATGCAGATATATACTACGCCCTAGTGTTTATGTATTTCCTGTCACCGAAAGCATTTGTTTTGCGTCTGGGTGTGCTTTTATGTATGTATGTGTGTATGATCAAACAAGCTGTTATGTATGTTGTCCAAATATATTTGCTCCTGCCGAGTATGTATTATGGAGTAACAGGGGAGCAGCATTTGGACCAGCACCTAAGAACTCGACTGTAGTCTTGAAACAAGAATCGCAGATCAAAGAACTCTATGGCCGCTCCCTAAAAGCCACGACCATAGAGTCTTGAAACAAGAATATATGATTTGGTCAGGCTCGTGCCCATATGACTATATGCATGTACCATTTGCGTTAATTGTTACATTTGACACCATGCATGATGCATGGCATGCTCAAGTGATTGAGCTAGTGAGATGTAAATCAACCTGGTTAGTAATTACCCCAAGGAAAATTAACGGTAATCAACCTTCATCTTTATAAGGAGTAATGATTAATCAAGTGACTGGGAGGCACCAAGACAAGCATATCGATCTTTACTCCTCTGCTCCTACTATACAAGAAAGGAATACAGACTTGCTTCTGCTTCTAGTTCTAGCAAAGTACTAATGGAAAACAGTCTAAAGAAACATTGACTTCTACTCTTCTAGTGGTGATTTTTTTTTAAACTTTTCTGACATCCTGTTTATATATGGTGTATCAAAATACTACTGTAGCATCTCTTACCTACCGTTTGTTTTTCATAGAGGCTTAGTTAATTCGTTTCCTTTCAAGAATTCCTCCTCGTACATCTAGGCAAGACAATAACTGTTTCTGTGAAAGGCAAATTCAGTGTAAAAGTGTGAAAGTCCAAGTGAAGCGTCGGATATGGCTCGTGTGGTCCGAATGGAGACAGGTGGCAGTCCCTAACTCACTTAATCCATCTGGCAGAAACACCCCCGTGCGTAAGACTGTTTTGCGAAAACAACCCCAACAGATGCGCGTAAGACTGTTTTGCGACAACACCATCTCGTCTTTTTTCAAAGCCGATTTTGACCGGTTTGGAGTAAGGGTGGTAAGACCGATTTTACCGATTTTCGGCCCAAAATCGCCCGGTAAACCAAACCATGCTATGGATCATATAAACTCTGCCGGTTTCATAAGCCTTACCTGATACATTGAGTCCAATAAATTTTTTGATCGAGATGGTCCAATATCGTCGTCGAGGTTTGCATTCTGACCGCCTCTGAACAATCTATGGCAATAGTTGTCGTTGCCTACTGCTACATGCCGAATTCTTTGCCATCCAGTATTGCAAAATTCCATGAGTTCTCATAGTAGTGCGCACGAAAGCGAGGATCACTACTACACACCTCATCACGAGACGGTTGAGCGGTCATCGCAGCACGGTTCGAACCGTCGTGTTTTTGTATGCGTCTGTGATAAGTGGCGGTTATCACGAGGCGGTTAAAAATCCGTCTGTGATAAGTCACAACACAGACGGTTCTAATTATATAACCGTCTGTGATATCTAATTATCACAGACGGCTCTATTCAAGAACCGTCTGTTATAGACGCATATCACAGACGGCTCTATTTACGAACCGTCTGGGATATGCACATATCCCAGACGGTTCTATTTACGAACCGTCTGTGATATGCACATATCCCAGACGGTTATCATTATATAACCGTCTGTGATAGGCACATATCCCAGACGGTTCGTAAATAGAACCGTCAGGATAAAGATATCCTGAGCGGTTCTATTTACGAACCGTGCAGGATTATACATATCACGAGCGGTTTTGATTGATAAACCGTCGTGATAGTTATTTCAGCATAACTATTTTTAAAAATTTTCGCTAGCTTTGAGGATTGCTAGCCATGCCCTCTGAAAATAAGCGCAGAAAATAGATACATCACGGATACCCAAAGTGATCATTGTCATACAAGCGAACATATATCAAATCTGATCAAACATTGTAATATCAACTCGTTCGTAAAATATTGTCATACAACCCAAAGTGACAACCCAAAGTTTACCATTGAATCACAACTATTCAAAGTGAATTACAACTATATCAAATATATTAATTGTTTCAAGGTCGTTCGATGGTGAAACTCTCCGTTGGCCGCAATGATATCCGTCATGATGAAGGTGCAGAGCCTCCCTCGAACATCCGAGATCTCTTTACGAGCAGTGAATCTAAATCTATATTCAAAACCTACAAACAAGAGTAAAGTGTTACACATATATATTTAAATTTATAATTAGCAATTATTGCGAGATTGACCAACCTCGGGATCCGCAACCTAGCACTCATGAGAATCGCATATGATGGCAAGCGTAGAATGCACATTCTTACGCTTTTTCTGTGGCGGCATCAAAAAATAGAATTACATATATAGGTATAGTCGGTTCGAGACGCATTATTACGAGTATGATATAGGATTATTGTGTTGTAGCACGCACGAAATCGCGTCCTGTGATTAAGTGTGGCGTTCGTTCCTTGTATAGCCCTCCTCGGCAATATAGGAGATGAGCGACCTACATGTTTCCAAAAAGTTAACATCGCCATTTCAAGCGAAGGAAGACTACAATAGAGTTATGTATGGAGGAAATGGGCACACCTATCGACTACTTCTTGCACAAGGGTGAAGTCGTGGCCTTTTTCATTAGGGAATCAAGGTATAGTATCTGATTCCTCTTTGGTATAATGACTAGAAGGATCCGGTGATGCCTACTCATGTATGTCGCTATAGTCATTAAACCTAAGTTCATATCACAGATAAATTACAAATGAAATTTGTATAGCAAGTAGTGAAGCACTTACTTAGTTGTAGGGCACCATTATGTAGTCCACGTAGTTTTGAGCAAGCAATCCCGCCGTTATGTATTTCTCGACGTGAGGATGCGTCGCCAAGATGGTTTGCTCGAGAGACCACGTGTGGGTCGAGAAACCCACCGTTCTTTCAATCGCCGCGGTTTAATCATGTATCTATACATAAGCAATGAGTTTGTTATATTACGTGAATGTACGTGAATGTAGAACTTGATTGTACACACTTACGATGTCGACAAGATCGTAGAAGTGAGGCATCGAGGGCTTTGAGGTTGAATAGGTCGAACAAGTCGTCGGCCCACGATGAAGGGCGGCTCGTGGAGGAAATAGTCCTCCGTGTATCGACGGTGATTCCATCAGCGCACCCTTTCTCTTTGGTCTTACGCAAGTACCGGCTATGCAAACTCGACAACCTAATCCAATAGGCTAATCACGTGCTCGCCGCCAACGGACTTAGAAGAGTATTTCTTAGGGTTAGGAGGCGGGCGCCTTAATGTTCTTCGATTTCGATTTATCACGAACGACTTGCACGCTACGCGTCTTCCTCCTGTCAGACGACTCGGGAACTGATACGGCGGCACGCTTTTTTTGTTCGTTCGGTGTCTTCTCCACGGGAACCGATGAGGCGGGCTTCTGAAGCGAAGGTTGAGGTGCAGTCATGGAGGGTCCTGTTGGAGAGACATGGTCGTGTCGAGGTGGTTGGGGTAGAGTCATCAAAGGTTGAGGCGGCACTGCAGGGTCCAGGACGATGTCCTTCAAAAGTTGAATTGGAGGGGCATGGTCGTGTGGAGATGGTTGGGGTAGAGTCATCAAAAGTTGAGGCGGCACTGCAGGGTCCAGGACGATGTCCTTCAAAAGTTGAATTGGAGAGGCATGGTCGTGTGGAGATGGTTTGGGTGGAGTCATCGAAGGTTGAGGCGGCATCACAGGTCGAGCGATGTCCTTCTTTGGCCATCGAATAAAACTGTACAGGACATCCCTAGTGTTATGATTTCGTCGTTCGGCGAATCTCCAGTGGGACGCCCTAAAATTATCATGTACCATGTCCACCGACCACGGCGTAACCTGCGCCACACAGGCACCGTCGTCGCACTATCCCTTCATTGCATGGATACACCACCCCCCCGACCTCAATAGACATCCCAACCATCCTCACTTGGAGTGTGCAGATCGCCGGCTCCTACAAAACGATACACAATTAGCTAAGGCGTCCTATAGGTCTATCTTTGGAGCATTCCGAGATGTACATTACCTTGATGTCGTCGATAGGTAATTGGACATCATCGTGTTCACAATTTGCGTGGACGCGACGCTACTCCGATGTTGAGGAGGACCGTCTGCAAAACAACGGGGCGGCTGCGATCGGTTGTTGAGGAGTAGTAGTTGATTCACTTGGTTCTGCAATCTTGCTATCTTTTCTTCAAATTTTGCGATAAGCACCGTTCTCTTCCTTCAAATTTTGAAGTAAGCACATGTTCCAACACTGTGTCCTACTCGCCTTGGATCTCTTCCTGCTCCTATACGCAGCAGTGAGTCGTGCGGGAATCCATCCTCCAAGATACGTTAACCCCTTTGCCTCGCGTGCGACCAGTGCTCCTTGTTTCCAAGTACGTAGTTAGTATATCCTTCTCCTGCTCGCTTGGAAGGAGCCTTGAACATGCGGAACTCAATTCTTGCCGCAAGAGGTCATCATGTTATTATATACATTATGAAGTTATAGACTTATTAACAACTAGGTAGTTCAAGACATTTACCACACGGTTGGCCACATCCTGTCTCCGCGGGTTTGTGAAAGAGATTTCCCAAGACGAATCGATGCCCTCGCTCTTAACCGTGAGAGAGCGCCGGTGCGTGATCTCGAGAAATGGCCTTGTTTCGTTCGCGTCCTCCGCCGCCCATTGCGGGTTTACCCGCGTACCAGGTGCGTGCGAAGTTTGTGGGGTGAGTGTTAAGTGTCGGAGAGCTTTGTGCGTCGTGACTTTCCTCAAGAAATTCGGCGTCGTCTTCATTTGTACAAAGGCGTCCCATATATCCCGCGACAAGAATTTATACGCCGTGAAGGGCGTTCGACCCGTGTTCACGCACCTTGTGACAAGCACGCTCTTGAAGGTCCTCCACGCCTTCCGATCGAGAGCACGCGCTGTCGCTCCACGCGCGCAGTCTGCGGTGGGAAAGTGAATATCGAGCAGGTGTCCGTGATAGATGCATTCGATGCATCGATGGGGAGGAGCTCGTACTATGGGCAAATAGAGGAGATATGGGAGCTCGACTCACGTGCTTTTCAAGATCCCCTATTTTCGTGCCGTTGGGTCCATCTCCCATGTGAAGGTCGACAAACGCAGGCGTCACTACCGTGGACCTCGATCGTGCCGGATACAAAACGAACCATTCGTGATCAAGCTAACCAAGTTGTTCAAGTCTTCTATGTAACCGACCCGGCAAATAAGAAGCGCCACGTAGTTCTTCATGAAAAAGAAGGATTGTCGGAGTTGAGAATGTAGTGACGAGGAAGAATACAATCAATTTGACGAGTTGCCTCCTTTCGGAGACGATCGCTCGAGGAAGAACCAAATGAGGAAGCTAGCTATATGCGTCGATCATCATGAAAGACTATATTTTAATTAAGAAATTACTCGTTGTAATTAATTTATTCTATAACATCATGTGTTATGAACTTGTAATATGTCGTACGTATATTTTGATGTCAACGTGGAATTGTAATCGCTCCTGTCCTTGTGGACCGTATATTTTGGTGCATTAAAAATTCATTTAATTTGGAAAATAGTCCAGCTGCACCACTTTTCTAGAAACCTAAAAAACTAAAATTTTATGGCAAATAGTCTAACACCTTTGCAAAGAAACTGGTATACTCATGCCTAATCCTGCAATGCATCGCAGCGAAGACGACGTGTCGCCCCACCCTTCCACACCGCGACCAATGCTCGTGCACCGTGGCCATCCTCCGACGCCACACACCGCCCGGTGGCCCGCCTTCTTCCCACGCCGCCGCTGGACCATGTCCGCGGCGAGCCTCGCACCGCCCGCACTCCGGTTGGTCTTGGCCGCTCGCACCACGCCGCCGTCGGCTCGCCCTCGACCGGCTGATGTAGTGCTTCCCAACGCCGCGCGCTCGCGTCGGCGTGTAGAGGAGGAGACCGAGCACGTAGGCCGCGGCCTTGTGGCGCGCCACGCCGCCCTTTCAAGGAACATGAGGCCGCGCGCATGTCTTGGGCGAAGACAAGCCCGAGGCCGACGATGAAACAAGCCCCGGGTTGCCGCGGCGGCGGTGGTTGACGACGGCGAGGTAGCGCCGTTGTCCCGCCACTTCATCGCCTCCTCTCGCCGGCACGCGCCTCCCACGCGCTTCCTTGACACCTTGTACAAGGCCTTGCAACTATACGCATATACATTCAAGATGTTAGAATAAATAGTAGTATGTACGTGCGTATATTATAGACATAAAGATGTACGTACGTTAATCGTAGGCTGCATAGGTCCTCCATGGCTGAGGAGAGCTCATGGCCACCGGCCGACGGCGATGTCGACGACGACATCGTGAGAAAGAGCGGCGATCACCGACCTCCTCGCCTTGGTGCCTTTCGATCGCTCGCATGCTAACCTTGGCGATTGACGTACTCAAAACCGTGAGACGAAGAGCGTGTGAGGAGTTTAATCTTCGGTGATTATTCCGCCTTATATCAAGAATTAGAGTAATCGCACGTGAGACGAAGAGACGCATGTATCGTCGGCGTGCGAGACGAAGAGGTTGTGCGATGGTGAAGAGACACATCGCGGGAGAAGAGGTTGGATATCACATACGGCTCTATATGGGAACCGCTCGTGATAATAATATCACCGACGGTTATTTAATAGAGCCGCTCGTGATACTAGTATATTACGCATAGCGATTCTCAACCGCCGTCGTGATATTTCCTGACGGTTTTATTTCCAACCGCTGCGTGATAAGCGTCCTCATCACGAGCGGTTCTTATTACCAACCGCTTGTGATACTTCAGACGGGTTCAGATGATGAACTGCAGATATGTCCTCATCACGAGCGGTTCATATTACGAACCGTCTATGAAGTATCACAAACGGTTGGTAATAAGAACCGTCTGTGATGAGGATATATCACAGACGGTTCCCAGACGGTTCCAAAGGGAACCGTCTGTATAAGTTCAACACAGACGGCTCCTTTGGAACCGTCTGTGATGAGGTGTCTGATATTGCCTGTTTTGTAGTAGTGGATGGACGACTAAGTTGTGAAACTAGTTGTTGGATGACAACATGCAGCAGATTTGATCAAACTATTCAATGAGTTAATTTGGTTATATTTGCTGTATCATATCTTTGTAGACGTTGTGATCCGGATCAATGAGTTAGTTATGTGCAGTTCTCAGCAACGTTGTCTTTGCGTATGGAACAAACTGGTTCTAGGGATTCTTGAGTACTGTGGTTATATTTGGTTGCTTAATATATCTTGATATGAATGTACGTTTGACACGCGAGAGTATTTCCCACTTCCGTCGTAGAATATCGTAATAATGCAAGGAACGTACCTTTGTGCTTGTGTTTCCCCGTGTGATTGTCATAGACTGCAAAAATTGTTTCTTTCCGTGTGTTTTTGTTCAGGAATACCATCATTTAGACAGTAGCACTATGATTACATAGAAAAAACACACACTTCAATAGCTTTGTTTGCATTATTACTTTGGATCCCAGAGGGAGAAGTGCAGAGGAAAGGAGTACACTATTCAGTGGATAATAATATATAAGCTGGTTAAATTAGGCCTCCCAGCTTCCTAGTCCTGTAGTTGGAGAATCTGAATGCCCAATGGCCTGATTGATGTTCTAATAGTGCTCACATCTTGTTTTATATGCCAGGGCTGTCCGACCACCTCTTAAGAAAAACAAAATTGCCACCACGATTGCAGTTATTTGGAGTCCTGGTCAGTCTCTCCTCTTCATTTGACACATATTTGTGAGAGTAAAAAGAAACTAATTTCACAATATGGGCTTAGCTGATTCAATTTATTTTTTCCAAGGAGTTATAATTCAACGTTGCGACAGCAACCCTTTTTTTCTCTCTCCATTTTTCAGTGCTACAACACTCGTACAGGCACCTGCCTTGCAAGGTAATTTGTGAGTGCGGCAATTCAATAATGCTGCAACATTTCTTTCTGCTGCCAAATCAAGCCCAGGGAGGCAGGGAGAAGATAGCGCCAATTAACACCGTCAGGTGCTCAATGGCTGACTGAACTGTATAACAATTTCTAGCTAATTAACACTAGCAAACCGAAAGGAAAATGGTAGCTAGCCCCTGGATTAATTTAGCCGACATTATGAGTGAATCAAAATGGGATATGGGAGATGTAGGAAAAGTATCTCTTTTTACCACCCTTGCTCTCCTTGCAAGTAATGAATAAAGTTAGGACAGCATCTGCAGGAAGAGTACTTCTGCTTTTACGAGACAGGAATAGAGTTTGGGGCTATATTTTATAAGCATATGCATGCACAAAGCACAAGGTACACATTCCACTGAAACCACGATAAGCCGGCAAGAAACATCCCTAGTTTTTTGGCTACAAGTAATCGAAGCAGAAGCACCCATACGTTCTGAGGTATGCACATATAATTGCTCTCCTAGGTTCATCTCTGTGCGCCTAGGGAAGGAGACATGGAAAAATAGTAACACTAACTTATGGGATTGAATGAAAAAAATGATTTTATGAAATCTTGTTTATATCTAGTATATAAAGGGGAAAAATAGTAACACTAACTTATGACGTGCCTGTCATTTTGTATCCGTGCTACCCAGGAGAGGAGGCAACACATCGAGCTAGGCTATCATCAATTTCTTTATATTTAAATAATGTTTGTCAATTACTTTTGACAAGTACCATTTTTTCCCTTCCAGTTTGCTTTCCAAAGACACAAATCCTTTGTGTAGTTTTTTTGCTCATTTGATATTGTGTGGCCAAAGGCCACGGGTTAGTTCCACTAACCATACCTCATATTGGTTTCTTCGTGGATTTCCCATGCTTTAGTTTTTTAAATATGTTAGCCAACCGCACCCTTCCGGAAAGAATATTTAGATACCCAAAAACGTGATATCCAAGCAAATATATATATTTTGAGAGGACCCAAGCAAATAGTTGGGATGTAACAAATTAAAATGGAAGTGACTACAGCGCGTGTGGGTGCGCATTAGGCTCATTGCACAACCACCCCCGTGGGCTGCAGTCCAGCTAGTTAATCACACTCAATCGAAACGGTTAAGGCGATTATGTGGCTGCAAAACCGGCGTGCCAAAAGACAATCGATGGCCTAGGCGCGCAATAGATTTTGCGACTTAAAATTGTTAGCCATGCATAATGGGTGTAGAAGGTGCTTAGGAGCGGGGAATATATTGGGTCACAGGTCACAGCATACGCCTGACGATCACCAACACTTACACAAATTAAGGAACTACCCTGCTTCCTTAATGGTTTTTTCTTGTTTTATTTTGTGCGGACTTCTATAGCGACCTGAGGCATGGATTATCTCATTGACACCAATAGGGGTGCAAGTGGGTGCGGGTTGTTCGTGAGCCCACTAAATCCGCCTCACAATGAACACTAAGCGGACTCCCGCGGGCTAGTTTCTATTTTAAGTGGACTTAAGTGGCAGCCCACGTAACCCACAATTTAGCCCACATAGCCGTATTGGAATCCTCTCTCCTCACCAGAAGAACACTCCACGGTGGCCCTCCGACCTGCGTCTTGATGCAGACAAATTACTTGCCTAGTCTTGCATTATCTCTGGTAGATTGGTGCATCGCTTCTTCTCTAGGCTGGTGTATCCAAAATACCCGCTTCACTTTCACTACACCATATCATAGCAACTCCAGCTGGCAAAGACTATTGGCAAAGAACACAGAAAACTTTTGTCTTCATAGAGAATCAACTGAATCGCATGGGTGAAATTTTGTATATATAAATTGCATACCCACCACCAACTTTGCCGGTTCTTACTATTCAAGCAGATGGTGTAAGAAGGCACCAGCTTAACCTATGTATCACCAGAACTGGCGCAGATTAAACCCATGGAACTTCCTCCAGATCAAAGTACCCTAGACGATCGATCCCATCTGATCATCAACTTACACCATAAACACGCAAATCGATCGATCCAACAGAAGAGATGAAAGCTGGGGATTAGTACTCATCGATCGATCGAGCGGTCTTACACAAACTGCTTAATTTAATGGAGATCGATCGATACGCATTAATTTACACTTGTAAAGAGAAGATTCAGACAGTACGATTAACTCAATCCTACAGGTTATTTTCATGTTCGCCATGTACTAACTGCCAATGCCTTAAGACAAAAGGAAGACAACAAGTGCTAGTTATGTGAAGCTTGCTTGGACAAAGCAGCGTGGAAGTGCAGCCTGACAAGCGACGCCCCCATGCGGCGCTCGCTGTTCACGGCGGCCGTCACCACGTTCTTGATGGTGGACAATGCATTGGGGGCACAAAGTTGCGGATATGTGGGTGCCGCATAAACTCTTTGCGGGATGTCACCATTGCCCGCTTAATACTTGGCGGACAGCCATTGCAAAAGCGGGCTAGCCGCAACAAGTCCCGCTTTCATCCTGAGACACCAATGAGGCAATGACGGAGCCGAATGTATCATATGTCCAGTCACCCTAGTCGTGATAACCAAATGTCAGTTTAGGCCGAGAGGACCAGTAATTTGGGAAAAATTAGAACTGAAATTTAGGGATATTGATTTGATTTGACATGAGATTCCGGATTACAGTAAATTAATAGCACCGTCCATTTCGCAAAGGGACCCTGGAAACCAGCAGTAGCTTGCTAGATTTCTTTCTATCAAAATTTAACCCCACGGCACCACCTTCGGACATACTGGCGCTGCATCCTAAAAGTGTCCCGAAAAAAGTTTTTCAGTGTGGAGTCGTGCATTACAATAAAAACGAGTTTTAGGAAATTTCCCATAAAATTTCAAACATATAAATATTCGACAAGCTTTCAATATTTTTAATTTATCAACAGTTTTGATTTCCTAATTTAACAATATTACCTTTCACATTTTAGATTTAAAATTTTTGAATACAATGTATGGAGAGAGACTATAGAATTACAAAACTCAATCTTGAATCTGAAATTGGTCTCAAATTTCATTTATACCATTTAAATATTTTTTCTATTTTTTTTAGATTTATAACCTAAACATCAGAAAGTTTAGACTATACTATTAGATATTTGAAATCTATTATAGATTTCACATAGTTTTTTATATAAATTAAATTGGAACTCTAGATCGTTGTAATTTTAAGTTTCTTTGTATAGTGTAATAGGGACATCAATTTTTAAATTCACAATAATTATTTTTACATTTGATATTTGAAATATCAAGTTTCATGTTTGACATTTGAGTTTTTTTGTACATCCTTTTTAGGTCTAAAACGTTAATGCAAAATGTTTTGAAATATAATTTAAATTTAAAACACCTTGAATTAAAATCTAGAACTTATAAATTCATGTGTAACATTTTTTAATTCAAATTTAAAATAATATAAGCTAATGTATATTTGGAACATAACCCTTTTAGTTTCAATAATTCAAATATAATTTTTTATTTGTTAACATGTGTGATACTTCGAGAAAATAATTGCACTAAAGTTCATACAGCTGGTTCATTTAGTAGATGAATTGTTTTTCATAAATAATTAACAGATAGTCATGATGCTCTTGCAAATTGCAGTTATGCCACTCCAAAGGTTAGAAGTGGGGTTTTAGTTACCACTACCTGTCAAACTTCACCATTGTCTTTTTGTGTGGAGATATATAGTTGAAGGCTTGAAGCAGTGTGTCCCTGTCGTCAATTCAACTGACGACAGAGAGCTATATGTACTATTGAGCGCTCTGTCGCCAGTGCCTAGGCCCCTGTCGCCAATTAAAAGGGCGACAGGAGCCTAGTTTTGTAAAAAAAAAAAAAACAAATATTTATTTTTGTAATTATCTTTTAAATTAATATTTTTTCAAAAAAAAATCCGTCATCGATCGGCAATAGCACAAACTATCAAATGACGGTGGAATATATAGTTGAAGGCTTGAAGCTAGTTGGCATCGCTAGTCTTTTTGTGTGGCCTCTAGGGATTCTCTCCGAGTGACGTTCAATTGTGGCAATAATCTTGTGTGAAGGCAAATTCAGTGTCAAAGTCCACGTGAAGTGTCGGATATGGCTGGTGTGGTCCGAATGGAGACAGGTGGGAGTCCCCTTAGAGTATCTACAATAATTCATATCATTTGTTTTTTTTAAGAGGTGGACATATTAGTATTTAGGTGATGTGAAGGAGAGATAGTGAGGAGAAAATGTGAGCTTGTTTCTAGATGAAGAAATAAGCAAGTTGTTGATATTAAGGCACAAGAAACAACAAAATAGCTATTGAAGACTTGTTTGTTACCTAAAAGTACGTTTTGTTGATATCAAGAATCATCATACACACTTGTAGCAATTAAAATTAGATACAAGCTCAAGAAACAATTCATTAAAATGCTTGTTTCTTTTTATTAGATTGAGTACTATCTCCTCTTAGTAACAAACTAAGAAATAAACTATTGTAGATGCTCTAAGACCATCTCTAACATTGTGTTTTAGCCAGTTTAAAGGAGGAGAGAGAAGACATTGAATATATTTAATACATTGAAGGGTTTGGTTCTAATAAAAAAAAAATTCTGGAACCGAACTCTACTTAAGAGTCGATTCAAAGCATTAAACAACTCATTTACGAAAGGGAGAGAGTGCGGTTGAGAGAGAATATTATTATTTTATGGTTTTTTAATGTAATGTTGATCCTAGTTATTAGTAGGAATTAATTCAATACATGAGAGAAAAACAAACTTAGTTTCTAGAATACTTACGTGACATGACTTTGAATCGACATCGATTCAATACACTAAAACGCTCTAACTCACTTAATCCATCTCGCAGAAACATCCGCGAGTAAGACTTGTTTGCGAAAACACCCCCAAACAGATGCGCTCCCAGAGTCCTCCCACGCCGCTGCCCGTCAGAGTCCTCCCTCGCCACCGCACGTCCGCCTCCATCGCCCATCAGTGCTATAGCCATGGCCAGAGTTCTCTGTTTCTGGAAACAGCGCAGCAGCAACAGCTTACACGACACAAAAACACCAACCTGATACTATTCCCATTCACTATTCTATACTTCCATGTATTCACGAACAAGCCCCTGCAGCAGAAACACACAAGCACAACCCTTCACAGTACAAGGACAAATTCAGAAATCATTCACCGCTGCCTGAACAAAATTTAGAAATCAAGAGGAAGGGGTTGAGCCGGGTCGCAGAGGCACCGCAGGAAGACCACGCCGGAACGGCGGCACACCGTCTTCCGTGAGTCGCCATGAGCGCCGCTTGAGGCGAGGGCGATGCGGGTTAGGGGAGGCAACGGGAAGATCCGCGTCACAGCGTCACTACACGGAGGCCAGGCCAGGATGGCGGCGTGGAGGATTCCACGACTCGTCGCGAGTGCAGATGGAGACGACGGAGACGCGTACGGGTGGACGGCGGGAGGGGGACGACGCAACGGGTAGGGGAGGCGATAGATCAGATCACGAAACATAAATTTTCTTCTTCTTTCTCTTCCCTTTCCTTGCTCTGTCGCAATCCAGCAATTTCTTCCTTTTCTTCTCTTTCTCCTCTTTCTCTGGCCGAAGGAAAGCAGTCTGCACCCTGCATGCAGGGCAGCGCAGGACAGCAGCTTTGGCGCAGAATGCAGGAGGGAAAACAGCAGAGTTAGCAATTAGGTAGCAGAGCTAGCTAGCGCACGCATGTAGGAAAAAGGAAGCACGCATGGAACAAGCATGCGGCATTTTTTTTTTTTTGCCAAAATAGCGTTGTTGGTGTGGCCAATAGCATAGTCCTCTACGCGCCTCCAGAGGATCGGATTTGTCGAGGACGCGACACATCATGAATTCAGCTTCAGGGATGTGGAAATGCCTGGTTCAGCCTCAGGGATGCGGAAATACCACGTCCAGCCTCCAGGGCGTGGAAATACCATGGCTCGGTCTCAGCGGAGTGGATTCTCTCTTACAGAAAAGTATTATTTGTAAGAATTTTTAAATATAGCAAATGAGTTCAAACAATTATGAAATTGTTTGTGGAGGCTCCTGACACAGTGTAATTTCTTGTGTAAGTTTTTCAGAATTTTAGATGCTCTTCATTTTTTCCAAAATTCTTTTGAGGCTAATGATGGTAGGACTTTCTAAATATAGCAAATGAGCTCCAAACAATATGATTTTTTTTTGTGAAGTCTATTGATACAGTGTACTTGCTTGTGTTTTTCTATAATTTTATATGTTTTTTTTTATATTTTTCTCTAAAATTCCTTTAAGGTTACTGTTTGTATGCAAATAAAATAATCGATTTGCGGAAAATTTCAAAAACATGCTCAAAATACTTTGCACATTTATTATCAGTATAATTATCCCAAGTTTACATTTTTTTTTTGAAAATTTTTAACCCACTATGGGCCGGATTTGCCTTGTCCTAACCCTGGAGCCCCGAGGGGTGCAATAGCCCCCCTCTTTATTTTTTTTAAACTAAAATCTTGCTTTCGCGTCCTCAAATTCTCGTTAAAATCTGAAAAAATATTGTTTTGGAGGAGAAAACATATATATGAAACAACCGGAAGGTTTTGGAGAAAAAGAAAAAAAAAGGTTTGCAAGTTGAATAGACCAATTTATTGTCTTAAACAAGCTTTACATCAATGGTATATTCTTTTGATAATGCTATCACGTCATATGATTTTTTAGTGACGGAAGGTGATCATTGCATATATACAAAAGTTATAGGTAATTGTTTTGTCTTACTGTTTTTATATGTTAATGATATTCTCGTTGTTTCTAATGATGAAATTACATTGATGGAACTGAAAGTTTGATTGTCTTCTAAATTTGATATGAAAGTCATGGGAGAAACTTCCTATGTTTAGGAGATGAAATACATATAGAGATAGGAATAAAAGGATTCTTAGGTTGTCCCAAAAGATATACCTTCGAAGCGTGTTTTAAAATGATTTTCTATGGAAAACAACAAATCTGTTAATGTACCTATTGTGAAGGGAACTAAACTCAGTGAGAAATTATGTCCAAAAACTCCTGAGGAAAAAGCTAGAATGAATGATATTCATTCTTCTTCAGCTTTAGGATGTCTTATATATGCTATGTTATTTACACGACCTGACATCAGTCATATCATTAGAATTTTTAGTAGATATCAAAAGAATCTTAGGGAAGAGCACTAGAAACAAATCAAATATATATTGCGTTATGTCAAAGGAACTATAGATTATTTATTATATTTTAATGATCATAATTTTCAGTTGCAGGGTTATACTGATACTGATTGGCAAGGAGATCTGGATGACCGAAAATCAATTCAATCCGCAGACCACCACAATCCTGTTGTCTGAAAGTAATTGAAGGTATGTGCCAGTTTTTTTGGATTGATTAATCTCATTTTCTTGATTGCTACTCTAGACTCGCCTTTTTGTAGCTGATAAACAACAATGAATAAATATTAACTTCTCGAGCGGAATATTTTTTAACTTTGTAGAATATTATGATATATTGGGTGTAAGAATAAAATATCGTAAATCGTTACAATACTGTCACATTCTAAGAAAACCTAACGATGTTCAAGTCATTTTTCATCCATGCCATCTAGGGAAGGAGGCAACAACACAAGAGGACGGTACGTACAGGCTAGCTTATCAAAGTCATCATCGATATTGTTACAAGTATCCAACCATATTCCACTACAAAGCAGGCAAGGATTAGTTACTTGTCTTAAGTTTATTGATATCTGTCAATTACTTTTGGAGACATAAATTTTTTCCTTTCATTTTGTTTTCCATAATCATATATTATTATATTAGATCCTTCGACGTTTTAGTATTGATCTTTTGATATTATTTATGGGCCTCACGCGATAGTATATCCTTACGAGTTTCTTATCAGTTAAAAATTCTAGAAACAGCATGCACCCATTTTGCCTTTGCAACATGGTTTGCCAGTGGCGGCGTGAGGATTTTGACAAGTGGTGCGAACTTAAGTGACACATCCATTCTAACATAAAAGTTCAATTGACATAGTACGGAAGTTTAAATGAAACAAATTATATGCTTGCACTACAATCGACATCATAAAATATTTTTAAAAATTACAACCTAATATGATGTTCCTTTATGATTTGAAAGCGCTTGATTACAACATCGTTATTAACTTACAGAAAAAAACTCAGCTCAATGAATGTAACTAAGCGATGGAGTTGGGTGTGAGACGTCGGATGGCTAGGGCAAACATACGATGTGATGGGGATTGGATTTGCGGATCGATCCTGAGCTAGGCTGCCAGGGAGGTGTTGACCTTGTGGCTTGGTGGGCTTTGGGCAGCTGGGCCATTACACTTGTTGGCTTTGGGGCTGTTGGGTTCGTGGGCTGTAAGCTGCCAACACAAATTGAGGAAGGAGTATATTAGTTGGTGTATATGTTGTGTATTAGATGTGTATATACTAGGTACTTTGGCAAAAATTTGGGGGTACAGCTGTACCCCATGCACCTTCATTAGCTCTGCCACTGTGGTTTGTAAGGCACTACTACAAAACAAGCTATAGTAGACGCCTTATCACAGACGGTTAAAATAGAACCGTCTATGTTGGATCTGTCGGGCCTATCACAGACGGTTTGTAATACAAACCGTCTGTGATACTCAGTATCATAGACGGTTCTATTAAAGAACCGTCTCTGATAGTATCATAGACGGTTCTATTAACAAACCGTCTATGATAATCTCCAGTATCATAGACGGTTCTATTAAAGAACCGTCTGTGATAGTATCACAAACGGTTCTATTCAAAAACCGCTTATGATAATCTCCAAGATCATAGACGGTTTTTAATAAAACCGTTTATGATAGATCACAGACGGTTCAGATCACGAACCGCTCGTGATAAGTACCTCATCACGATTTGTGGTGATACGAACCGCCCGTGATATGTAATTCACAAGGCGGAGTTCGAAAATTTTGAACGCGCGCGCGGGAGTAGCAGAGTCCTTATATATAGCCGGTCCTCCAACCTCCCGCAGTCCTCCTCCTCCTCCTCTAGTCCTCCTCCTCCTCGTGTCGGCGCCCTCCTCTCGCAGACTGGCCTCCTCCCCATGTCGGTCCTCCCAGCGCATTGCCGCTTCGGCCCCAACAAGCTTGAAGAAAAGAAGGTTAGTAGTGAGTTTTGACTAATTAGATTAGCCAGCAGCTTTTCTTTTGCGTAATGTTGTAACAATGGTGGCATGGTGCTTGCGTGTGCACAGAGAGCGAGATCCTCAAGTTCTTGAGGTAATGGAGGTGGCAGCAGCCATGGCCATCGTGATGGCTAACGACTTACCACCGCCCGCTGGATCGGCAAGACTCGTCGGCATCATCGTGCTCCTCCTCATCAACTCCACAATCTCCTATATTGAGGAGTGCAACACCGGGAGCTCGGCCAAGGCAGTGGAGGTAGCGAAGAGACGGACGGCCAAGGGGAAGGCCGCTGTGGCCACTTACAAGCTATACATTTAGTTTTTTTTTTTGCACTGAAAACTATCACAAACGGTTCTTAACAAGAACCGTCTGTGATAATTACTATCACAAACGGTTCTTGTTAAGAACCGTCAGTGAAAATATACTATCGCTGCACGGTTCGAAAGTAGAACCGCTCGTGATAGAGTTATCACGCACGGTTCTACTTCCAACCGTCTGCGATATTCGTATCACGGACGGTTTGCAGACCGTCTGTGATAACCACCTGTTATCAGAGACCAACTTTTCGAGACGGTTCGAAAACCGTCTGTGATGACGGTTCCGAACCGTCTGTGATGGCTGTTTCTGTAGTAGTGAGGTCATTGGTACAAATTTGTCAGTATCAAATAATGCAACTTATTAGTTGTTTTAGAACATCTTTCATATAATGTTTTGCGTACTATAGCTCTTTTAAGATGAACATTTAAAATAACGATAAAATTTTAAATAAAGAACATATCTTGAGGAAACGTAATTGAATGATAATATTTTATTTAAAAAAGATCAATTTGAGCCTAATACGTGGTATGGGCCTTAGAAATGTAATATTCAATCATGACTTCATGGAAAAAATAGCTCGACTCGCACACACTGCAGTCACGCTAGGTATTCCTACTCCATAGTAGTCTCTATAAGCGTGTAGATCTTTTTGTTTTTATTTCGATTAACATGGTAATTTCTAGGCATCAAAAACAAACGTTGTGGCTTCTTGCAAATGTTGTACTTGCAAAAAAACTAGAACAATACTCATTTCTATTTGAGCTGGTTATAGTATATGAAGATGGATTTTGCAATTTTCGAAAAGTCGTACTAATAATAACTTATTGTATCCAACAGTTAGTGGCATAGGGAATCTATTATGCGATGAAGAGTTTGGTGAAACTATTTTATGAGTGGAAAATCCAGCTGCTTGTGGTCCACAACTTTGTACTTCAAATGTTCCTCTTTTTTACTGGCAGACTTCGGCGGAACAACACCAACATATTTCTTAGGATCTTCGTTTGGACAGCTTATTCTGGAGCAGACTTGGTAGCAGTTTATGCTATTAGTTACCTCTCACGATATGAGGATGTCGCCATTGTAAGACACATATTAAGGAGAGCCCAACCACTAGCTTTCTTTTGGGCATCTTTTCTCCTCATCCATCTTGGTGGGCAGGACACCATCACTGCTTTCGTCATAGAGGACAATAATTTGTGGTCGAGGCATTTCTTGAATTTGGTCGTGCAAGTAGTCCTAGCCATGTATGTTTTCTGGAAGTCAATTGGAAGGCATGGCATATAACTTCTAGTTTTGGGTGTCTTTGTGTTTGTTGCTGGAATTATCAAGTATGGTGAAAGGACATGGTCTCTCAAGTGTGGGAGCTTTAAAAATCTCGAGAGCTCGACTAGATATCGGTACAAACCATGGTTGCTGGAAGTGGGCTATGTGGATGACTATTATTTTAACATTTTGGGATGGTCTGTGTTCAATGCCAAATGTGCTCAATATCTTTGCAAGGCGCGGCATGTTTTCTAATAGCCCGTCGATTCCACAAGACAACAAAAGAATGCTCAAGGTGGTGGAGCTTCAGCTTGGCATGATGTACGATGATCTCTACAGTAAGGCTCTTGTGCTCAGGATAGGGAGTGGTATCACACTCCGATGCATCTCTCAGATATCTGCGGTGGTTGCTTTTGCGTTCTTCCTGGCAAGTGACAAACGGAGTTACAGTAGAGCTGACATTGCAATCACATATTCATTGTTTATCGGAGCCCTTTTCCTTGATCTTTGTGCAATGTTTATTTTCATAATGTCACCATGGACTTGGGCGTGGTTAAAGGCTCGAAAGTATTAGAGGCTGACCCGCCTCTCCTGGTATCTTTTTTCCAGTGACATTGGATGGCCGGAGAAAAAGGCATGGTGGTCAAATTCGATGGGCAGTACAACTTGGTGAGCTGGTATACTGGCAGCGACCAGCCAGCAAGGACTTTGTCACGGACCGGCCTGGCACAGGGTTGGCTTTGGTCATGGGCCGTGGGCCCAGGAGGCAAGAGAGAGGGGGACTGAGTAGGGTATACAAGATGACAGCAGCAGCAATGAAAAGGCAACGAAGAACATACGGCTTAGCTTGGCTATCTTCTTCCTCCTCCCGACTGCTCTATTTCCAATCCCCACTGCTGCTCCTCCCCAATCCCTTTCTCTAAATTCCCAACCCCCAAATTGCTTCTCCCAGTCTAGTTCTTATTATCCCCAATTTGTATCTCCAAATACTTTGAAGCTGGTGTTTGATTTGGTGCTGAAGCTTTTGGTTTGTGTTCGTTTGCGTTCCTCCGATTGGGATCGTGACAATTGGTATCAGAGCCACCGATCATGGTGGTTCCGTGCTCCGAGGTGGCCATGACTGACGCTGAGAAGGAGAGCGAAGCGCGGTGCAAGGCGATGTTGAACAAGTTAATCGCTGAAGTGAAGAAGCAGACAAAGGAGATGGAAGACATGGCTGTATGCATGAACGAGCTCGCTGTCGGCTTGAAGGCTGTCGTCCAGCCGCGAGGAGTACCCGAGCACACTTTGCTGCCGTCCGTAACCGCGACGGTATCAGATGCTGCCCTCGCGCCCGAGTCGCCCACCAGGTGCACGACGTTGGGCCCCGACTCCAACGCCGGCTGCGCCAAGGTCACAGTTGTGTCCCTGCTCTCCAGGGGTGTGACCAACGCCATCCGAACACAGGCGGAGCCTGCGTACGTCGCCTCGTCGAAATCCTTCGCCATCGGCGAGCTGGACCACCTGATGCTCGCCAGGTGTTCGATGATGTGTTCCGGCGACGACACCGCCTCACAAAAGTCCACCCTCATGCCGAACGTGGCCCTGGGTTCTCCCCCAACCGTCGCCTTGCTCGCCGTCGCCATCACCGATCCCGCTCTATCCCTCGGCGCACCTTGTGTGTGTGCCGACACCTACATCATCGCCGTGCACCAACTGTTCGGCAAAATGCCACCGCGCACTGATGACGACCACGCTGTAGCGGAAGTCACTCCATGCACAGACTACGCCCTCGTCAACAACCATCCATCTCGTAGTCCACCTTCCGTTGAAGCCGCAGAAGGAAGCTCGTGGAATCCATGGCCACCACCCCGAGGAAATGTGGTGGTGCTACCGGTGTTCACCAAGTTGGCAGGTCGCCGAGCAGAGCTAAAATCGGTATGTGATTTGGGATCATTTTACATTGTCTTGGCTTTTCCTCCATCCGTGCTCTTTGATGGATGATGTTGCCAACGATGCAACCTGTGGCGACATGCTTTGGCAGTGGCACAACCACAAGATGAAATGTGGTGATACATATGCAAAAGCAGGGATGATGACCAAACCTCTGGAGACACCGGGTCGAAAGAAGGTTCCTAAGTTTCAGAAAGGAAATTCATTTAGTCGAAAGAATGCACAATTTCGCAGATTGTCGCTTGATTAATTCGGCACACCAACATTAGGATGGTCAGCCCATGCTTCTCTCGATCCTGTGCTCCCAAATGTTTCAGTTCTGATCTCTGAGCCTCCCATTAAAGATCCAGAGTTTAGGCGGAATTGGCCAGAAGCATTAAGGTTCTCTGAGGAAGGGATTCATGTTTTACGTGAGGTGATTGGAACTTCAATAAGGTTGCCTCCAACCCAACGCCTAGTTGAGGTAAAAACAATTGCTGAGCAATTTCACTTTAAGATATCAACATGGCTGCTCCATGATGGGAAAGTTGTAGAAGCAGTTACATGGTTCCGTAAGCATATTAGAAGCTACGAGTGTGTTGTTGGATCACTAGAAGTTATTTTTCTACATTGGGAATGGTACTCACAGAAAGGTATTGAGCTGATCCTGAGCACTGAAATCATCGAAGCTGATTTTGTCTCCAAGACTCTAAATAGTGGAGCCGGAGCCACCTTTACATATGAGATCTTGCTTATTGCCACTAGCTCCTCTGTCTACAATGCCATGATTGATGCTGCTAAAGGGGGTCAGCGGTCCACTGCAAGTGTAGAACAAAATTTTGTCCAGGATGGGATGCCAAGTCATGAATACTGGGAGTTCAAATCTCTGTTGGATGATGAAGCTGTGACTGTTGGAGGCATCTGCCCCAGCCCTACCCCGAAGGACTCGACTGATTCCATTGCAGCTGGGAATTACCCAGAATGGCAACTTTACATTCATACCATTGATCCTGATCACGGGGATAGATTTGTCCTTGACTCACTTGGTGTCGCCAAGACCTGGACAGTGGATATCATCCCACTGCAGCCAGTTGGGTGGTTGGTACTGAACAAGAATATTGATAATTGCTTCGTAGGAGATGAACAATTTGCCTCCACAATGGGTCTTCTTCTTACATATACTCTTAATATCACCAATTTGCTCACAGCTGTACTTCGTCTAGCTAGTCTTGCTGAAAATAGTTTAAATGCTGTTGAGTGTGTGGGAACATACATTGAGCTACCTTCCAGGCTCCTCCTGTCATTGAGGATAACAGCCACCTCCGGTTGGCATTATCCGAGTCATCAAGTTTGAAGATGTTGTGCTTGCATGCACCACTGTAACTTCCTCCTGCTCTTCATGCCATATCTTTTCTTATTAATGAAAGTGAGAAGGTAGGAATAGTTAGCAGAACAGGGGCTGGTAAATCTAGCATGCTCAATGCTTTGTTCCGTATTGTGGAACTGGAACGAGGGAGAATGTTGATTGATGATTGTGACACTTCTAAGTTTGGAATTTGGGATATGCGGAAAGTTTTGGGAATAATACCACAAGCACCAGTCCTATTTTCAGGTTCTGTTCAATTTAATCTGGATCCTTTTAATGAGCACAACGATGCGGATCTCTGGGAAGCTCTGGAAAGGGCTCATCTAAAATATGTCATAAGGAGGAATGCTCTAGGGCTAGATGCTAATGTTTCTGAGGCTGGTGAAAATTTTAGTGTTGGACAGCGGCAGCTGCTGAGTTTAGCTCGTGCATTGCTACAAAGGGCGAAGATACTTGTTCTTGATGAGGCAACAACAGCCGTTGATGTTCGAACTGATGCTCTTATACAGAAGACAATCAGAGAAGAATTCAAGAGTTGTAAGATGCTAATTCTCGCTCACCGTTTGAACACCGTCATTGACTGCGACAGGTTGCTTATTCTAAGTGCTGGGCTGGTTTTGGAATTTGACACTCCACTGATGGTCTCAGCATGGGCTGGACATCCCGATTGCTTGCTGGAGCTGATTAAATTTGCAGCAGATCCTTCACCTTTCCATATCAGAGCAGCAGAAGCGTGGCAATGGCTCATGACTGGAATTGGCTACATTCAAGTCGTGTTGGGCATGGCGGTTCTACAGGTACCATGGGATCCCGGTGGTGTTGAGTTCTTTCGCAGGGCATTCATTACAGCGGCTTGGGGTCAAGCCGCATTTCAAGGAGGGAGGAATGTCACGGACCAGCCTGGCACAGGGTTGGCTTTGGTCATGGACCGTGGACCCAGGAGGCAAGAGAGAGGGGGACTGAGTAGGGTATACAAGATGACAGCAGCAGCAATGAAAAAGCAACGAAGAACATACGGCTTAGCTTGGCTATCTTCTTCCTCCTCCCGACTGCTCTATTTCCAATCCCCACTGCTGCTCCTCCCCAATCCCTTTCTCTAAATTCCCAACCCCCAAATTGCTTCTCCCAGTCTAGTCCTTATTATCCCCAATTTGTATCTCCAAATACTTTGAAGCTGGTGTTTGATTTGGGTGCTGAAGCTTTTGGTTTGTGTTCGTTTGCGTTCCTCCGATTGGGATCGTGACAGACTTGCAATCAACAAGTGATAACCTTGGCCAAAAGGTTGGTGAATTTACTCGGTGTTAAAAAGGAAAAACATATTTTGGATGAGCAAGCTGTTAGACAACGAGTATGTGGAGGTGGATGAGAAGACGATGGAGTGTGTCTTGAAGGTGATTAGTGGCATGCAGGATGAATTCGACCAGGGACCCCGACAATGGCCAAAGCTTCGCCGATTGCTCAAACAAACACAAGATCTTTTTATCGGGGATTTATTGTCATGCTGATGCTATGGTGAAGGTATGCCGGAAACTGTCCAACTACATGATGTACCTTTTTGTTACCCATCCTGAGATGTTGCCGCTCAATGCTACGCTGGTGGAAACAATACTATAAATATTGCGCTCAATGCTACGCTGCATGTTTCCATAGTACAGAAAGCAAACGAGACATTAAATAGTACTTTTAATAAGTACGGTATCGAGCCAGGCAAGGAAACACTGGAGGAGATGGTAGACCTGTGGACGAGGCTCCTCATCTACGCCGCCGGCAAGTCCAGCTGGCCAGACGAGGGGAGCTCATCACCTCCGTCTGGCTGCTCATGGCCCGACAATGAAAACGGATGCGAATCACCAATGCTTTTTCTGTTGAAAAGCATTTTAAGGAGGTCTACGTCTTCTGGGTCCCTCCTCAAGGAAGATCATCGCCGGAAAGTTAACGTCTGTGCAGCAGCAGCAGCAGGTAACCTGAGATCAATCAGTTAATTTAGCACGCTAGCAAGTTAGCTTATTTATTTCCTCATCTTATTCGGTATTTACTTTTGAAAAGCAGGGTGCATGCATGCTCGACGGATCTGCAAATGAATAAACTGCGCGCAGGTGCAGATATGTACTACATCCTAGTGTTTATGTATGTATGTCCAGTCCTGTCACCGAAAGCATTTGTTTTGCGTCTGGGTGTGCTTTATGTATGTATGTGTGTATGATCAAACAAGGTTTTTTTTTTTTTTTTTTTTTTTTTTTTTTTTTGCGAGGGGATCAAACAAGCTGTTATGTATGTTGTGCTGTACGACTGCTGTGTTAGTTCTTAGTCCAATTATATTTCCTGCCTGCCGAGTATGTATGTACGTGTGTATGTTTTATTAGAGTAACAGGGGAATAAGTCCCACACGATTTCTATTATTAATTAGAAACCACTAAGCAGCATTAGGGAAGTCCTCCACCCAGACAAATTTACACGCACCTCTGGCCACCACCACCTTTGGACCAGCACCTAAGAACTCGATCTGTGGGCCTATTTGGAACGGGTTCGGCTTTGACTTTTCGTTCGGAAAAACCGGAAGCCGTTTCAAATGGAAGGCTTTTCGCACCAGCTTTTTCCGAAGCCGAAAGTCGCCTATGACACAAGGAAGCCGAAAGCCGCTCCCACACACCCTTTCTGACTTTAACCCTCTACTTGCGGGTTATTTACCCGCTTTATGCCACTGAACAACCCCCCTAGCCAGAACCCTAACCCTACCTGTCGTTTGCCCGCCCCTGTCCTCCTCCCGCACGCCGCCCTCCCTCCTCCTTCTCCTCCCCCGGCGTCGGCGCCCCACCCCCGTCCTCCTCTCCTCTTCCTGCGCCGCCGAGTCCTCCTCCTCCTGGGCCGCTGCCCTACCGCATCCTCCTCCTCCTCCCTCGGCTCCTCCTCCCGTGCCGCCGCCCGTCCCGTCCTCCTCCCCCAACACCGGCGCTGCTCTCCTCCTCCTCCACCGACGTCGGCGCCTCCTCCCTCCTCCTACTGCCCCGACACCGACGCCTCTGCCCTCCTCCCTCCTCTCCCCACCGCCGCCGCTATCCTCTCGTGATGCTACCGCCGCCGGCCCCAAATCGAGCGCCACCCTCCTCCCCACCTGGCACTGCTCTCCTCCTCCTCGTCCCCACCTGGCACCACCCTCCTCCCGGCGGCGGCGGCCCAAATCCTAGCCGCCGCCTATATTTTTCCCATTTTTTCTTTTGTTTTCTATTGTAAATTAATTATTTATTGTAATAATTATTCATTGTAATAATTGTTTTAATAATTATTTATTGTATTTATTTATGTAATGTTGGTTTATTGTAATAATTGTCGTTAATTATATTAATTACGGTTTATTGCGTTGATTGTCGTTAATTCCTTCGTTAAATGCGATCAATTGCGTTAATTGCGGTAGTCATCGTTAACTATAGTCAATTGCGTTAATTGTCGCACTGCGTAGTTGTCACACTGCGCTAATTATCACACCGCGTAGTTGTCGCACTGCGTAGTCATCGTTAATCGTAATCAACGTATTAATCGCCATTAATTGTGGTAGTTGTCGCAATCGTAGTTAATTATCGCAATTGTGGTAGTTGTCACACCGCGTAGCCATCGCACTGTAGTCACCGCATTAATCATCGCACTGTGGTAGTTGCCGCACTGCGCTAATTATCGCACTGCGTAGTTGTCGCATCACGAGTTGTCGTCAATTGTGTTAGTTATCGTTAATTTCCATCAAGTGTCGTTAGTTGTCGTTAATTGCCATTAAACGACATGAAACAAGTCATTACTGTCCTTAGGGGCATTTCAAACATTTCCCACCTCAGAAGCTGCAGCCAGCTTACCTAAGAGCCAGACAGTCAAACACCAAACCTATTTAGCTCAGCCGTTTAGCCCTACAGCTCAGCCGAAAGCCACTTTTCAGGCAAGCTACAGCCGTGTGAAACATGCCCCTATAGCTAGAGCTAGTTTTGCAGACCAAACACATCGATCATTATTCATAGTAGAAAACAACATTCCCAAAGAAGCCAAGCACCCTAAAAGTGACGACCATAGGGTCTATTTGGCATGGTCAGCGATTTCAAAAAGTAGCTCCGATCAATGACGGGCCATGTATCGAACGGTGAGTCAAGACGTTTGGTGTTTGACAGTTTGGCTTTTAGGTAGGTTGACTGGAGCTACTGAGTTGGGAAATATCTGAAATACCCCTGAGGCAAATGATGGCTTGTTTGATGCCGTTCAACAAACATTACGAGTGGATTTTTTTTCCACTTTCCCATAGAAATATAAATTTAAGAATGAAATTAAAATAACTTTCCGTACTAAAGTCTCAATTGCCAAGCATTAAATACAAAACGTTAGATGTATGGGATCTTACATGTGAACACGGCCGCATGTTTGAATTTTTTGCCGTATTAGCACGTTTCGGCTATGTATTTACATAAATGGACGTCTAAATTTTTTTTTGCAAATTTGGCCCCTGTCCACACGGCCGCCATGCGACGACGCTTCTCTGGCCACCACGTTCCACTGTCCGCACGGCCGCCGTGCGGTAGCTCCCCAGGGCCACCGTGTGTTCATTGGGGTTGTTAAATTAGGGTTAGGGTTAGATTTTAGGTTTTGGCTGTTCGTAGGAATTTTAAAAATATAGCAAACGACTTCAAAAAATTAGGAAATTTTACTAGGAGCCTCCCAACATAGTGTACTTGCTTGTGTAAATTTGCCATAATTTTATTCATTCAGGATTTTTCTCGCAATTTCATAAACATGTACTGTTTGTTCGAATTTGTAAATGTAGAAAAGAAGCTCCAAAAATTATGAATTTTTTTAAGGCTCCTCAAGTAGTGGAATTGATTGTGTAATGTTTCGACAATTTTATATGTGTTCTGAAATTGTCTCAGAAATTTAGGATTTAGGTAGCGAAAATTTGGATTTTAGGTTTCAAAATTAGGGTTTCATGATTTCATATGGCTTTGAATGTAAGGAAAATATGTATTGCAACTCCATTAGGGATGTCGATATACAATATGGTGCAGGAGTACACACATAACAACCAAGATACGCTGCATAAATATAGCAAAACAAATAATGAATACTAATATCCCAAAACATAATCGCTTAACACGGCACGCAATATGGCTCACTCATCTGAGCCGCCTCTCTGCCTGCTGCGGCTGTGTTCACGTGCGCGGCCTTGTCTTGCGCCGAGCATGTCTCGTGGGATATGTAAGTCGGTCCGGAGGCTGCTTGTCGGTTCGGAGGGGGTACAGAGACAGTTGAGTGGGCAGAGGTGGACCAGTCGACTAAGTCTGGCCTAATAGAGTCTAATAATCGTACATGCCCTGATGAGGCATGTTGACCTAGGGGACACCTCCGAAGAAGTCATGAGTGACGGACTCAAAAATTCACTCTTGGGGTACAGTGCCTGCAATTCCAGTTACGCGGATGAGCTCTGGCCTTAGAGGTATGAGGTGCCAGCCAACTTGGAGGAGCACTGCCCTTGAACGTAAGGTGGGATAGCGAACCCGGAGGAGCTCTGCCTTGTGTACGCTCCAAACCATGGCTGCCATGGTCCATACCCTGACGACATGTACTGCTCCCTGCTAAGAGCTGGGAGGCCCGTATCGTCACCATCAATCGATGTGAACTGGCCTTCACCCCCACGGTCAGCTAAAGGCTGCAAGGCGGAATGATGTTAGTACAAATTAATAAACACTGTGGACGTAAACTGATAATCTCGTACCTCCCGGATGTGTAGTGCAGATGGCCGACGGGGAGCGCTAGTCTGTGTACCAAATGCGGATGGTAAAAGTGATTCATCCCGACAGACTTGCGGTGGGAGAAGGACATGATGTTAGCGCAACATAAGGCATAACTGAAAAATATAATGTAGATTCATACATAGCTTACCTCCCTACCGATCTGGCCCACGGATGACTGACGGGGAACGCTACGATGCCGGCCGGACTCGCTAGGTCATGGTAACCTAGTGGGTGAGCATGCCCCCCCATTTGGTGCCCGATGCACTGGACATCGTCGGTCGAACGACCGTAGCTCAAGTTCTTTACTATGTTCTTCATCTCCGCCGAGATGTGCTTCAAAACTTTTTTTATATCCCACCGGTGTTGTGTCTGGACACTCTAGGGCGGCCTCTGATGCGCTTTGGATGCATTGTGTGTAACATCCCAAAGTGCTGTTACCAAAATAAAATAAAATAAAGTTATTGTTTTATTGGATTTTCTGAAATTTGATAGAGTTTTATTGCTTTATTTGAATTTTTGAAATTTTAAAAGTCAAAAGTAAAAGTTATTTGAAGTTCTTGAAGTTTTATTTGATTTAACCTGAAAAATAAAAACTTAGTTAATTTCTAGAAATTTCTGGAATTTTAAAAGCTTTTTCCTAAATATTTTAAAGCCAATATAATTTAATTTGCGAAATTAATAGCCAATAATAAGTTGGAACTATTTTTATTAAGTCCAAAACAAATAAGAGAATTTCTGTGAATTTTCTCATAATTTATGGATTTAATTTGCTATATTCTAAAGCCCTTTCTAATTATCTGGAATTAAATTAATTAAGAAAATCAATTGAAATCCTAACAACCCTATTGGGCCGAAACCTACTTGGCCCATTTCCTCCTCCCGCACCTGGCCCACTAAGTCCGCCCCGCACCGGCCGCCATTTCTTTTCCCGCACGCGCGATCGCCATCGCTTCGATGAAAATCCAATGGCCAAGACGCCTCACGCCATCCTCGCTTTCGCACCGCCGGATGAAAACTGACGCTCGCCGCCGTGTGTTTATAAACGCTAAACCTATCAACCGTTAAGATCAAAATCTAACTACGTAAGACCTCCCAATTCTTTCCTATTTCCTTTCTCTCTAACGGGTGGGGCCAAAGATGAACAAAGGCTTCGCCTCCTTCCTTTCTTCTTCCTCGCGGAGACCCAGCTGCCGCCATTGCCGTGATTTGGGAACCTTCCAAACTCGTCCAAATTCGCTCGGATCTTTCCTGATTTTGTGCGCATTAAAATCCCGTGTCATTTCCGCGCCCGTTCGCCCCCGTTCCCTTCCTTTTTCTCTCCCAATCTCCCCAATCGCCGCCGGCAAGCCCGCTCGGTCTTCTTGCGTGCCACAACAAACCCTCGCCGCCCTCGCCCTATAAAGGAGCGCCCCAGCACCGCCTCTTTGCCCTAAACCCAGCGCCACCACTCACTCCTCCCTTCCCCTCTTCTTTTGGCCGAGTTTCAAGTTTCGCCGCCGGCTACCGCATCGAGGTCTTTTCTTCGATTCCGGCGAGGTCAAGAATTCCCTAGCCTCCCCGACAACACAAACGACATTGCCTCCACGTCGCGAACCCAGTGTGCTCGTCGCCTTCGCCGGAGACCCGCCGCATCGCCACGACCGCCGTGACCCGATCCTCACCGCCACTTTTCATCTCACCGTCGGCTATCGCCGCCGCCTCAGGTGACCCAACCGTGCGCCCCAAAACCCCCGCATCTCCCTCTTTCTCTTACCACCCTCACCGGAGGCCAGCTCGTCGTCGTTTGCTGGCGAGCCTTGGGCCCCGAGCACCGCCCCGTCCGGCGTCGACGTAGCACGGCACCGCGATGCCACCTCAGCGCCACGTTGGCCCCAGTGCTTGTGTGTCCGCCTACCATAGCCGTGACGGGCACACGTGGCGCCCAACACATTCCTGCATCCGATCCGCATAAACCCAGTCCACCATACACCAAATCACTGACATGTGGGTCCCACATGTCAGGGAATTAATTTAATTCCTTAAAATCCCGAAAATCTCAGGGCTGACGTCATCATTGCGCAATAAAGCCTTTTCCTTTACAAAAATAATTCATGAAATTCAGAAAAACCCTAAATCCTATCATTTCATGTATTTCCAATCTTCTAGAGCTCATATCTTTTGCATCCGAACTCCGATTTGGGTTATTCAAATTTCTAAATTTGTCTAAATTCAATATCTAGCTAACTAAACCAAAATTATTTAAATTGGAGTTCATTTGAATTGTTATTTGAATTTTATTTAAATTTGGTTTATTTCGCGATTAGATTTCGACGACTTCGGAGAGTCAGATTTCGACGCCGTTTGAAGAGCTCATAGGAGGATTGATTTTGACGGTATGATCATCGTGATTGCACACTTGGACTACTTGAAGAAAGTACTTGTGAGTACTAGGTGACCTGTTAAGGAAAACAACATCACTCCAGTACTGGATGATGTGTTAAGAAAAACAACATCACCTCAAGCAAGGTAAGTTATACCCTTGATCATATTGATCCCATTATTTCAAATTATTTATATTAAGTTTTAAATTATTACTACATGCATATGTTTATACAAATTATTTTAATTCCTTATTTTAAATTGCCTAGTTATTCCAATTTCCTTTGTATGGCCAATTTGAATGTTGAACATGAATACTTTGTCACCACTAGATGAAATGGTACTAAAATTAATCATATGCTTAGCCAATGCCTAAATCAAATCTTGTATTTGGGAAATTTTAGCCAAATCTTCCAAATTTGATTTAAATTGGCTCTATGGTATGGTTTTACCATAGAGGATTTATAAAATGCTTTTACTTGGAAAATAAAATAAAAATGGGTTTGGACTTGGGCGAAATGGATGATTGGTGGATGCGAGTTTATGCACGGCTTAATCTGTTAGGTTAAGGCCTGTGGATTTATTTGGAAGACGCCCAAGTCGCTTAAGGACCGGTCTTCGAGCGCATGATGCTACGCCTTACCGTACTACCACAAGTCTGGTGTGGGACAGATTTGGCTAAATAATTTATGACGTCTTAGTGTCATTTGTGCTATATTGTTGGTGTGGATATTGGTCAGACAGTAGTCCCACCTAGCGCAAGAGGGGGCTCCCGGAGGATGGTTAGTCGAATAGCAGCGAAACCTTAGTGGGCATAAATACATTAAGATAGGACATTGTACAAGCCTCATGATAATCACTTAGTCGTACACCTACGGAAGTGTGTGATGCGGACAATACAAGTTGATTATCTTTTGTGGGTAAAGTTGTACAACCTCTGCAGAGTGTAAAACTATTTGAATAGCCGTGTCCACGGTTACGGACATGCTGTAGGGATACGAGTAGGCTACGCTAGCAACAATTCAAAAATTCTACCACGTAAACGAGGATGCCAAGCAAGATAGATGATCACAGATCATTACCACCAGACGCGCATGTTGGAGATATGCCCTAGAGGCAATCATTTTGATGATGATATTTCGTTGTATCCATGATTTAATAAATGTTCCTTGAATATTGCATTTGTGTTGATTAACAAGTATGTGACTTGTTTGTGAAACTCTTTACTTGTATGGTTATTCTAAAGTTGTCCCTAGTCGGAGTTCATGTGAGGACACACGTGAATGATGGATTAGCACATGTATCGTTGATGACCATGTTTCATGTGTCATAGACATGGAGATGTCAAACCAATAATGTGGACACATGTTTAGAACATGGGTTGGACCGACCCAACATGAGACATAGCTTTTATACTTATGGTTCTCTCTACACAATGTGTACGCCTTGTCCTTAGACTCGAGATTGTCGCATGTACTTGAGATGTGAATAGACCTACTTAGGGGCTATCAAACGCTACTCCAGAATCGGGTAGTTATAAAGGTAGCTGGTTTGTCATGAAGCATGCCGAGAGGCATGGTCACGAGATGGGATTTGCCCTCTCTACCCGAGAGATATCTCTGCCCTCGAGTGATCGGATCCGTAAATGCATGGCTATGCTACTTAAGGTTAAGAGTTAACCTAGTAAGGGATTCCGATCACGAGATCGAGAAAGAGTGGTCACTTGGAGCTCGACCAAATATCGTGAGGCAAAGGGATTGGCATGTACATAACGCTGTGATGGTTCGTCCGATATGATCTTTACGCATGCTTAGGAGTTGGCACGCCTTGCTAGAGGTCGCTACCAACTATTGACCAAGTATGTGTACTTGCGCCATGTCTAAACATACGGAACCTATAGGGTCACACACTTAAGGTTGAAGCCTAATTCGGATTGATTCAATTAGATCGGGCATTGAGTCCTAATGGGCCTCTATTCGTAGAAGCCCATTATAAGGACGCCTATAAAAGGAGGGCAGGGCGCACCGTTAATGGTTGAGTTTTTCGTGACATCCCCAAACCCCGCCGCCACCCCTCCCACGCCCTAGTCGCCGCGCGATCTAGTAGTCCGACGTGCGCCGCTCTCCCGCACGTGTGGATACCTTTGAAGGCGCCGCATCCGTGGCGCTGGGACGAACCGCAAGAAAGGAGTCAGACGTGGACGCCACGACGAGGACGAGGAAGTAGTACGACTACTCGCCTCGATGTATCGCATCAACTTGGTACAACTACACCGCCCGACGCTGCAGCATCAACTTCCGCACTGCGCCTAGTGGTAAGACCGCGATCTATAATCGCAGTGATCTTGGTTTACGGTAGAATTTTTAATTTGCGCTAGTGTAGCCTACCCATTTCCCTACAAAGGGTATCGAGCGGTTGCCGCCATGTTATAGGTACGTGATTTGCATATGGCGATATGTAATCGCATGATCGATGTGATCGATTGTATAGTTCGTAATGGATTGGTCCGCTTCGTGATCATGCCGCTAAGGTCGTGAAACAACATACCCCTACCGCCGGATTCGCCATCGGGGTAGACAAAGACACGTGAAACCGTTGCGGCATGCGAAGATCAATATGATTGATCGAATCGAACCTAGATTGATAATCGATGTACCGTGATCATGCCGCTAAGGTCGTGAAACAACATACCTCACCGGCCGGATTCGCCATCGGTAGACAATGACACGAAACCGGTTGCGCATGCGAAGATCAATATAATTGGTCGAATCGTAATGAGAGTCGATTTGTGGTAAATATGATTTGCCGATCAAAATCCTATGTAAAAATTGCATAGATTGATCTCTGTTTTTTACGAATGTTCGACGCCCGAGATACCGCGAGGGGCGCCACCTTCGAACCCTGATGGGGAAACCCCTCGACCCCTATCCGAGATTGCGATTCTATGCATAAACTTGTTTTTGCAGGATGTATGTGACCAAGATGGCCCAATGTGTATGTGATGCATGTTTGTAATATTTGCATGACTGCGTGTCGGGTACGCAACACGGCCGAGCCATTCTTGTCAAAGTATTGTATTAACGGCCCATGTGCCGACTTGTGATGATTCCTAGTATCCATGTATTTTATTACTAGTGTTATGAGTAATAGCTTATAGTAGTACTCTGAGGACACATCACTTGGAGGGATGGCACATATGAACCATGGAGATGGAGTTCATCATGGTGATGATTCTATAGCGATGGAGATCACCATGAGAAAATGGGCCATACCGAGTCACAACTGTGTGAATGCTATTCCTATTGTTTTACTCCTATGCATGTTTGAATGGTAGAAGTATAGCGATCCTCACAAAATGTTAAGTTAAACATATGCCCTCCCAATTAAACTTTGCACCATCCCATGTCTTGTAAATTGATGGTGGGTCTATAAAATTAGGCACCATCAACTTTCCTTGACTAGATGGGTTTTGTATCTGATACTTACATGCATAAGGATTGGTGAACTTAACAAGGTTATCATAAAGGTTATGGGCCTTGGGGCATAAAGGTTGGGCGCCGGGCATAGAGATGTCACCCAACAACAAGAGTCATATAGAGATATGATTAGTAAGGTGTTGCTTATCAATTACCTTGTCTCCTAGCGGTGATGCAAAAGCTCACTAGTAGACTCGCATCATGGATCTTGAATCGCTAAGAATCAATAGAGGGATGTTGATTTTAGTGGGAGTACATTCTATTAAATTTGTTTAATACGCTTTACTCTATCATGGTTTTATTTGTCTTAGTATTTTGCATTTCCTATTGTAGATCAATGGCATCTAGCAACCACGCACACCCTTTTGCTTTGCGATCGATTCTTGAGAAAGAGAAATTAAATGGAATAAACTATTCGGATCGGTCCAGAACTCCGAGAATTGTTCTCGTGGCGTATAAAAGGAAAACGTTCGAAACCCCAATCCCGTAAGAACATGCTAACAATGCGTCACGTTTAGAAAATGCCTACAAGAAAGCATGTGATGACTCTCTTGAGATTAGTCGCCTTATGCTTGCATGCATGGAACCCGACCTTCAAAAGCGCTTTGAGGATCGTGAAGCGTATGATATGATCATAGCGCTTAAGGACATGTTCCGCATACGTGCCAGACCGAACGGTTCAATGTCTCTAAGGCTTTTCTCGAATGCAAGCAATGTAAGGTGCACCCGTAGGCCCACATGTGATCAAAATGGTTGGTTACAATGACTTTGGATAAACTTGGTTTTCCAATTGGCCAAGAGTTGGCAATCGATTTCATTTTAGCGCCTCTTCCACCTAGCTATGGGCATTTATTTCGAACTACCATATGCATGGGGCGGATAAGGGCCTTAATGAGCTTTGTGGGATGCTCAAAACAGCAGAGAGTGACATTAAGAAGTGTGCGTGGCCTAGCCATGTGATGGTCGTGCAGAACAAGTCTAGCTTCAAGAAAAGGGTAAGAAGCCATGGCCAAAGAATAAGGGCAAGGTTAAAGATATGATCTCAAGCCAACGCCTAAGCCTAATGCCGACTCGAGCCGAGACAAGATGCTTCTATTGTAAAGAAATCACACCGGAAGAGAAACTGCAAGAAGTACATGGATTCCGATGAATGCAAGAAGAAGGTCGAAGTAAGACTTCTACCCATGGTACACTTGTTATAAATGTTTTAGACATTTTTCTCGCATTCTCCTATTAACTCTGGGTATTTGATACCGGATCGCTTGCTCACATTTGCAACTCGATGCAGGCTAATAAGAAGTAGAGGAGTCGCAAGAGGTGAAGTTGATTTTCGCGTCGGAAATAAAGCAAGGGTTGCCGCGTTGACCGCTTCGCACCATGCAACTTCAGCTTCCTTCAAGATTTATTATGGAATTGAATAATTGTTATTATGTTCCTAGTATGAGTCGAAACATTTTATCCCCTCATGTTTGATGAGAGATGGTTATTCATTTGCAAGTAAAGACAATGGTTGTTTGATCTCTAAAATGGAATGTTTATGGCTTTTTGCGCCATTGTGAATGGGTTATTTATTTTAAATCTTGATGATGCGCCTATCTTTAACATAAATGCTAAAAGACTTCGACCTAATGATTTGAATCCCACCTATGTTTGGCATTGTCGCTTGGGTCACATATGAAAAGCGCATGAAGAAGCTCCATGTCGATGGTCTTCTAACTTCGCTTGATTTTGAATCATACGAGACATGTGAAGCTTGTTTGCTTGGTAAGATGACCAAATCACCTTTCAAAGGTTCTTTTGAGAGGGCGCCGACTTGTTGGAAATCATACATACCGATGTATGTGGACCAATGAGCACGATCGCTAGAGGTGGATTTCATTACTTCATAACTTTCATCGATGATTTTAGTAGATATGGCTATGTCTACTTAATGAAGCATAAGTCCAAACTTTGAAAAGTTCAAAGAGTTCCGAATGAGGTTGAAAATCAACGTGCAAGAAAATTAAGGCTCGCGATCCGATCGTGGTGGCGAGTATTTGAGTCATGAATTTAGCAATCATCCAAGAGTTGCGAATTGTTCCACGCCTAACACCGCCTAACGCCTCAAAGAAACGGGGTATCCGAGCGCGATCGACCTTGTTGGACATGGTTCGATCGATGATGAGCCAATGATTTACCATTATCCTTTGGGGTTACGCCTAGAAACGATAACTTTCACACTTAATAGGTACCGCCTAAATCAGAGTTAAGACACCATATGAGATATGGACCGAAGAGTCACGCTTGTCTTTTCTAAAGATTTGGGGATGTGAGGCGTTTGTCGTTTACTACAATCTGACAAGCTCACACCCAAGTCTGATAAATGCATTTTCGTGGATATCCGAAGGAAACCTTTGATATTACTTCTACAACCGACTAGAGGGCAAAGTGTTTGTCGCTCAAGTGGTGTTTTCCTAGAGAAAGAGTTTCTCAATAGGGAGACAAGTGGAAGAACGGCAGCTTGAAGAGGTTCAAGATGAACCAATCGGGAAGACTCGACGAATGATGCCCATGTGGCGTAACGTTGAGGACCCCATGGCAAAGGAAGCACCACCACCACGGTTGGTCGGAAGGCTCGCAATGCGCGAGATATGTTATTGTTAGACAATGATGAGCCTACGACCTATGCGGAAGCAATGATGGACCAGTGCTCGAGAAATGGCATAGTGCCATGAGATCCGAGATAGCATCCATGGAGACAATCAAGTTTGGAATTTGGTTGACCTACCGATGGTGTTAAAACCATAGAGTGCAAATGGATCTATAGAAGGAAGATTGATATGGATGGAAATGTTCATATCCATAAAGCTCCGACTTGTCGCAAAGGTTTTCGCAAGTTCAAGGAGTTGACTACGATGAGACTTTCTCACCGTAGCGATGCTTAAATCAATACGGATCATTCTAGCTATTGTCGCATATTTCGACTATGAGATATGGCGATGGATGTCAAAACGCTTTCCTTAATGGAAATTTAACCGAGGACGGTATATGATACAACTTTAGGTTTTGTCGATCCAAACAATGCTAGAAAAGTATGCAAACTTCAAAAATCCATTTATGGATTGAAGCAAGCATCTCGAGTTGGAACATCTGCTTTGATGAAGTAGTCAAAGGGTTTGACTTCATAAAAACGAAGAAGAATCTTGTGTTTACAAGAAGACAAGTGGGAGCTCACTCGCATTTCTAATCTTATATGTAGATGACATATTACTGATTAGAAATGATATTCCTATGCTCGAGTCCGTTAAGACCTCACCAAAAATAGTTTCTCAATGAAGGACTTAGGGAAGCGGCATATATTTTGGGTATTAAGATCTATAGAGATAGATCAAAAGGCTAATAGGATTAAGCCGAGTACTTACATTGACAAAGTGTTGAAACGGTTCAACATGGAGGAGGCAAAGAAAGGGTTCTTGCCCATGTCTCATGGCATAAATCTTGGCAAGACTCGGTGTCCTTCGACAATCGATGAGCGAGATCGCATGAGTAAGATTCCATATGCTTCGCCATTGGATCTATCATGTATGCTATGATATGTACTCGCCAGATGTTTCCTATGCTCTAAGTGTTACGAGAGATACCAGCCGATCCAGGTGAGAGTCATCGACAATGTTAAAAACATCCTCAAGTACTTGAGAAGAACTAAGGATGTGTTCCTAGTCTACTGAGGTGAGGAAAAGCTCGTTGTAAATGGTTACACCGATGCAAGCTTCCAAACCGACAAAGATGATTACAAATCGCAATCGGGTTTTGTGTTCCTTTGAACGGTGGTGCGGTAAGTTGGAAGAGTTCCAAGCAGAGATCGTTGTCGACTCTACAACGGAGGTCGGGTACATTGCGGCTTCAAGCAGAAAAGAAGGTGTTTGGATAAGGAAGTTCATAATCAACTAGGTGTGGTTCCTAGTGCGCGATCCTCCGGATCTTTATCGTGATAACAGGTGGGGCCATTGCGCAAGCCAAGGAGCCGAGGAATCACCAAAAGAACAAACACATATCATGCGCGGTTTCATCTCATTCGAGAGATCCTTAATCGAGGAGATTTAAAGATATGCAAAATACACACGGATTTGAATGTTTCAGATCCTTTGATTTAAGCTCTCCCCCACACCTAAGCATGTGGCACACACAAGAGCTATGGGTATTAGATATCTTCTAGATTGACTCTAGTGCAAGTGGGAGATCATGGAGATATGCCCTAGAGGCAATCATTTTGATGATGATATTTCGTTGTATCCATGATTTAATAAATGTTCCTTGAATATTGCATTTGTGTTGATTAACAAGTATGTGACTTGTTTGTGAAACTCTTTACTTGTATGGTTATTCTAAAGTTGTCCCTAGTCGGAGTTCATGTGAGGACACACGTGAATGATGGATTAACACATGTATCGGTTGATGACCATGTTTCACAGTCATAGACATGGAGATGTCAAACCAATAATGTGGACACATGTTTAGAACATGGGGTTGGACCGACCCAACATGAGACATAGCTTTTATACTTATGGTTCTCTCTACACAATGTGTACGCCTTGCCCTTAGACCCGAGATTGTCGCATGTACTTGAGATGTGAATAGACCTACTTAGGCTATCAAACGCTACTCCGTGAATCGGTAGTTATAAAGGTAGCTTTGGTTTGTCATGAAGCATGCCGCGATGCATGGTCGACCGAGATGGGATTTGCCCTCTCTACCCGAGAGATATCTCTGGCCCTCGAGTGATCGGATCCGTAAATGCATGGCTATGCTACTTAAGGTTAAGAGTTAACCTAGTAAGGGATTCCGATCACAGATCGAGAAGAGTGGTCACTTGGAGCTCGACCAATATCGTGAGGCAAAGGGATTGGCATGTACATAACGCTGTGATGGTTCGTCCGATATGATCTTTACGCGCGCTTAGGAGTTGGCACGCCTTGCTAGAGGTCGCTACCAACTATTGACCAAGTATGTGTACTTGCGCCATGTCTAAACATACGTGAACCTATAGGTCACACACTTATAGGTTGAAGCCTCAATTCGGATTGATCCGACTAGATCGGCATTGAGTCCTAATGGGCCTCTATTCGTAGAAGCCCATTATAAGGACGCCTATAAAAGGAGGGCAGGGCGCACCGTTAAGGGTTGAGTTTTTCGTGACATCCCCAAACCCCGGCCGCCACCCTCCCACGCCCTAGTCGCCGCGCGATCTAGTAGTCCGACGCGCGCCGCTCTCCCGCACGTGGATACCTTTGAAGGCGCCGATCCGTGGCGCTGGGACGAACCGCAAGAAAAGAGTCAGACGTGGACACCACGACGAGGACGAGGAAGTAGTACGACTACTCGCCTGACGCATCGCATCAACTTGGTAGAACTACATCGCCTCGACGCCACGCATCAACTTCCGCACTGCGTCTAGTGGTAAGACCGTGATCTATAAATCGCAGTGATCTTGGTTTACGGGTAGAATTTTTAATTTGCGCTAGTGTAGCCTACCCGCTTTCCTACAGCCGCAAAGGCAATGGAAGTAGAGTCGGAGCAGCCTAGTTCGACGATGAACACGTCGATGTAGTGGTCGTAGATGATCGTCCAACATCCTCGTAGTCGATCGTCTCCTCCAGCAACCTCCGCAGTTCCTTGTGAAGATCACGGATCATCCGCAGCGCAACAGCGACCGCAGTAGCTCCTCTATGGTATCCACACGTCCAGAGAAGGAACAACCGTACGCCGGTGTGCTAGCACCAAGTCGCACGGGAAGGCTCTCACAAGAAGATGGCGGCTAGGGTTTTGGTGGAAACGACTCCCGTGTCTGTCTCGCATCACCACCCTAGCCTCAAGCATCTCCTTATATATAGTGCCCCGTGTCGGATCCTATCCGAACACGTTTGACGAATCGTATTCGTACTGGTTTGTTCCATCCCATTAAGTGTGTGACCCATTAGGTTTATGTGTAATCGGTTGTGACTCGGAAACCCTTTCCAACCACGAGTCGTAGCGGTCCCTAGCAGGACATAACAATTCCCGAATACACAAATTATATCGGACGAACCTTAATGCAATATGATCTACGACTAGGTCCTCATCACTTACGACTGTGTCCTATCTTTATATGACCGATTCGCTCTGGTCACGACCAGTTTGTAACTCCTACGACTGTGTTTCACCATCAGGATTTCGCTCGATCGCCTACGACTTGCTCGTATCACCATACGACTTGTCTAGATCTGATCGAACTAACCGACTTACTCTAGTATTCTCTCTTTGCCTCACGATATCCGGTTTGAACTCCAGGTGAGATAACGTGTCACCCATAGACTGCTCAATACTTTCGATCGAGTTGTCGATAAACTTATGTGGTCGAACACTTCACCATTAGTGGCATGGCCATGTACTTTCTTTATCCGACTACTGAGGGGCCAGACATCTCTCCTGCTATGTTAGGAGGGCAAATCCCATATCCACCAATCACATCCCTCCGCATGTTTCATAGCATACCCAAAGCTACCTTTATAACTACCCGCCATTTGGTAGCGCTTGGCAACCCCTAAGAATGTCATTACACATGTAGGGAACCATGCCGATCTCGTGTCTAAGGATTATACATCATCATTGCTTGAGACCAACTAATGACATACGTAATCATAACAATCTCAATAGTGTCTCAAGGTGGGTCAATCCAACCCCATGTTCTCTAACATGTGTTCACATTATTGATTAGATATCCTTATATCCATGACCGGTGAAACATGGTCATCAATCAATATATGCGCTGGTCGAGAGTCACCGTGTTCCGATCAGTGACATTCGACCAGGGATACTTTTAAGAACGACATCATACAAGTCGAAGAGTTTCACCAACAAGTCACATACTCGTTGATCTTCAGAACTAACGATTCATTCAAGGAACAGAATAACATTTATTCAAGAACTCATAAACATAAATGTGATACAGTCATCTCCATGATTGCCTCTAGGGCATATCACCAACACATGCTACCAGAACTACTCAAAGTTAGACTTTGATTTTGATTTCAAAATGTTTTTGTAAAACAGTTTTGACATGGATGAGTGTCCATGAGAAAAGTTATGGGTTGAAGCCCTGGGTTGGTGCCCGTGTTTATGTTGGTGTTAGGTTGGTGCCTACATTATCTTTATGAATTAAAAATCCATTTTAGATTTTATAAAACTTGAGCTTCTGAACTTAGTATGGTATTTAATGTCAAATGTTGTTTTGCACAAATAACCCTATAAGCCATCCTTTGTTACATCCATGTATACATATCATTCTGTTACTTGACGGGTGTAACTTGTGAGCACGGAAGTTGTGCTCATACTTGCTTTATGCAAACAAAATTTTAGAGGAGAAAGGCTTCACTGCAAGTTTGGATTGTGACGACTAGGCCGCTACCCTAGTCGATTGCTTGTGGCAGATTGCTGGACTCTACTACTTCTTCGCCTTCCGCTGTGTTCTTTATTGTTGGCCTGTAAGCCTTCTTTGTAATAAACTCTATCGATTATTAATAAAGTTATGATATGAATTTGTTACCATATTTGTTTACTGTGTGAACTAGCTACTGATCATGGGACTAGTTCAGAAATGCACAGAGGATTCGGGAGTATTAACTCCTGGGTCTGACAAAGTGGTATCAGAGCCATATCGACTGTAGGTCGTGACCTAGTTAGAATGGCCGTTAGTTGAAAAACTTCAAAACTTATTTTACATAACAAGAAAAATAAATTGTTCTCTCCTCATCTGGGTCATCTATCTATCTTTAGCCTTCTTACCTAATTCTCCCCTCACAATTTTATAATATTAAATGGATCCTCTTTCCTTGGAAATTCCTATATATGGTCAACACATTCTTAACCCTTACGTTCAAGACCACAAGACATGAAGCTGTCAAGAGAGCATCGTCAACAAAGACCACGAGCATCGTCAGAAATGCACAGAGGATTCGGGAGTATTAACTCCCGGGTCTGACACTGTGCCTGCTCCAACTATAGTGACATACGTAACAGGTTCATTAACGAAGAGTACAAATGTCGTCAATGAAATGACTAGAGGTTGTAAGTGTCTTACGGTGTCGTCATGCCGTGAAGCGCTGTGACGATCGTAGGTACGGCGGAGCCTCTCCTGGTGCATCTCTGATGTCACCTGCTCCGGATGCTTTGGTGGAGGAATGGTGAGTCTTGTGCGCATCCGTGGCATGCACCACTCCAAGTACGCACCGTACGTCTCAGGTCGTACGACGCTGCTCACTCCAGACATTCATGTGCGCACTATCCATCCATGTCGTAGTCCACTCCTTCTGGACCGGGCGCTAGTCCTGAATATGCCCACCCACCATCGATTGCCTGCATTTTCGGAAGGATTGATGTTAGAAAAGATGACGTAAGGACTGTAAATATTACTCGGATGAAGTTTGATTCACGTGTACGGCTCGCTATAGGAGCCTGCCGTTCGGGGGGCACGACCTGGTATGCACCAAACTGTCGCATTACGCGCGCGGTGCATAAGGCTCCACCATATGTGCGAACACCGTGGCAGGCCATCCTCCGTAATCCGATGTCCTGGGTGCATTGCACGGACAGCCCGTGTGGCGCTACCATCCGCACGAAATCTAGATACCGTGGACACCAGATGATGTCGCTCTCGTGCAACAACTCGAACTCATTGTGGTACAATGAGTAGCACCGCACCGGCCTATCCTTGGCCTAACGCAGATGGCTAGCAGTCCATCGTGAGCCCATGGTGGGCCCGTTGATCGAGGGGTCGTACGGGTGCACCACTCTCTTGATGGACGGCCGCCCAACCGGGAAGTGCTCCTAACTCCACAGCTGCAGGAGCACGTAGCAGCTGGCCAGGCTGGGGGTACCAGTGGTGCCGCGCCTCATAGCGTCACACAACCCTCGGTATGTGGCACAAAGGACGACTAATCCCCAGCTGTACTGAGGCATCGGCCTAGCCTTCGCGTCAACCAAAGACTCGGCGAGGCAGACGTAGCTGGGGTGGCACTAATGGCCCTGTGTGGTTGGAAACAGGACCCAACCAAAGAGCTGAAGGTGGTAAGCAACGAGGTGCATCCTAACAACCTCGTCAGGTGCACCCTGTGGGCAATCACTGAACTGCCTCAGCCAAGTCCGGGACGCCACGTGCACCCTCCAGGAGAGGTTGGCTGAACCGCTGCTCTAGCCTGGCCTTCCAGTGCACCGGCGGAGGGCTCAGAACAAGTGGCTCACCCTAGATCGGGAGACCGGTTAAGAGTGAGACGTCCTGCAGGGTGACCGTCATCTCACCCCACTGAAAGTGGAAGATGTGCATCTCGGGCCTCCACCTGTCGACAAGTGCCAACAGCAGGCTAGAGTCTAGGATGAATCGGCGTCCGAGGGACACCAGCCTCGCAAGGGGCAACAAGCCCGTGTCTTGGAGGGTCGGGACATAGCGATCGTCTAGCTCCCAGGAATCCCTCCCCGTCCGAATCAGCAAGGGCGAAGGGCCATCGACGTCACCGGCCATCCACAGCTTGCACCGGTGGTCCTTATCATAGAAGTGTTCTAGAAGCACCGATAGAGACATGGCTTCAACACATGAAATAGACAGAATATTAGTGAGAAGATTGATAATGACCATGAAATAACTAGCACAAAATGATTAGTTGCATGAATAACTAGCAGTGCATGCTGTCATTATTTTTCTATTTTCTAATTGTTTAAAACTAATTAATTAAGACAAACTAATTATTTTGTAACTAATTAACCATAGAATACTGCAAATTAAATATTACGACAAAACTAACACTACAAATAAATGTGCACTCATCTAACCGATGGTCCAAAGACATGTAGCTATTAGCTAGCTGACCATAGGCTAAATTCCTTGGCTTAGTGCTCAAATATGTTTCTTGCTCAAAAGTACAGAGCCACTCATGAGGTCTAACTTTATTATCCATGTATAGCAGTATTAGTGGAGGTGTTCTTATGTTCCTTTACCCATTGTCTTAGATACATTACTTTGTCCATACATTGATAGCCTACAACATATACAATGTATGATAATCTCAGAATGCTAATTACATTGATAGCATACAACTGACAATTACATGGGACTCCTAAAGTAAAAAATATTTTCCCATGAAAATCTCAGAACGCTAATTACATAGAACTAACAACGTTAAATTAAGTCAATGTCTGCAAAATTACAACTACTTAAGTACGCATCCACCGTAAAATTGCGACTAATTACTTCATAACTAATTAACAAGCCCTCAAGAATTAAACGACGGAGATACAAATTACCTATGAATGACTACGGTCAATAGCGCTGAAATGTTCCCAAAAATATAATCGACAAAGCAAGTCTGCGAGTGAAACAGCGAGTAGGCGAGTGAAAGAGCGAGTGAGTGAGCGATTGCGAAATGAAATCGTGCTCGTTCACGCCCTAATTTATAGCCGGGAGTGAATCCTTCCCCCTGTGCGCGATCGGTTTTAATTTGCATGCGACAGACAAGGATTATACGCGGAAGACAACGCGAATAGATGGATGTGATGGAGTTGACGGGATGACAAGATTGCTTGCTTTCGGTGGAAAAGAAAGGTAGATGGAGGGAAGGCCTCATTGAGATGTTTGTCTGTACAACACATGGCACGATTTACTGTTGATTTTTTTTGTTTTCATACAAACAGTACACGTTTATGAAATCACGAGAAAAATTCTGAACAAATAAAATTATGGTAAATTTACACAAGTAAGTACACTGTGTCGGGAGGCTCCATGTAAAATTTTGAATTTTTTTAAAGTCGTTGCTATATTTTAAAATTCCTACGAAAAGCACCCGAAACCCAAACCCTAATGGGGACACATGGCGGGCCATGGTGCTACCGATGGCGGCCATGCGGTAACGACACCGCACGGTGGCTGTGCGACAGCGCCACCATATGGCAGCCGTGCGGACAGGGCACATGGCGGCCGGAGAATAGCTGCTGCCCGGCGGCCATGCGAACAGTGTCCAAATCTGCAAAAAAAATTTAAGACGACCATTTTTGTACATGCGAAGCGCAAACGTGCCAATACGGCTAAAAATTCGCTAGTTGCTACAAAGAGACCAACCTACTACTACTGTATATATTCCTTGTGTGTCCACGGCTACTTGATCGCGGTCTGACCTGATTGTCGGGTTGATGCGCTACGACTACTAAACCTATCTGTGAGGTGCATGCGTGCGTGCTGAATCCCGCGGCGCACGGGCTGTCGTGCGTGTGCATGGTTGCACTCAAACCAAGAGGAAATCAAGACCATGAACCAGAAATTAATTCAGTTGTTGGGGTGTCTTCATGCGTCAATACTAGTGTAGTCCAAGAAGTAAAATGTTATTTGGATATTTTTTCTACATGGCTGCATAAACTGGATGAAACAATGATGCATGTTGTGTTTGAGCTAAGCATGGAGTCGGCATGCATGGAGTCAGCATGTGCATGTGCACATACACATGTGTATGTGTTTGATCAAGGGAGGCATTAATTGCACGTATCGGGGATAGACCCGTATGCTTCCAATACGTGGGACCCTCCATGGTGCAAGCTAGGAAAGGAAACATGCATACACTACTACAAAATGGATATTTCCCCACGGTCGAAAACCATCAGCAAAATAGGAAAAACCATCAGGTTTTATTTTCCTGACGGGTAACTGTCAGGCAAATCCCCTCAGGTCTAGGTGGTCGAGAAAATTCAATTTGTCTTACGGTTCACCGTCAAGAAAACTTTTGCTGACGGTTTTTCCTTTTTTTTGCTGACGGTTTCGCGTACCGTCCATAAAACACATTTGGTTGACGGGTATTCACCGTCAACAAAAATTAACCTGACGATTTTTTGCCTGCACATAAAATGAATTTTGCTGGCAGGTAATAACCATCAACAAAAATATACTTGACGGTTTTTGTCCGTCAGTTATCTAGTTTAGATGGCGGGGCAACCATTACCATCAATAAAATGGAACCTGACGGTTTTTTCCATTACCATCAATCAAAATAAACATGACGGTTTTTGCCCGTCAGGAAATTGTATTTCGCAGGTGTCAAAACCATCACCAAAATTCCTCCGTGCCTGTCAGCAAAATTATAATTCTGGCAGCCCACTAGCAGAAATTGTCAATTAGTTGATCACATATTCATACACATCCATGCAGCATATAATCCAAAATACACATCCATGCATTACTCCATATACAAATAGTTCAAGGTTATCATTTCAAGGCCAATACCATCTATAAGGTTCACTTGCAGAAAGCAACGTTGTAATCCGCACAAAAGACATCTAAAAGTTCAATACTACCACAATACACCTAAAGACTAATATCACATACAAGTCATGTAAGTCCATCTAAAAGTGCAGCAATACCATGTTTAACTATTCAAAAGAGCTAGCAAGATATCATCAAAGTTCATGTAGACAATTAGTTGCGTCCGTCGCGGTCGATGTTGTTGGTATCATGGTTGTTGCCGCCATTAATGTCAGCATTGCAGTTGTCGCCATCATTGTTAGCATCGTTGCCATCATTGGCATTGTCATCTGGTGCTGAGCCCACATGGGAGGATTCAGTCCCAGTCTTGGTCCCTTCCTATAAGGTGAATAGAGTAGGCCAACATTATGAGTCTGCCTTAGCACAATTAAAACCATTAGAAGTGCTAACAGAAGAGCTAAAATAACCCACTGAACACTAGCATTATGAGTCTGCCTAAGCACAATTAGAACCATTATAATTGCTAAAAGAAGAGCTAGAGCAATCGAAATCTATGACAAACCTGTTTTTTAAAAAATAGTTGCACGCGTGGACAAAAATTCTAGACAATCCCATTGCCACCTTACCATGAACATATAACTAAATGGGATTGAGGTTAAGCCCATGTGATAGAACACTCAACATGAGTCCACTCACTCACTGCTGCACTATTTGTTGTCACTCTAACACACCGAAAGTATTAGTGTCTAATCCAAATTAGTCTTCCAAATGATAGAGGTTTGGACAACCTTGTAACTTTCATGAGATATTGTTTGTAGCATTAGCAATAATTTTAGTTGCTAAGTATTCTTACATGTGATTGTGCGGTGTTTCATGGCGTAGCATCTCTGGTGGTGATTCTTCACCCATCTTCTAGAAAAGCATCTACATTTGGAAACTTTATAAGGTTAGATTTTTGGCTTTCTAGCTATTTCGATCAACATCAGCATGTCTCCTATCGATTCAATTAATTGCAAACAAATACATTAATATAAATCATGATATAGATCCAGATTATTTCACTATTGTTGATTGGTCATACATCTGGTGACAATTCACACCACATGATTGAAATGCACAAAAATGGATGATGAGCTTTAGCCTGTAGGAGCCATTTAGACTAGCTACAGGGACAGCTTACTTAGGTAGTCACATTTGCTTTTTATGGGCTCCTCAGGTTATCAAACCATGGTAAATAATCAAGCTAACACTAATGGACAGCTCAAACCCATCCATGCACAGTTCAATTAATTCAAAAAGTTGTACACAGATGCTCCAATAAACAGGTAACACATAGACATGCCCTCAGAAAGTCAGAATCCTCATAATTTAGAGGAGTTTCTTGCATCAGTAGATGTAGAAAAGCAAACAGTAAGACATGTAAATGGAACAATGTTTCAAATGCCAGATGTATCCAGGAATCTTGTCTAAAACCCTATTTTTGAATAAATCAGACAGTTGGGGTCTAACAGTTAAGATTGTTTGTAAGCCTTATCAAGGTCGTACATTTTTGGCCAAGTTTTGCAAAATACAAAATTTCACAATATGGGTGTTCTGAACCTACTAATTCCAGAAATTAACCTCTCCCATGCACCAATTCACATTTGCAAATGCTACCTAAACAAATTCATTGAGGCTTGCATATCAGAAGTTAAGGGACAAGTTTAGGCAATTCCATTTATGAGATTGTGCGTTTCTGATCCATCATGAGCTATATGTAATTTCACCCTAATGCATTCTCCTATTATAACACCGATGAGCTTAAATCAGTTGCATACTGACATGGCAGCATCAACCTACATGTGTGCAAGAATGAGAAAATATCCATTGGGATATTTATACCTGAAGACATGAATTTGTCCCCACAAGTCCACAATGCATGCCTGACTGGTTGGAAATAGTTAAATGCTTTACTTGTTTGTAAAAACAAATAAGCAAACATCACTGTAGGACTAAACAAATGTTGATACAACCTTGAGACAAGGTTAGTTTGGAGCTGAGGCATATCTCTGACATGCTTCTTCTTTGAATTATATGTCTTGTGCAAGTAGTTGGGAAAAATGGTTATATTACTAGATTGAACTCAGAATAATCCTTCCAAAACTAGCCCAACACATGCATGGACACTCACTCTTACTGTGACCCTATCAATATAGGCAATTTTGGTATCTATGGCTTTTAGGGATGCCATAAATCCTACCATGAACACATAAATAACCTAAGCCCTAAGGTGAAATGACTTATCAAATGACCCGACTAGTAACAGAAGAAACATAATTCAATAATAGATAGCATTAGATGAATTAATTTACACTCTCACGAATACCAATATCTTCCTTCCTGCTGCACCCTGTTAACAGGTGGTTGTTGCTACAACACCACTCAAATCAAGCATGAATTTACAATGCAGTTCCTATTGTATAGCAACAAAAGTACTATAACTGGAACTTAAAATTGTAATACTACCCATACTTGAAGATTTCAGTATACATTTTGGAACTTTAAGTATTTTATTTTAGAGTAAAGTACACCGTGGGTCCCTAAACTTGGAGGGTGGGTTCACTTGAGTCCAACATCTTTGAAAGTGTTAAATCAGGTACCTAATCTATTTAAGTGGGTCAAGGTGTCCAAAATACCAGTGGCGGCGGCTGACCATGATGTGGTGATTGGATCAGACGCGGGACTCTCCACGTCGGCATTCTTCCCCATTCATCCCCCATCCAATCTCTCATTTCTCCTTCTCCACTCCTCTCTCCCCATGGCTCTCCTCTGGCGCATCCCTGACCCCATGGCGTCGCCGCCTTTCGCCTCGTCTTTAAATCCGGTCCCTTCATGCACATGCACGCCCACAACCGCTGCCGCCCCGACCACCACAGCCTCCTCCCACCTCCTCGCTGGCCACGCCGCTATCGTCCACGTGCGCTACTCCACGGCCGGCCACGCCGCCATCGGCCACGTGCGCTACTCCACGGACGGTGCCGTCGCCTCGCTGCGCAACGTGCAGCCCTTCTTGGCTGGGTACCGCATCGAGCAGCTTGCCGTGGCGCACAACGGCAACCTGCGCGCTGGACCTCATCGACGCCACCTACGAGCGTGAGGTGGAGCTGGGGGAGGTGGTCCTCGTTGACCGCCGCAACATGTCCGAGGGCGGTGGATGCACCGCCGCGCGCCGAGGAGCCGGTGGTCGTGTGGCGGCACCGGCGCGGGAGGAACAAGACGGCGCGCCAAGTGAAAGGGTGGATTGGAGGAGCACGAGCAAGAAGGAGGCCAAGGGAACTTGCCGTGTAGTCGAGCGCGAGGGGCCCGTCGGCCGACGACTAGAGCCTCCTACAGTGCGACGGCCTCAACGTGGGGGTGGCGGAGGAGCGGTGGAGAGCACAAACCGAAGGTTGGGGAAGTACTATGGAGGCGTGGAGATGCTCCCACGGGGAAGAATCGGAGAAGGACTCACCCGGGAGCAATTATCGGTGGAAATGGCGGGTTTGGCCGATGTCAAGAAGAGGGCGAGGCGGCTCTCCGGTGGGTGGAGCTTGCAATGACAGAGGGGTGTCCTCGCGGGGATGGAGCACGGCGTGGCTCGGCCGGGGGGAGAGGGGGATGTTGGACGGCTTGACGCCGCGGTGGATGATGGGCGCACAACGTAGCAATGCAGTACTCGACGCCGCGCCGCGACGTCGCCGCGCCGAACGCTGCCGGATGGTCGACCTCTCGAGGTCGCTGGCGGCACGCCGACCGCGCACGGCAATCGTGTGGCGCCGCCATCGCTCGGTGATGCGGCCTCAACACCGACGTGCCCTTCTCCGAGGAGCACCGCACGGACCGACGCTCGCCGCGACTTCACCTACATCGACGACGTCGTCAAGGGCTACCTCGGCGCGCTCGACACGGCCGGTAAGAGCGCGGGCTCCAAGTCCGGCAAGAAGCGCGGGCCCGCACCCCTCCGCGTCTACAACCTCGGCAACACTTCTCCGGTTGTCGGGACCCAGAATTACGATTCTAGAACCCTCTGTGTATACTGCACTAGTCCAGGATCACGCTAGTGAACACAGGGTTAACATAGGTAAATATCGATCCACACAAGCGATAAATAAGGTAAACGATTAGTTTGAATAACAAATAAGGGTTTTGACCTTATGGTCGAGTTTACATTTATTAAGCCACGCAGGGCTAACAATAAATAAAACAGCGAATGAACGGAAATAACTTCAGTAGATCCCACCAATTCACCACAGAAACCGATCGGATCCGCACCTTAACGATCAACAACCTTCAAACTCCTCCTCAAAAGCGGCGAGACTCCTCCTCTTCTCAGAGGTTTGGGCGCAAGTTTTACAACAAGCGTGAGTACACAACCGCACTCGCAAATCATACCACGAATGCAATGTATAGATGCAAAGCTTATTCCAAAGAAAAGGCTTCTGTGGTTATTTTGCGGAAATGCAACATTTGCAATTGAATACGGATAATAGATTGAAAGCATAATTCAAAACAAATAGACAGTATTAATTTTAACAGTTGTTTTCACAAAGACACACAGCTAAACAGATTATTTCACATAGCCATATGATTGAGGTCACACAGCTCCCATCCCAAACATTTTATGAAAATCTACCCCTCGTGTGAAATCCCCGAGCATGTCCATGATCATGACGCGCTATTCGAATAGATTGATTTAACACTCTGCAGAGGTTGTACACTTTACCCACAAGATACAACTAGTGTAGCAAGCACCAATCGTAACAAAACAGTTCAGAAACTTCATCTCAAACATTGACATTCTTATTCACATAGTACCCATATCACATAGCTTAACCTATCCACCTGAACATCAATGCCGAGAATCCATAACTTACTAAGTTAGGCCCGTCCCATAACAGGCATGTGGTCGTACAGTAAAGCTCAGTTCAATGGCGCACAAAGTTAAGTCCTTAATTGACCAAGGCAAGACTTCCATGTTCTAACTAGGTCACAAAGATTATCATACCCATCACAAAGTCCACCATATCACACAGTATCCACCACTTGCCTCAGTCCAAATCCTTTACCACCCAGGTGGTTTTAGTGCAACACATGCTATCACAAAGTAATAACACATAGCACACAGTTTTACACAAAGTTCCATAGTCACTTAGTCATATTTAAATAATTGCGACTTACATGTGATGTGAGACTCGTAGCATGGCTAAGCAATTGTACTCGCACCTAACCAACCCACGTTGGTGCTACAATATTACCAACTAATAAACCAATCTAGGGTGACAAGGAAATATGACATACAAGGCCAAGGTGTGATAACAAGTTGGATAACAACTATGCCCAAAACATTTAAATAAATAATTAACATAAAATGCAATACTTTAACACAAAGTAATTTGAAAACTGGGTTCAAGATGATCAAAGGTATGACTTGCCTTGGAAAAGGTTTATGTACTGGTCTTGATCTTGGGGTGCTCCTTCTTCAACGAAATTCCCCGACGAATCAACGTCTACTCGCAAACGAGACAAACAAACAAAATAAATAAATAACAGAGGCAAAACAAACTCCAAAAATTAAATAAAAATCTCAGATAAATAGAGCTTGAATTTAGACAGATTTTGGAATTTGAATGGGCTCAATCGGAGTTAGGATGCAAAAGTTATGAGCTCTGGAAGTTTAAATCTAAAAAGAAACCCTAATTTGGATTTTCTGGAATTTTCGAATTATTTCTCTAAAGAAAAATCAGATTATTGCGCAATGTTTGTCATCGTGAAGGAATTTCGGAATTAAAAGAAAACAGAAACAATTCGACATGTGGAACCCACACGCCGAGACTCAGCTCACAGAGACTAGGTCTACCGAGCTCGCTAGATCCGAATTGGTGGATCGCCCACGACGCGCGCGTGCGTGGACGATGACTGAGCGCCACGCACGCGACACACAAGCATGGGGCTGAGATGGCTGTCGACGTGGACTGCCACATCACAACGCCGGCGACAAGGCTCGGGAACCAACGACACGGCGAACGGCGGCTCGCCGGCAAGGGTGGGTGGTACCAGGTGGTAGCTGGCACTAATGCGAACCTAAGGGTGTACTTCCGGGTGCTTGGGGTGGATGGTGGCGACCGGCGGCGAGAGTTGAGCGGCGGAGAGCCTCGGGTGTTGTCGGACAGGACCTCCGGTGAAGTTCTGGCGACAGTGAAAGCTCCTGGAGGTAGATGAAGCAACGGCGAACCCGACGGTGTAGACCACGGGGGTAGGGTGACGTCGACGGCGGCGCAATTTGAAGAACAACACCAGCGAAAGGAAACCCTAAAACTCCGATTGCGGCGGCGCTAGGGTTCTTAGGGCTTAGTGGATGGCGGCTTTGGGTTGCGGGAGCAAGGGCGAACCTCGGGGTGGCTTTTATAGGCTGAGGGTGGCACGGGATAAGGAATCCCCAAATCGAGTCCGAGATGAACACGAGACCAAATTTGGAAATTCGGGGATAGGGTGAGATTCGGGGATGGGATTTTAACAGAAACGGGCGCGGAGAGGTTAGAGATAGGATTTGGCACGTTTTCTAGAAGGGGTTTAGTTGGAAAATCTCCGTTGTCGTTACGAGCTCGAAGCTCAGCAATGGCGGCAGCGGCGGACGGAGGCGGGCGCGTAGCGAAGACGAAGCCGACTCGGAGACGAAGACGGCGGGCCCACCTGGCAGTGAATGCCACGCACGTGCACGATCGGGACTGAGAGTTACCGTCCCGATCTAATCGGACGGCTACAAAACACTGGGACATTCGGGTCACTCGAACAGCGCAACGCCATCGGAACCTCCATTCTTGATCGAACGGCTCACAAACAGTGGGACATTCGGGTCACCCGAACAGCCCATCTCCATCGGACCGTTCGAAGAGAATCGGACGGCTGAGGTTGAATGCGCCCACGCGAAGAGAGAGAAAGGGAGGCTGACACGCGGGGACCACCTGTCAAAGAGAGGTGGGCTCGCGCGCGCTTGGGGGCTGAACAGAGCTGGGCCGAAGGAGGGTTTTGGGCTGGGTTTCGGCCCAAAGGGTTTTCTGAGATTTTAAATAGCTTTTCTACTTTATAAAATACCAGAAATTCAAATAAGCAAAAGAAAATAGCAAATGAACTCAGAAAAATTCTAGAAAAATCTAGAAAATATATCTGAGCACATAGAACCCAAATAAAATAGTTTTGGCTATTGTTCAAGTTGGGATTATTCACATTAAATACTTTTGATTATAAAGTCCAATATTAAGCTTTGGAATTAAATTCAAATAAAATCCAAATGGTGAATTTTCTCCTACTAACTATTTAAAAGATTTTTAAACTCAGAAAATTGGGATGTTACACCGGTGCCCGTCACCCGCATGGTCACCATCCTCGAGAAGCTCCTGGGTCACCTCTATCGCCATCTCACTCTGTCTCTCTGTCTCTGTCTCTCTCTTGACGCGCTTATAGAAATGCACGGCGGGGGAGGACGAGGGGGAGGCCGACGGCGGCTCGGGAGGAGGAGGGGGAGGGTGACGGCGGCTCGGGCGGCTCGGGAGGAGGCGGTGGGAGAAGAGGCAAATGCTAGGAGGGGGTGGGAAGGCCACGCTGTCATCCACGCCGAGCGGCCAGTGTCTGACCAACTGCCACGCCACGCCAACCGCCATCCTGGATCGCTTTGTACCGCTGACCCACTTAAATAGATTAGGTACCTGATTGGACACTTTCAAAGATGTTGGACCCAAGTGAACCCACCCTCCAAGTTTATGGACCCATAGTGTACTTTACTCTTTATTTTATAGTGTCAATGTGGATGCTTCTTCACTGCAATTCAACAACCCATACTGTATACAAAACTGAGATATCAGGCATAATCATTTTGATATCAAATAATTCAATTCTCTCCATGGGGTATAGCTACCAGACAGTTGATATAATTCATTGCACAGGCATGCATCTCGCTTTCCTGGTTGCTAAATACTACTAGTTCACTTAACTAGTGATTTTTAGATTAAATACATCTCTAGTTGCTAAAAATGTTTGGGAAAATCTCTGCATAATATCAATTTAAGACAAATGTGAACAACCAAGCATAGTGGAGCTTTGTACAATGAATAGTATGGAAAAGGTAAAGAAGAGGGAAAACATGCCAAGGACAAATAGAGAGAATGGAATAAAGGAAGCTTTGTGTCTGACCATGTAAGTACAACATGCCAAGGACAAATAGAGAGAATGGAATAAAGGAAGCTTCAGAAAGTAGTAACTCATCTATTTTTCACCAATCTCGTTGAAGGAGTGAAAAGACAAATGGGCATCAGATACAACTGCTATCAGTTTTTGTTCGTTGATGGATAAACATATATATGCCCACTTACCACACCACTGTGCATTGTGAATTACTTTCTCCACACAAAAAAGTAGAACAAAATAGACAATGTTTCCTACAACTGCATTAGATCTAACCAACTAGCAGAAGAATAGACCACAAGGCCAAAGGGAATTAAGGGGAGTGGACACTAAAATTCTCACAACGGGGCTAGCTAACAATATCCCTGCATATTAGCCAGCCATAGGGCCACAAAAGCATGGACAAAATAAGGAAATACAAGAAATAGAGAAAATATTAAAGCAGCAAGCAGGGAATTGAACTCAAGGTTATTAAGTCGTAAAGTCGAGTCGAGTCGCAAGGGGACCGACTTGTCGACTTGACCGACTAGTCGACCGACTAGTCGCGACTAGCCATGATTAATCGGCAGACTAGGACATATATATATAGGGCATGTAATGTACTAACTTGTAGCAACAATTATACACATACACATATATTCTCATCGATACTAGCTTACTAGTACTACTACTAAAACAGAGCAAGCAAGAGCATTACAGGCTTAGTGCGAGTAGCGCATCAGCGCATTTGCAAGCAAGCGAGGAGGCGGCGGCAGAGGAGCATGGCACACACGCTACTACTACCGCAAGCAAAGATGGCGCAAGCAGAGCGCAAGCAGCTAGAGAAAGGAGAGGAGAGGAGAAAGGGAGGAGGAGGAGTGCTCGGTGCTCACCACGGCTCGAGAGTTGGGTCGATGACGACCGAGAGGTCCGAGGAGGAGGCGGCGGCCTGGACGGGTTCGACGGCGACTAGAGAGGCCGAGGAGGAGGTGGCGGCGTGTCGTGGACGTGGGTCGGCGACGACTCGGGAGGCCGAGGAGGTGGCGGCGCGTCGTGGATAGGGGCAAGGGAGGCGGGGAGGGCGAGGAGGAGGTGGCGCCGGCGGCGCCGTCGTGGCCGCGGGCGGGGCGACGGCAGGCTAGGGTTCCTCTCCGCCGCGCGGCGTCGTGGGGACCGGGGAGTCTCGATCCGATCCGTATGCCCTTCGGCCCTTCCTCTTGTAGTATCTTCTTGACTTGCGCCGGGAGTTGAGGTCGAGTCACCGACATCGGGCGCTTAGTCGCCCGACCACGCCGCCGACTAGTCGCGCTAGTCGCCGATTAGTCGGCAGAGTCGACGACTAGCGCAACTAGTCGAGTCGGCGGCGCTAGTCGAAGCTAGTGTGCCGACTTGCCGACTAATCGACGATTAGTCGCGACTAGTCGGACGACTTAATAACAATGATTGAACTACTTCTTGGCTACACATTCTTCTTAAACTACTTATCAAAATTCAATTAGCACAAGAACAAGGTGGATATCAGCAAATAACATAGGTACCACTTAGATTAATTAGTAGCCCCAACAAAGAATGGAGACAGAAAGAGAGAGTAGCACTAATCCAGCAGATTTGATATCATATTCAACTCAAAATCCCCAGCTCTTGGTCAAATCCTACAAATCAAAAGGAAATAAATGAGTTCAATAATCTGAAAAATTAGAACATCTCACCACGAGGCGCCGTCAACGAGTCGGGTTGTTTGGGAATACAGCCCAAATCGGGCGGTAAATCAGCCCGAACATAGAACATCTCACAGTAGCAGCATCACTCAAGCCATCACAAAGCACATACAACATTTAGCTCTCAGTTTCTTCATCACAAAGCATTAAGGGGCAAGGGGTAGAGAAAGGGTTTAAAGGGAAGTATTACCTCAGTATAGCAGTGAAGCAATACCATCAGTAGCACCCACCTCCATCACAACATTCATGTTTGAGCAAGGCAAAACCCACATCAGTGAGTAACTAGAACAAACACTAAAATCTGGAAATGAATCTCTTGCATCAAGCCTTAGTAAAAAAAATCAACCAGTTAGTAAGAAAAGAAAAAGGGCGGAGAGCAGCAGGGGCAAGCGGGCGAACCAGGGCCTAGCCTTCAGGGTCGGGCCGAGCCGCGCACGCGTGCGGGGAGGAACCGGAGGCAGCGGCAGCGCCATAGCGTCGGGACCGAGGTGGTGAGAGCCGGCGGCGCAGGAGACGCGACCAGAGGAGCTAGACCGGGGGGAGCCGAGAGGAGGACGAGCTGGGAAGGCAGTGCCGACACAGCGCTGTGGGGAGGCCCAGGGCCAGAGAGAGAGGGAGGCGCAGGTGAGCCCCGCGCCATGGACCGGCAGCACCTAAGGCCGGGAGTGGCACCGGGCGCGGACCAGGAGCGTGGGGCGCGGCCGGGCCGTGAGACCGAGGAGGAACGTGGGTGATGGTGGTGGTGGTAGGTAGATGAGCAGCAGCGGCGGCGCTAGGTGCCAGGTCAACCGGAGGGAGGAGCACCATGGGGAATTCGGCCAGAAGAGATGGAGGGAGGTAGAAGAAAGAGCAAGAAGGGGATAAGACTTGGAGGGGATTTTTTTGTGGCGAGCGCGCGATGCAGAGATTGGGCGCGACAACATTTTTTTTCCTACGTGCAGACCAAAATAATTAACCTGACGGTTGTTACTATCAGTAAAATATATTGTGCTGACAGTTGTATTACAACCGTAAGCAAAATTCAAATTTTTCTGAGGGGGGTATTATTCCCATGACCAAAATAAAAAATCTTGACGGCCCGTGCGGGCCCATCAAGAAAATTCGGGCCTGTCAGATTTTCTCGGTTTTCTAGTAGTGATACAGGATATTTCCAAAGAGGAATACTATTCTGTTACCTTTGATAGAGATTTTCAAGGAGATAAGAAAGGAACAGGGACAACTAAAAGGGAAACAAATCGAGGTATTTTTGGAGATAAAAGAGCAGGATATCACGCTGTTTTTGTTGAGGTACCGTCGCTGGCGAGTCCAATCCGAGTGATTACCTCGTAGACAAGCGTAGAATCGTAAGAACAATGCATGAACAACAAGAATAGAATAAGAGATTGAACACAGAGATATAGGGGGACGTCTTGCTTCTCTTTATTCTTTCATCCATCGATCAATCCTTTACAATGAATAGCACCCCCTATTTATAGGCTACGACCCTGCTAGGGCTTGGGATGGGGCGCCCACTAATGGGCCGATTGCAGGGTCAGGACCATGGTTTCCCAACACTCCCCCTTGGGCACCCATCCTTCATGTCCATGTCTCGTCAAAACTCCATAAAAACCTAGTGGGAAAAATTTGGAGAAAGAGTACATGATACACGCTCGCGTGATGCACGAATTGCCTCATTAAAAACCTGGCCGAGAAACTTCAGAAAACTCGTCAAGGGAAAAGAGTACAATCCACCCAATTTCATTTAATCTCTTGGATTTATTCTTTGGGTACTCGATCTTCATGATCAAGCTTTAATAATGAGTTCATGAAGGTTCTCCCCCTGAATTATGCACTTCTAAGTCTCATCATTCCAATTCACGTATGCATCTTTCAAAGCTAGACGAAGTGACTTAGTGAATAAATGCAAGATTCTCACATGACTCGAAGATGCAAGATGCTTTGATTACGTTCATCTTTTGCAATTCATGAGCATAGAAGAACTTGGAGTTGATATGCTTTGTGAGAGGACTCTTCACATAACCCATCCAGATTTGTGCAACACAAACCCATTATCTTCATACAAAAGTAGGGGTTTGCCAGATTCAATCCACACGACTCTTGGATGTGGTGAATCATCCACAAGCCAAACACATTCTTGTAAGGCCTTGTACAATGCTATGATCTCCAAGTGGTTCGTCGAAGTCGATACAAGATATTTCTTAGACGATTTTCATAGAATTGCGGTTCTACCACATAGGAGTTCATAGTCTGCTTATGATTTACTGTATGCGGGTCCTACAAGCACCATCATCCAGATTGCCATTCATAGTTAGGTCTTGGTTCTTTCCGTGAGAATGTACTAAATTATTTGCTTCTTTGGAGGTATCGAAGATGTCATTTTTTCCCCGCCAATGCCTTTGGTAGGTTCTCGCACTATACCTTGCTAGTAGGATCACGGCAAATACAATGTCCGCTCTAGTACGCTTTGCTAAATACATTAGTGCTTCTATTGCACTTCAAAGGTGGGAATTCGGTCCGTGACTTCCTCCTCTTCTTTAGGTGTGTACTGTCTTTGTCTTGCCGCAAAGATCTCCCGACCATTGGCACTTTCAAAGGGTATGCCTTTGCAAAATCGAACCTTTCTGACACCTTCTGAGTGTAGGTTGACTGATGTACTAATATTCCTTCAGGACATGCTCAAGCTCCAAGCCTAGGCAATATTTGGTTTTACCCAAATATTTCATTTCAACTCCGACCTGTAAGAGCTTGCTTTCCTAATATCGCTCAGGTTCGATGATATTCGATCATCTTCATACTCTAAGATTATACAAAATCCATTCAGGATCGCCATATAAATACACAGAGATTATTCTCATTGTTCATGTAGCATTTCTTGCATAGAAAGTCGCTTCAAGCGATTATACCATATTCTGCCTGATTGCTTAAGTTCGCATAAATGACTTTCTAAGTTTCACACTGTACATATTTCTATTTGCTCTGCTTTGATTCGGATGATGATACATTCTGTATCTTCATAAATGTCCGAATCCAATATTTTATAAAGGTATGTTTGGTACCTCATCCATCAATTTCACTTCTAACTTCAAGTTCACTGCCATTGAGATAAATATTTAAAAGGAAGTTCCACCCATGACCGGGGAATGGGTTCCTTCATAATCATCTTCTGGATGTCCAGTGAAACTTTGTACAACGAGCCTTGCTTCTTTTCATTTCTCTTTCGAACAAATACCCACTTATACCCTACGGGGTGCACAAGGGGAGACGTGCGACTTACAGGCCCAAACGTCTTTCTTTTATTTGGAGAGAATAATTCAGTTTCGATTGCCTTCTCCCAATCTTCTCAATCTGATCTTTTCTTTCATTTATCGAGCGATGCAGGCTCTGGATCAAGATTGATGATTGTGTCAAGTTTCTTTGCAAAGTAAGTGTCGACATTGGCTGTTGTAATATTCAAATGTTCTCCCGAGGTCATAAAGTTTATAGCTATTTCTTCAAGGGGCGATTCTTTTAATGCTACTACTTGCTCACCGCTGCTTCTAATTGCGGGCAAGTCCTTTAGTTTTTCAGCTCGATGTGTGCGCACACATCCATGCCGATGTCTCCTTCATGGGGATGTTCACTCGTATGCCTTTTCGAAGGTTCCATACCGATGCCAAGTCTCAATCGCTCCCTTCCGTTCGAGGCACTTCGTGATCGATCGTGTCAAGTCCTTCTTATTCTTTTTCACCAGGCGTCCCCTGTTACTTCGGATTCGAGGGACCGGAGTTCTTGTCCTTTTATTCTGAGTCCTCTGGACGGGATTAGGGATACATTCAATGGTATTTCAACCCTCTCCGGTGCATTGCTTGCAAGTAAATGCTACTTATTCACGCTCTTCAAATCACTAAAGTAGTCTGGCAGTTGATTCGCTAATACTTGCGAATCAATTATCTTCTGGACTTCAATTGTCTTCTAGACTTCAATTCAATTATCTTCTGGACTTCTCTATTTGCTTCACTAGTGCTCGGGTCATATGTATTGATTTCAATTATCTTCTGGACTTCAAATGTCTTCTAGACTTCAATTATTTTCCGACATTATTATCAAGGGTTGATTTCCTCCCCCTAATGACGGGAAACTAACCTCATCTATTGTACTATCAGCGAATCGGGCATTGTGCAAATCTCCAGTCATAGGGTCCAAATACTTGATTATGGATGCTGTCTCATAACCAACGTATATCCCGACTTCGGAGAAGACCCAATGCATTCGCTACGGTGGTGGTATAGGTATATACCCTGCAACCAAACTCGCGAAGATGAGAAGTTTTGGTCGACTCTTACGCTTAGTTGCATAGGTGGATGGATGTTATAGGTCGACGGTCTAAAATTGATGAGAGTCATAGCGGCAGATCTGCGTGTCTCCAACATGTAGTTGGTAAATTACAATTCTTCAAAGTTCTGCTAGTCCATTCTAGGTGTGGATATGTGGTACAGAATGCTCAGCTTTTAATTCTCATTTTCATGCAATAATCATCAAATGCTTTCAAAGTAAATTCTTCGGCGTTGTCCATTCAGGTGGACTTCATATGATGATCAGGGAAAATATTTCTAATTTAATTATCTGCGAGATTGGCTTTGCAAAAGTATGGTTTCTCGTAGACAATAAACATACGTGCGACCATTCCGAGGAAGCATTGATGAGCACTATAAAATACCTAAATGACCCATACAGGGGTTGTATAGGACCGCAAATGTCTCCCTGGATACGTTCCAGGAATGCAGGGACTTCATCCTTCGCTTTTAGGGCAAAAGGTCTAGTAATTAATTTCCCGGTGGCACATGCAGGGCACACAAAATCTTTCTGATTCGGGAAATTCTTTACATTCATATTATGTCCCTGTGAATTTTTAATTATATTTCTCATCATCCTGAGACCTGGGCGGCATAATCTATCATGCCAGAGATAGAAAAGTTCAGAGCTTCTAAATACGGTTTTGAGCAATGACAGCCGCAGTGCCTTAATATTAGTGTAGTATAGCCTGGTTTCATATGAAGGAAGATATTCTAATGCTATTTTTCACTTTCTTCATGCTTTGTAGTGAGTAGGTATTCAGCCCATACTCTTCTTCGCCTCTACATGGAAACCATAGCGCAAATATCCTTGAGAGTTCTAGTCGATTCTGGTACAACAAGTCTTCTTCAATGACCAAAATTGTGCAGTTGGGAGTATAATTATGGCCCTTCCCGACCCTATTATACAAGTATCGCTGCCTGCGATTGTCGTAAGACTACCAGCATTCTTGCTGATTGACTAGAAAAATTTCCATTTCTCTCAGGATGATATTCGTTGTGCCGCTACATGCTAAGCACACTTCCTCCATAGGGCGCCACACGCGTTCTAATATAATGTACTTTATTAATATGTAGCAGAAAGCAAGCAACACATAAATAAAATACTTCAGATATCAGAACGTAACTTGCTATTATAAAGACGGGAAAAATAAGCCTTGCATGACCCATAATAAGAATTTAATGCTTTGCTCTCCTAGAGCTTGGAACCATTATTCAATAATTCAAAATTCTGCTTCAATTACAAACTGCAAGTTTCTATAAAAGATCCAAGTGCATTGCGTGCACTAGATCGAATCGGCGAAGTATTGAGGAACTTCTGCCTCAATCGGCTCCATGCGCGATCTTCTCCTCTTGGGTAGCTACGGCTGCGACCGCTGCGATATCCAAAGGAGGGATGATGGGGGCTGCTACAGGGCTGTCCACATTCATAAGTGCAAATAATGGATGTGAATCCTCTGTGCCTGCAATGGTGAGGTGTGCCTCATGCTACCATTTTCCCTTCTTCTTAGACTGAAAAACATCAATAACGTGCGACCCACGACCTTACCCTTCTTGCTCCTCTCATTCGTGAGAGACTTCATCACCTTGTAGCTGCTAGCAGTGGCTTCATGGCCAACATTGCTACTATGTGGCTGCGAGATGAATTTCTTTCTTAGAACATCATCTTGAGTTTCTGCAACTTGCATAATGTCAATTAATTCGGCACACTTCATGTAGCCGTCTTGACGATAGTTGCTTGCGGATTGCACTGCGTTCGGGCGAAAGGTAAAGAGTCTTCTCAATCTTCTACTCACCTGTGATTACATTATCACAGAATCGAAGACTGATATAAATTTTATACAAAATCTGGCCATGTTGGGTCAGTTCTTCGAACTCCTGATTCGTGATGTCAATCATTTTCATATTCATGCAAAATTCATAAGATTACTGCTAGTAATCTGCATAAAATGGTTGTAAAATTCTCATAATACTCTTCGAACTCCCGGTTCGTAATCCCGTATTTTTCTATGCATTTACATGATTTACTGCTATTTTCAGTGATTAAAAGCAATATAAACAATCACAGATAATCAAAACAATAAAAAGAATAAATATGCTTCAAAATTCAAAAAATATGCAAAAAAATTTGGATTCCCGAGGTCCTTTTCTAGTGGAAAATGATTTTTCGGCGAAAACTGCAAGTTTCAAGGGTTAAAACGCAAAATCTCAGTTCTGAGAGAATTTACGCGCAATTTTCAGTAATTCCAAGGGGTTTTTCACAAAATTCCTTATTCCCGAAAAAGAATCTCGTAGTTTTCAGAATTACGAGGACCGTTTTGCAAATTTCCATCCCCCTCCCTTTTTTCTTGCGGCCGGGCCACCCCTTCCTCTTGTTTGGGTCGGTTCCTTTTCTTCGGCCAAATTGGGCTTTCGCTTTTGCCCACTCCACGGATCAAAAGAGGGAAGGAGGGGGCTCCGTTAGGTTTCTTGCCCCCATCCCGTGCGGCAAGGCGCGGCTGCTTCAAGGTGGCGCGAGCGCGACCCGATGGCATGGCGCGGCGAGTGGTCAACGCAGCGGCGACCGACGGTGGCGCGGCGGCGGTCGTGAGCTGCGACCGCAGCTTCGGCGACGGCGGCTACCCGGGCCGCTTTCGGCCACGGCGGCTACCGGCGGCCGGCAACGCCTTCAAGGTGGCGGCGGTGGAGCGCGGCGCGGCGACGGCTGGGCGGTTCACTCGGCCGCTCGCTCCGAGCCATGCGGCGGCGCCGGCCCGAGGAGCCCGAGGCGCAGCGGCGGGCGCGACTTGCTGCGTTGGCGGGAACCGAAGCGACGGGGTCGGCGCGGGCGGCGAGGAGAGGCTGCGGTTGCGGGCGCCGCCGGGTCGGCCGGGTGCGGCGACACCCCACATCCTCCCCCGTTTTCCTCTTTTTTTCTTGATTTCTTTCGGACAGAGGGCGGCGTCGGCTGTGTGGGGCGGGGGGGTGCAAAGGCCGTGCATGGCCGGCGACACTGCGGGGCAGCCGGAGGTGGCGCCGTCCGTCCTCCTCCTCCCCTTCCTCCTTCTTCCCCCTTGACCCTTGCTTGTTTGGGTGGTGTATAGCCGGCCGTTCCATGCAGGGTGGTGTGACACAGGGCGACTTCAGGCCGTCGTGCGCGGGTCGGCCGTGGCAACTTCAGGTCGGTGATTCAAGGCGGCCAATGACCTGGGTAGCGTCAGCTTCAGGCCAGGACGGGATACCATGATCGGTGATACCCAGCTTCAGGCCGGTGGTATTGGGGTTTGGGGGGGGGGAGGAAGTGTAATCCCGTGCAGGGGCGTCGACAGGCCGTTCGGGGCCGTCGAGTTTACTACTCATGTATTTGATGCACTATTCATGCGATGCAATGTAATATAGTACGGGATTGCAACAGTGGCGCGGCCTCATGCCGACATGTGCATGTTTGCCGCGTGCTAGTGGCGTGGCTCTGTCGTTGCCTCCATGGCGATACGTGATGGCGAACTATGCCGACCGGTAACGTATCGCGGAGGTAGTGACAGTCGCTTGCAGGCGGTGCCATGCACATGGTGCCTTTCATGCGATTTCATATACTACCTACGGTACAATCATCATCCACTCTTTCATACAATCCACCGATCGGCTTGGCCGGTGACTTCAAGTCAGCTCGCGGTAGATTAGAGCGGATTTGCACCGTAGGAAACCAATCTAGAAAGCCAAATTTGCAGAATTGAAAGTAATCTAGAAAACGATTCAATCTACGAGTGTCGTTCATCGACGGTAACCTTTTCGATGCGAGGAGAGTCGATCGTGCTGATAACGTGTTGAGGAACCGTCGCTGGCGAGTCCAATCCGAGCGATTACCTCGTAGACAAGCGTAGAATCGTAAGAACAATGCATGAACAACAAGAACAGAATAAGAGATTGAACACAGAGATATAGGGGGACGTCTTGCTTCTCTTTATTCTTTCATCCATCGATCAATACTTTACAATGAATAGCACCCCCTATTTATAGGCTACGACCCTGCTAGGGTTTGGAATGGGGCGCCCACTAATAGGCCGACTGCAGGGTCAGGCCCATGGTTTCCCAACAGTTTCTTTCATGCGCATGAGAGGCCTGCGTATTTTCCTTTCCCTACGTGATATGGGGTGGGGTCCACCCATGACCAAAATCAACCGAAGCTATCAAAACAACCCAAGAAATCAGCCGTGACGTGAGTCTTTGTTAGTCACGTACGAGAGTTAAGTGTTAAGTTTTGAGTTATGAATTAAAATATGTGTGCGTGTTGGCTTTCGGTCGTTAGGGTTTATCCCTGTTTTACGTGTGTTCTTGTGAATTCTAGCTATGGTGCTAGGAGTTACTCATTGGATCTTTGATCTCTATCTCTTATTCGTGTACTATGGAGTGCGCGGGTGTGAGATTTATCTATCCTAGTGCGAATTACATCTTGTAATTCGTACTCCACATATTTGTTCGGAATTTTCCACCGTGAAAGATCGGGCAACCCACGGATTTAATCTTGTCTAGAGGTTGTCCGCATCAGGTGGTATCAGAGTGCCAAGTTGTTCACGGTGCTAAAACTTACAACTTGGATCTATTCACTGGATTTTTTTATCCTTGCTTTTCATTTGTGCGTTGAGGTGTGCATCAGGAGGAATTCTACCAGGTTCTTGTGCGTGGATTCGAGGTCATCTACAGAAATATTTTGGTGCTTGTTTCTTGTTTTGGCTTGGAGAAGTGCTGGTGGCGCAGGGTCAAGTTGGTCGCTGATTGATCTAGTAGCACGGGAGTTAGAAAATTCTGTTTTTCACAAGTGCTTGTCTGTATGATTGTGTTGTGCATTAAAGATCAAATATTGCTGCTACCGCTTGGGAAAATCAGTTGACACTTCCTCTGTTTGCTGCGTGGGAAGTCAAGAAAGCCCACTGTTGGCTCTTGAATTGCTGCTGAAATTGACATCAAGGGTCAATTCTGTCATTGCTTGCCAGCTAAAAGAAGTAACGCTGGATTTTCAATTCAGATTTCCGAATTGTTTATTGCATCCAAACTGAGTTCGTTCACGAGTTAGTTGCTGCTGTTACCTGGGAATCGAGAGGAGATAGAATTTTGGTGCTGCTATGATTTCTTCGGAGGAGAGCTTTAGGAAGTTGATTTTCAATGTCCTGTATGAAGAGGAAGGTTACGGCGTGGATTGGACTTTTCACTCTCGCTGCAAAGTGAGGGAGAAAGTTTGTGCTATATCGATTGACTGCGAGAGTTCGATTAATGCTGCTAGTACCGAACTAGTTGAGAAGTTGGAGTTGTCGATGACACTGCATCCGCAACCTTATATACTGAAGTGGTATTCCGGTTTGCTCAAGATCACGAATCAAGTCAAGGTACTGTTTTCATTGAACAAGTTTTCTTATGAGGTTTTGTGTGATGTTATACAAGTCGCTATGGTTTCGTGTCATCTATTGTTGGGAGAAACATGGTGCGAGCAACAAGGCGCGGTTACTCATAATTGGAGTACCCAAGGTTATACCTTTACATCTAAGGGTACACCAATCCGTTTGCTTCCCATGGATGTCCAATTGATTCAAGGTTACTGAAATAAGAAGTTGCTAGAAATGAGGGCATGGGAAGAAGAGAAGAAGAAGGTCAAAACTGTTGAATTTTTTCAGCCCCCGTGCAAACTGCAGAAGAGGGTGACAAGACCAACTCGAAACCGGGGACGTTTTCGCTTGAAGGAGGGGAGGATGATGCGGCTACGACTACTAAACCTGTATGTGAGGTGCATGCGTGCGTGCCAAATCCCACGGCTCACGGGCTACCGTGCGTGTGCATGGTTGCACTTGAACTAGGGAATCAAGACCATGAACCAGAAATTAATTCGGTTGTTGGGGTGTCTTCATGTGTCAATACTAGTCACTACTACGGAAAAGGTCTTCACAGACGGGACGGTTCAAAAATGTCATCACAGACGGTTTCGTGAGCCGTCTGAGTTTATGGGTCAGTGATGACATTAGGTCATCACAGACGGTTTTCAAACTGTCTGTGATGCATACTGTCACAAACGGTTATTAACTCAGAACCGTCTGTGATAGGGAAATATCACAGATGGTTTGTAGCTGAAACTTTCTGTGATGACTTTTCTCTATAGACGCTTTGTAGCTGAAATCGTCTGTGATGACTTTTCTCTATAGACGGTTTGTAGCTAAAACTGTCTATGATGACTTTTCTCTATAAAGTCTCCAAGCAGTGGCTGCTTGTGCCTTTAAAACCAGCATCATATATATATATATATATATATATTATTTGTAGTCCCTCAGCCACTTTCGAGAGGGGTCGTCTACGCAGCATGAGGAGAATGAGACAGTAGCCACGGGCAACTTCATTGAGCCCATGCAACTTTAAGAAGCATGGCTGCCAGGAGAGCGTCAAGACATTCAATTACTTGGATGTTGTCGATAAGTAATTGGACGTTGCTATGTTCAGAAAGTGACGTGGAGGCACAACTACTCCGACTAGGAGTGGCTTCATGTATCACAACCAACCATTACTTGATGTCAAGTCACCATAGAACTAAGTGTAGGGATACGGGTAGGCTACGCTAGCAACAATATAAAAATTCTACCACGTAAACCAGGAAGCCAAGCAAGATAGATGATCATAGATCATTACCACCAGACGCGCAGCTGCAGGACCGAAGTAGCGTCGAGCACCTGAGTCCGGACGATGAACGTGCAATGTAGTGGTCGTAGATGATCGCCCAACGTCCTCATAGTCGATCGCCTCCACAGCCTCCTCCAGCCTTGTGAAGATCGCGGATCGTCCTCGCCAGCAATGACCGCAGAGCGCCTCACGGTATCCACACGTCCGAGAAGGAACAATCAGACGCGGTGTGCTAGCACCAAGTCGCACGGAAGACTCTCTCAAGAAGATGGCGGCTAGGGTTTCGGTGGAAACAACTCACGTGTCTCTCTTGTCCATCCCGTACTAGCCTCAAGCATCTCCTTATATAGTGCCCCCGTGTCGGATTCTACCCGAACACGTTTTACAAATCGTATTAGTACTGGTTTGTTCCATCCCATTAAGTGTGTGACCCGTTAGGTTTATGTGTAATCGGTTGTGACTCGGAAACCTTTCCGACCACGAGTCGTAGCGGTCCCTAGCGTGACACACGATTCCTATACACACAAATTATATCGGACGAACCTTAATGCAATATGATCTACGACTAGGTCCTCATCACTTACGACCTGTGTCCTATCTTTATATGACCGGTTCGCGATTCGTCACCGACGATTCGTAACACCTTACGACCAAGTTTCAACCACTCGTGATTTAGTTCGATCGGCTCACGACTTGCTCGTATCACTATACGACTTGTCCGGATCCGATCGAACTAAGCTAATTTACTCTAGTATTCTCCCTTTGCCTCACGATATCCGGTTTGAACTCCGGTGAGATAATGTGTCATCCATGGACTGCTCAATATTTTCTCGATCAAGTTGTTGGATAACCTTATGTGGTCGAACACTTGACTACTAGTGGCATGGTCATGCACTTTCTTTATCCGATCACTCGAGGCCTGCAGACATCTCTCCCGTTATGTTAGGAGGGCAAATCCCATATTCGACAGTCACATCCCTCCGCATGTTTCATAGCATACCCGAAAGCTACCTTTATAACTACCTACGATTCTGAGCGCGCTTGGCAACCCCTAAGAGTGCTATTACACATGTAGGAACCATGCCGATCTCGGTCTAAGGATTATACATCATCATTGCTTGAGACCAACTAATGACACATAGAATCATAACAATCTTTATAGTGTCTCAAGGTGGGTCAATCCAACCCCATGTTCTCTAACATGTGTTTACATTATTGATTCGATATCCCTATATCCATGACCTGGTGAAACATGATCATCAATCAATACATGTATCGTCGTAGAGTCACCGGTGTTCGATCGGTGACATTTGACCGAGATACTTTTAGAACGACATCATATAAGTCAAGTGTTTCACCAACAAGTCACATACTCGTTGATCTTCAGAACTAATGATTCATTCAAGGAACAGAATAACATTTATTCAAGAACTCATAAACATAGACTGATACAATCATCTCCATGATTGCCTCTAGGGCATATCACCAACACTAAGTTCCTTGATATATCAAGGAATGGTTGGTTGCTGATACATGAAGCCACTTCCCAGTCGGAGTAGTTGTGCGTCCACGCCACTTTCTGAACATAGCGACGTCCAATTACTTATCGACGATATCCAGGTAATTGGATGTCCTAACGCTCTCCTAGCAGCCATGCTTCTTAAACTTGCATGGGCTCAATGAAGTTGCTCGTGGCTGTTGTCTCATCCTCCTCATGTTGCGTGGACGACCCCTCGAAAGTGGCTGAGGGACTACGAACAATATATATATATATATATATATATATATATATATATATATATGATGTCAGTTTTAAAGGCACAAGTAGCCACTGCTTAGAGACTTTATAGAGAAGAGATCAGGAATGGAATGGTAGGACGTACCTAGCAAAGGTGAAATGAATGACGAGAGGCTTGTTGAATGGCAAGAGGCTAGTTGATTACACAGACAAGGTAAGATTAAGAAGATTGATTATTGCTCTCAGAAGGCTAATTGCACAAGATTAAAACTTGCTAATATATTCAGACTAGTTCAAGCAAATCAACCAAAACTAACTTATTAGACAAGAACAAAATCTATCAAGATACTATCAACTGTGATGTAGGACAACAAGTATATCAGAATATATAAATTGCATACTCGAAACAATACAAGTATATCAGAACACCACTCAATGCTACTCAAGAGCTCATGCCACACTAGCAGTATCATCCATATGATCACCAATACCATCACATAGCAAAGAGAATGGAACGGGATAGAGAATAAAGAGGAGTAGTTTACCTCAATGCGACACGGCAACGGCGGCAAACACCACGACCAGCACAGCCGACATCCATCTCTCTACTATGCATAAATCAACCAAACATCAGAACACCACTCAATGCTACTCAAGGGTTCATGCCACACTAGTAGTATCATCTGTATCATCACCAACACCATCACAGAGCAAAGAGAAGGGAACGGGATAGAGAATAAAGAGAAGTAGTTTACCTCAGTGCAACGCAGCAACGGCGGTAGTGAACCGTGGTGTCATCGAGGGAGTATATTCAATATTCACTTATTCAGTATTCAGCAAGCAGTATATGGAGTTAAAGCCAAATGTAGGCATTAGGCACAGTAGATCAACAAGCAAATCAGTTCAGTTCATCAGTTTAAAATCACAAATCAGTCAGACTCACAGCAGAGCAGCAGTGCCGGGGGCAGAGCACATCACAGCTCACATCACGTAGCAGCTCTTGGAGGCAGAGCAGTAGAGCAAGAGAGGAGGGGGAGCTGCGACGCGGGAGCAGAGGGGAGCGGCGTACCTTTGGCACTGCCTGCACTCCCAGTTGGTCCTCTTGGCCGTCTCGCACCCGCCGCTGGTCGACTCGCCCTCGACCTGCCTGATGTAGTGCTTCCCAATGTTGCGCGTTTCGCCGGCCGTGTAGAGGAGGAGGCCGAGCACGTAGACCGCTGCCTTGTGGCTGGCGACGGCCACCCATTCAAGGAACATGAGGCCGCGCTGCATGTCTTTGGCCGCGAAGACAAGCGCGAGGCCGATGATGAAGCAGGCCTCCGGGTTGCCGGCGCCGGCCAGGTGGTTGACGACGATGAGATAGCGCTCGTTATCCTGCCACTTCATCGCCTCCTCCCGCTCCAGTGCCACGCGCCTCCCCACCACGTGCTTCTTGGACGCTTTGTACATGGCTTTGCAACTAAAATTCAATACGACTGAATCTGAATACAAGAATTAATTACTTCATAAAAGAAAATTAAAAGACCAAATTAAGGTCGTTGTTGCTAGTCAAATTCACAGTTCAGAACTGGATATTGGACACAAAACGAAATCATCACGTACGTGGCTCGTAAGCTATAGAGGTTAGCCATGGGCTGAGAAGAGCTCGTGGTCACGAGGCCGACGATGTGGACGACGACATCGTCAGGAAGAAGAACGGCGATTGCCGACCTCCTCGCCAGCTTGGTCCTAGCAGTCATGCTCCGCGTGCTCACCATGGCGTACGTATTCAATACCATATGTGCTCACCATGGCACGCGATGATTATTCTTATAAAACGTCGAAGAGACGCATCGTACGTAATATCGGCGCGCGAGACGAAGAGACGCATCGCCCGTCGGTGCAGGAGACGAAGAGGACGTATCGTGCGGGAGCCGAAACATTTAATTATCACAGACGGTTCGTGTTAAGAACCGTCTGGGAAGTATCACAGACGGTTGTTTGTTGAAAACCTTCTATGATAGTTCTAAATATCACAGACTGTTATTTTTATGAACCGTCTGTTAATCATGGACCGTCTGTGATATTACCTCTTCGCTGCGGTTTTTTAGTATAGTTAAGAATACGACGGTTTCTAAACCAAAACCGCTCGTGATTGTAGATGTAATACGCATTTGTTTGATCAACCGTCTGTGATGAGGCGTCTAGTATTAGACTTTTTGTAGTAGTGAGTATAGTCCAAGAAGTAAAGTGTTATTTGGATATTTTTTCTGCATGGCTGCATAAACCGGATGAAACAATGATGCATTCTGTGTTTGAGCTGTGCACGGAGTCGGCATGTGCATGTGCATGTGCACGTACACATGTGTATGTGTTTGATCAAGGGAGGCATCAACTGCACGTATCAGGGATAGACCCGTATGCTTCCAATACATGGGACCCTCCATGGTGCAAGCCAGGAAAGGAAACATGCATATAGGATATTTCCAAAGAGGAATACTATTCTGGTACCTTTGATAGAGATTTTCAAGGAGATAAGAAAGGAACAGGGACTACTACAAGGGAAACAAATCGAGGTATTTTTGGAGATAAAAGAGCAGGATATCACGTTGTTTCTTTCATGTGCATGAGAGGTCTGCGTACTTTCCTTTCCCTACGTGATGATATGGGGTGGGATACTGGGATCCACCCTAGTGCGAATTGCATCTTGTAATTCATAATCCACATATTTGTTTGAAATTTTCTACTGTAAAAGATCGGGCAACCCACATATTTAATCTCGTCTAGAGGTTGATCCACATCACGGTTGTGCATAAGAAACACAATATATATATGGAACCACTCTTTAACTACCTAGGAAGCACGGGAACCGGCCGTTGCTACTCTGTTCTCTTTTACTTGATGTTTTTTTTATATATTTTTGATGGTCTCTAAATGCAACTTTGATTGTTATTTTTTATAACTTTAAATTAAGATGTACTAATAAAATTACAATATTATAAAAGTACTATTAATGACGAATCTAATAATATATGTTTCATATAACCAACAAAGATAGTTTTAAATCTATTGACGGTCAAACTTTACAAAGTTACAAAGTTTGATGGCACAGATTCTTAAACGAACTGCGAGAGTATAATGTAGGCATAGGATTGTAAATTCCTAAGCTGCTAAGCACATGCACCAAGTTTTTCCTTGATGCCTCTGTAGCTAAGCTAGCTGTGAGTGTGACATCTATAGCTCTAAAACGTGCACATGACACAGAAAATATCAGCACGAGGCTTCACGTGAGAGCCAATTTGCTGGAGAGATCTGTGAGCAAAAAGCACGAAACAGGTGCAGCTTGCTTCTCGTCGATAGTGAGGCTTCTGGTTACAGCAGAGAAGAGAGGCAGGTAGGTGGTACCTTCAACTTCACAAAGGAACAAATCGAGGGGACGGAAAGACATGAAAAAGCAGAGCATCTTCTTACCCTTCTTGCTCTTCTTGCGAGAAATGTATCAAAGGGCACTAGTATTTTCTCCAGCTTCTTTACTCTGCTCCTGCAAGAAAGGAACAGAGAGGCTTGGGATCGAAGAAGTCGAAGCATCACCCATCCATTACAAGTTAATCATAAATTCTTTCCCGGTGCTTTCAGGAAGGGATTAAGTACTATCCATTCAGATCGATCGAGTTTCTGCCAGCAATTAATGGACAAATCTTTGACAGCTTCTGGAAAGGATAATATGGCAGTATGGCCTGAATTTTGATCGTGTCGTTAATTATCCTCCTGCATGTATACACATAAGCTGGCAGGCACGGGCGCGAGCGTTGCTGAGGAGAAAATTCAGCCTCGTTTTTTTTTCCATATATTCCATCTTCGGCTACTGCCTACAGGAGTTGCTTCTGCATCAACAACGTTGTAATGTCACTATGCCAGTTGCTTTTAAAATTTACGTCATCACCATCCTGGCCATTTGGGCCTTTAATCAGCGTCTTCACCCCTGTAATTACCATCTCACTCCCATTTGTTTGGGGTTACTTAGAGAATGTACAATGAGCTTATGTTAGCCGTCTATAGTCAGTGCCATGGAGGATTTTTGCTAACGTGGATGTAATATAATGAAGAGAGAGAAAGATGTTGTCTACAATCATGTAGCCGACTGTATCACAAGAAACAAGGAAAGCACTAAAAGATTGTGTGTTCTATAAAGACAACTAAAAAGACAGCTACTGTCTGCACCATTGTATGAGTTGTCTTTAGTACTGTCTACAGGTGACATAGAGAGTCGTTATAGACAGCAGCTGTCTGTACTATTGTACAAGCCCTTACCTGCTTCGCGCTTTGCAGAGACTGTACATTAATTGTTTCTCCCACTAGTGAGGTCCTCTATGTATATGGCTGGGCTACTGTAATACTATCATAAGAGTATACACCGTCAAATGCTATATGTTAGAATTGGGTTCATAAGTGTAAAGGTTCATTCATTCCTGAAATTCCAAAATATGTATGGTTTAATCCCATATTGCCTAACCAAGTGTGAGGGTGTAATTTATAAGGTGGAGTCCTTGCAACCCCTTAAAATATATGACAAATGACATAGGGTGACATGAGGAGGATTATAGCTAAAGTCACACACACGCACATAAGCACGCACGTGTATATTCGCTTGGCAATTGTGTGGCTTGTGACTTACGACACGTGACCGTAAACATGTTGTGAACCTAGTCAAAGATAACAATTTAGCCGAAGAGGCTCTTTGTAGGAGCAAGCGATAAAGGATTAAGAAAACCTTTGTTAAATACTTTATTGTATACCTCGTGGATGATGTACCAAAAATTCTTTCAGAGGCTTATGCATTATATACCTGACGCTGAGTATTGCTAAGTAGATCGACCAGACATGTTGTCTTGTCATTCTCCACGAGGAGAGTCATCTGAGCGATAGACGTTTGATGGAGTCATCCCGGTACAACTACCAGGACGGTGTTGTCGAGTCCGCTCGAGCCTGACCATCGTGTCCCAAAGTCTTCGTGCGATCTCTTGAGCAAAGAGGTCGTAGCCTCGCGCTTGTCCAAGCTCATAAGTTGGGTTTTCGATTAGGTCATTGATTTATTGAAGTTCTTGAGCTTCCTTTAACTGGTATTGGATGCATCCAGGTAAAGACCTCTGGGTAGCAATTCTTTTTCTCCGAATAGTTTTAGGATCATCGACGTCTGAGTCAGCCAGAGCGTGCCTCGGTGGAGAGCGGTCATTTCTAAGATTTCGGGCACACTCATGAATGTGGATATCTTGGTCATCACCGGAGGCATTCTCGTCATCACTACGAGAGCCTAAAGTGAGTGTGCAATGGGAAGCAACCTCAGCCCTACCTCTTAGAGAGAGATTAGGATCTAATGGGAGGACAAAGACATCCTGTGTGCTATTATTCCCACTTGCGTTTGAGTCGTCCTGACTCGAGGAGTAGTAAAAAAACTAAGTCTTGTGATTTGGAGCAATCCCCTCTAGGAAGTGGAATTCTGGGTTATAATTGTCTCCGACTGAAGGTGAACTCTGCGGGGCTATGGTCGAATCCGCAAGTGAAGCGGGCTCGACAATGCACCTCGTGGGGGTAACCGAAGGGTGATGGTTATTGGTTATTGATTGAATCCCGGAATCATGGATTTCGGAACTTGTTGTGCCAGATCGGACGACCTTAGACGGGCTTGAACATTCGGAGGAGGAACCCTTGATGTGCTCTGCACTCGGTGTGGCACAATCCTGACCCTGGTTAGATGAACCCTTTCCCTTTGAGGAGTCTAGTTCCTCATCTTGGTGTAATGTCATGGGGAGAAAGCTCCATCATCAACCTTGTTCGTGGCATGCTCTCCTGGTCTGGTGAAAGATCCCTGGAAACGGCATTGCCATCAGACAAAATGATGCTCTGCTCGTACTTGTAGTAGGCATCTATGTCAAGTTCTGCGTAGTTTGCCAAATCGAACTAATTCTCCTCATTCCATTATCCTCCCATGAAAGCATTATAGTTGAAAAATGAAGACAATTTGTTGAAAAGGAAATGAGAAATCGAAAGATCCCCATAAACGGCGCCAACTATCGATGGTTTAGTATCGATCTGATGAATGAATGTTGGGGACTCTCTTAGAGCGAAACCACACAGAAAAGGACACATAAAATTTATAGAGAATAATAATCATACTTCTGTGTTTGTTATATTGATTGTGTTTACAAGAGAGATATCATCGAAGTCTAAGACTAATGACTCGTGTTTGTTTCGTTGCTTGATCGCCCCTCTTTTCCTATCCACCGACTTTTACTTCTTATATAGTACATGTATGAAAGGTTGACAATTGTTTACGTCAAGAGGCACCTTGTCGTTTGATGCAATATGCACGATTAAGGGTAGTTATTGTCAGAGACACATCCCCCCACGTCGTCTTGCGGTTATGTTAGAGACATATGTTTTAATACGTTCAGTTATCTCAGGAATAACGACATATATTAACTATTGTGTGTATTAAACACGACGCACAAATGTCCCTAGTTGATTGAGCCCACATGTCCGTAGACTTTATCAACCATAGGGTGGTTGTACATGACCTAGTCATAGTAAGACGTACGACCATGAGGTAATCATAGTAGGACTTACGATTAATAGGTGATTGTAGAAAAACTTACGATTAATAGGTGATCGTAGAAAAACTTACGACCATATATGGTGATTGTAGTGAGACTTACAATCAATAGGTGTTTGTGGAAGAACTTACGACTATATAGGGTAATGGTAAAATAGCTTACAATCACTAGGTGTGTATGATCTCTCTTATTGTTAATATTTGAGGGGTGCCTTTGAAGGTTATATAAAATACATTATTATCTATAAACGTTATAGATAAATAACTTAATTAATTGAGGATTATTAGATCCTCATCAGCCGGGAAGGAGAGTGGGCAGGTATCTCCGAACCATTATCGTAGAATTCACCTGCACGGAGCGGCAATAAGGTTTCTGGGCAATGTATCTGCGCGACCGCTCGCTTCATTGCTACATCTACGTTCTGCATTGGTTTGAGTCTGTGTTGCTTTCTGTTCTTTATCAAGTCCAATTGTTAGTTGGTTATGCGATCAAACTATTCTGTTATAATTCTATTATTGTGTATGTTTAGAAGTACAATGAGTAACATGTTGATACTATTGTTTTATGCATTTCTAGTTTTGTGTGATCTTTGCTTTATAATAAAATCTGAAATTAAAATATTATCTATATTTTCAACACTATACTGATCGAGATGTAAAAACAGTTTATCGATTTTTACCCAAAGGACACGCACCGCTGGCTTCCAAGCCTGGCCGGGACCTTCAGAATTACAAGAAATGAATCAAGGGGATGGGAGATGTGAGAAAAGCATCTCGTTACACTACTACAAAAATGATTTGTAGCAACACCACCTTTTTCACAGTAGAGGCGGCTCACTTACCAAGCGCCCCTACAGTGGCTGAGCTCGGCCCAGCTATACCAACCGCCTCTACAAATGGTTCACAGAGGCGCCGGCATCACCAACCGCCCTACAAATGGTTAGATTTAGGGCGCTGGAAATACCACCGCCTCATCGCTTGATTTGTAGAGGCGGCCGGTTTATCCAGCCGCCTCATCGGTTCATTTGTAGGGGCGGCTGGATAACCAGCCGCCCCTACAAATCGACCAGCATATATAGCAGATCCCTTCTTCCTCCTCGAGCTGCACAGTGCAACCCGAGAGAGGAAGGAAGGGAGGCCTTGGGCACCTCCCAAAAATTGCTATTTTGAGGGGGGGAAGGTTTTGAGTTAAATTCCTTTGGTGGAGAGGTTGTTGGAGGTAAGAAAATGATTTTCCATACATCTTTTTGAAGTTTTAATGGTGGATTATTGCTTAATTAGAGTTTTGATTTTCTCTCTCTATGGTGTTTGAGTAATTTATGGAGCAAATGAGGCTAAAATTTTGAATATGCTAGGCTAAATTAGTTATGGGAATAATGCCATACCCTTATTTAGTCATTCTTCCTTGATTTTAGTAGACTATTAATTAGTTTTATGGATGTTTGAGCTACATCTAGATCTAGATACCTAGAATTAGGGTTTTTTTTTTTACTAATTACATTGTTATTAATTTAGTGGAATATATTTACAATTGCTATTTACATTGCACCATACATTTAGAATTATTAATCGAATTTAGAATATCCTTCCATAAAATTTCTATGTATATTTTTTGAAGTAATAATTAATTTGTGAAGTATTAATTAGTCCTATTAATTCTTATCTTTGTTTTCTATATTGAAATAAAGATGGACGACAGAACTCTTGGATGTATGGTAAACAAAGGTGGAGCCAAGTTTCCGTGATGAAGTGGATAAATTTCTTCAAGCAGAGAGCCATGCAATGTCGAGCAATAATAGTGGTGAAATTCTTTGTCCGTGAAGCGATTGAAGAACTATCTCGCATGGAAAGATGTGACTATCATTAGATCACACTTGATTATGCGAGGATTTGTTAAAGACTACACGCTTGGAATCATCATGGTGAAGCGGTTATTAACAACGTTGATCCGTAAGAAGACGACGACGATTACCTAGATTGCATGGACCAATATGTAGCTGAATATGATGCGAAATAGACCGTGAAGAAGAAGGTAGTGGTGGTCATAACGACGGCCGTGGCAATGATGGCGGAGGACGTGTCGGGATGAAGATGACGGTGATTATTTGGAGGAAATGCTTGGGCCATTGGACCGTAGATTTTACTAAAGAGCCCGAAAGGTCTAGAAAATTTGAAAGGGTTAAAAGCCTCGAAGGAGACTTTGTATGGTGTTGAAAAGGGTTGTCCGACACATCGGACAATGCTACGCTTTGTGCTTGAGCTACTCATCCCGAAGGCTAAATGCACGCCGGTCGATCAGTAGTTTCAATGATCTCGCGCTCTCTGCCTTGGTTGTCGCCACACCAAACTCGCCTCCGCCAACACATACGGCGAAGAAGGTTATAAGTCCATTGACAATGGGGTTGAAAAATCCATGCATGCCCGAACCATTGTATCCTTTACCGTGGCGATACGCTCAAGTCACTAGATAAATGCCCCGGTGTGGCACTAGTCGTTACAAGAACAATGACCTTTACAACGGGAAGAAGCCTCCACAGGAAGAAGAGGAAGAAAGGTGGGAAAAGGTGGTACAAGATTCTCAACCCAAAGAGGACACTCCATTAGGCATCGATGCAAAGCGAGAAGAATCCTCGCTTGGTAATGTGGTACCTACTACTGTCGATCGCTTGAGGCGTATGTTCCTAAACCCTAAGGAAGCTTCACTCATGACATGGTGGGATGATGAACGCAAGGTGGGTGATGGTAAGATTGGACACCCGCGATGCTACCCAGTGGCAACGCTTTGATGCGAAATACCAAGAATTTAGCAAAGACCCAAGGAATGTACGGTTTGGCCTTAGCACGATGGAATGAATCCTTCAATGAGAGAACTAATGAGCATAGTACATGGCCATGATCTTAACCATGTACAACATCCCAACGTGGTTGTGTCGAAGAGAAATATCTTCTCCTCACTATTCTCATTCAAGGTCCCAAACAACGTGCATTGATATAGATGTGTTCCTCGAGCCTTTGATGCAAGAAATGGAGAGGCTATGGCGGTATGGAGAGCCGATGTACGACGCCTTCAAAGGAGGACTTCATATGTAGAGCCATTATCTTTGTCACTACCAATGATTACCTCATACTGCTTGCTTTGTCCGGACAGATCAAAGGGAAGACGGGATGCTTAGTATGCTTGGATGGTACTACATGGGTGTTCCCGGATGCATTCAAGAAGACAATTTACCTAAGGTACCGACGATTCTTAAAGACAACTCACGAGATACCGCAGCAAGTTGTTCTTCAAATTTTATGACAACAAACCAGAGACCGAATCCCCTCCAAAGAGACGTCAAAACGGGGAACATGTGTTCGAAATGGTGAAACACATACATGTCGATTTTGGACAAATGATAGTAATTGTGTGAACTAAAATAGCAACGTTCGAATAGAAGCCATCAACGGAATGGGGCAAAAGACCCCATACTTTGGCATCATAGATGATATATGGGAACTTGACTATGGAATGGGTATACAGATGGCCATGTTTAGATGTCATTGGTCAAACAACACCAAGTGAATGAGATCGGGTTCACAGTCGTGGACCTCGAGAATATCGGATACGCAGATGACCCTTGGGTGCTCGCTTCACGTGTCACACAAGTTTTATATTTACGTGACCCGAAAACTAACCTACCCCCAAAAAAGAAGACAAAGCATGTGGTTGCCTTCGGGAAACAAACTATTATCGGAGTAGACGGAGTGGATGATGTTGATGAGTACAATAACTACGATGAAATGCAACTATTCACTGACTTTCCTAAGAAGATCGGTGTCGTGGAAAGAACTTGCCCAAAGACATACCGCCATGGAACGAAAATGTGCCAAGGGAAACTTGTTACAAAGCTAGTTGTTCAAGTTTGATGCATGGTGTGTGTATTCTGGTACTATATATATATATATATATATATATATATATATATATATATATATATATATATATATATATATATATATATATATGTATGTGTGTTCAAAGATGCATGGAGTGTGTTTGGAGAAAATGTCCAGAACCAAAGTTGTATATTTTGATGAGTTCTACAACTTTTATTTTTACATCCTTCTCATTTGACATCATTTTAAACCCCATAACTCGTTCAAAGATTTCATGATTTAAAAAATTGTAAATTATTTGTAGGCGGTGGTTCAGAACCGCCTACAAATATATTTTAGGGGCTTGTAATCTCAACCGCCCTACAAATCTGTTAGGGGCGGTTGTAATCTCAACCGCTACAAATCGCCTCCTATATAAGCCGGAGGCGCGGGCAAGGCCGAAATCGGCTAAGTCAAAATCGGGCGCGAGGGCGCAGTCGCCAAAATTCTTCCGCCGCCACGTTAGGGTTTGCGCCCTCCGCCGCCGCCGGCCCTTCCCCATCCTCGGCCGCCGGTCCGCGGCGCTCACTCCGGTGCTCCTCTCGACGCCGCGCCCTCTCCGATTCGCTCCGCCGTGCGCGACTACGGAGCTGTCGCCCGCCCCGTGCTCTGCTGCCCGGTCCGTGCGCTCGACGCCGGTGCTTCTCTCCGACGCTACCAGTGCTCTCTTCGACGCCTGTGCTCCCTCTCCGACGCGGTGAGATTCTGTGCCGGTCTTGTGGTTGACATTTCGGGTTATTTCGTTGACATTTTTTTGTCTTGTGGTTGCGTTCTCCATTGTGTGTGGCATGGCTTAACAAAAGGTTTTGCTAAATCCTAAATTATCAGCACAAACAAAGCATCCGCATAATTACTAAATAAATTATCTCAAAATTATGAATAAAGGTTACACTAGTAAGTGAGATCTTGTGTGTAGGATTCTCGACGAAAATGCGTTGACCTCACCGACTGAGACCAGATAGGTGGATCCTCGGAGGCTGGGCATGGATTTTCTTCTTCGCCATCCATATCAAAATCATGAATGATATGTACAAATTCAACACTGTGGAGGAATTATCTGCAGAGCTGTGCATAGGAAAGTAATGGACATTAAAGAGCTATAATAGATGGTGCGTGCAACTCACGATGTGTGGATCATCAACTATGAAATATACTTGCCATAATTAGGAACTGTCGGAAGAAGGAGGAAAATGTGTACTCACAACCATACGAGGCATATAACGGCCATAGCAAGTTAGCACTACGCTTGACTCTTGCTCGAAGCTTCCTTGCAAGTATGACCTCAAAACCATCATACAAGTTCCATCGCTCTTCTATCTCTTGCACTGTGCTGTACAATAATTTCAGATGCATCCAGAGATAATTCTCTGCCTCAATTCGGCACATTATTTTGTATGTCATATTTATTTGTTCCTTGATTGTCGCCTCTGCTTGAGAAGCCCTTCCAATTTATCTTTCCCAAGAAAATGTCCTGTAAATGCCATAGGAAGATTAAGTGCTCCAGATAACAGAGCAGCAGCTATTCCTGCACTAGCATAATGCCCATGAATCACAGCAGCTATTCCTGCACTAGCATAATGTCCACAGTCAATTTCTTCACCAATGGTTTTCGACATCCATTAATATGGCCGAGTGCACCATCAACAAATTCTTGAATGAAAGGCCATAGATGTTCTTTAGCTAGATACTTGTCTTTTGGTCCAAATGGTATTCGAATGATGTATGCACCACTGTTCTCTCCCCTTTCCTGTTTAGAATTTTTAAAGGTTGTCGAAACCAACATTTCTGCAGGTTCAGTTCTGTCAACGTGGATGATCATATGCTTTTTAGGAAATTGTTTCAGCTTATAAACAATCTGAATGTTCAGTTCTGGATCCGTGTTCTAAAATTGTATAAAACAAAGGGGTTATTTAATTCTGGGGAGAACATTCGAAGTTCAGAGTAGGACTTAAAAATAACAACTGTAGAAATTAAGAACAACAGAGAAATCGAACATGCTGAATATGTTATGATTGTATACATGGTTTTATGTGTTGTTTAAAGGGGCACATGGCTTGGTATGTTGTATACCGAGGACGACAGACGGGGGTCTTTGCAACCTGGGCTCAATGCCATGCTCAAGTCACTGGTTTTCATAATCGCTGCTACAAAAGCTTCCACAAAACAAGAGGCGTAGTCTTCCTACTTGGAGTTCAACCGTTGTGAAGATGACAGAGTTTTTGCGAAGCCTGCTGCCGCTATCGTTGCAAAAAAATCTTGGCTATTTCTTGTTTGCATGGTTCAGTCTTTAATGTTGGCAGTGCTCATCTTTTACATTGTTAGACGTGGGAACAATTGTCTGTGATGTTGTACCTATAACCATGTACCTCTTATGCTCTCAAACTGAGTTTCTATTTTAATGATCATGTCAATTCTCATTGGAGTGCATATGTTCTACTTGTACTACTCTCATCTCTCTTCCTTACTACTATTACTGCTATCTTCTCTTCTTCCTTACTATTTGTACTACTCTCATCTCTCTTCCCTACTACTACTACTGCTGCTCTATTAGAGGATCAGTAATAGTGTTGTTTATCTGTATTTGTTGCATCTATTAGAACAAAGCACAAAATGACGGGGACAACAGACGACACAACCCGAGGCCCTGAACAAGTGCCAATCTTTGAAGACGAACAACCGAGTTGCTTATCGAGGAGCAGTTCAACCAGAGCTAGACGATGATCTACAAATGTTATTAGATGGGGACCATGAGGAGGCTAATGATGAAGACGCGAGGATGAAGAAGAGGGATATGTAAGTCCGAGGATCCTTTCCCACCGTAATGCATGAGGCCAACCAAGAGGAGTTGGATAGGGATTTTGATCCGAACGAGGAGGTAGGGATAAAGCCTTAGTTCATATATTATGCTTGTATATAATATCGTGTTATCATTACTAACACTTCGACCTAATAGGCCCTTCTCGAACTCTACGACGTCGCGACATCTCGCTGACAAGAAGTAGCAGAGGAAGCTGGAGCAGCAGGCAAGAGCCACAGAGCCACAGAGGCAAGAAGTAGCAGAGACATCGATGGCGCTCGCTCCACAACCCGGCCACAAACTCGGGCAGCAGCAAAGAGGGGACGAGGAAAAGAAGTGCTAACATATATCCAAAGGACACAGTATATGTGATAAGAGAGGTCGGGAGGCTAGGGGAGCCACTTGAGCCAAAACATCTCGAGCTAAGTGGCGTAACGCAATTGGGGCGCTGGTAAGAGATGAGTTGAACCCGCAATCCCAACTTGGAAAGAAGTACCATTGATACAAAGAAAGTCTTATGGGATAAGCGATGACGATTTTAGATTCCAAATGAACCGAGGAAATGGTACGCCACGTCACGCTATGAAGCGATTGAGAGTCATGGAGAGGTTGGAAGTCGTCTCTCAACGCCGATATGTCCAAAGGGATTAACTCCTTCAAGGAGTTTGGCAACATAACTCTGGACAATGGGAGCGGTTTGTGGCTCGAAAGACTTCTGGTGGAAGCATTGGCCCTCGCGTTCGTGAACAACCGAAGCGGGCGAAGAAGAACGTGCACCACCATCATCTAGGACCGGTGGGTACTATGGAAAGGAAGAGCAATTTAGGAAGATAGAGGAAGATGCCGCATCACCGGGACATACAACTTGCGGGGGTTTCAAAGCGCAAGGAACTGGATCCTTTCGAGGAATAAAGAAGCATCCAAGGCGCTTAAGTTTAGTAAGCCGGAGATCAAGAGACAGATCAAAGATATCAACTATGTCTTGAACAATGCGCGTAAGGGCTTATTTAAGCCTTCCGAGAGAGGGATGAGCTTAGCCTTGCCTTGGGAAACCCCGAGCACACAGGCCGTGTCGGGGCTAGAGAAAGAGTGATATGGAAGGAGGGATTTGAAGAGGATAGGCACATGTACAAGAAACATGATAGAGACCGAGAGGCTAACCTTGAGGTCCAAGTAAAGGCTCTAGTTGCGAAGGCGTTGCGTGAGCAAGGATCCAACGGAGGTGCGAATGTAATGCCACCACCGGACAACTGGAAGTTCGCAGCAGCAGGTTCCACTGCAGCCACAACCGCCGTCGATCGATCACGGAACCTACTCCTTGCACTTTGGTTGTTCTCATGGGCAGGCAATCAAATATGATTGAGGTGGCAACGGTGAGGCACATCCTCCGAGGCACTTATCACACTAATCGATCCCGCCGACTACACTAGGTCGAGATTCGCATCGTGAAGTCCGAATTCAGCCGATGAAGGATAGACTTTCCAACTCCCGAGGACTCCAAATACTCGAGAAGTAGTGAACCGGTTCGTCCTCCGCACAAGCGAGACATCATATTGACTACGATTACATCGCTCGTGCGCACACCGCTACGCTTGGAGGAGTTGAGGAGGGGAGATCTGCACACCACATCATGACCAACAATTGCTCGAGATGCACACCGCCACCTCGCGATGACGTGCCTCATGATATGCCACCGTCTTCACCGCCTCCTGGAGGATGTGTAGAGCCGACACATGAACAACAAGAGGCCGCACAACAGCATGAAGAGCATGCGGAACAAGTTGATGCACCCAAGGTGCCTACGGCGAGCCAGAAATTCGAAAAAAGCATCCAATCAAGATAAGGTCAGCTTATGTGCCGATGACAGATGTCGTGGGGGTGGAAAGGTGGTATGGCCATGATATGTTCAAGCCGGAGAACCAAGCGCCAAGATCTGAGAAGGCGGTCACCAAAGAACGGAAACAAGTGCAAGGGCGGCACCAACCAAAACCAACCAGTTACTTGCAAGTACGTAAATGTTGAATGCATCACATGGTCAAAGAATTGCCCGCAAAAATATGAAAGAGGCAAGTGTTTCCTTCCAAATCGGTGATCCAAGACCTACCAATTGGAATGAAAAGGTTTCATGATTGGTACTTGCGTGCTATCCCGACGAAGGTAAATCTCATAGAGGCAAGGTTCCGCCATGACATTTGGAGGCCCAAAGGACAAATTGCCTTTGACTTTGATGACATCCATACTATCTTTCGCCTCGAGAAATGGAAACCAATCTCATTCGCGTGTGGTGCCTGTAAGTCCTACTCCTATTGCATTGATATGATTGTAATCTTTAGATTTTGTTATAACTAACTAACCCGCGCTATGATTTGTAGAATGCAAGTGCACATTTCAAGTAAACTTCCTAGCAAAGACCAAGCAGGGTACTTGGACCTCAATTAATAGCCCAGACGATGTTTAATTTCCCGGCAAGTGGGGACTGACCACAAGGAGCTGGCCCGTGGAGAGACCGTTGAGGAGAAAGATAAAATACGGAATGAAAAATTAGGAAGGAGTGCTATAAGGTTGCGCGTATATTTCGAGAGCTTTCTCCAGAATGCAAGACAAATCCTATATATTTCTACCCTACAACTTCAAGTAAGTTTAACTATATCCTTCAATCTTTAATGAGCCATATTATTTTGTTCGATGCAAACGAGCTTATCTATTCCTATGATTAAATTCATGCAGCAAGCATTGGATTTGTGTAGCTGTCGACCTCAAGCTAGGCATGACGTGGGTCATGGATCCACTTGATTATGACGAGTCGCTTTACAAAGATTTCATAAGCATTCTTAAGACGTATACTTATCAACCATCCTCATCAGTTTTTGACTTTTCAATACTAACTAACTTGCTTTTGTTAAATTCATTCGAGCAGAGCGTACAGGTACTACGTCAACAAACTCAAAGGGGTGCATGATCCAGAGAGGAAGGGTGACCTATATGTCAAAACAAGATGGCCGGTAAGTGCAACTTACTTTAGTACTTACATTACGTTGCCGCCACAAGCATTGACGTTTTTATATGCGAAACTCACAGTGCCACAAGCAGAAGTCCGGGAGTTTGCACTGTGGATATTACGTATGCACTTACATGAGTGTCACCGGTGCTTACAGGAGACACCCCTTTATGGTATGTTATAACTAATTCACTCAATCAGATAACACACGCATATGTTATGAAATACTAAACTTAAAATTGTCTTGTAGTGGAAAGATGAGATAGGAATTTGTAGAAAACCACTCAACGATGATAGCCTCCTGAGCTCGTCGGGACATTTGCAACTTCATAATGGATGCTATTATACACGCGAGGTACATACCATGACGACACGCCTATGCTAGGACGCCGCCAGCAGTGAAGTTCCTTCGTGAGTGGGAAGGAATGCATTTAGGACATTGAGAACAATGTGTATGTAATGTTATCGCACTTTATGCTACAAGTGTTTCTAATGATAAATTATAATGCGGATGTGAATATAATGTCTCGTTGAACTTGTTAATATCATGTCTTCAAATATATATATATATATATATATATATATATATATATATATATATATCATGCATGGTTTGATATATATACCGTGGTTTGAGAATTTGAATTTTTTTGGCGAAAAGCAGATTGTAGGGCGTTGTGGTTGCAAGCCATCCACAGAGAAAATTACAGAGGCGGTTGGTCATCTAAGCCGCCTTACAAATCTAATTTGTAGAGCGGCTTGTAATCCAAACGCCTCTACAAAACAGTTTGTAGGAGCGGCTCTAGACACCAACCGCCTCTACAAATAAGATTTGTAGGGCGGTTCAGAATCGCCTCTACAAATCTCTGATTTGTAGCGACGGTTGGGTAGGGGCGGCTGGCCGAGCCGCCTCTGCAGAGGCTCACCAGCCGCCCTCACAGCTGCTCACAGTAGTGTTACTCTTTGCTCTTCTTGCAAGAAATGCATAATTGAAAGGACGGCATCTCGGCAAAGGCTACTTCTTTACTACCCTTGTGCTCCTATATACGAGAGGGAGGAATGCATTTCTTGCAAGGACTGTTAATTTCTAAGCATTTGTAGAAGCGACACATTCCACGCAAAACAATTGGAAGGATTAACATCCTTGGTGTCTTCAGGCTATAAGTAATCGAAGCATCCATACATTCTAAGGTATGCGTTAATTAAGTATTTTTATTTTTGTTTTCAAGAACAAGTATCAATTCCTAAACCGCACTCCTAAATTCTTCTCAGTGCATCTAGGAATAGAGTAGTGCAAAACAGGGCTATAGAAGAGAATAATATATTTTTTTACTCCTGAAATCATATACATCACTGCAGTAACAATCTAACGAAGGAAATGATGCAGCGCCTGGGCATGGCACCCTGTCGGTTGGCTTAATCAAGGTCATCAATATTGATCCAACTATCCAACTGTCCACGAGCAATCAGGCAATTACTACTTTTCTTGTAGTTTATTTTTCACATAGAACAAGGCACCCTGTCGTGCATCTAGGAATAGACTAGTAGTAGGCAATTAATAGTGCACTGTTTATGGGCTTCGTTGTACTTTCAGCTTTTGGCATAAGGAATAATGTAAAGTACATGTATTTGTCCAAGTTCAAACCAACACTCTCTCCAACTTTCAAATTTGCGCTATTTATTCGACAATAGTCTAACGCCATTATAAATTGGGTTGAACGTTACACTGCCCAAGTCCAACCATGTCATTCCGGGGTCCTATAAGAAAAAAAAAGATATCTTTTATAAATAAAAAATAATTCTTATCACTTGTGCATCTTTGATGTTTTGCCTTGTCCTGTGTGCGCCTCTCATTTTTCAGGCCACGTATTAACTCATTCTCTTGCTTCTATAGTTACATCTTTCACAAAAGATGGGGAATACTTGCTCTAAACATTTAAAACACCATGATTTCAAAAATTCCAAAAGAATTTGTGATATTTGATTTGCTGGTATTTAAATTCATATAACCATGCTTTTCATATTTCTAGTATAGTTCTGAAATTTTTTAATTTCAAGTTTGATAAAAAAAATCAATTTACAAAAACAATATCAGTTGTGATATTTGATTTCGCTTGTTCGTGTACTCCATACACTAATTGCAAAACAAAAAAAAACGCACATGAAAATTAAACAGGAAAAAAGAAAAGGCAAGATAAAATGCATCATCAAAACACAACTGGCATGAACTAAAGAAAATGACTCTTTCAGATGATAATAATAAAACTAGCAAAATAACAAAACAGACTCAACCACTTCGGGGGTGGCACCACTGGGCCGCGCCCATGGCCTCAGCGACCACGGCCTCTACCTTTTGGCATAGCTATTTACCACAAACAAACATACATGCAATAAGCTCAAAGATGTCATCCTCATACCATGAATTATCAATGCAACATAACAGAAACGTAAATGCAATACTTGATATATTCCCATCTTACTGTGCACTATTGTATTGAATTTTAAGTTAATTAACTATCATAAGTCATGTTCTAGAAATTAATTAACCTATAACAAGTTTTAGTTAACTTAATGAATTAATCCTAGAGCAAATTTTAGTATATAAAATTAACATAAATTGTCAAATTATTCACCACGGACCTAAAGCCTTTGATACTAACTGTAATACCTCGGCCCAACGCTAAGCCTAGAATGATACCTAAATCATTTTCTCACTAATAATTTAAGCCATATTTACCAATAATTCCAGCAAGTAATGCATGGAATAAAACCCATAAATGGGTCACTTAGCAACAAACATAACAATATAAATACATAAAAAGATTAACTTTCACAGTTTGGAACCACACGCCGAACAACACTCAGGTCACCCGCACCAGAAAAACGTCGTTCCGGAAAAATTGTTTAGTAGCAAAATAATATAATCAAACTAATATTAAATAAACCAAAGTTCCAATTATTAAACTAATGATAACCAAGATTTAGTGAGCAAACTAAATAGATATATCTGTGTGATTGGTTGCATGTGATGCACATTTGCTACACCATTTCATGCATGACGCCTTCATTGATTTCATGGCATTTAAATAGGCATAAAATAAGGCATAAATAAATGTCGTGGCAATATAATTATAAAGACAAATGGCAAATAAACCGATGTCTACCGCTCTACCATGCACTTGCCTTTTAGCCATGAAATCCGAACGATGCAAAGGTGGCACCGAACTTGAAGTAACACTCCCTCGACAAAACCAATAATCCATCTAAAAAATGCAATAATAGTACATGAATATCAAACAATTCAACACCGCTCCTACACTCAAACTCGACACAATTAACCCCTCTACACCGGACAACACATCTGTTGTCTCAATGATCAAATACCCATAACTTTTACTTATGGAATCCAAATATATCAAACTCTATATTTTATGGAATCTACAAAAAAAAAATACACTTTTATAGTTATACCAATTCTCTGATTAAGCCATCTAAATCCCAGTTTTAACCCCGAAGGTCAACTTGGAACATTACAGAATAGCAGACTTCGTAATTTTATATCTATTTTTCTACCACATAAAATGTAGCAAAACCTACCACTTCTGGAAGTTACGAAGAATTTTCTAACTAAATCTAGTTATGATCATAATTTAATTCGACCATCTACTACATGTAATAAAGCAATCTACACGACTACTGTTAACGACGATAGAATTATGGACAACAACTCTCCAGAAGCCATAACTTTTAAACCTCTTAACCAAACCTAGCGATCTTGTACTCTATGGAAATCTTAAACAATTATCTATAACTTTTCTGTCATGGAAAAGTTATGAAATATGACGTAGATACCCCAAAAGTAGATACCCCAAAACTCTCTCGCAATGTTCTCTAGTACAACTAACCGAAATAGAGCATCACCAATCTACCAATTCCCACAATCAATCTAGTCTATCCTTTGAGCAAACATCAATCTAATATCAAAACAAGGATTTTCATATTGTTACCCCTCAAATTTAGATGACGATCAGGGTTGGATCACGAAGCCCTAGCTCATTCTCTTATTTCTTCTTCTTCTCCTACCTTCTCCTACCTTTTCCCAATGCTTCCCTTTGCTTCCTTCCCTTGCTGGCCTTCTTTCTTGCTTCGACCTGGCAACCAGGTGACAAGGAGGAGGCTGGGTAGAGGAGTGGCGACGCTAGGCAGGGCGCACGGAAGGGAGCAGAGAAGGGCAACCGGGCAGAGGGGTGCCTAGGGTTGACTTCGGTAGGAGCAGGGAGCAGGGGCAGGGGTATTTAGGGCTCCTTGCTCCCCCCTTATGTCGAGTCCAACTAGGACTCGGTTGGGTCCAATTCGGCCCACTTCCTTCCCTCCTCACTTATCTTTTTCTATTTATTCCCTTTCTATTTATTTTCTAACTCTTTAATCCAACGGGGTATTATAGCTGAAGCCACTTAAAATCTGTTATAAACAAAAGTAGCACATGCAATGACTCAAAACCAAACCAACACTATCTCTTCATTTTTCATGGTTGCTTCGCTTGAAAGGGTTAAACTAATTTGTTTCACCGGAAATTCGGCTAATTTAAACAAAAGTGAGGTCATTCAGTTCAAGGTAAATATGCAATTTGAGATAATGATATGTGAACAGAGGTGTATTGGCATGTCCTGCTCCTCCCACACCAATGGTCCCATGGATCGGCAATCTTAGATTCATATTTTGCTAACTGTAGATCTGTAGCGCAACCTGGAAAAGACTGTTCTAGGTTCACTGCTGGAGTTCCAAATTGTATTAAGAACCTAGTGCTCCATGATTGTAATGATGCCACTCATAATCAATGAAAACTCTCTTTTACATCAAAATGAAAAAAAAAATGCCACATAATTTTGTGGCAAAGAACTGGCAACACAGGTTAGTTCCCTTGATGATCTACTCCCAACCCTTCAAGAATGGTCAGGATCTATCTGACCATTCAAGTTGGACCTGTTCAAATGCTGGGCTTCCGGTCGGGCTTGAAAAGCCTGGCCAAAAATCAGCAGGCTCGAGCCCAGCTCGAAAATCATATTTTCAGTTTAAAAATTATTTTAATCATTTTTTGAAATAAAAAAAACTAATATTTAATTCATTTCCAGCATTAAATAAATATATTTTTGTTTTTTTAATTATTTTTACTGAGATTTCGGGCCAGGCCGAGCTTCTTTCGGGCCGGCTTTTCAGTCCCAAGCTCGGCCCGGACAGCGTCGGGCTCGGGCCGGGCCGCCCGTGAACAGGTCTAATTCAAGTGTAGGCTTTCATGCCATGTAAAAATCCATTCTTCTTTGTAGTGTGAACACGTATTACTCCAGCTTGGATTACACAACCTAAAAGATGGGGCATACTTGTTCAAGAATTCAGCATAAAATTTCAAACCATTAAAACAAAAATATGCTATTGTTCAAATTGAGTAAATCAAAACTTTGCCATTTCAAAATTTTGTGGTTTAAAAATTCAAGTTCTTCAAAAATTTTATTTCCACTATTTAAACGTAAATATTTATTTTAATTTACACAAAAAACGTAGTTTCACAATGTCTAAAGTAACTTTTTTCTATGAAAATCAATTATAATTTAACATTTAAATATTGAAAATTATAACATTTAAATTTTACTGTATTTTTTTCACTAAAAGATTAAATATTTGGATGTCCTACCACATCGCTTAGTTAACAAACAATATTTTGTTATATTCCCTTTTAAATGTCCAAGAACAAATTCTAATTATTCAATATTTCAATTTCACATTTCTAAATTAAATAATTGAATTTCATGCCCGAAGTTTTGTTTTAGTAAGTATGAACTTAAAATTTGAAAAGATATAAAAATTTTATATGACATTTTAAAAGCAAAAGGTTTATTTTGAAGTAAATTCCCAAAGACTCCATTTTTAAAATTTGTATTTTATATCTAAAATTTATAAGTTATTGTTAGTTTGAATGTTTGATATAGTGCTGGTTTAGTTTTATGTCCATATGCAAATATATACATTCTGAGTTTCATTCCAATTTTGACTTTGATTTAATTGGAAACTAGAATTTTTATATTCTGGATTTTCTTTGTACCAAATTATTTAAATTATTATTTTAATCATGGCTCCTAATTTTAATTTATATATTCCAAGTATTATTTTTATTTCAAATTTAATTAACAATTGGAATTAAATTTACATACACTGAAACCAATTCAGTTCTGAATTTGAAGTAATATATATCTCAAACAAATTCTAAATCTTTTCCCATCCTACTCTGGTTCAATCTTATACTTTAAACACAACTTGTGGATTCTATATTCAAATTTGTACAGTAATATTTTAATTTAATTTAGACGTTAGAATTTTTTCGATACCTTTGCCTTTTAGTTTGAAGTATAAATTTATTTAGTGTGGACAGGATATAATATGGGTGTACTTAGCAGGGGCATTGAACGCCATGAACTATAGGGCAATGGCTAATGTTGTACTTGCAAAAAAAACTAGAACAATGCCCATTTCTATTTGAGCTGGTTGTAGTATATGGAGAAGGATTTTGCTATTTTCCAAAACTCGAACTAATAATAACTTATTGTATCCAACAGGTAGCCTGTGGCATAGGAAATCTATTATGCCATGGAGAGTTTGGTGAAACTATTTTATGAGTGGGAAATCCAGCTACTTGTGGTCCTCAGCTTCATACTTCAAATGTTTCTCTTTTTTACTGGCGGCCTTCGACGGCACAACACCAACATATTCCTTAGGTTCTTCATTTGGACAGCTTATTTGGGAGCAGACTTGGTAGCAGTTTATGCTCTTGGTTACCTCTCACGACATGAGGATGTTGCCATTGTAAGGCACATATTAAGGAGAGCCGAACCGCTAGCTTTCTTTTGGGCACCTTTTCTCCTTATCCATCTTGGTGGGCAGGACACTATTACTGCTTTCGCCATGGAAGACAACAATTTGTGGTTGAGGCATTTATTGAATTTGGTGGTGCAAGTAGTCCTAGCCATGTATGTTTTCTGGAAGTCAATTGGAAGGCATGGCATAGAGCTTATAGTTTCAGGTGTCTTTGTGATTGTTGCTGGAATTATCAAGTACGGTGAAAGGACATGGTCTCTCAAGTGTGGGAGTTTTAAATCTCTCGAGAGCTCGACTGGACATCAGTACAAACCATGGCTCCTGGAAGTGGCCCATATGGATGCTGACTATTATTCTAACATTGTTTGGGATGGTTTGTGTTCAATGCCAAATGTGCTCAATATCTTTGCAGGGCGCAGCTTGTTTGGCGATAGCCGATTTTGGATGAGCAAGCTGTTGGACAGAGAGTACGTGGAGGTGGATTAGAAGACGATGGAGTGTGTATTGAAGGGGATTCGTCGCATAGATGACGAATTCTCCCAGGAACCCCGAAAATGGCCAAAGCTTCGCCGATTGCTCCAAGTACTACAAGATCTTTTTATCGGGGATTTTGGTGCTGCTATTGTTTGGTTGCATGTGTTCACACAGCTACATTTACACAAATATTGCCCTCTACCATCGGATACTAGTGATGCTATGGTGGAGGTATTCCGGAAACTGTCCAACTACATGATGTACCTTTTTCTTACCCGCTCAATGCCAGTTCGTTAGCTACGCTGCGGACGTTGCAAGAACAGGAATTAAACGAGGCATTAAATAGTGAATTTAATGAGTACGTTATCGAGCCAGGCAAGGAAACACTGGAGGAGATGGTAGACCTGTGGACGAGGCTCCTCATCTACGCCGCCGGCAAGTCCCGGCCGGAGACGCACGCGGTCCAGCTGGCCAGACGAGGGGAGCTCATCACCTCCGTCTGGCTGCTCATGGCCCGACAAAGGTTCGGGGATTCCGTGCCAAACATGATCCGAATCACCAATGTTTCTGTTGGCACCGAGTTTAAGGAGGTCTACGTCTTCTGGGTCCCTCCTCAAGGAAGACCATTGTCGGAAAATTAACGTCCGTGCAGCAGCAGCAGGTAACGCTAGCAAGTAAGCTTATTTATTTCCTCATCTTATCTAGTATTTACTTTTATGACATCTTGTTTATACAAACAAATAGGATCATAAAACAATCTAGTGTACATATCAGTGATGCTAAATGATCTAATGAGGCCGTACATGTTATTTGTATTCATGCAACCTAGCAAAGGAGGCGACACGTGAGGATGCATGGCAACCTATCGCCTAGCTTAATCAAGATCATCAATATTAGTCGCATGCAATAACCAACCGTCGAAAAGCAGGGTGCTTGCATGCTCGACGGGTATATGTACTAATACTATGGATGCAGATATATACTACTCCCTCTGTTTTTGTAAGTATGACGCTGTGATGTGAATATTTGTGCTACAGGATATCAATCTTTTAAAAACGGAGGGAGTACATCCTAGCGGTTATGTATGTATGTGTGTATATGGCTTTTAGATCTGAATTGAAAAATATTTGAAATACCCTTGAGACAAACGATGTCTTGTTTGAGGTTGTTCAACAAACATTATGAGTGGATTTAATTTTTCTTTTTGCACGTTCGTATAGAAATATAAATTTAAAAATAGAATTAAATTAACTTTTATTACTAAAGTCTCAATTACCAAGTATTAAATTCAAAACGTCGACACCAAGTTGTTCTACTTCCAGTGCATTTTTGTCGTCTTCCGTTTGCGTTCATCATTCCATTTAGCGAGTCAACCATGCACGCATATACACGGCCGCATGTTCTTGATGTACCTATATACCATCATTATTGTAACATGCAAGCAGCAGGCAGCATCAATAAATTCGATGAACGCACGCACGCAGGTTCTCCGTGTATTCATTTTCTGCAAACTTGCTACGTATTATTTTGTTTTTTACTTTAAAATTTTGCTTGCTTGTTGCTACAAAGAGACCAACCTACTACTACTGTATATATGCCTTGTGTGTCCACGGCTGCTTCATCGCGGTCTGACCCGATTGGCGGGTTGTGCATAAGAAACACAATATACATGGAACCACTCTTTATCTACCCGGCCGTTGCTGTGACAAATCAGAAATACTCGGTTCTCTTTTACTTTACTGTTCTCTTTTACTTGATGTTTTTTTATTTTTTACCAAGACGCAGCTTTGATAGTTATTTTTTATAATTTTAAATTAAAATGTACTAATAAAATTATAATATTATGAATATACTATTAATGACAAATCTAATAATATATTTTTCATATAGCCAAATAAGATAATTTTAAATCTATTAACGGTTAAACTTTACAAAATTACAAAGTTTAATGACACAGATTCGAGGACGTCAAGTAAAAAAAGGAACTCCGAGAGTATAATGTAGGCGTAGGATTGTAAATTCCTAAGCTGCTAAGCACATGCACCAAGTTTTTCCTTGATGCCTCCGTAGCTAAGCCAGCTGTGAGTGTGACATCTATAGCTCTAAAATGTGCACATGACACAGGAAATATCAGCAGGAGGCTTCACGTAAGAGCCAATTTGCTGGAGAGATCGGTGAGCAAAAAGCACGAAACAGCATGCCATTTTTGTGAGACAAAGTCAGGCCAAGGCATTGCAGGTGCAGCTTGCTTCTCGTCGATAGTGAGGCTTCTGGTTACAGTAGAGAAGAGAGGCAGGTAGGTGGTACCTTCAGCTTCACAAAGGACCGAGCGGGGAGGCAGGCGGTACTCGGCGGAACAGAGCAAGCGTAGGGAGGAAGAACAATGAAAGAAAGAAGAAAGATGGAAGATGGGCCAGTGGGTCGGGGAAAGAATGGGCTCCGCCCAAAACAAAGTGGGTTTTTGGTCTAGAATCGATATTGAAATTTTGATATTTGTATTTGGTTTTTGGAAGGAATTTGATATTTGAATTGGAGTTAGGAAATTTTATTCAACAGTGAATAAACTTCAAATGAAAACCAACAAATTAAATTCATTAATTAAAGTTAATTTTCTTTTTACACTAAACAAAATTTGGTTGTTACAATATATGATGAACTAAGTGTACTGCTATGCATGTTTTTTGAGACACGTATCTACTTATTATCGAACTATGTATGCTATTAATGAACTAGGTATGATAAGCTAAGTTTGAACTAAGTCTTATGTATTTGATGAACTAAGTTTGAATGTGTGATGACTTATGAGTTATGAGCTAAATATGGTAAACTAAGTGTCATAGCTGTGATGAACTAATTAATGTAGTTTAAAAGTGTCAATGTTATATGTGGCTACTGAAAATGTGAACAATTCATGAATGTTTGGATAAAAAAAACTAGTTATATGTTTTCGTTTATTTCTAGTGTACAATTTAAGGGTTTTTATGTTCCGATTTTTTTTTTTGTTTCGATTCGTACTCTCTCCGTATTTGTATTCATAATTCGTATCTGAAATATTCGTATTTGTATCTGTATCCGAGAAAAAATAAATAAAAACAAATACGACAGAGCCATTATCTATCCGTATTCGATCTATTTTTACCCTAGTAACAGTAGAGAAGAGAGGCAGGTAGGTGGTACCTTCAACTTCACAAAGGAACAAATCGAGAGGAAAGACGAGAGAAAAGCAGAGCATCTCTTTAACCTTATTGCTCTTCTTGCGAGAAATGTATCAAAGGGCAGTAGTATTATCTCCAGCTTCTTTACTCCTCTGCTCCTGCAAGAAAGGAACAGAGAGGCTTGGGATCGAAGAAGTCGAAGCATCACCCATCTATTACAAGTTAATCATAAATTCTTTCCCGGTGCTTTCAGGAAGGTATCAAGTACTATCCATTCAGATCGATCGAGTTTCCGCCAGCAACTAATGGACAAATCTTGGTCCGCTTCTGGAAAGGTTAATATGGCGGTACGGCCTGAATTTTGATCGTGTCGTTAATTATCCTCCTGCATGTATACACATAGGCAGGCACGGGCGCGTGCGTTGCTGAGGAGAAAATTCAGCCTCGTTTTTTTTTCTATATATTCCATCTTCGGCTACTGCCTACAGGAGTTTCTTCTACATCAACAACGTTGTAATGTCACTAGGCCAGTTGATTTTAAAATTAACGTCATCACCATCCTGGCCATTTGGGCCTTTAATCAGCGTCTTCACCCCTGTAATTACCATCTCCCTCCCATTTGTTTTGGGTTATTTACCTGCTTCGCGCTTTGCAGAGACTGTACATTAATTGTTTCTCCCACTAGTGAGGTTCTCTATGTATATGGCTGGGCTACTATAATACTATCACAAGAGTATACGCCATCAAATACTATATGTTAGAATTGGACCATAAGTGTAAAGGCTCATTCATTTATGAAATTCCAAAATATTTATGATTTAGTCTCATATTGCCTATTCTGGAGTTTTTGCCACCCCTTGAAACACGCGACACATGACATGGGGTGATATGAAGAGGACTATAGCTAAAGTCACACACATGCACGTACACACGCGCGCGTATATTCGCTTGGCAATTGCGTGACTTGTGATTTACGACGCACGACCGTGAACATGTTGTGAACCTAGTCGAAGATAATAATTTAGCCGAAGAGGCTCCTCGTAGGAGCAAGCAATAAAGGATTGAGAAAATCTTTAGCAAATACTTTATTATATACCTTGTGGATGACGTCCCAAAAACTCTTTCAGAGACTAATGCATTACCTGATGCTGAGTATTGCTGAGGAGATCGACCAAACATGTTGTCTTGTCATTCTCCACGAGGAGAGTCATCTGAGTGACAGGCATTCTATGGAGTCGTCTCGGTACGACTACCAGGACGGTGCTATCGAGTCCGCTCGAGCCTGACCATCGTGTCCTAAAGTCTTTGTGCGATCTCTTAAGCAAAATGGTCATAGCCTAGCGTTTGTCCAAGCTCATGAGTCGGGTTTTTTATCAGGTCATTGATTTGTTGAACTTCTTGAGCTTCCTTTGACTGGTATTGGATGCGCCTAGGTAAGGATCTCCGGGTAGCAATTCTTCTTCTCTCAATAGTTTTAGGATAATCAACGTCTGAGTCAGCCAGAGCGTGCCTTAGTGGAGAGTGATTATTTCTAGGATTTCGGACATACTCATGAATGTGGAGATCTTGGTCATCACCAGAGGCCTTCATGTCATCACCACAAGAGCCTAAAGTGAGTGTGCGATGGGAAGCAACCCCAGCCTTACCTCTTGGAAAGATATTAGGATCTGAGGGGAGGACAAAGACCTCATGGGTGCTCTTATTCCCACTTGCGTCTGAGTCTTCCTGACTCGAGAAGTAGTCGAAAGACAAAGTCTCACGATTTGGAGTAGTCCTTCTAGGAAGTGGAATTCTGGGTTATAATCATCTCCGACTGAAGGTGAATCCTACGGGGCTATGGTCGAATCTGCAGGTGAAACGGGCTCGACAATGCACCTCGTGGGGTAACCAAAGGGTGTTGGTTATCGGTTGTTGATTAAGTCCCAAAATTATGGATTCCAGGACTTGTTGTGCCAGATCAGACAACCTCAAACGAGCTTGAACATTCAGAGGAGGAACCCTCATTGTACTCTACACTTGCCGTGGCGCGATCCTGACCCTAGTTAGATGAACTTTTGTCCTTTGAGGAGTTTGGTTCCTCATCTGTGTGTAATATCATGGGGGGAGAAAGCTCCCTCATCAATCTTGTCTGTGGTATGGTCTCCTGGTCTGGTGAAAGCTCCCTAGAAACGACGTTGCTATCAGACAAATGATGCTCTGCTTGTACTCATAGTAGGCATCCATATCAAGTTCTGCATCGTTTGCCAAATCAAACTAATTCTCCTCATTCCATTATCCTACTATGAAAGCATCAGAGTTAAAAAATGAAGACAATTTGTAGAAAAAGAAAGGAGAAATCAGAAGATCCCCATGGACGGCGCCAGCTGTCGATGGTTTAGTATCGATCTTAAATGCTGGGACTCTCCTGGAACGAAACCACATAGAAAAAGACACGAGAATTTTATACAGGTTCAGGCCTTCTCCTGAGAAAATAATAACACTACTTCTGTGTTTGCTGTATTGATTGCATTTACAAGAGAGATGTCATCGAAGACTAAAACTAATGACTCATGTCTGTTTCATTGCTTGATCGCCCTTCTTTGCCTGTCGGCCGACTTTTACTCCTTATATAGCATATGAAGGGGTGGCAGTTCTCTACATCAAGAGGCACCTTGTCGTTTGATGCAATCCGCACGTTTAAGGGTAGTTATTGGCAGAGTCATATCTCCCACGTTGTCTTGTAGTTATGTCAGAGACAGAGGTTTTAATACGTGCAGTTATCTCAGGAATAACGACATATATTAACTACTGTGAGTACTAAATACAACGCACAAATATCCCTAGTTTATTGGGCCCACATCGTACATGACCTAGTCGTAATAAGACTTACGACCATGAAGTAATCGTAGTAGGACTTACGATTAATAGGTGGTTATAGAAAAACTTACGACCATATATGATGATTGTAGTAGAACTTATAATCAATAGGTGTTTGTAGAAGAACTTACGACCATATAGGGTAATGGTAAAATAACTTACGATCACTAGGTGTGTATGATCTCCCTTATTGTTATATATTGAGAGGTACCTTTATAAGCTATACAAAATACATTGTTATCTATAAACATTATAGATAAATAAATTAATTAATTGAGGATTATTAGACCATCGTCAACTAGGAAAGAGGGTAAGCGGGTATCTCCGAACCATTGTCGCAAAGTTCACCTGCACGGGGCGGCAATAAGGTTTTTGGGCAACGCATCTACGCAACCGCTCGCTTCACTGCTATATCTACATTCTGCACTACTTCGAGTCTGTGTTGCTTTCTATTCTTCATCAAGCCCGACTGTAAGTTAATTATGCGACCAAACTATTTTGTTATAATTCTATTATTCTGTATGTTTAGAAGTGCAATGAGTTACTTGTTGTTAGCATTGCTTAATGCATCTCTAGTTTTGTGCAATCTTTGTTTCATAATAAAATCTGGAATTAAAATATTATTCATATTTTCAACATTATACTAATTGAGATGTAAAACAGTCTATCGATTTTTACCCAAAGGACACGCACCGCTGGCTCCAAGCCTGGCTGGGACCTTCAGAATTACAAGAAATGAATCAAGGGGATGGGAGATGTGAGAAAAGCATCTCGTTACTCTTTGCTCTTCTTACAAGAAATGCATAATTAAAAGGGCGGCATCTCGGCAAAGGCTACTTCTTTACTACCCTTGTGCTCCTATATACGAGAGGGAGGAATGCATTTCTTGCAAGGACTGTTAATTTCTAAGCATTTGTAGAAGCGACACGTTCCACGCAAAACAATTGGAAGGATTATCATCCTTGGTGTCTTCAGGCCATAAGTAATCGAAGCATCCATACATTCTAAGGTATGCGTTAATTAAGTATTTTTATTTTATTTTCGAGAACAAGTATCAATTCCTAAACCGCACTCCTAAATTCTTCTCAGTGCATCTAGGAATAGAGAGTAGTGCAAAACAGGGCTATAGAAGAGATTAATATTTTTTTACTCCTGAATTCTTTTCTTTTTTGCTGATATGTAAGGCAAAAGATCATATACATCACTGCAGTAACATTGCAGTGATGCTAAACAATCTAACGAAGTACTCTTTTTTTTTTTATGCTACCAGGGAAATGATGCAGTGCCTGAGGATGGCACCCTGTCGGTTGGCCTAATCAAGGTCATCAATATTGATCCAACTATCCAACCGTCCACGAGCAATCAGGCAATTACCACTTTTCTTGTAGTTTATTTTTCACACACATAGAACCTTCGTTGTACTAGACTAGTAGTAGACTGGTACTACTGCTGGTTTGATTCTGTTTATGTGCTTGTACTTTAAGGCCAGTCTCAGTGGGGGTTTCAAAGTGATTTCATTCTCATTTAATGATACGCTACATCAGTAAATTTGCTTAGTTGGCAAAATATTCATGAAGAGAGAGAGGAAGAGGGTTTCATCTAGGTGAAACCCGCTCGTCACCGTTACCCAGGCAATGAAACCCGCTGAAACCCGCATTGAGGCCGGCGAGTTTCAATCTCATGCCCTCGGGCGGATCCCCTGTGACGCGCGGGCCTTCTTCCTCCTCGACGCGGTCTCCCGCGCTTCCCCCTTCCCGGTATATTGATTATTTTTTTATTTATTTTATTTTATTTTATATAATTACTTTTTTTTGCATAAGATATATTGTAGTTATGATTATATTTAGTTTAAGATATATTTACGAATGACTACATAGTTTACATAGTACATAGGACCACAACTTCATGCACATATTAACTCCTGCAGCTTGACTTGGAAACAGTGAAATGAAACTCCCCACTGAGAGAGACAGTTTCATTTATCATTCCTAGTCTGCAAAGCTGACGTGGCAGTCTTGGTAACTGGGAAGTGAAACCCACCATTGAGACTGGCCTAATACACAGGTTCGAAGATACTAATTTTACGCGTAGAAATGTAACACCCACGCGTAGGGATGCAATCGAAGTGAATAAGATCGGATATCGCTAATTCTGTATTCTATTCCATTTTTTTTTTTGGAGTCGGATACAAATAGTGTCGGATACCCATTTCTCCATCTTGTATTCGCTCCGCAAGACTTTGATCAGACAGATATTATCCACTTCTTTTGCACCCCTATATGACATTAGATAATAGGGGTGCAATCCAAGCAAATATAGAGAGATTAATCGCTGAGATGTCGAAGAAAAAACACTTAGTATCCCATGCCTACTCAAATGCAGCAACCCACCTACATATTATCATGTTTCTAAGTGAAGTTATAATAGGTTTTCCTCGTATCACCTGATATATGGATATATATGGGCGGGTATCGCTCATCTCGTATCTTATTCCACATTTTTTCTTTAGAGTCGCAGTCGAAAATGAATAGTATCGGATAACTATTTATCTCTTTCGTATTCGCTCCGGCACACAGTTATTCATTAGGATGGGCTAGAACTTGCTGTTAGTTACGTGCTTGAGAATCATTTTATCCGATAATCCAAATTTGAAAACATTGGATTCTGTTCCGTCGTTATAATCTAGCTATATATGTGTGATTAATCACAATGCTCCACGGCTTGCAAAGGTTAAATTGGGTTGGGCGTTACACTGCCCAAGTCCAACCATGTCATTCCAGGGTCCTACAAGAAAAAAAAAATATCTTTTATAAATAAAAAAAATTGTTCTTATTACTTGTGCAGGTTTGATGTTTTGGCATGTCCTGCGTGCGCAGTGGCGGATCCAGGATTTTGAGTATGGGTGTTCGGAATTAACAAAATATTGTCGTTCAGTGTAAAAAGCTAATGTACACAATAGCAAAAATCGAAGCTTAAATTGTTCTTACTAAAACAATATCTCAAAAATAATTTATAGAAATTATAAAGTAATTAAAGAACAAATAATTTAACTCGACGACTCTTCATGCCTTGAAATGTGATATCATGTCATCATCCTTAACCTCTTGCTGCAGAAATGTAATCATGCAATCATCTCCCCCGCTCTGTCTATCTCTGCGTAATGTGCAATACTGTGCTGCACCGAGCCACTTTGCATTGAGGTTATTTTACAAAGTTTCTCTCTCCTAATCTGCCGGATATATTATTTTAATGAGAGTAGTGTCTAACAGCCAAAATCCACAAAATTTAAGTATCTTTTGACGAAGACATGATTTTTGAATGCCCGCTAGCTAAGGACATAAAAGTTGAGTGTCCTGTACCAATTTTGCCTATCTTTAAATCAAGCATACACCATATTCAGCATACCTTTCGTGAAGCTAGCAGCGAAGCAACACCGATTGGGACAAAGATGGCGCCAACAAGAACAAATACTGAAATGACCTGTAGAACATAAGCACAACCACTTGTGAGGTGCTCCAACATATGATCTCTCTCTCAACACCTGGGGGGAAACTGTACTGTCAACCCACCCATTTTGGAGTAAGAATTGGCTTGCAAGCTGGGAGCTCCTGCTGCGTAAACTTGGAATCTGCTTACATAAAACGGAGTAAGTAAATAAATTTCATCGCAATTTTAGCAGTTCAACTAAAACTTTATATGGCCATCTGAAAAGGAAGGCATTACATTTTCAATTGCAGGACTCTTCTTTGATGACTCGAAACTCCGGTTCTAACGCTAGAGTCAACTCCTATTCTTAACAAGAGGAAATCATGAACTAAAGTTCCTCCTACCGTACTATGCCAAAGAGAGAAAAAAAAAATCTAATTTAGGACCTCAAAACTCAGTGCTTAAGCCAAATTAAACCTCACAAGATTACATCTTAGCCTCTCCTAACTCATATTTAAGTATCACAACTAGCCCAAAATCGCAAAAAGAAAAGGCAATTGTTCCAACTTCCAATCCCCAACCAAAAGAAAAAATGGAAGTAAACTACGATAACAGAAGCAAGATCAAACTCTGATGCGAGATCTCACACTTGGGCTTCCTGGAGTTCCTCCTTGGCGCGCCCACGTCCCCGAATCCGCCGGAGCTCGACCTGGCGGCGTGGTTGTCCATCCCCCACCAACCGCCAAAAAACGCCTCCGCTAGCCAAGAAACCTCGCCTTTCAACTTTTGGAGTGCGGCTGTGCGCCTGGTGCCTGGTGGGCCTGTGGGCTGTGCCTTATGCGTAGACGCGGTGCGCCTGGTGGCCTGGTGCCGACGTCCGAAGTCGACGGAATGTGATTTTCAGGATGTATAACGGTGAATGAACTCTATTTTGAGTATATACATATATTATATCTTATATATACTAAATTTTTGCCCAAAAAATTTGGGTGTTCAGCTGAACACCCATGAACCAAAGAGGATCCGCCCCTGTGCGTGCGCCTCTCTCATTTTCAGGCCACGTATCAACTCATTCTACCGCTTCGGTAGTTACATCTTTCACGGAAGATGGGGAATACTTGCTCTAAACATTTAAAACACCATGATTTCAAAAAATCTAAAATTATTTGTGATATTTGATTTGCTGGTATTTAAATTCATATAACCATGCTTTTCATATTCCTAGTATAGTTCTAAAAATTTTGAATTTCAAGTTTGATAAAAAATCGATTTACAAAAACAATATCAGTTGTGATATTTGATTTCACTTGTTTGTGTACTCCATACACTGATTGCAAAACAAAAAAAAACGTGCATGAAAATTAAACAGGAAAAACGAAAAGGCAAGGTAAAATGCATCATCAAAACACAACTAGAATGAAGTAAATAAAATGGCTCAACCACTTCGTCTTTCGTCTTTCATATGGTAATAACAATACTAGCAAACTAACAAAACAGACTCAACCACTTCGGGCGGTGGCACCACCGGGCGGCGCCCATGACTACACCCATGGCCTCTGCAACCACGACCTCTATCTCTTGGCATAGCCATTTATCACAAAGAAACATACATGCAATAAGCTCAAAGACATCATCCTCATATCATGAATAATCAATGCAACATAACAGAAATGTAGATGCAATGCTTGACCCATTCTCATCCTACTGTGCACTATTGTGTCAAATTGTAACTTAATTAATTATTCTAAGTTAAGTTCTAGAAATTAAGTAACCTATAACAAGTTTTAGTTAACTTAACCAATCCTAGAGAAAATTTTAGTAGATTAAATTAACCTAAGTTGTCAAACTATTCACCACAGACATAAATCCCGCTTTGATACCAACTGTAATACCCCAAGCCAAACACTGAGCCCAAAATGTCACATACATCATTCTCACTAATAAGTTAAGCCATATTTACCAATAATTCCAACAAGCAATGGATGAAATAAAACCCATCAATGGGTCACTTAGCAACAAACATAACAATATAAATGCATGACAGAATTAACTTTCATAGCTTGAAACCACGCGCCGAACAACGCTCAGGTCACCCGCACATGAAAAACATAGTCCCGGAAACATTGTTTAGCAACAAAATAATATAATCAAACTAATATTAAATAAATCAAAGATTCAATCATTAAAGTAACGATAACCAACACTAATAATCAACTCTAAACGAAAGTATCATGTCTCTAGATTAAGTGAGCAAACTAAGCAGATATGTCTGTGTGATTGGTTGCATGTGATGCACATTTGCTACTCCATTCCATGCATGACGCCTTTATTGATTTCATGGCATTTAAATAGGCATAAATAAAGCATAAATAAATATCATGACAATATAATTGTAAAGACAAATGACAAACAAACCGATGTCTACCGCTCTACCATACACTTGCCTTTTAGTCACAAAAACATGAACGATGCAAAGGTGGCTCCGAACTTGAAGCAACATTCCCTGAACAAAACAAATAATCCATCTCAAAAATATGCAACAACAGTACATGAATATCAAACAATTCAACACCGCTAATACGCGCAAACCCGACATAATTAACCATTCTTCACCGAAAAACACATCCGCTGTCTCGATGATCAAATACACATACTTTTACTCATGGAATCCAAATATATCAAACTCTATATTTTAGGGAATCTACCAAAAAAACTACACTTTTCTAGTTATAACAATTCTCTAATTAAGCCATCTAAATCCCAGCTTTTAACCCCGAAGATCAACCTGGAACATTACATAGCAACAGACTCAACAATTTTATATCTATTTTTCTACCACATGAAAAGTAGCAAACCCTACCACTTCTCGAAGTTACGAAGAATTATCTAACTAAACCTAGTTTTGACCATAATTTAATTTGACCATCTACTGCAGATAATAAAGCAATCTATACGACTGCTGTTAATGACGATATAATTCTCGACAGCAACACTCCATAAGTCATAATTTTTAAACCTCTTAACCAAACCTAGCGATCTTGTATTCTATGGAAAGCTTAGAAGATTATCAATAACTTTTCTATCATGGCAAAGTTAAGAAACAGGATGTATATACCCAAAATTCCATCGCAATGTTCTCTAGTACAACTAACCAAAACAGGGCATCACCAATCTACCAATTCCCATAATCAATCTACTCTATCCTTCGAGCAAACATCAATCCAATGTTAAAACAAGGATTTTCATACTGCTACCCCTCAAATTCAGATGATGATCAAGGTTGGATCATGAAACCCAAGCTCACTCTCTTCTTCCTTCTTCTCCTTCCTTCTCCCCATGCTTCCCTTTGCTTCCTTCCCTTGCAGGCCTTCTTCCTTGCTTCCTTCCCTTGCAGGCCTTCTTCCTTGCTTCCCTCCTTAGTCAGCGGTAGCAGCAACAAGCAGCACGACCTGACAACCATGTGACAAGGAGGAGGCAAGGCAGAGGAGCGGCGATGCTAGGCAGGGTGCACGGCAGGGAGTAGAGAAGGGTGTCCGGGCAGAGGGTTGGCTAGGGTTGACATCGGCAGGGGTAGGGTTAGCTAGGGCTCCTGGCTCCACCCCCCCCCCCTCATGCCGAGTCCAACTAGGACTTGGTTGGGCCCAATCCGGCTCACTTCCTTCCCTCCTCACCTATCCTTTTCTATTTATTTTCTAACTCTTTAATTCAACGGGGTATTACAATTGAAGCCGCTTAAAATTTGTTGTGAACAAAAGTAGCACATGCAATGACTCAAAACCAAACCAACACTATCTCTTCATTTTTCATGGCTGCTTCGCTTGAAAGGGTTAAACTAATTTGTTTCACCAGAAATTCGGCTAATTTAAACAAAAGTGAAAGTCATTCAGTTCAAGATAAATATGCAATTTGAGATAATGATAGGCGAACAGAGGTATATATTGGCATGGCCTGCTCCTCGCACACCAATGGTCCCATGGACCGACAACCTTAGAATCACGTTCTGTTAACTGCAGATCTGTAGCGCAACCTGGAAAAGACTGTTGTAAACAGAATTTTGTGGCAAAGAACTGGCAAAACAAGTTAGTTCCCTTCATGATCTACTCCCAACCCTTCAAGAATGGTCAGGATCTATGTGACCATTCAAGTATAGGCTTTCATGCCATGTATAAATTCGTTCTTCTTTGTAGTGCGAACACGTATTACTCCAGCTTGGATTACACAACCTAAAAGATGGGGCCATACTTGTTCAAGAATTCAACACAAAAGTTCAAACCATTAAAACAAAAATATGCTATTGTTCAAATTGAGCAAATCAAAACTTTGCAATTTCAAAATGTTGGTGTTTTAGAATTCAAGTTCTTCAAAATTTTCATTTCCACTATTTAAACGTAAATATTTATTTTAATTTACACAAAAAAACTTAGTTTCACAATGTCTGAAGTAACTTTTTCTATGAAAATCAATTATAATACAATATTTAAATATTTAAAATTAGAATTTTTGTAATTTAAATTTTAATATAATTTTATTTTTCACTCAAAGATTAAATATTTGGATGTCCATCCACATCGCTTAGTTAACAGACAATATTGTGTTATATTTCCTTTTAAATGTCATAGAACAAATTCCAATTATTCAATATTTCAGTTTCACATTTCAAAATTAAATAATTGAATTTCATGCCCAAAATTTTGTTTTAGTAAGTATGAACTTAAAATTTATAAAATTTAATTTGAAAAGATATAAAAAAATTTATATGATATCTTAAAAGTAAAAGGTTTATTTTGAAGTAAATTCCCAAAGACTCTATTTTTTAAATTTGTATTTTATATCTGAAATTTATAGGTTATTGTTATTTTGAATGTTTGATATAGTGCTGGATTAGTTTTATGTCCATATCCAAATATATGCATTCCGAGTTTCATTCCAATTTTGACTTTGATGTAGTTGGAAACTAGAATTTTTATATTCTGGATTTTTTATGTACCAAATTATTTCAATTATGGCTCCTAATTTTAATCTATATATTCTAAGTATTATTTTATTTCATATTTAATTAACATTTGGAATTAAATTTACATACACTGAAACCAATTCAGTTCTGAATTTGAATTAATTTATATCTCAAAAAAATTCTAAATCTTTTCCCTGTTCTACTCTGGTTCAATCTTATACTTTAAACACGACCTGTGGATTCTATATTCAAATTTGTACACTAATATTTTAATTTAATTTAAGATGTTAGGATTTTTTTAGATATCTTTGCCTTTTAGTTTGAAATATTAATTTATTTAGTGTGGACAGGATATAATATGGGTGTAATTAATAGGGGCATTCAACGCCGCGAACTATAGGGAAAAAACTAGAACAATACCCATTTCTATTTTGAGCTGGTTGTAGTATATGAAGAAGGATTTTGCTATTTTCCAAAAGCCGTACTAATAATAACTTATTATATCCAATAGGTAGCCTGTGGCATAGGGAATCTATTATGCAATGGAGAGTTTCGTGAAACTATTCTATGAGTGGGAAATCCAGCTGCTTGTGGTCCTCAGCTTCATACTTCAAATGTTCCTCTTTTTTACTGGCAGCCTTCGGCGGCACAACACCAACATATTCCTTAGGTTCTTCATTTGGACAGCTTATTTGGGAGCAGACTTGGTAGCAATTTATGCTCTCGGCTACCTCTCGCGACATGCGGATGTTGCCATTGTAAGACACATATTAGGGAGAGCCCAACCACTAGCTTTCTTTTGGACACCTTTTCTCCTCATCCATCTTGGTGGGCAGGACACTATTACTGCTTTTGCCATGGAGGACAACAATTTGTGGTTGAGGCATTTCTTGAATTTGGTGGTGCAAGTAGTCCTAGCCGTGTATGTTTTCTGGACGTCAATTGGAAGGTACGGCGTAGAGCTTCTAGTTTCGGGTATCTTTGTATTTGTTGCTGGAATTATCAAGTATGGTGAAAGGACATGGTCTCTCAAGTGTGGCAGCTTTAAATCTCTCGAGAACTCGACTGAACATCAGTACAAACCATTCCAGGAGGTGGATGCTGACTATTCTTCAAACATTGTTCAGGATGGTCTGTGTTCAATGCCAAATGAAGTGGATGCTGACTATTATTCAAACATTGTTTGGGATGGTCTGTTTTCAATGCCAGATGTGCTCAATATCTTTGCGGGGCGCAGCTTGTTTACCGATAGCTCGTTGATTCCACAAGCCAACAAAAGAATGCTCAAGGTGGTGGAGCTTCAGCTTAGCATGATGTACGATGATCTCTACACTAAGGCTCTTGTACTTAGGACACAGAGTAGTCTCACACTCCGATGCATCTCTCAGATATCTGTGGTAGCTGCTTTTGTGCTCTTCCTTGCAAGCGGCAAACAGAGGTACAGTAGAGCTGACATTGCAATCACCTATTCACTGTTTATTGGAGCCCTTTTCTTGGATCTTTGTGCAATGTTTATTTTCATAATGTCACCATGGACTTGGGCGTGGTTAAAGGCTCGGAAGTACGACAGGCTCGCCCGCCTGTCCTGGTTTCTTTTTTCCAGTGACATTGGATGGCCAGAGAAAAAGCCACGGTGGTCAAATTCGATGGGACAGTACAACTTGCTGATCTGGTTAACTAGCGACCAGCCAGCAAGGACATGCAACCAACAAGTGATGACCGTGGCCAGAAGGTTGGTGAATTTACTCGGTGCTGAAAAGGAAAAAATATTTTGGATGAGCAAGCTGTTAGACAACGAGTACGTGGAGGTGGATGAGAAGGCGATGGAGTGTGTCTTGGAGGGTATTAATCGCATACGTGATGAATTCTCCGAGGAACCCCGAGAATGGCCAAACCTTCGCCGATTTCTCGAATATCATCAAGATGTTTTTATCACGGAGTTTGGTTTTGCTATTGTCATGCTGCATCTGTTCACACAGGTACACTTGAGTAGATATTGCCCTCTACCATCGGATACTAGTGATGCTATGGTGAATGCATGCCGGAAACTGTCCAACTACATGATGTACCTTTTTGTTGCCCACCCTGAGATGTTGCCGCTCAATGCCAGCCCGGTAGCTACGCTCAGTACCTTGCCTGCTTCCACACTACAGGAAGTAAACGAGGAATTAAATGATTTGCTTAATAACTACGGTATCGAGCCAGGCAAGGAAACACTGGAGGAGATGGTAGACCTGTGGACAAGGCTCCTCATCTACGCCGCCGGCAAGTCCCGGCCGGAGATGCACGCGGCGCAATTGGCCAGAGGAGGGGAGCTCATCACCTCCGTCTGGCTGCTCATGGCCCGACAAGGGCTCGGGGATTCCGTGCTAAAACGGATCCGAATCACCCATGATGCTTCTGCTGACGCCAGGGTTGAGGAGGTCTACGTCTTCAGGGCCCCTCCTCAAGGAAGATCAGTTTCGGAAACAGGATCCGAATCACGAAGGCTTCTGTTGGCACCGACTTTAAGGAGGCGTACGTCTTTTGGATCCCTCCTCAATGGAGATCATTCTCGAATCCGTGGAGCATCAGCAGGTAACCTGAGATCAATCATTTAATGGATCGGCAAATGAATAAACTGCGCGCAGATGCAGATATATACTACGTCCTAGTGGTTATGTATGTATGTCCTGTCACCGAAAGCATTTGCTTTGCGTCTGGGTGTGCTTTAAGTGTGTATGATCGAACAAGCTGTTATGCATCTATGTGTGTATCATCAAACAAGCTATTATGTATGTCGTGCTATACTACTTCTGTGTTAGTACTTAGTCCAAATATATTTCCTGCCTGCCGAGTATGTATGTATGTATGTATGTATATTTTTTAGAGCAACAGGGGAATAAGTCCCACACGATTTCTATTATTAATTAGAAACCACTAAGCAGCGTTAGGGAAGTCCACCCAGACAAATTTACACGCACCTCTGGCTACCACCACCTTGGGACCAGCACCTATGAACTTGACTATTGGTCTATTTGGAACGGCTTCGGTTTTGGTTTTTCGCTCGAAAATGTCAAAAGCTGTTCTAAATTGGAGGCTTTTCACATCGGCTTTTTCTGAAGCCGAAAGCCGCCTATAACGCAAGGAAGCCGAAAGCCACCGGCAAGGTGCTTCCCACGGCTTCCCACACACCCGTTCTGACTTCAACCCTCTACTTCCAGGTTATTTACCCGGTCGATCAAGACTGACATGGGAGAAAGCAATTAAAAGATATTTGAGGATTGGAATGTTGCTAAAGAATTAGCTTTGCATAAGAGCACATAGAAGTTAGCGATTCACGTACCGAAACCATAAGAAGGTTTAGGGGCGGTGTTTTAGGCTCTCGGCTCAGATGGCATGATGTACGGCTTATAGTTTTAGTCTTGTAGGTTTTATTACAAGGCTCTCATCTCTTTGACCTTGAAGATGTTTCATTCCTAGTCTACCCCAACTTGTTTGAGACAAAAGGCTTTGCTGTTGTTGTTTATGCCACTGAACAATCCCCCTGTGCAGCCCTAACCCTAGCCGTTGTTTGCCCGCCACCATCCTCTTCTCCTCGTCCCCCTCCTGCGCTGCCGTGTCCTCCTCCTTCCGTGCCGCCACCCCACCCCGTTCTCCTTGCCTCCCCCACGCCGCCTCGTTCTCCTCCCTCAACGCCTTCCCAGCCCGACGCCCCTCCTCCCGTGCCGCCGCCCGCCCCATCCTCCTCTCCCGGCACCGGCGCCTCCTCCCTCCTCTGTCGACGCCAGCACCTCCTCCCTCCTCCTACTGCCCCCCCTGCCGTTGCCGCTGCCGTCCTCTCGCGACGCTACTGCCGTCGGCCCCAAACCGAGCGTCGCCCTCCTCCTCCTCACCCGACGGCACCGCTCTCCTCCTCCTCCTCCCTACCGGTGCCGCCCTCCTCCTCCCGCCTCCTTTGTTTTTAACTTCTTTTCTTTTCTTTTTCTGTTGTAAATTAATTGTTTTGTAATAATTATTTATTTTAATAATTATTCATTGTAATCATTATTTTTATAATTATTTATTGTATTTATTTATGTAATGATTGTATATTGTAATAATTATCATAAATTACATTAATTGCGGTTTATTGCGTTGAAGCGATCAATTGTGTTAATTGCGGTCACTTGCATTAATCATCCTTAATTGTGGTAGTTGTAATTAATTACAATTAATTATTGTTAATTACGGTAGTTGTCATAAATTACGGTAGTTATCGTCAATTGCGTTAGTTGTCATTAATTACCGACAATTGTCATTAATTGCGGTCAATTATGTTAATTACCGTTAAACAACATCAAACATATCATTACTGTTCTCAGGAGTATTTCAGATATTTCCTATCTCAGAAGTTGCGCTAGCCTACCTAAAAGCCAGACAGCCAAACACTAAATCTCTTTAGCTTAGCCGTGAGCCCTAAAGCCATTCAGCCTTGCAGCCCAGCTAAAAACCGTTTTTCAGGAAAGCTACAGTCGTGCCAAATAGGCCCCCAAGCACCCTAAAAGCGACGATCATAGGGTCTGTTTGGTATGACTGTAGCTTTTATGAAAAACAGCTTCCGATTGGGCTGAACGGTTGAGCTGAAAACGTTTAGTGTTTGACAATCTGGCTTTTAGGTAGGCTGATTGAAGCTTCCGAGTTAGGAAATGTCTGAAATACCTCTGAGGCAAATGATGGCTTGTTTAATGCTGTTCAACAAACATTATGAGTGATTTTTTTTTTGCACGTTCGCATAGAAATGTAAACTTAAGAATGAAATGAAATTAACTTTCACTACTAAAGTCTCAATTACCAAGTATTAAATACAAAACATTACATGTATGGGATCTTACATGTGAGCTTGCTGATACCTTTCATGTGGATTAGTGCTGACACCAAGTTGTTCTACTGCCGGTGCATTTTTCTCGTCTTCCGTTTGCGGTCATTATTCCATTTAGCGAGTCAACCATGCACGCATACACGACCGCATGTTCTTGATGTACCTATATACCATCATTATAGTAACATGCAAGCAGCAAGCAGCAAGCAGCATCAATAAATTGGATGAACGCACGCATGCAGGTTCTCCATGTAATCATTCTCTGCGAACTCGCTACGTATATATAGTTCCCCATTTGTACTAGTATTATTTTGTTTTTTACTTTAAAATTTTGCTTGCTAGTTGCTACAAAGTGACCAACCTACTACTACTGTATATATTCCTTGTGTGTCCTGTCCACGGCTGCTTGATCGCGGTCTGACCCGATTGGCGAGTTGTGCATAAGAAACTATATATATATATATATATATATATATATATATATATATATATATATATATATATATATATATATATATATATATATATATATATATATATATGGAACCACTCTTTAACTACCTAGGAAGCACGGCAACCCGGCCGTTGCTGTGACAAATCAGAAATGCTCTGTTTTCTTATACTTGACTGTTCTGTTTTACTTTATGTTTTTTATTTTTCACGGTTTCTAAGATGCAGCTTTAATCGTTATTTTCTATTACTTTAAATTAAGATGTACTAATAAAATTATAATATTATGAATATACTATTAACGACAAATCTAATAATATATTTTTCATATAGCCAAACAAGATAGTTTAAAATCTATTAACAGTTAAACTTTACGAAGTTACAAAGTTTAATAGCACAGATTCTAGGACATCAAGTAAAAAAGAATTCCGAGAGTATAATGTAGGTGTAGGATTGTAAATTCCAAAGCTGCTAAGCACATGCACCAAGTTTTTCGTTGATGCCTCTGTAGCTAAGCTAGCTGTACGTGAGTGTGACATCTATAGCTCTAAAATGTGCACTTGACACAGAAAATATCAGCAGGAGGCTTCACGTAAGAGCCAATTTGCTGGAGAGATCTGTGAGCAAAAAGCACGAAACAGCATGCCTTTTTTGTGACACAAAGTCAGGCCAAGGCATTGCAGGTGCAGCTTGCTTCTCGTCGATAGTGAGGCTTCTGGTTACAGCAGAGAAGAGAGGCAGGTAGGTGGTACCTTCAGCTTCACAAAGGACCGAGCGGGGAGGCAGGCGGTACTCGGCGGAACAGAGCAAGCGTAGGGAGGAAGAAGAATGAAAGAAAGAAGAAAGATGGAAGATGGGACAGTGGGTCGGGGAAAGAATGAGCTCTGCCCAAAACAAAGTCGGTTTTCGGCCTAGAACCGATATTGAATTTTTGATATTTGTATTTAGTTTTTGGAGGGAATTTGATATTTGAATTCGAGTTTAAAAATTTTATTCAACAGTGAATAAACTTCAAATGAAAACTAACAAATTAATTAATTAATTAAACTTAATTTTCTTTTTACACTAAACAAAATTTGGGTTGTTACGATATATGATGAACTAAGTGTACTGCTATGCATATTTTTTGAGACACGTATCTACTTATTATCAAACTATGTATACTATTAATGAACTAGGTATGATGAACTAAGTGTGAACTAAGTTTTATGTATGAACTAAGTTTTATGTATGTAATGAACTAAATTTGAATGTGTGATAACTTATGAGTTATGAGCTAAATGTGGTATACTAAGTGTCATGGCTATGATGAACTAATTAATGCAGTTTGAAAGTGCCAATGTTATATTTGATTACTAAAAATGTGAACAATTCATGAATGTTTGGATCAAAAAAAGCTAGTTATATGTTTTCGTTAATTTCTAGCGTACAATTTAAGGGGTTTTCATGTTCCAAATTTTTTTTTGTTTCGATTCGTATATCTCCGTATTTGTATTCGACATAATTCGTATTCGTATCTGAAATATTCATGTTTGTATCTGTATCTAAGAAAAAAAATAATATGAAAATAAATATGACAGAGCCATTCTCTATCCGTATTCGATCCGTTTTTACCCCTAGTCACAGAAGAAAAGAGAGGCGGGTAGGTGGTACCTTCGACTTCACGAAGGAACAAATCGAGGGGATGGAAAGACGAGAGAAAAGCAGAGCATCTCTTTAACCTTCTTGCTCTTCTTGCGAGAAATGCATCAAAGGGCACTAGTATTATCTCCTGCTTCTTTACTCCTCTGCTCCAGCAAGAAAGGGACAGAGAGGCTTGGGATCGAAGAAGTCGAAGCATCACCCATCTATTACAAGTTAAGGCCAGTCTCAATGGTGGGTTTCACTTCCCAGTTACCAAGACTGCCACGTCAGCTTTGCAGACTAGGAATGATAAATGAAACTGTCTCTCTCAGTGGGGAGTTTCATTTCACTGTTTCCAAGTCAAGCTGCAGGAGTTAATATGTGCATGAAGTTGTGATCCTATGTACTATGTAAACTATGTAGTCATTCGTAAATATATCTTAAACTAAATATAATCATAACTACAATATATCTTATGCAAAAAAAATAATCATATAAAATAAAATATATTAATTAATTCCACGTTCATGAGTGCATACGCATATATCAAAACGACCACATATAATTCAAACGGATTACATTTTATATCTCAAACTCAAGATATATTTCGACGGCGTCCGAACTTGTTCCAAATATGTTCCACCAAATCTTTCTTCAACCAATGATGCGCCGAACGATCCCGAATGTCACTATCTTTCTCTAAAACTCTTTCAAATGTAACATATTGGTCGGGAGAGAATTCCGGTTCTTCGACAATCACTGTACTTGGAGCCTCATTCAAATCAAGATTCTCTTCCAGGTCATCTTCCTTTTCATCTTCAACTATCATATTGTGAAGTATGATGCAAGCTAGCACAACATTGTGGAGTTGATTCCGGTCATATAGACGAGCTGGTTGTTTTAAAATGCAAAATCGACGGCGCAATACACCAAAGGCCCGTTCAATATCCTTCCTTGCTCCTTCTTGTTCCTGTGCATATAACTTATCCTTTTCGGAGATGGGCATTGATATTGACTTCACAAATACAGCCCAATCCGGATATATTCCATCAGCAAGATAGTACCCTATGTTGTGTTGATTCCCGTTGACCATGTATTGGACTCTAGGAGCTTGTCCCTTTAGCTCTTCGATAAATATAGTAGATTGGTTCAGAACATTGATGTCATTGTTAGAACCCGCGACCCCAAAGAACGCATGCCAAATCCAGAGATCATGTGATGCCACGGCCTCAAGAATTATCGTCGGCACTTTCTGATCACCACGAGTAAATTGCCCCTTCCATGCAGTTGGGCATCTTTCCCAGTGCCAATGCATACAGTCAATGCTGCCAAACATACCAGGAAATCCTCGTTTCTCGCCAATTTTGAGAAGACGCTCAGTATCCTCCACAGTCGGACGCCTCAAATATCGTTCACCAAATATTGCTATAACACCTTGCACAAAATTCTTCATTGCCTCCATTGCAGTAGTTTCTCCAATCTTCAGATAATCATCGAGATGATCTGCGGCGCTGCCATTAGCTAATTGGCGAATAGCCGCAGTGCATTTTTGCAACGGAGTCAGTCCTTGGCGATTAGTCGCATCCACCCTTTGAGTGAAGTAATCCGACCATTGGCCTAAAGCCTCAACAATACGGAGGAAAAGAGGTCTAGACATACGAAATCTTCGGCGAAAAATATTGGAAGAATAAACGGGATTTTCAGAAAAATAATCATCCACTAGACGCTGACCAAATTCCTCACGAGGCCTTCTGATGTACTTCCGCGGATGCAACCGATGATCGTCCGCCTCTTTTTGAAGAGCTTCCATGCTAGTCTTCAGAACCCCCATGGCTTGATCGAGTACATCATCCAGGATGTCATCCTCAGCGATGAAATCATCCAAAATATTGTGATCTGACATGTTTGGCGCATGGTCTGGCTAGTACATATGAGTGAAGGAAGCTTTCAAAATGGATGTATGGGGTGCCTTATATATACACAAGGCCAAAGCAAGGCTTCACACGCAAAAGCTTTCACACTAGAATCGGGCTTTTCACGCACGTGAAGGAAGCTTTCACACTAGAATCATCATTCACCTTAAAGTATGAATTTGTTTTCACACTAGACATATCAGGCTTTCACACTATAAATATCTCAATGATGCAAAGCAGAGAAAGCAACGAGGTTTGGATAGCATCACACCGAATGTCGATGAGTTTCGGATAGAACATCGTATTTTCACCCAAAGTTTCGGATAGCAAGTTTGAGATAATAACCGATAATAAGTAAAGATAATTGAGACTAAAGATAACGAGACTAATAAGCAGATGACTATTGTAGATAACTAAGACTATTTCGTATAGTGAGACTATTTGGATAAATGAGACTATTGCGATAACCGATAAAGAAGTAAAGATAACTAAGACTATAGCAAGTTTCATGTGGCTTCTTGGTTCGCAAACAGCTTCTTGGCCATCAAAGCCAATGCTTTGTCTCGACCTTCCTTCGCTTCTTGAGTCATCTGACTTGTGTCTTGAGCCAAGAGCGAAGTATAAGCTTCGAGCAACTTTGCTTCCTTTTGTTGTATTGCGATGCAAGTTGATTTCTAGATATCCAAGTCTGCGCCTCATCACCTTTTCACGCTCCTTCTTACGCTCTTGCGTAATTTCTGCTATCTTGTTTATGCTGTCACCTAGCATGGAAATACCATCCTTAACTTCTTCAACCTTTCGCTTCCCTTTGCGTTGTGCCTTGGCTGCTTCTCTCCCGATAGGACGTGCTTCCTCCCCATCAACTGTAGCATCCACATCCACTGTCTTGCTTTTCTCTTTCTCCAATTGTGCAAAAGGTTTGGTTCCAACAGATGCACTCCACTTTGGTTCCCTTTTTAGCTTCTTCCACCAATATTCCAATGCAAAAGGTTTGCCATATTTTTTTTCATACATCTTCTGTGCTTCTTCCATCAGCATGTCATCAGAGTAACCACTCTTATTGACCTTAGTTACTGAGCTCCAAAAGCCATTGAATTCGCTGATCATTCTGTTCAGGCGTGTCCAGTGGACCTTCATTTGGTTAATGTCCCTTTGAAGATGTTCCTGAATGTTCCTGTTAAACTCATTGCTGATCTGACCCCAAAATGTATCACGGCTCTTATCATTCCCATATATCGGGTCTTTAGAAGTGTTTAGCCAAGCACTAGCCTAAAAAAATTAATATCATCAATTCGACATAAGAACACTGCTTATGAAATAAGAACATAACATGTTATATGTATCTGATTACCAATCTTTCTTCCTCATCATGTGACCAATGCCTTTTCTTTGCTGTCCTACTTTCCTCGACAACAACATCCGCCTCGGTGTCGAGGCTGACAATGTTTGCTGCTGCTGGTGGTGGCGGAGGAGTCCCTTTGGGGTATGCTGTCGGTGGTGGTGGACAAAATTGATTTTGATTCAAAAAATTTACAAATCCACCTTGCGGAAATCCCCTAACATATCAAAGGAATTTGGTTAAATTGCAAGTAAAATCATATTCAAGTACCAAGTTGCTGAAATGAATAACACCATTGACAGGTGTGCTGCAGGATCATTCTAAGAATTTGTACTCTATGCTGCCAAAAGTAATGTCAGCAGTTTGTAATCACCTCATCAACTATCTGAGAAAACTTGCATAGCATAGCATCTCATCAGCCTAGCATCATTCTCCGTTACTACTGATGCAACTTTACTGCCACAAGATCAATAATCCGGGAAAGAAAAACAATGCTTCCTCCCAGACACAACCACTAGCATCACCTCAAAGCATGACTATTCTGGATGCAAGTGGGATACGTCAAAAGCTAATTGAGGACACAAATTTCTCACAAAGGGTTGTTCAAGAACACAAATTTCCTGCATACGCTTGCTCAAATGTAGGAGCAATTTCACACCATTCAGAAATTTTCACATGGTTACAGACTAGAGTAACAAACCATAAAAAAAATTCACATGGTTACAGACTAGAGTAACAAATTTCCTAGACACAGTTGCCCAAATGTAGGAGCAATTTCACACCATTCAGCAATTTAACAGTTGCTCACAGGAAGTAGATTACCACATATTTGCAGACCGATTTCCATGTGGTGAGTGACCTGCTCCACTGCTAACGCCGGATTTGGGCCACAAACCATCAATCGATGGCAGCGGTGGCTGCAGGGGGAAGGGGAACCCCGCCTCAGGTGGCGCAGCAGACGCAGACGAAGGGGGCAATGGCGGCGGTGGCGCAGCAGACGGTGGAGAAGAGGACGAAGTGGATTTGGTGGCGGCCTTCTTGCCGCGGCGTGATGTTGAGGCGCCTGGCACGCGCGCCATGCCGGCCCTATGCGGCGCTTGCCGATGCCCCGCCGCTTGTAGACGCCGCCCCTGCTTGCCGATGCTGCCGCCACTGCTCACGTGAGTTGCTAGAAGGTTCTCACACTGGATGGCAGGGAAGGAGGTGGCCTAGGAAACAAATCGGAGTTGGAGATTGGATTTGGCGCGAGATTAGGAAGGGGAAGGCGGGAGGCAACGGGAGAGGAAAATCGCTGCCGTCGCGTAGGAGATCCGCGAGCGATGAAATGAAACTCCACGCTCTCAATGGTGTTTCATCCGCGTTTCATCGTCTGGGTACGCGTGCGGCTCGGGTTTCATCCGGATGAAACTCTATTCCTTTCTCTCCTCATCAATACATTGCCAACTCAGCTAATATGCTGATGTGTCATCCTATTAAATGAGAATGAAACTCTGATGAAATCCCCATTGAGACTGGCCTAATTAGACTGAGAACAACTGAAGGAAAGCTTTATCTGACAATGCACTGCTTCTTGTTTTAATGGACTAGACAGAGCAGCAGGCTAGCAGTTAACACTTCTTGTGGTACCCATTTGACAAATTCAAGAACGGGAGGAGCACAAGTACATAGCACAATCCCTATAATTATTTTCCTGTACTGGTGAAATCGTGAGCAAGAGCATTAACTTCGCTTTTATTTGCTCCACGTGAGCCCTGTCTGGAATTTAATGAACTGCTTAAAGAGGTTGTCCTGCTCCTGCAGCAATGCACTACTGTAGGAGACATAGCTAATGCATTTCTACACATCAAACCTTAAATCCTTTTTTTTTTTTTTCTTTTTGAGTTCGATGCAAGGAGCAATGAAATAAAGTTTCTTTTACTAACTACTACAAAGAGGGCGGAGCTAGCTAGGGTGACCGATATGCACGGACATCCCCATATTTTTTTAAATTATATGTATATTCTTGCTATATTCTTGCTAGCTATAGGTTCCAATTGAATTTAGACTTCGTTTCAATTTGATAATATTTGAAAGAATTAGATGCAAATTGTATTCTTGGGTGTCGTAGATTGGGTATCTTATATTATACATTTTACTTACAAATTTTGAAGCTATATGTGACGTAAATATGTTGTACCAATACTAGCCTACTAAGTATAGATGTACTAAAAAATCATATGTGTTTCTCGGATGATACGGTACGCGAGGTGTTATACGGACCATATGACATACTAATAAATATTTGTGGTATGTCTATACATGTTAATAATATTGATATATTCAAACATCTTTAAAATTTATTTATCACTGTTAGTATTTATTATCCCCATCACTCCATAAAATAAGTTGTTTTGGCAAATAATTATGTAAAATAGTCGATTAATTGGAAAGAAATGCTAACTAATTATATGCGAACATTAAGTTCCATATGAATACAATATTCGTAACGATGGTTTACCCAGTGCTAACATTTGATTGGCTGATAATCGGTTAACAATTGTCTTTTTACCCTATTATTAACCATCAATAGTGCACCCTAACATAAATTTTTTAGATCCGCCGCTGACTACAGATTATAATTGCCCTAAAAATTTCTCTTTGTATGGAAATCAATTGCAAGAAGAGAAAAGCAAGATATCAGAGCAACGAAATTGATCCGAACCTGTACGTAGAGCAACGGCGAGAAGAAGAGCTCCGGCCCGATCACCTTATCGTAGGTCACCAGCTTGGCCCGGTCCGTTGTGTCCGGCAGCTCCTCCAGCCACTGGTCAACGGTGGCGTCGCAGGTGGCCTCGATGACGCGGACGCCGCAGTCGTTGCACCGGACGTACGGCCGCCCCGGCGCCGCGACCTCGCCCTGGCCGCCACCTTCACCGCCGACGCGGCGCCGGAGCCGGCCGCTGACGGGGAAGTACATGTCGAGCCAGGGGAACATGGGCTCCTTGAGCGCCCGGGTGGTGAGCCCCCGCACCGCGTCGCTCGGCCGGAAGTAGTGCGCCGCGCGGAGGTAGTGCAGCTTGTGGAGGAGGTCGGCGTCGGAGAGCTCGTAGTCGACGTCCTCCCCGGTCACCAAGCTCGGCACAACACTCGACAGCCGGTGGCCGTGCACGGCGGCGCCGGCGGTCGGGGACCTCCTTGAGTCGGTGGCCTCAAGAACCATCGAGCCTGTGCTGCAGTGTTGGTCGTGGCAAGAACGTGGTGCTTGTTCCTGTATGGGTTAGCACTTGCAGGCAGTATGGCTGTATGGGTGTACGTGCTCATATATACGGGTCAGGGAACCGGATCCTCTGCCCCGGTGAATCAAAGGAAGACGTCCACAGTAGCACATAGTTAAGTCTGTGGGGCCGATGGCAAACACTGTGTAGTACTGCAATGGTACTGTACAAACAGTGGAGAAAAGCACTGTAAGGACAGACACTACAGCAGACAACTGTAGTACTTTGATCAGTTATTTTTTTCGATTGGACGGCTGGAAAACATGCTAGGCAGAGGCACAGTTCTCGCTCTGCCTTTCTGCCACGGCAGAGAATCTTTAGTGGGGTATTGACTGCTATTGAAGACATTAATGGACTGTCTGATTTCGATCTGGCTCAAACGTCTTTTTTTAAGAGTGATCTGGCAAGCTCCGGCCTTTGGCAGTTTACACCTTTTGAATCGATTATTCAGTCAAATGAAAAAAATTCCCTGGCTTAAATTGCATTTTTTCCACTTGTTTGTACAGTGGTATATACTTACTCCCAGCGTCCACTAAGAATGTGTTTGGTTGGACGTATCAGACTGAACGGGATCATCCCGTTCGGGAAATGAGTGTGTTCAGGCGTTTGGTTGGTTGAATGGTACCAAACCATCTGGGATGAGATGGTTCAAGAAATGAGAATATTCCCTCAATATGTTGTATCATCCCGTTCGCAAAAAAAACGTCGAACCACGCGGTTCACCTTCTTTCCTGTGAAATTTTGGCATGGCTGTGCCTTTGCTTGGCGACGTGGCGGCTAGCTATTGGTTGTAATTAATGCATCAATAGTTTGATTTATGAGTTTCAAATGACCATATTTCCTAAACTGAGTATTTGATTTGTGATCCGATTGAACCGTTGTGTTCCTTGTCATTTTATCAAGAAAACAAAACCACTATTGGCATATTTTAGTGCAAAAAGAATATATATATATATATATATATATATATATATATATATATATATATATATATATATATATATATATATATATATATATCATCACGGACCCCACGTGTCATAGAAAGGAATAAAGTTATTATTTTATTGGATTTAAAGTTGGAATTATTTTTATTAAGTTCAAAATAATTCTAGGAATTTTTATGAATTTTTCTAGAATTTTTTTGAAATTTTTTGCTATTTTATAGAGTCCGGGTCTGTTTGAACCGTCCGATCGGAATCAGATGGCCTGATTCTGTTGAGACGTTCAGACCGTCCGAACGTCTCCTCCGTCTAGGCCGTCCGATCGGATTCGGACGGTCCGAACGTCTTCTTCGATCGGACAGTCCGAACAAACCCGAGCTCTATAAAATAGCCAAAAAATAGCAAAAAATCCAAAAAAAATCTAGAAAAATGCACAAAAATTCCTAGAATTATTTTAAACTTAATAAAAATAATTTTAACTTTAAATCCAATAAAATAATAACTTTATTAATTTTTAGGACATGTGGAGCCCGCATGATATATATTCTTTTTTGCACTAAAATATTTTATTAAATTTTTATGTAATTTTTTTGAGAAAGAAAGAAAAGAAAAGAAAAAAATTATGGCCATCCAAATACAACCTCATTCATCAAACCAAACACCATCTTGAACCATCCAAAACCATCCTATCCAAGCAACCAAACAAAATCTTGTATTATCTTATCCCACCAACCAAACACCATACTTGTATCATCTCATCCAGAATCATCCCATCCATCCTGTACCACCCCATCCCATTCACTCTAATTCACCCAACCAAACTCACCCTAATATAGGTTGTGGATGGCCATGGGATCCATGTGGTTAAGTTTTTTAAACTTTGACTGAAGTACAGAGATTGACTACACGAATTTAGATCCCCATGGGATCCGTGCAGTCGAGCTTTGAAACTTTGGCTAAAGTACATATACGGATTACATGAAAATAATGTCATTGGATTTGTCTAGCAAAATATTTCTATGACATATAACTTTTATTGTTTTTTAATATATTACGATAAAAATATCATATTGAAAGTCCTGCATTGGAGACCGAAAACGACTTACTCCCTCCTATAACAAAAGAATGTCATTTGGGGTACGTGCAATCAAACTTTCTAAACTTTAGTTATTGATATATATTTTTAATATTTAGATTTAACACATAAAAATGTTTTGTATAGATTTGTCTCGAAAAAACTTTCATAAAAGTATAATTTTATTAGGTCTTGACAATAGAAATTAGTGGTCAATGTTGAATTTTGGGGACCATGTCGGTGTTTAAAACGATATTCTTTTATAAAGGGAGGAAGTATATTTGTGAGCGAGGGAGTATCTCTTAATTTAGATCCAAATAAACAAAGCAATGATATGAAACAGACGAGCCAAAATTTCAAGCAATTCGTTGTTTTTTTTCGATTGCAATTTATAGTTTGCAGATTAATGAGGCCAGAGATGAAAGCGATGGAATTTCCCTCGCAGAAGAAATCACACTACTGAAAAAAGAAAAAGAAAAAGAAAAAAAGAAGATGAAATTAGAGGTACCATTGAAGTCTAGCTAGTCTATGAGTAGCCCTTCTGCTCCCCGCGTTGAAAACCGGTCGGGACCTTCAATAGTTCTTGATACAACCCGGTCTACTAATTTTACTTCTGAAATTAATTCTTGTGTAGCTTATTTCATATGGATTAATTTTATAAATTATGGAGAAGGAGATGTTGTGCGTGTGTTTGATCCCAGAGGTGACCTATTATGTGTACATGAGGCAGATGAATAGGGTGCATGCAAGGAAAGTAAAGGAGATGGGGACAGATCAATGAGGATATGCCGTGTGACGAGGGTCTAATAATCCTCATTTTATTATTTATCTATAATTGAGTATTATGGGTAAATATGACGTCACACAACTATCGAGTATACCCTTTACAATAGTAAGGGAGCAATCAATTAGGTGGCCGTAAGTCCTTCTACGACCACCCCCATAGTCGTAAGTCTTTCTACGACTACCACGTAATCGTAAGTTCTCCTACGATTACCTTCGGTCGTAAGTCTTTCTACGACCAGTATCCAGTCGTAAGTTTTTCTACGACTACCCCTTGGTCGTGAGTCCTTCCACGACCATTCCTGCTACGCCTTCTCCACAGATAACTGGGTCCACTCGTCAGTAGGCCCTATTAACTGTGAGATCTGAGCAGTGAAGATATGTAGTTATTCTCTAGAATAACTGCAGTTAACTCACCATTATCCCTGATTGATAACCGTTAGGCGACATGGGTAGGTTACTACTCCGGTGATTACTCTCATTATTACAGAATAATGGGGCGCCTCCTGACCTGGAACGACTACCCCTCCACGTACTATAAATAGGTTTCTTTCAGAGATGTTGAAAAAGAAAAAAGGGGAGGACTTTGAAAGAGGAAAAGGAGAGGATCTCTGAGTGGCAATCAGTAGCACTATTAGTGCAAGTCTTTCCACTGATTGTAACCAGGACACCCAATACAATACACATGGAAAGAGAGTGGAATGAGGAGAACTGGTTCGACTTGGCCGATTACGCAGACATCGACATGGATGCCTGCTTCGATTACGAGCCGAGTATCAAATCATCTGACGGTATTGCCGCCTTTGGAGATCTTCTATCAGATCTCGGAGACCGCACCACCGCAGGATTTGAGGAGGGATCCTTATCCCCCACAACAATACGCCCAGCTGAGGAACCAGCTTCCTCAGGAGGCAAGGGTCAACACGACCACAAACAGGACTGCCCCAAGACAGACTCACAACATGACGAGAGGTTTTCCTCCAAGTGTTCGAGTCCCCCTAAGACAGTACGACCTAGCGAGGCAAGTTCTGGAAGCTATCATTCCAGAGCTTCATCGGCACCTAATAGTCCTTTCTCTCCAGATAATTCCGCAGAGGAGGGAATCAAACATACTTTTCCTACAAGTACGACTATCCCATCGCAGGACACACCTGCAGACGAAGACGGTTATAACCTGGAGTTCTCCTACTTGGAGGGGTTTACTCCAAGTCGCCAGATGGTGTCACTTGACTACTCCTCAAGCGAGGAGGCCTCGAGTGCAAGTGGAGGTTATCAACGGGAGGTCTTCGTCATTCCCTCTGATAAGAATCATTCTCCCAAAGGCAGGACTGACGATGCTCCCAGACGGGCACACACTACGTCCTCTCGTGGCAATGGAAAAGGCACCACCGCTAGCGAACGAGATGAACACTTTGATGAACGTGTGGGACATCCTCAACATTCTCGCACTCTATTGAAACCAACTCAAGGGTCCGATATGGATGATTCTGAGGCAACTCGACGAAGAAAAATAGCGGTTTAGAAAAATCTCCCTAGGCGCGTTTATTTCTAGTCGGAAGAGTCTCAAGAACTCCAGCACATCAACGACCTGCTTGAGAATCCAACTCAAGAGCTCGCTCGGGCACCAGGATACGATCTCTTTGCCGAAGAGATCACACGAAGGCTTCAGAACACGATGGCAAGACTCGAGCGACCTCGTCGACATCAACCCAGAAGTCGTGGTAGTGCGACTCCATCTTCTGCCAGCCGCTCGAACAACTCGTCACATGAAGGGCGATATGATCATCGTTCACGTCACTCTCCTGACTTGAGGAAGGCTTGTTGAACATCTGGATATCGACAAGGCCCCAGGAGAGGTGATCTTTCACCACTTCAGGGACGAAATCTACGGCAGCAGACGGAATACGAGGAGTATTTTCCTCGTAAAACTGAGGCCTACCATAGGTCCAGCCCACCTGTGACTGGGTATCGTCTAGTACGATCACCCGGTGACATTAACCCTTCTTTCCTGCAAAGAAGGCGCCAAGAAGTTATCTCGGGGTGTCGGGCGTTTTCACCCGATCTCCGAGCAGTTCGCTAGCCACCTCGTTTTCGACTAGTGAACATGGAGAAATTCGATGGAACCCAAAATCCCATAGAATTCCTCCAGATCTACATAACCGCAATCCGAGCAGTAGGAGGACGAGAGCATGTAATGGCGAATTACCTTCCGACTGTGCTTGAAGGATCTGCTCGATCATGGCTTTTAAAACAGCCATTCGAGTCGATCTACTCGTGGCAGCACCTCTGCGACCTTCTGTTGGCGAACTTCTAGGGTACCTACAACCGCCTTGGAAATGAGGACGACTTGCACCGGATAAGACAGAACGACCACGAGACTTTGCGTCAATTCATCAGGCGCTTCAGTCAGGTTTGTAATTCTATTCCAGAAGTTTCTGACTCATCTGTGATCAGGGCTTTCAAGCAGGGAGTCCGCAGCAGAAGGATAACAGAGGATATAGCTTTGAATCCTCCTGTCACTGTCGCCGAACTCTTCGAGATGGCCGATAGATATGCGACTGCCGCTGAAGCAGTCGAGTGGAACAACACCATCGATCGTGAAGATAATATCCCTCAAGATGCAGGCGAAAGTGGAAAGAAAAATATAAAAAGGCTAAGAAATCCAAGAACAAGGCAAAAAGACACAAGTCTCTAGCTGCTGGTTCTAAGGAGGTCCTGGCCTTAAGCGACAAAGAGCCATGTAACTCCAAATAAAATTCTGATCGAGGCAAAGGTAAGCGCCAAGATCGAAAGAGTGACAAACCCTGGTGGTGTCCTTTTCATAAAAAAGAAGGGCATGACCTTCGCAGCTGCCGAGTTTTTCTATGAAAACTCGAAGACTATTACTCTGGCGAGGGGCCACTTCCTACTCTTGAACAGGTAGGTCAAACAAGTGGACGGAAGGAGTCCGATGACGACGAGGAGATGCCGTTTCAGGATCCGCAACACACCATCGATCACATCTATGGGGGATCATCGGCATATGAGTCAAGACGATGTCGGGACCCAAAAATGCAGTTCTGGAACCCTATGTGTATAATGCACTAGTCCAGGATCACACTAGTGCACACAGTGTCAACACAGGTGAATATCGATCCGCACAAACGATAAATAAAGTAAACGATTAGTTTGAATAATAAATACTGGTTTTGACCTTATGGTCGAGTTTACACTTATTGAGCCACGCAGGGCTAACAGAGAATAAAATAGCAGCGGAACAGAAATAACTTCAGCGTAGATCCCATCAATTCGCCACAGGCAACCAAGTGGGATCCAGACCTTAACGATCATCAACCTTTGACGAACACCTCCTCAAAAGCAAGCGTAGACTCCTCCTCTTCTGTAGGTTTGGGCGCAAGTTTTAAAACAAGCGTGAGTACACAACCGTACTCGCAAATCATACCACAGAATGCAATTTATAGATACAGACTTATTCCAAAAGAAAAGGCTTTTGTGGTTCTTTTGCATGAAAGCAATATTCGCAATTGAATACAATAATAGATTGAAAGCATAATTCAAAACAAATAGTCAATATTACTTTAACATTTGTTTTCACAAAGACACAAAGCTAAACAGATTATTTCACATAGCCATATGACTTAGATCACATAGCTCCCATCCCAAGTATTTTATGAAAACTACCCCTCGTGTGAAATCCCCGAGCATGTCCATGACCGCGGACGCAGCTATTCGAATAGATTGATTTTACACTCTGCAGAGTTTGTACACTTTACCCACAAGATACAACTAGTGTAGCTAGCACCAATAGTAACAAAACAGTTCAGAAACTTCATCTCAAACATTGACATTCCCAATGTGCTTTCCCGCCAGACCAGCCACAAAGAATGCTAGCCCGACACATACCGCTAGACAGGGATGCAGCGAACCGTCCCGTGATGCAACTAACAGGTAGTCACACCTCCACCTGTCACACAGCCTAACCTATCCACCTGAACATCAATGCCGAGAATCCATAACCTACTATGTTAGGCCCGTCCCATCAGGCATGTGGTCGTACAGTAAGGCTCAGTTCAATGGCACACAAAGTTAAGTCCTTAATTGACCAAGGCAAGACTTCCATTTTCTAACTATGCCACAAAGATTATCTTTCCCATTCACACAGTCCACCATATCACACAGTATCCACTACTTGCCTCAGTCCAAATCCTTTACCACCCAGTTGGTTTTAGTGCAACACATACTATCACAAAGTAATAACACATAGCACACAGTTTTACACAAAGTTCCATAGTCACTTAGTCAAATTTAATATTTGCAACTTACATGAGATGTGAGACTCGTAGCATGGCTAAGCAATTGTACTAGTATCTAACCAACCCACGTTGGCGCTACAATATTACCAACTAATAAACCAATCTAGGGTGACAAGGGTTTATGACATACAAAGCCAAGGTGTTATAACGAATTGGATAATAACTATACCCAAAAGCATTTAAATAAATAATTAAGATAGAATGCAATACATGAAACAAAGTAGTTTGAAAATTGGTTTCAAGACGATCAAAGGTATGACTTGCCTTGGAAAAGGTCTAGGTACTGGTCTTGATCTAGAGGTGCTCCTTCTTCTCCAAAATTCCCCGACGTATCGACGTCTACTCGCAAACGAAACAAATAAACAAAAATAAATAAATAATAGAGGCAAAATAAACTCCAAAAATTAAATAAAAATCTCAGATAAATAGAGCTCGAATTTAGATGAATTTTGGAATTTGAATGGGCTCAATCGGAGTTCGGATGCAAAAGTTATGGGCTCTAGAAGTTTAAATCTAAAAGAAACCCTAATTTTGGATTTTTTGGATTTTTCGAATTATTTTTTAACAGAAAAATCAGATTATTGTGCAAGCATGACGTCAGCATGACATCAGCCCTTGGAATTTCAGAATAAAACAAATCAGAGGAGATCCCAACATGTGGGGCCCACATGTCAGCGGCTCGGTGCATGTGGACTAGGTTCACGCCAGATCAGATCTGAGGTTCGGTTGGACCGTGCCACGCACGCGCTGACGAGGCATCCACGCACGCGACACGTAGGCGCGAGGACTGAGGTGGCGAGCCACGCGGTGTGACACGTTAGATCGACAGGCGGCGGCGCTCGGGAACCGACGACAACGGCGAACGGCGGCGATCCACCGGCGGTGAGTGGTACCGGCATGTAGCTGAGGTTATTGCGAACCTCTGAGTGCAACTCCGGGTGCCTCGGGAGTGACGAGGATGGCCAGCGGCGAGGTTGAAGCGGCGGAGAGGCTTCGGGCTCGACGGGATCGGGCCTCCGACGGTGCTCCAGCGGAACCAAGGCGACCACAAGATAGCCCTTGTTCTTGCAATGCCGACGAAGCAAACCCCGAGGTCCCGGCGACGCTGGTTGCGGTGGAAAAGCTCGTCGGAGAAGGCGGCGGCGCAGATTGAACTTTGAGCTCCCGTGGAGGCTAGGGTTCAGCGCGAGGGCTAAGGCGGCTAGGGTTGAGGTGCGGACGCCGAGGGCTCCCTCTCCCTTTATACCCGGAGGCTCGGGAGAGTCCGTGGCGCAAATGCCCAAAAACGGCATGCGGCAGCGGCGATCGTATCCCTAACGGTTCGAGAACGGCACGAGATACCGGGCCCACACGTCGACGATAACGGCTCGAGCGCGACGCGCAGCGTCGGCAGCGGCGAGAAACGAACTCAAAAGATCTGACCGTCCATCCACGATCGAACGGTCCATAGCACAGGTGACATTCGGACCCCCGAACGATCACGCCACATCTGACCGTTCAATCTTGATCGAACGGTGGAGAATGAGCTGAGCGCGGAGAGAAAGAGGGCGACATGCGAACCCGCATGGCGATCGGGCAACGCTTGCGCGAGCGCGGCGAGAATTTGTGGCGCGAGTTGGGCGGAAGGGCAATAGGATCGGGTAGGCTTCAAGGAATTCGGCCCAAAGCTTTTTCTAAGATTTTAATTAGCTTTTTTATTTTAGAAAATACCATAAATTCAAATAAGCAATAGAAAATAGCAAATGAACTCAGAAAAATTCTAGAAAAATCTAGAAAATATATCTGAGCACAAAGAACCCAAATAAAATAGTTTTGACTATTGTTCATGTTGGGATTAATCACATTAAATGCTTTTGTCACTAAAGTCCAATATTAAGCTTTTGAATTAAATTCAAATAAATTAAAATGGTGACTTTTCTCCCTACTAACTATTTAAAAGATTTTTAAACTCAGAAAATTGGGATATCACAAACTTCCCCCCTTAAAGGAATCTCGACCCCGAGATTCAGGCTAGCTAGAGAAAAGGTTAGGAAACTCGGCTTTCAGCTCTTCTTCACGCTCACACGTTGCTTCTCCTTCCGAGTGGTTGCTCCACTGAACCTTACAAAAACGAACAGTCTTGCTCCTGGTGTGGCGCTCTGCGACATCCAAAATCTTGACTGGCTGCTCCTTGTAGGTGAGATCCTCCTTCAAGTCGATCGACTCTAGCGGGACTTGCTCTTCTGGCACACGAAGGCACTTCTTCAACTGCGAGACATGAAAGACATCATGCACTCCTGCTAACAACTGCGGTAGCTCCAACTGATAAGCAACTTCTCCACGGTGTTCCAAAATCTTGAACGGACCAACATACCTAGGGGCAAGCTTCCCTTTGGCATGAAACCTTTTGACACCTCTGAGCGGCGTACCTCGAAGATAAACAAAATACTCGGGTTCAAAGCTAAGATCACGACGACGATTATCAGCATAGCTCTTCTGCCTGGACTGAGCTATCTTCAATATTTCCCTGATCATGGCCACTTGTTGTAACACCCCGATTCCCAGAATTCGGATGTTAATATTTAATTTGGTGATGTATTAAATTTTTGACTATGTTTTAGAAATTTTTCCAGTGTTTAATCAAAATGTTGCCTTAAAAATCAAATTGAATCAATTAAAAGGTTATATATATATATATATATACAATAAATTATTTTGATTTCTTGTTTTGCATGCATCAGAAAAATCATGTCATCCTACATGCCTTAGTATTTTCGCTTTCTTTTACGTTCGCATCGCAGACGCTTTACTTTGCGTGTTCTTGTTTTTTCCTAACTTCTCTCCTCGCAATCACGACCGAGAATTAAGAATCCGACGACGCATGTTATACCATTGTGATCGTCGTCTTAAGATCATTCCATTTTAGTGACTAGTCTGCACATGCGAGGTCATTTGGATGAGTTCGAGAAACGGAGGATGAACCGCACTGCTATTTATCTCCTCCCAAAATAACACAACCAACAAAAACTAGTACTTAAAATAATTATAGAGAAAAATGCAGAACAATAAAAACCCCGTTTCATCACCTCACTTACTATTCCATCCAACTTGTACAGCAATCCACTGCCATCTCTTTCTTTACCCAAGAGGGAAACCTTTTGCCTCTCTTCTTGCCCAACCGAATCACATGCATGCCTTTTTCTTTCTCCCAACCGAACACCCCAACACCATCATTTTCTCTCCCAACACCAAAGCCACACACCACTACCATTTCCCCCATTTGGCTATCATTTCTTTTTCTCCCACTGCCATTTCACTTCCCAACACAGCCCCATCCTCTGCTATTTCTCTTTCTTTTGCAGTACCATCCACCCACTGCCCTTGCCCCAACCGAACCAGCCTCATCATCATGCTATTGTTTATTTAGCTCACTACCATTTTCTCTTCCCAAGACCCCAACAGCAGCCACAACCATTTTATTTTCCTCCCAGCAGAGCACCCCTACTGCCCATTGTTCCCAGCCGAACACCCCACTTCCCCATTTTTTTTCCAGCCGAACCAGCCCCTCCCACTCATCACTCAGTCATCCTCTTCCCCCAAATAGCACACTGCCATTTTCGTTTCTCCCTCATGAGCTCAAGCTTCCAACTCCTCTCCTCAAAATCATAGCTTTAAACAAAGAATCAACCCTTGCATGTCACACCATTGCAATCCTCATCCCATTAGCTTTCCATCCATCCAAATATCATCTACACGCATGGTCATTCAAGCATTCTTGGAGAGGGAAGGAGGAGAAGTTGGGGAGGAAGCTCGTTGCGACAAATGGAGAAGAGGCGCCTGCAGCCATGTTGGTGCAGTCGAGCTAGGCTTGTGCAGGGCATTGTCGGCAGTGCAGCTTGGCTTGGAGACAAGAAGAAGAAAAGGGGAGCAGCAGGGAAGAGCACAAGCATGCGCATGGCTTGCTGGCCGGCCTGCAGCAAGGAGGAGAGGAGGCGGCTTGGTGCTGCGGCGGCAAGGTAATGGCGGCGAGGCGTGGCGCAAGGACGCGGCTTCGGCGCTGTCCAGTGGCACCGAGCAGCAGCTCGACAACATGCATGCATGCGGCGGCACCACGGGTAGAAGGGCAGCGCCCCGGCATGGTGTTGTCCAGTGGTGCGGCCAGCATGCATGGCGCGATGTCGGCTCTGTGGACGGGCGAGGCGTGGCACGGCAGCGCTTGCCTTGCACGCTGACGATAGTTCGATGACACGGCTACGAGAGCCGAAGCGTCGCCGGAGCCACGCATGCACATGGTGGGCTCGATGGCATCCGGCATGGCTAAGGGCTCGGCGGAAACAAGGCGAGAAAGATCACGGGTGAGTTGAGCACGAAGATAACGGCGTCCACGGTGTGGTGCATGCGGCGATACCGAGATGACGGGCATGGGCGCGACGAGCTCGGCGGCGACTACGATCGACACGGGCGTGGGCGCACACGAGATCGGCGGCGACTACGGCGGAAGCAAGCGAGTGCCAAGAAGGCGATGTCGGCGATATTTCGCACGCCTAGTGCGCGGTAAAAATCTTTAGTGTCAAATCGCGTTTTTATATTTACTTGTGCATGTTGCATATTAGTCATGAGCATGGCATCTTTTCATGCATGTTTAATTGTAAAAAAAAAATTGTTTGATAGCTTAGATCGGTGCGACTCTCTAGTTAAGTCTTATTTAGGCATTGGCATGATCATGTATTGATATTTTGGTGAATGCGGATAATTAGATTATTGTGGCGAAATGCGTGCATTATTGATCGGTAGATGCTACATTAAATATATGAGTTGATTATTTGATCGGACGATATTGTTGTGAAGTCGCATGTATGCTAGTGGTGATCTTTGGAGGATAAATTAATTAGAGGTTTCTTGTCACATTGGACTAGTAATTTTTGGAGATAGGTCGCATAAAGATTTTTGTAATTTATTACTCGATGGTTGACGTATGTGTGTGATGTTTACTGATATATCTTTTATATATGTGTATTGTTGCTCGTTGGATGTCGGATTAAGTATATTTTTGGATTGTTTGATCGGATGCCTTAACTGATAGTTATGCAAATCTAATATGCTAGAATTTGGGAGATGGTAGAATGGATTATTGGATTGTGGATTAATATTCGGATTTGTCATGTAATTAATAGATAAGTCGATGGAATTGTGCCTCTATGGGATTAGCGGATAAATGATTATTAGTTGATCGTAGAGGCGCATATATGGGATTGGATTAGTAGTTGTCGTACATGACTAGTCCGGTGAAATGGATGTAAGTTGATTTATTAGTGAGCAATTAGATGTTGGATATGTTATTAAATTGTAAAAGATCATGAGGGATCGGTTAGTTACTTAAACCTCGATCGGTGGAAAATTGAGTGTATGCGATTGTGATTTGCCGAGGCGAAACTAGTAGAGCTAGATAGTTAGCATTAGCTTAAATAGTATATCGGAGAATAATCGATGGATTCAATCATGGTCATATGCCCATGAGTCGGTGGATTTCGTGTAATTATCGGATAGGTTGTATATTTGGAAGATCGTGAGTTCGGGCATCACTCGATGGATTGACTACCTTGATAATGTCTTAGTGGAGGTTAGTACGGGATTTAGATCAAGATATGAGAATATGATTGGGGAGTGATATGCATGTGTTTGGTTTCGACACACGAGAATCGGTTAAGTATATGCTTATGAGAAGATTAGATTATCGGTAGATGTTTTCCTTTATAAAATAAATGGAAAATAAAATAAAATATAAGGGCCCTATCTTTCTTTGGTAGAGGCTAGGTCAGCCTGTGTATAAAAAGGATTTGATTCCGATTTAAAATGCAGAAAAGAATTATTTTTACACGGAAAAGTCTTTTAACTTCAATAATTCATAACTAATTCATATGAACTCCAAATGGGATAAATCCAATTGGGTTGTCCATAAAATATTATTCTATATTTAACCTTGTAGCTTTTATCTCCACTAGAATTCTGCAATTTTTCACTAAATAATTAAATTCGGGTGAACGATAATGAGCATTTATTTTGACATTTTCTAAAAATTGATTTTCAAATTGCTATAACTTTCACATATTAACTCCAAATGAAATAATTCTTTCGCCTAAATTAATATAAAATCATATTCTAGCTACTGTAAAAATTTCATGCATTTTTGAGTAATTTGAGTTTTTGGCTTTTTCTCGATGTTTATTCGATATCGCTTTTCTATAGATTCGAGTTGCGGAAGTAAGAGAGTACGTAACGAGAGTGAGCAAGTGAACTACCAGCAAGGCAAGCATCCTTTGAACTTTCTTTTGCATCATATTTGATCCCAGTTTGTTAGGATAGATGCAATGATAATTGCTTGCATGCTATTTTGATAATGTCGCTATTTTTGTGATGAATAGTTAGACACATCCTATTATCTTGTCATTGTGGCTATCCATGAATTACCCCAGTACTGAATTAATTATGATAGGATGTTTGAAATCTTCGTTGTTCGAGTTACTTAGCCATGCAAGTCTAGAACCGGTAGCTCGATTGTCGGGAATGGCCCGCCAATTATGGGTTAAACACAACTCTCATTATATACTTTTGTTTCAGATCTTCGTATCTGTTTTATAAGTGAAATTTTGTCATTTTCAAATGAGCTTTTGGTCTGGACAAGTGTTGGTTAGTGATGGTGCCTTCGTGCACGAGATTTGGGTATGTGGGTTGGCTTATGCGGACAATTAAGGACCGAACTTTGGGTTGTTGCGATTCAAGCAAAACTCGTGCTATCACGCGCGGTATATGGGTGCCGTATGGTTAAGTAGGGGGAAGATTTTATTGTGTTGAGTCCCACGGTGGTGAAATTGTAAGGGCATGGGACCGTGAAATCCCGTGTTCCTTTTGGGCCGATAGGATGGGGGCGTTAACGTCTTGTGTTTCCTAGGATATATAGGATGGAGGCGTTAACGTCTCGTGTTTCCTAGGAGCCATGGGTTGAGGACTTAGCTCAATGGGATCTTCTTGCTAAAACGACCGTATCTTGATTTACAGTACGGCATACCTTAGGAAGTATGCTATATTCGGAGGCATCTGGAGGCTTACGGGCTAATCAAGTCGTGTGGGTAAAGTAGTACACCCCTGCAGGGTATAAATCTATTCGAATAGCCGTGTCCACGGTTATGGACGACCGCTTGAAATTTGTGGCTGCTTATTGTTAGACTTTTAATTAAAATTGTGGTTGAACTTGGTATTCGTCATGAACGGGATGTTCATGTGTTTAACACATCAAAGTGGGCTGCCACTTTGGTCTTTGCATGATTCAATTGTTTATTACTGAAATGCTTTACTATATGCTTTACTTCTACTTCAAATCTGATTTTAAATGGGCATATGAAAAACTAGTATGTGTAGGATGTTAATTGTTGCGTCTCTTTCGCAAAACTAAACCAATATGAGCCATCCTTTGAATGACCCTTATGCATAACTATTTTTATTTGTGTAAGACTTGCGAGTACACTTGTACTCAGCCAGATGTTTGCTGGCCTTTTCAGGTGAGGAAGATTATGAGTATGACGATCTCATTAGTGTTGACTTGGGTGACACTAACGAGTAGTGTGTTGTCATTTAACCCCCAGTCGGTTGCCGATGGGTGATGGGCAAACCACTACTGGTCTTTTGCTTTATCTATTTACTTCCGCTGCTACTTGGTACTTTACTTTGAATTTGGCCGGTCGGTCGTATGTAATAAGCTATAGACTTTGACTATTATGCAGTATGTCTTTTGATCTCTTGTTATATGCGTTGTATGGATGTAATCAACGTTGGATGAGGGTATGAGTATATTGGTCGTTGATCTTGGGAGCCAATATAAGTCATACTCGTTGTTGATGAATCCCCATTTAACTCACTAAGTGTAGTGCTTCGAATCGAAAGATAATCGACAATCATGTAGCGCTCGCAAAGGAGCAGCGCGCATGATCGTTGAGGCTCTAGTATTCGGCTAAGCCTCTCACTTGGATAGAGTTAAATTGGAATTCATTTACCGGAGACCCGTAATTATGTCCCTAAGACCTTGTCTAATCTCGGTCTTATGGAGATAATTACCGGGTCCCTACAAATAGTATCGAGCCATCTTGATGTAGGTTAGAGATAGCACTGGCGTTAGAGTTAGTGAGCCTTTTTGAGTCAAAATATTTTGAAGTTATCAAATTAATTTCAGAAAGTTTAAGTTAGGAATACCTTTTATTCCTCATCCATCTTAGTATCATTCCTTACCTTATTCTGGTTTTGGTTTGCAAAACTAACTTACCTTGCCATTCTAGTCCTTTAGATGAACCCTCAATACCTTGTCTGTGAGACTCAAAGTGAAGATGTGGACGGATATCCGACATTTCTAGAGATATAATATGAAGATCAAACTTCACTTATCAACACCAATACTCCATCTACCTTCGGGATCAAGGACCAGGGATGGAGGAGTATTTGGCAGTGATCAATATTATTGCCAGACGCGTGACAAGGAGTATCCCATACGGATTCCAGGCTCGTGGCACCTATGAGGCCACGGCATTGTAGGAAGTGGCTCGTGTGGCACTGAGCCATCTTCGTCATGACTTGACGAAGTTAGCTCAGCCTCCATACTACCACCTTCCTATGCAAGCACGTGGCGCAGAAGTGAACACTGTTGCTAGGATCCAGTCTGGGAAAGACACTTAAGTACGACAGCTGGCAAGATTGATACACATCAAGGATCAAATCTATAAATGCTCTATGCATGAGTTATGGGAGACGCAGCTTCACCTTACCGTGGCTCAAGAGCGTCTACAACCCATACGCAACATGGGACTTGTGGACCGGCGTGTGCTTTATGGGGAGAACAAGGTCTCTCTATATGGGTTTGCATCACCGGAGTACCGTCTTCCCGAAGTGGGAGGGCAAGTACTCAATCTTGGACCAAGACATCAAGCTCGTATGTTCATAGGTTTCTCTCGTGTCCAGAGCATCGGCGAAAGGACAAGAAGACGATGCCTTGCTGTGATTTTAGGAATAAAATTAGGGTTTATTCTTAGTTTATATATACCCTAATGATATTATTACTTAGCTGGTAGGCGTTGGATTTTGTAGTGATCATTTGCTCTCTTTTGTTCCAAGTAGTTGTGCATCGCCTACGGGTGGGTTGTATCGCAACTATGTTGGAAAACTATCCGTGTTTCATTTGTATCTTGTGATGTCCCTTCTGCTTTTATTTTTCGTTTATTTCAAGTTGGCTCTTGTGTTTTTAAAGCTTAAAATCCCTAAAATTAAATAAAGAACCTTACCCTGTTGTTTCCCCTACCTTATGCTTTTCCCTCTCATCTCTTTAATGGAAGTCGCATGTTGATTAAGAGATTGATAGCAGAATCAGTAAGGAGAAGGATATGATTGAATAACTACTATTTTTATCTCCAATTAGATCCTCTATGTTGGGTTTATGTCGGTGGTTTCTCCATTGTCAAAGTGATAGTTGATAATTGAGAAATTGAATTATTACTCATGATCCTTGAATATGATCTTAGAAGAGTTAATTAGATTTTCAAATCGTGAGATATTAACCTTTGTGAGATCAATAGTGGATTATGATAGACGTTACCATCAGAGGTTACGATATGAGTATAAAAGGAACCATTGTAGTCAGGTGTCAACTTGCCAACGAGTGATGTTGGATTTATATCGGAAGAATATGCAGGTGTAACTCATAGAATACATGAATAGAATTGAATAACTAATTTCGGTAGTGCACTTGTGGAATTAGGTTTTAGATATGTCTTAGTCGATATATCGATAAGATTGTGAGTCAGATTCAGGTCTAGTGTGATAAAGTTAGAATTTGAAACTGTGATGATATTATAAATTTTGATGGATGCTTATGATGATCATTTGAGATTTGTGTAGTTGTAATTGAGTATATAATCGGATCATGGTACTTCTAGAGATGGAGAAAGATTAGGTGATTGAGTGGTCATACAGTGGATGACTATGCGGATTGAATATGAGATTTATCTTTGTGGGAGTAGTTGTTCCAAGAATGATATAACTAGATTAATTAGGGATGATTAAAGGTGGCGGATGAATTTAGATAATGCTTGAGGATAAGTAGACTCTGGAAGACATCCAGTTAATATCATTGAATTGAACTAAGATAATTATTGTAGATAACTTGATCTGGACAAAGTTAGTAATTCAGACTATTCAGATTATGGTTGTATTACAAACTCACCTTGGATGGATGACCTTTTTGATGATTTGATTTACTTAGGCCAGAGTTGACTGTGGATAAGAAGGCATATCTATAACCTAGGATAATTATGTTGAGTTTGGAGGTTAATTCGATCCCAAAGTAGGGATGAGTGGATTAGGCCTTAAAAGATTGATTTGAAGTAATTGGTGGATTGATTATTGCAAGTGGATTGATCATGCCAACAAAAGGTTTGAGGAGCAGAAATATATAGACACTGCTTGAAGATGCAATCTGATCTTGCATAGATATACCATATTTTAGGAATACAGAATTGTTGTGAGAACAATTGCTGGAAACAACAAATAATTGATGGATGGTTGTTAATATATGTCAATTGGTGGATTATAGGCATTGATATATGGTTCCTTTGGTGCTCATGATTTGAGAGTTATATTGGAGATACCCTATGATAGACATTTATAAAGCAAGTGTAGTGGAATATGTGAACATTATGGTGGTTCATTTAGGATTATTAGTGTACCTGAGAATGTGATTGAGATTGGAATTAAACAATGCTTTATACTGTGAGAAGGGATTGATAGATGTTTGTGCTCACTTATGCATTGTTAAAATTTAGAAGTAAATCAGTGTCCTTTTTGGAAATAAAACCAAACCTAGGAATTTATGGTGGTTTGGAAGATTACATCTAAGCAAACGATTTTGGTGGTTAATGTATAAATTATGGGACAATAGATTGGAGCATCCTTGCTATAGATTGAATATGATCGGTGGACTTTAATTGGATGAACGACGATTAGAAGTTGCCAAGCTGAAAGTGTTGAGATAGTAGCAGTATTGGCTCAGGATCGAGACAGTCGGTCTTTGGAAAGAAGTTTGGATTTTAACAAAGTGACCAAGTCTTTATGCACCCTTTTCTTTTCCGTCCAAATCTCGGGGACGAGATTCTTTCTAAGGGGGGGAGGTTTGTAACACCCCGATTCCCAGAATTCGGATGTTAATATTTAATTTGGTGATGTATTAAATTTTTGACTATGTTTTAGAAATTTTTCGAGTGTTTAATCAAAATGTTGCCTTAAAAATCAAATTGAATCAATTAAAAGGTTATATATATATATATACAATAAATTATTTTGATTTCTTGTTTTGCATGCATCAGAAAAATCATGTCATCCTGCATGCCTTAGTATTTTCGCTTTCTTTTCTGGTTCGGCCGACTGCAGACGTTTCGCCTGCGTGTTCTTGTTTTTCCCTAACTTCTCTCCTCGCAATCACGACCGAGAATTAAGAATCCGACGACGCATGTTATACCATTGTGATCGTCGTCTTAAGATCATTCCATTTTAGTGACTAGTCTGCACATGCGAGGTCATTTGGATGAGTTCGAGAAACGGAGGATGAACCGCACTGCTATTTATCTCCTCCCAAAATAACACAACCAACAAAGACTAGTACTTAAAATAATTATAGAGAAAAATGCAGAACAATAAAAACCCCGTTTCATCACCTCACTTACTATTCCATCCAACTTGTACAGCAATCCACTGCCATCTCTTTCTTTACCCAAGAGGGAAACCTTTTGCCTCTCTTCTTGCCCAACCGAATCACATGCATGCCTTTTTCTTTCTCCCAACCGAACACCCCAACACCATCATTTTCTCTCCCCAACAGCCAAAGCCACACACCACTACCATTTCCCCCATTTGGCTATCATTTCTTTTTCTCCCACTGCCATTTCACTTCCCAACACAGCCCCATCCTCTGCTATTTCTCTTTCTTTTGCAGCACCATCCACCCACTGCCCTTGCCCCAACCGAACCAGCCTCATCATCATGCTATTGTTTATTTAGCTCACTACCATTTTCTCTTCCCAAGACCCCAACAGCAGCCACAACCATTTTATTTTCCTCCCAGCAGAGCACCCCTACTGCCCATTGTTCCCAGCCGAACACCCCACTTCCCCATTTTTTTTCCAGCCGAACCAGCCCCTCCCACTCATCACTCAGTCATCCTCTTCCCCCAAATAGCACACTGCCATTTTCGTTTCTCCCTCATGAGCTCAAGCTTCCAACTCCTCTCCTCAAAATCATAGCTTTAAACAAAGAATCAACCCTTGCATGTCACACCATTGCAATCCTCATCCCATTAGCTTTCCATCCATCCAAATATCATCTACATGCATGGTCATTCAAGCATTCTTGGAGAGGGAAGGAGGAGAAGTTGGGGAGGAAGCTCGTTCAAACAAATGGAGAAGAGGCGTGCTGCCATGTTGGTCCGCAAAGTGAGCTAGGCTTGTGCAGGCATTGTCGGCAGTGCAGCTTGGCTTGGAGACAAGAAGAAGAAAAGGGGAGCAGCAGGGAAGAGCACAAGCATGAGCATGGCTTGCTGGCCGGCCTGCAGCAAGGAGGAGAGGAGGCGGCTTGGTGCTGCAGCGGCAAGGTAACGGCGGCGAGGAGCGGCGCGCAGGACAGCGGCTGGCGCTGTCGGTGGCACCGGCGGCGGCTTCGACAACATGCATGCATGCGGCGGCACCACGGGTAGAAGGGCAGCGCCCCGGCATGGTGCTGTCCAGTGGTGCGGCCAGCATGCATGGCGCGATGTCGGCTCCAGGTGGACGAGGCGAGGCCGTGGCGCGGTTTGGCCTTGCACGCTGCCGACGATAGTTCGATGACACAGCTCTGAGGCCGAGCCGAGCGTGCTGGAGCCACGCATGCACATGGCTGGGCTCGATGGCATCCGAAGGCATGGCTAAGGGCTCGGCGGAAACAAGGCGAGGAAGATCACGGGTGAGTTGAGCACCGAAGATAACGACGTCACGGTGTGGTGCATGCGGCGGTACCGAGATAGCGGGCATGGACGCGACGAGCTCGGCGACGACTACGGTCGACACGGACGTGGACGCACACGAGATCGGCGACGACTACGGCGGATGCAAACGAGTGCCAAGAAGACGATGTCCGGCGATATTTCGCACGCCTAGTGCCGCAGTAAAAAAAATCTTTAGTGTCAAATCGCGTTTACGATATTTACTTGTGCATGTTGCATATTAGTCATGAGCATGGCATCTTTTCATGCATGTTTAATTGTAAAAAAAAAAATTTGTTTGATAGCTTAGATCGGTGCGACTCTCTAGTTAAGTCTTATTTAGGCATTGGCATGATCATGTATTGATATTTTGGTGAATGCGGATAATTAGATTATTGTGGCGAAATGCGTGCATTATTGATCGGTAGATGCTACATTAAATATATGAGTCGATTATTTGATCGAACGATATTGTTGTGAAGTCGCATGTATGCTAGTGGTGATCTTTGGAGGATAAATTAATTAGAGGTTTCTTGTCACATTGGACTAGTAATTTTTGGAGATAGGTCGCATAAAGATTTTTGTAATTTATTACTCGATGGTTGACGTATGTGTGTGATGTTTACTGATATATCTTTTATATATGTGTATTGTTGCTCGTTGGATGTCGGATTAAGTATATTTTTGGATTGTTTGATCGGATGCCTTAACTGATAGTTATGCAAATCTAATATGCTAGAATTTGGGAGATGGTAGAATGGATTATTGGATTGTGGATTAATATTCGGATTTGTCATGTAATTAATAGATAAGTCGATGGAATTGTGCCTCTATGGGATTAGCGGATAAATGATTATTAGTTGATCGTAGAGGCGCATATATGGGATTGGATTAGTAGTTGTCGTACATGACTAGTCCGGTGAAATGGATGTAAGTTGATTTCTTAGTGAGCAATTAGATGTTGGATATGTTATTAAATTGTAAAAGATCATGAGGGATCGGTTAGTTACTTAAACCTCGATCGGTGGAAAATTGAGTGTATGCGATTGTGATTTGCCGAGGCGAAACTAGTAGAGCTAGATAGTTAGCATTAGCTTAAATAGTATATCGGAGAATAATCGATGGATTCAATCATGGTCATATGCCCATGAGTCGGTGGATTTCGTGTAATTATCGGATAGGTTGTATATTTGGAAGATCGTGAGTTCGGGCATCACTCGATGGATTGACTACCTTGATAATGTCTTAGTGGAGGTTAGTACGGGATTTAGATCAAGATATGAGAATATGATTGGGGAGTGATATGCATGTGTTTGGTTTCGACACCTGAGAATCGGTTAAGTATATGCTTATGAGAAGATTAGATTATCGGTAGATGTTTTCCTTTATAAAATAAATGGAAAATAAAATAAAATATAAGGGCCCTATCTTTCTTTGGTAGAGGCTAGGTCAGCCTGTGTATAAAAAGGATTTGATTCCGATTTAAAATGCAGAAAAGAATTATTTTTACACGGAAAAGTCTTTTAACTTCAATAATTCATAACTAATTCATATGAACTCCAAATAGGATAAATCCAATTGGGTTGTCCATAAAATATTATTCTATATTTAACCTTGTAGCTTTTATCTCCACTAGAATTCTGCAATTTTTCTCTAAATAATTAAATTCGGGTGAAACAGAGCATTTATTTTCAGCATTTTCTAAAAAATTGATTTTCAAATTGCTATAACTTTCACATATTAACTCCAAATGAAATAATTCTTTCGCCTAAATTAATATAAAATCATATTCTAGCTACTGTAAAAATTTCATGCATTTTTGAGTAATTTGAGTTTTTGGCTTTTTCTCGATGTTTATTCGATATCGCTTTTCTATAGATTCCGAGTTGCCGGAAGTAAGAGAGTACGTAACCGAGAGTGAGCAAGTGAACTACCAGCAAGGCAAGCATCCTTTGAACTTTCTTTTTGCATCATATTTGATCCCAGATTTGTTAGGATAGATGCAATGATAATTGCTTGCATGCTATTTTGATAATGTCGCTATTTTTGTGATGAATAGTTAGACACATCCTATTATCTTGTCATTGTGGCTATCCATGAATTACCCCAGTACTGAATTAATTATGATAGGATGTTTGAAATACTGTTGTTCGAGTTACTTAGCCATGCAAGTCTAGAACCGGTAGCTCGATTGTCGGGAATGGCCCGCCAATTATGGGTTAAACACAACTCTCATTATATACTTTTGTTTCAGATCTTCGTATCTGTTTTATAAGTGAAATTTTGTCATTTTCAAATGAGCTTTTGGTCTGGACAAGTGTTGGTTAGTGATGGTGCCTTCGTGCACGAGATTTGGGTATGTGGGTTGGCTTGTCTGGACAATTAAGGACCGAACTTTGGGTTGTTGCGATTCAAGCAAAACTCGTGCTATCACGCGTGGTATATGGGTGCCGTATGGTTAAGTAGGGGGAAGATTTTATTGTGTTGAGTCCCACGGTGGTGAAATTGTAAGGGCATGGGACCGTGAAATCCGTGTTCCTTTTGGGCCGATAGGATGGGGCGTTAACGTCTTGTGTTTCCTAGGATATATAGGATGGAGCGTTAACGTCTCGTGTTTCCTAGGAGCCATGGGTTGAGGACTTAGCTCAATGGGATCTTCTTGCTAAAACGACCGTATCTTGATTTACCTTACCGCATACCTTAGGAAGTATGCTATATTCGGAGGCATCCGGAGGCTTACGGGCTAATCAAGTCGTGTGGGTAAGTAGTACACCTGCAGGTATAAATCTATTCGAATAGCCGTGTCCACGGTTATGGACGACCACTTGAAATTTGTGGTGCTTATTGTTAGACTTTTAATTAAAATTGTGGTTGAACTTGGTATTCGTCATGAACGGGATGTTCATGTGTTTAACACATCAAAGTGGGCTGCCACTTTGGTCTTTGCATGATTCAATTGTTTATTACTGAAATGCTTTACTATATGCTTTACTTCTACTTCAAATCTGATTTTAAATGGGCATATGAAAAACTAGTATGTGTAGGATGTTAATTGTTGCGTCTCTTTCGCAAAACTAAACCAATATGAGCCATCCTTTGAATGACCCTTATGCATAACTATTTTTATTTGTGTAAGACTTGCGAGTACACTTGTACTCAGCCAGATGTTTGCTGGCCTTTTCAGGTGAGGAAGATTATGAGTATGACGATCTCATTAGTGTTGACTTGGGTGACACTAACGAGTAGTGTGTTGTCATTTAACCCCATCGGTTGCGATGGGTGATGGGCAAACCACTCACCGGTCTTTTGCTTTATCTATTTACTTCATTGCTACTTGGTACTTTACTTTGAATTTGGCCGGTCGATTAGTATGTAATAAGCTATAGACTTTGACTATTATGCAAGATGTCTTTTGATCTCTTGTTATATCGTTGTATGGATGTAATCAACGTTGGATGAGGGTATGAGTATATTGGTCGTTGATCTTGGGAGCCAATATAAGTCATACTCGTTGTTGATGAATCCCATTTAACTCACTAAGTGTAGTGCTTGAATCGAAAGATAATCGACAATCATGTAGCGCTGCAAAGGAGCGTGCGCATGATCGTTGAGGCTCTAGTATTCGGCTAAGCCTCTCACTTGGATAGAGTTAAATTGGAATTCATTTACCGGAGACCCGTAATTATGTCCCTAAGACCTTGTCTAATCTCGGTCTTATGGAGATAATTACCGGGGTCCCCACAGCGTTGGTATCAGAGCCATACTGACTGTAGGTTAGAGATAGCACTGGCGTTAGAGTTAGTGAGCCTTTTTGAGTCAAAATATTTTGAAGTTATCAAATTAATTTCAGAAAGTTTAAGTTAGGAATACCTTTTATTCCTCATCCATCTTAGTATCATTCCTTACCTTATTCTGGTTTTGGTTTGCAAAACTAACTTACCTTGCCATTCTAGTCCTTTAGATGAACCCTCAATACCTTGTCTGTGAGACTCAAAGTGAAGATGTGGACGGATATCCGACATTTCTAGAGATATAATATGAAGATCAAACTTCACTTATCAACACCAATACTCCATCTACCTTCGGGATCAAGGACCAGGGATGGAGGAGTATTTGGCAGTGATCAATATTATTGCCAGACGCGTGACAAGGAGTATCCCATATGGATTCCAGGCTCGTGGCACCTATGAGGCCACGGCATTGTAGGAAGTGGCTCGTGTGGCACTGAGCCATCTTCGTCATGACTTGACGAAGTTAGCTCAGCCTCCATACTACCACCTTCCTATGCAAGCACGTGGCGCAGAAGTGAACACTGTTGCTAGGATCCAGTCTGGGAAAGACACTTAAGTACGACAGCTGGCAAGATTGATACACATCAAGGATCAAATCTATAAATGCTCTATGCATGAGTTATGGGAGACGCAGCTTGTGTATCTTGTATCATATCGCAGACTTGCAAGAAACATTCGACAACCTCAGAAAACACCACCTTAAGCTCAATCCCGAGAAGTGTGTATTCGGAGTCTCTTCAGAAAAATTGCTTGGATTCCTGGTCTCGGCACGAGGAATCGAAGGAAATCTTGAAAAGATAAAGGCCATCATGCAGATGCGCCCTCCGACCACGAAGAAAGAAGTTCAGAAACTTACGGGGTGCATGACGGTATTAAGTCGTTTCATCGCACGCCTAGGAGAGAAAGGATTGTCTTTTTCAAACTTCTAAGGAAACATGAGGGTTTCAAGTGGTCAGAAGAGACTAACGCAGCCTTTGAGGATGTCAAGAGATATCTTATGAGTGCTCCTGTTCTGGTTTCTCCAAAACCAGGAGAGACGCTCTTAATTTATCTAGCTGCCACGCCACAGGCAGTGAGCGCAGTACTGGTCGTAGAACGTAAAAACACACAACGACCAGTTTACTACGTTAGCGAAGTTTTACACGGGCCTAAGGAGCGTTACCATCAGGTTCAAAAACTTCTATATGCCCTCCTCATGTCTTCGAGGAAATTGAGGCATTATTTTCAGGCGCACAAACTAGCTGTGCCATCTGAGTTTCCCTTGGGAGCGATCCTCCAAAATAGGGAAACAGCGGGATGCATGACAAAATGGTCAGTCGAACTTGGGGAGTTCGACATTCATTTCGTGTCCCGAACGGCCATTAAATCCCAGATCTTGGCAGACTTTGTTGCGGAATGGACAAATCCTGAACCTATTTAGGATCCCTAGTACGATTCCCACGACCAGTGGACGATGTACTTTGATGGGTCACTTACTATAAGTGGCTCTGGGGCTGGGGTGGTCCTGGAATCTCCTACCGGAGAGACCTTAAAGTATGCCATACAATTAAACTTTCAAACCACTAACAACGTGGCAGTGTACGAAGGTTTGCTAACTGGCATACGAGCCGCGAAAGCGCTCTCGATTCGTCGACTACTCGTGAGAGGAGACTCTCAACTAGTCGTGAATTAAGTCAGAAAAAGAGTACCAGTGCTCTAATCCGACTATGTCTCGGTACTTATCAGAAGTCCGAAAGTTAGAAAAGCATTTTCTGGGCTTTGAGGTACAATTTATCCCTCAAAAGGATAATTTCCTTGCAGACCAACTTGCTCGTATAGCTTCTTCCCGATCCATAGTACCAAAAGAAGTTTTTCTGGAGTAACTCCAGAAGCCATCCCTAGTTGAAGAACAAGAGATGCCTCCTATCGAAACAACCTCTCTAGAGTACGAGGATACCTGGATGACTCCCATCTACGAGTATCTTCAGACGGGTTTCGTACCCGACGACGATCTCGAAGCAGATCGATTATCCTGAAAGGCCAAAATGTATACTTTGGTCGAAGGTGTCCTCTATAAAAGAGGAACTCAAGGGGTGCTCATGCGATGCATTCCGCAGATCAAAGGATTAAAACTCCTTCACGACATACACGAAGACATCTGTGGAACTCATGCTTCCTACAGAACGTTGGTCGGTAAGGCCTTTCGATAGGGTTTCTATTGGCCAACTGCCCTCTACGATGCCAAAGAGCTAGTTAGAAAATGTGTACAATGCCAGTTCCATAGCAGGCAAATACACCAACCGGCTTAGGCGTTACAAACAATTCCTTTGTCTTGGCCTTTTGCGACCTGGGGTCTCGATATCCTAGGACTGTTACCCAGACCTCCAGGTGGATTCGAATTCCTTTTTATGGCTATCGACACGTTCACAAAATGGATAGAAGTCGAACCTATAACTAGGATAACAACAGAAACAGCTAAAAGGTTCATGATGAGATGCGTGATAACTCGATTTGGGGTACCTAGTCGAATTATCACAGATAATAGCAAGCAAATTTTAGCGCAAAATTTTAGGAATTTTGCGACGAGTTAGGTACCAAGTTGTGTTACGCTTCTGTTGCCCACCCCCAAAGTAATGGGGCGATCGAAAGAGCGAATGGCTAAATAATGAAGGGGATTAAAACTTGAGTCTTTGACCAGCTTGTCAAGTGCTCCGGGGCTTGGGTACAAGAATTACCCTTAGTATTATGGGCGGTTCGTACGACTGCTAGTCGAGCTACAGGAGAAACACCTTTCTTTCTAGTTTTTGGTGCAGAAGCTATGCTTCCGCCAGAACTAAAGATTAGGTCAGCACGAGTCAAAAATTTTAACGACTCCACCCAAGAACAACTTCGAGCAGACGACATCAACCTGCTCGAAGAAAAGAGGAACCAGACTCTAATCCGTTCAGCAGTCTACCAACAAGCCCTGCGCAGATACTACGATCGTAAGGTCCAACCTCGCAGCCTTGATGTAGGTGACTTGGTATTGAGGCTTATCCAATCCCAGTCTAATCAGAATAAACTTTCCCCCAAGAGGGAAGGTCCTTACACTGTGGTCGAAGTTACGCGTCCAGGTTCAGTACGACTAGCAATGGAGGATGGCCGCGTTCTCTCAAACTCTTGGAACATCGACCAGTTATGCAAATTTTACGTGTAACAAACCTCCACGACAATAAAGTATCAGGTTCTTTCTATCTTTATTGTCTTTCTTTGAGTGTTGCTTCCATAACTTTTCTACCATATTTTATACACTCAATTTTTCTTTACACTGGTCGGAGAAAGAACACAACCACTAGTCGAAGTCTTTCCTCTCTGCATGTGGTCCTGCCCGCTAGAAGGAGCTTCCTAGTATCGCCTTGTTCCTCACTTTTGCTGCCAATACAAAGTTTTTTGGGCTCAAAAACATGGTCAAAACGTTTCTTTTAGCAAACTCTTATCACCTTAGTTTATTTATTCATTTTGAAAAATACTCTAAGAAGAGTGCCCTTTTGAGATTTGTTCGACTGTTTTTGGTAAACTTGGTAGGTTTTAACTAGTCGGAGGAAGAAACACACCTAGTCGAAGCTTCTCCTCTTTGCACGTGGTCCTGCCCACTAGAAGGAACTTCCTAGCGTCGTCCTGTTTTCTACTTTTGCTACCAGGACAAACTTATCGAGTACATTGAAAAAAGTCGAATAAATTTTTAAGGTCCTCTAGATGTTTGTTTTACTAAAGCTGTCATTATTGATTTGATTAATCTGGTCGGAGATGGTAACATCACCTAGTCGAAGCCTTTCCTTTCTGCACGTGGTCCTGCCCACTAGAGGAAACTTCCTAGCGTCGATCCGTTTCCACTCTTTCAGCTAGTGCAAGATAATCGAGAATCGAAAGCTATAAGTCGAACAAACCTCTCTGTTTCCAGAAACCCTTTCTTTACTATTTCCTTAGTTTATTCAAATAAACTAAGCAAATAGTCGGGGGCTAGGATAAAGTTATAAACATGACTTCATTTCTTAGTCTTGGTTTCTTTTTCTAATTCGTTATCTTATGAGTTACTAACTACTCTACAAGATGATTTGCAAAAAAAAAGGAAGAAGGAGGGAGGAGTTACAGATATCTGGTCTAATCATTTTCCTTTCATTATCTTACGAGTTACTAACCACTCTACAAGATGATTTGTAGGAAAAGGAAAATATTATATATTAATACATTACCAAAAAGCTTGTCTTTACAGGTTCCTATTACAGACTACTCTGACGAAGGAGATTCTATTTGCATCTCCTCTGCGACCTTCTCGCCGAACGACTGCATATCTTTGATTAGTCGTTCTGCCTCGGCTTCAGTGCAGTCGAAATTGGCTTCAACTGAATGAGGATTAAGGTTGGGGTCACAGGCTTTAAGCTTTGCTAAAACAAAGCTTACAGATCCTTTGACCGCTTCCTTTATCAAGTCATTCTGGTTGGTCTTTAGGGTAGTTACTAACTCTTGCAAGGTACCGACTTGCTCCCCAATGACACTCGTATGAGCGGCTATCGTGTCGTCACGAGGTGTGACCTTTTCAGCATGTAGCCCATCGAGTGTATTGTTTAAAAGTGAAATGTTGTCTTGAAGATTGATCTTCATCGACTTCATCTCCTCCTGGGTGCAAGTCGAAGCCTCGTGGAGTTGTTTTATTTTGACTAACCACTCTGAAAAGAGTAAGGTTAGTTAGATAAAATGATTCTACGAGAAGGAAAAATAATCTAATAGCAGGTAAAGTTTTACTTACCCGTTAATTGAGATAAAATGATTCAGCTTGAAGGGCCTTGTTTTCGACTTCTTTTTCTGTAAAAGAATGAGGAGTTAGGAAGGTGAAGATCAAGATTATAAGAAGTCGTAACTTCACATACTGTTTATTTTTTCCTGCAACTCTTGAGTTGAAGAGTTGGCCTCCTGAAGCTTCTTCAGAAGGCTGGTGATCTCGTCCTTTAACTTCTTTGTCTCGGCTTATTCGAAGTCGAGCGGATCAGCTAAGGTCTTTTCGTCACTCTTAAACCTGAAAAAGTTAAGGGTAGACATGAATACAGAGACGAGCAATCGTAAGTATTTCTACGACTGACACATAATCGTAAGTTTTTCTACTATTACTTCTGGTCGTAAGTTTTTCTACGACTAGTACCGAGTCGTAAGATTTTCTACAACAACAACCCCTCGAGTACTGAACAAGTAGTCGAATCATAAAACAATTACGAGTATCGGTTACTCACCACCTCTCTGCTTGTTCGCAGAGTACCGCTTTTTCCTATCGTAACTTGACAAGTTGCCAGTTGTACTCGCAAACCATAGCAACTTGTTCCATAGCTTTCTGCAGGAAATAAAGGCAATGAGAAGCAAAGATAAAACTATACTTGTGGGTATCGATGGATACTTACATTCATGCTTGACCAAGCAAACATGGAGACCATCCTTGATAGATCTTTCAGCCCATCCATCTCTTCGACTCGTTTCCACCAAACCCCTTCGAGACGTTCGTCATCGAAGACATCCCCACAATTAGGAATGCTACTGGGGTGAGGGACTCGGTCGCGAGATCTGTAGGCGAAAGATCCTACGATGGAAGCAGGGTCGAAGAAATTAGAGCAAAAGTTAAAATACTCTTCTTCTTCTGACTCTGTGATGGTAGCACTGCCTGAAGGACCAGAAGGAATGTCCTCGACAACCTCCTTACCGACACGATGGTCGGAGCTCTCACCACCACCTTCTCCAGGCGTCTCCTTCACGTCCTCCCTCGTCTCCACCTCCATCCCTACGACTGCTTCGGTAGTCGTAACGACTTCGGCAGCGACGACTTCTTCCACCATGGGAATAGTAGCTGGAACTTCAGCTACCGTCGCTGTCGCACCTTCAGTGGTTGAAGAAGTAACAGCGGACTTCTCAATAGAAGCATCCATAGGGGCTGAAGGAGTTGGGCTAAGATCACAAAATGAAGAGCAAGTTAACTCGTGAAAAACAAAGGGTAAATGTTGTTCTTACGCTTCTGTTTTTCACATACCTCTACGCGCTGGACCTAACCTAGAACTTGGGAGCAATCTTCCCAACGGAAGATTTCTTCGACTTCTTCTCGACTATTGTTGGTCGAGATTCGATCAGGGGAACGGGAGTCACCTCTGCCTGACTTCCTGAGTGGTCGAGGTCCCTCTCGACCACTTCAAGAGCACTGCTCCCCTCAACCTCGGGTTCTGCTGAAGCAGCAGTTTCCTTCACAAAAGACATGAAGCTCTTCCAGTTCTCCTTTTCTAGCTGCTTTATAAAGCTACGAGAAGCAGAAACTGTGAAAGTCTTGTTGTCGTAATAGAAGGGTAATTGGCCTTGGGGGATTTACGCTTAAGGGCAATGGCAACTTCCTCTGCTCTTTCCTTCGCCGCAGCCTCTATGTCTGCAGCGAATTGAGCAAAGGGAGCAGAAGGAGCTAAACTCGCGCCACCTTTGTCGCCGACCTTTACAAGTCGACGCCTTTTGGTTGAAGGATCTTTTGCTGGCTCCGCTTGCGCTGTCGCCCCATTGACCACCAATTCGACTTCCTCGTCATCTTGGCGGTCTTCCATGCCTACTTTCTGTTGAAGATCAGAAAAAGAAAGTGGTCGAAAGTTTTTCTACGATCACTAACTGGTTGTAAGTTCTTCTACGACCAGCCCACAAGTCGTAAGTTTTTCTATGACAAATCCTTTAGTCGTAAACCTTTTTACGACTATAAGGGCCTACAGACGAAATTGATTCTTGATTACCTTTAGGCACTCCACCTTTTCCTCTGCGGTCAAAACCGCAAGAATTTGGGGAGCTGCTACACTGGACAGACTCTTCTCACAGATGAGCCTGACGCGGGCGTCAATCTCCGCCCGTGTAAGATCTGTATGGACAAATAGCACAATCAACAGACCAGATCAAGATTAACCAAGGCTAGAGTCAAAAAGTGAGCATTTCACTTACCATCCTTGTAGTCCCTGGTCGGGTCTTCTTTCCCCCAAGTACCTCCACATAGTTGGAACTCGTTTCTTCAGGGGACTAATGCGGCGTGTGATGAAGTCTTTCACCACTTGCCATCCGGTAAGCCCCCCCGCCTTCAAGTCTTTGATAGCTTGAATGTAGGGGGCGATTCGGTCAAGATTCTTGGGAGTCGAATCCCAGGAAGAAATCCTCTCGGCGACATTCCCGATGAACGAGAGGCTATCTTCCTCGGTGAGTTCCCAGCAGAACCATTTCTTCTTCCACCCTGGCCACGAGGACCGGGTGAACATCTGAATATACTCTGTCGACTTACCGTCGTGGAGCTTCAGACCGCAACCTCCTGCAATTCTGACTTGTCGAGCCATCCCGTAGTAGTACTGGAAAAGCTCGAGGTCCGCCGGAATCCCCAGGTATGCCTCACACAAGTACACGAAAACACTTAGCATTGTAATGGAATTAGGTCCAAGGTTTACTAATTCCTCCCCAAAGTGCTCGAGAACGACTGTGAGGAAGGGATGAGCAAGCAATCGAAGGCCACACTCACAATACGCCTGGAAGATAGGGATTTGACCGTCCTCCCCCGACGGCCAGTGTTGTCCATGTACCGAAATCAACTTCACAAGAACCTTCTCAGGGATCTTCTCGGCAGCAACCAAGGCGTTCATCTTCACTGTGTCCATTTCCGATTCAGCCCACTCAAAAATGATCCTAGCCATCTTTTCTCACGAAGGGAAGAGTTGGATTCGGGAAAGCTTCAAGAAAGCACACAGTGTCGCTGACGACGGAGGAGGCGAGAATGCGATGAAAAGTTAGGGTGAATTGGGGAAAGGTAAGAACCCTAAAGTCACCCAGCGGTTCATTTTATAACCGCACGCTTGAAATAAAACGCCGTGGAAACTCAACGGTTTCCATTGCTTCGGGAATTGCTCTAACGGACAGATCTTTTTAATTTGCCTGTTCGAGATAACCGAGGCTCTTTTCACACCTCAAGCGAAATTACCTTCTTGGCCAAGTCTACTTCTGGTCAAAAGAAATACCACTCGGAAAGGATTTTACTTCCGATCATAGTACCACGATTACTTTGAAGTCGTAAGATTTTCTATGACTACTTTGTAATCGTGAGATTTCCAACAAACTGCATCGACCAAGTATATTTCTGGTCGAATGAAACACGTGTTGAAGAGTATTTCCTTCAATATTTTTCCTACAACCACCTAGTGGTCATATGATCATCTACGACTCCTTGCCCAAGTAAGTTATTTTCACTTGAAGCTGGGGGGCTAGACGACGAGGATCTAATAATCCTCATTTTACTATTTATCTATAATTGAGTATTATGGGTAAATATGACGTCACACAACTATCGAGTATACCCCTTACAATAGTAAGAGAGAAATCAACTAGGTGGTCGTAAGTCCTTCTACGACCACCCCCATAGTCGTAAGTCTTTCTACGACTACCACGTAATCGTAAGTTCTCCTACGATTACCTTCGGTCGTAAATCTTTCTGCGACCAACATCCAGTCGTAAGCTTTTCTACGACTACCCCCTGGTCGTGAGTCCTACCGCGCCTTCTCCACAGATAACTGGGTCCACTCGTCAGTAGGCCCTATTAACTGTGAGATCTGAGCAGTCAAGATACATAGTTATTCTCTGGAATAACTACAGTTAACTCACCATTATCCCTAATTGATAACCGTTAGGCGACTGGGGAGGTTACTACTCCGGTGATTACTCTCATTATTACGGAATAATGGGGCGCCTCCTGACCAGGAACAACTACCCCTCTATGTACTATAAATAGGTTTCTTTTAGAGATGTTGAAAAAGAAAAAAGGGGAGGACTTTGAAAGAGGAAAAAGAGAGGATCTCTGAGAGGCAATCAGTAGCAGTATTAGCGCAAGTCTTTCCACTGATTATAACCAAGACACCCAATACAATACACATAGGAGTAGGGTTGTTATTCTCTCTGGAGAAGGCCCGAACCTGTATAAAAATACCCGTGTCTCTTCTGTCTGCGTGATCAATTGTGGAGACCCCCGAATCAAATAATCTTTACGTAAGATCGGTTCTAAAACACCGACACCGTGCATATACACAACTATTTGGTCTACAGAGGAAGAGAGGGGGTGACCCAAGAGGAGGAAACAAGATCAATCAAGTTTCAATACGCATAATGCTCGTTGTTCTGTCCACGAAGTTCATAAAGCATTGTGCACCAATTCCTTAGTTTCCATGAGCACAAAATTTATATTTAGAAAGTCTATCAAGTTTTGCTTTCAACGAATCAAACGATATGTGATTTGGAGTTTTGTGCAAAACGTTATGCCAATTAGAGTGCACGCTACACAGGCAGTCCAGATGGTGCACGCGAGTTGCCAAACTGACAAGTTTGTGGCATGTACGACATCTTTGGGTGATATCCAGCTGTGACACAGATTTTTAAATGTTTAGAAGACTTCCTTTTTTCATGGATTCAAGTCGGCCAAAGTAAGGAAATTGAAGATGGGAAGGTTTGAAATCAATTCGAATTGAACTCGTCAAAGTCAACACAGTCTAGATTGGAAAGGTCATAACTTTTTGTATACGGAGTTGGATTTGATTGTTCTTGACTTGTTGGAAAGCTAACCTCAAGACCCACGCAAAGGATCAAGTACCAGCTTCAGATTCCATCTGTGCACAACACAACAATCAAAATAAGCTGACGGTAGACATTTCAGGGTTTCCTTTTTTTCGTGTCCAAGTTATCTAGAGAGTTTGTTGTTTGTGTTAGGTGTCTTAGGAGGGCTATATAAGACATTGTAAACATCCATTTAACTCAGATTATTGATTATGAATTGAGTTTTTGCTGAGATGGCTTTAGAGGTGAATCCCTGTGTGTGTGTGTGTGCGTGTGTTCAATGGGAAATTTGACCCTTGTTTGGCTGTGTGTGCTAAGTCGAAGAACAATCTAGTTCTTTGATTTTGTGTCGAAAGGTCGTGCTCATCTTCATTGTTCAATCTATCCAGATTAGGTGGTGAAGCTTTTGTGCTTGTTGCATCTACTCATTCAGATTATGATTAGCACTAGTTATCCATGTTCTTAGTTTGCATCTAGTAACCAGGGAGCTATTTATCTACCGATGTTCGTTCACTGTGAAAGATCGAGCCACCCTACAGTGATCAATCTCACCACGAGGTTCGATCCGCATTAGTTCTTCTAGTAGTATGTATACAAGCTAGCAAGTTATTCCAATTCTTCTTCATATTAGATCTTTTTTTTCAAAAGACAAAGACCCCTTGTTAGATCCCCAATATGCTACTGAAGTAGATACTCCTAGTTGGGGAGCAAGAGCAATGGGAAAGTAATAATTTACATGAGGTTGTTGCCACGGACACATGACGGTGTGCAATCGCTCAGTCACCTCTTGTAGCGCTGGCGCGGCCTGTCTTCTCCTCCAGCGCTAAATATCTCGTTGCCTCCCGGTCCAGGCCACCTTCTTGACAGTACAGTTGCTCACCACCGCCACTCCGCTAGCTTCCATGCATGCGCGTGATTGGCGATGTCATCAAGCTTTGGCGGAGCCAGGATTTCAGGACGGGGTGCGGAGTTAAGAAAATATTGCTTGATAAAACAATTCAAGGTACACATTAACAAAAGTCACACAACTCAAATGACAAATTGTGGGCTGAAATGCTAATTAGGGGTGCAAATATGATTTATGTGACCATGTATGTATACATATACATACTATACCTAGTATATACTAATTTTTTTTCTCAAAACAAATGGGGTGCAACTACACCCCATGCACCTAGCTGCCTTCACCCCTAACCTCACATCAAAGCTAGTCTCACATGGATCTAATGTTGGGGCATACCTCCTTGTGACCTAATCCGACGACCTTAATTGGATGAGTCAATAACTAGAAAAGTGCATGTTTTTTCTTTTTCAAAAAACACCTGCTTTATGTGTAGCAAATTCCTTATCCTAGGCAACAGCCAAACCGATGCCTATTTGGCAACCATTGAGGAGGGTGTTGAGTATGGTGACTCATATCCTAATCAACTAAGACTTGGAGAACTATGCTATATGGATTCCTATATGAATCATAATAGGATTAGGATTCTTACTTTCTTTTGGAGGAGAACTAGGGGGCACTATATAAAGCCACGAGGAGTGGTAATGGCGAATACAAACCACAAACCAACTCATCCAAAGCAACAGATGCACGAGAGGATTAGAAGATAGGTTATTCTTTAGCACTAGATTCTTGTATAGGGCAAGGATCCGAAGGTCCTAAAAGGTTCGAGAGGGTTGTGATAGAGCGACAATCCCTTATACTTTTTTGAGGTTGTGCTTAAGAAATTTGCGGTCGACTTCACCAAATTTTTCTCTCTCGTCATGATTATTTCATCGCAATTATTAGGCTCTCTCTACGGGATTTATTTACTTCGTTCTTGATATCGTGCACGCTCGTTCCATATCTCGCCACTCTGATCCAATCTGGGGCTACTGCGCATAAGAAGGGGTATCAGAGTATAACAAGTGGTACTATCAGAGCCAATGCTAGATTAATCTGATTTGTGAGAAGATCGGTGAAGCGTCAGGTGGCACAAAATCAAGATCGATGTCGACGATGTGGAATCAACTGGAGGAATTTGACGACAGAGGAATATTTCAGCGTGTGGCAATGTGTGCTGAAGGATGTCTTTGTCCAGCAAGGGTTAATTGATGCTCTTGAAGGAGACAAATTGAAAAACACGTATGTTGAAGAATAGAAGGTGATGGAGCGGAAGATTGTCAACACAATCCGTCTATGTCTCTCTGGTGAGGTAAAGTACTCGGTGATTAAGAAAAATTCACCGAAGAAATTATGGAGTGACTTAGAATAATTGTATATGGCAAAGTCACTAACAAACCGATAGGCGCTAAAACGGCAACTGTACAGGTTGCGTATGGAGGAAGACACACGGTTCGTTGACCATCTTAATGTCTTCAATAAGCTTATCACACAGCTGACTAGTGTGGATGAGAAAATTAAAGAGAACGACAAGGTCGTCATATTGACATCATCTCTACGACCATTATGGGAACAATTGGTGATGAATATTCCCATCGAGAAAAGCACTCTCAACTTTAATAAGGAAGTGATATATATATATATATATATGGAGGCGGAGTCCTTGAAGAAACCATCGGATTCTTCATCCTCGGGTGATCAAGCATTGGTTGCGACAGGTGTTGTAGGCAAAAGGAAAAGTCATAGGAAGAAGGGCAAGAGCACGGGCACACATGTATACTATATCTATGTAACGAGGAAGGTCATGTGATAAAGGGCTGTCCAAATTTGAAGCAAATGAAGGGAGCATGCTCAGTTATAGTAGCGAAGGATGATTTGGACATACTAGTCACCAGTAAATCGGGTACATCTCAGGGATGGATTTTAGATTCAGGTTGTTGCTTCCATATATGTTCGGCGAATGAGATGTTCGACGAAGGATCTCTACTCCCATCGCATGGAACTATTAACTTAGTAGATTGTAAGGAGTATGCAATTACTAAGGTGAAAACATTTACATTGGAAATGTATGATGGAGCACATCACACACTGACGGGGGGTCGGTATGTTCTCGGCTTAAAGAAGAATCTAATATCTGTGAGGTCACTTGAACTCGAAGGTTGTGAGGTATCACTTCGAGGTGGAGTTATGCGAGTTACTTGCAAAGGGTAGGTAATTATGAAAAGTATTTGGAGTAATAGAGGATACCGATTGATGGGTAATCATCAGGGAAGAGAAATCAATGGGAGGTCTGATAAAAATCCTAATCAGAAGAAGGATATCGTGTCGTCGGCGGTAGGTACTCAAATCTCATCTACAGTTATGTGCCGAACTTCAAAGATGGTTGCAAAATCTAGCAGACGCAAAGGAGAATGTGCGAGCTGTTGGAAGCAGTACCATCGAGCAGGGCTCAGACGTGGTACAAACCTATTTCATGGAGAGTTGTAGGAACAGAAGATGTGGTTAACCAAACTGCACAACAAAAGAGCTCTCAGGTGGAGGATCCGGGCAGCCAAGCCCAGATACCGATACATACATTACGGTAATGTGTATGAGCCCTTGTGGTAGGGGCACTCCTAAAGATGAGAGAAAAAAGGTGGAGCCGACTAGGAGCGAGTTTTTAGAGGAACGCGGTGGCTTCAATGGATAAGAGTCAAGGTGGAGATCGTTGAGTATAGTGACTCATATCCTAATCAACTAGGACTTAGAGAAGTATGCTACAAGGATTCCTATATGAATCCTAATAGGATTAGGATTACTACTTCCTTTTGGAGGAGAACTAGGGGACAATATATAAAGCCATGAGGGGTGGTCATAGAGAATACAAGTCATAAACCAACTCATCCAAAGCAAGAGGCGCACGAGAGGATTAGAAGCTAGGTTATTCTTTAGTATTAAATTCTTGTATAGGGCAAGGATCCGGGGGTCATAAAATGTTCGAGAGGGTTGTGAGAGAGTGACAATCCCTTGTACTATTTTGAGGTTGTGCTTAAGAAATTTGTGATCAGCTTCGCTAAATCTTTCTCTCTCATCGTGATTATTTCATCGCTGTTATCAGGTTCTCTATACGAGATTCATCGACTTTGTTCTTGATATCATGCGCGCTTGTGTCGTATCTCACAATTCTGATCCGATCTGAGGGCTGTTACGCGTAAGAAGGGGTATCAGGATATAATAGAAGGGGATTGGGGTTTATAGTGGAGTTGGGCATGAGAGTTTGATTTTTTTGTCCTAATTTGGCAAAAAGGGTGGAAAATTGTGGGGAATTGACTTTTATCTTGTAAGTTATCCAAAGATAAGTCGTGATGACTAATGAAGGGCAAAAATGCATTGCCTAGGTTGGGCCAGACCGGGCTCAAGCATAGCCATTTTAGACTGGACTTTTTCAAGCACGACCCAGCATTTAAACATGTCTAAGGGGTCGATGCTGGTTAGTGGAGCAAGGCGGCTTTGTAGAGGAGGAGATGAGGCGGTGAGGGATTGCACTGTTGAATGTTGGATTGAGGTGGAGAAGAAAGCAGAGATGGACAACCTCCTCCCTTCGGCGGTTGTCGAACTCCATGCTTGGTTGTCGCTCCATCGCAAGTGGAGACCGAAGGCAGAGTGGGCAAGTGGAGCGTGGACACGAAGGGTCGAGGCTCATGGTGCACGGGAGGCTGAAGCGGAGGGGATGGGTGGTGGCCGAAGGGAGGAAGCCACGGCCGAGTCCAAGGCTGATGGCAGCAATTTCCTAGCTGACGGCAAATTTCCAAGCGTCGGTGTCGCCGGTCACTGCCCATGAGCAGTAGCGGTGGCTTGTGCTATGTGCTGTGTGCTGTGTGTGGTGTGCGTCTATCCTATGCTGCACTGAGTCTAGGGTTGATGGCTGTGTGCTGAATGTTGCTAGGCTAGGTTTTAAATTGATCGAGCCTAACGAATCGTTAGCTAACTTAAGCTCAGCTTGTTAAGCAAAGAAGCATAAATGCCTGCTTGGCTCGGCTTGCTTATGGCACTAACTCAATCCAAGTTGAGCCGAGCTGGCTCGCCAGCTTCAAGCTTTTTTTTCCACTACTGCTCCAAACATAGCCAACATATCACGTGCAAATTAACATTATGACACTTTAATTTCCACCATGCATACTCTTGAAAAAGATTTTTTTCCACCATACATACTTTTGAAAAAGATTTTTTTCCACCACGCATTACCATCGATCGCTCTCCTCTTCCTCCTTCTGGCGGCATGCTCCACCGTACTAGATACGTGCGTATTTGTTCTTTCTTCGCTAATACTGTAAGTATATCTCATCGAATCCACACATATGCATCTCTTCAATTGAATTCCCCGCCGATCTCCAATCAATCAATATCCATGCCAGAGGCGGACACTCCCTTCGGGCATGCTCGAGCGGCCGCCCGAGCTCCCCTCCGGGCAGGAAACCCCCTCTCCCTTCTCCCAGCAATCAGCATCCACGGGTCATGGCGTTGGCCACCGGCGTCCGACGAGATAGCCGCGAGCGCGAGGAGGAGATGAGGCTGCTGCCGAGTGACCTTGTGGACTCGTGGTCATGGGCTTTATTCCAGACGGTCAGCCCATTAGTCCTACACCTCATTTTCATAGGCTACATCCTAAACGCACAGGCACCTCAATCCTCCCCAGCTCTCCTAACCCTAACCAAGCCGAGGCGAGAGTGCGGCGCCGAGCGCGGCGCGCAGTGAGGCGCGGTGTCGGGTGTCTGCGCGCGTGTCGGCGATCGGCGAGGCGAGGGGACATGGCACGCGGCGCACGGCGAGCCGGCAAGGCTAGACCAGGGCGCGCGGGCCGCAGCTCCAACCTCCCAAGGCGCGCGGTGGCGGCATCGGCTTAATCCCGGGGCGAGCGAGCGGTGGCGGTGCCCAACTCGAGGTGAGTTGCTAAGTGCTGAAGAGTGAAGAGTTAGAGTGTTGATTATCGTGTTGATTGGATGACTCGATCTGCATGTTGTAGCAACTCACATCAATTATTAACGTTACTAACTACTAAGCTTCTCTTCGAAAACAAACATATGGTTGCTGATGATACATCTTTATTCTTTAAAATTAAAACCATCTTTGATGCAGATCCCAGTTTCTAGGTTATGAGAATGTACAATACAAGTACATAATATAAAGTAAAAAGAGAATTCAACATCGATGTAATATATCTGCATTTTGCTTGAAATTGAGAATTTGATATGTTGTGGTAGTTGGTTGAATGAATAATGAATTACTGACATCGAAGTAATATATCTTATTGGAGAATGGATAATGAATTACTGACATCGAAGTAATATATCTGCATTTTGCTTGAAATTAAGAATTTGATATGTTGTGGTAGCTGGTTGAAATTGGGTCCTGATATGTTATGCGTGGATTGTAGTTGAGGAGTATCAGAGGAGTTCTCAAGGCCGGCGGGGGGCTTGTCAAGATGAGCAAGCTAGGTGGCAATAAGACGCGAAAAAACTCCAATAGTAAGTGTCTAGGCGCTAAATCTTTAGTCTTTACGCTTCACTTGTCAAAATCAAATGGAGTATTGAAATGTGTTGTCATTGGTTGTTTGATTGATTTGGTAGAAATAGATTTGAAGAGGTATTTTAGCAAAGTTTCGAGCACAAGCACTAGGTAATCCTCTTTGGTCTATACTTGCGACTTCGCTCTACCTAAAATTTAGTCCTGGGTCCGCTCCTGATCCATGCATATATGCGTAGATGACGGTAGTACTGCACGTGTTGTTGATCATCCATGGTCCAACGTGACGTTCTGGGGGAGCCAGACCAACACCAGGGCGAAGCAACAACGAGCAGCAGACGGCGCTACGACGCGGACGCCATGGCGATCTGGAAGCTCGAGGAGGAGGCTACCCGCTGCATGCCAGAGGAGATGCGCGAGATTCAGGAGTGATGGTAACTGTGTGGAGCTCAGGGAAAACACTACCGGTATATATAAAAAATCGGAGGGTAGCGATAGAACATGTAACCGGCGGTTGCCAGTTTTTTTTGGATTTTTTTAGCCGAAATTTTTGAATCAGAATTTGAAATTGTGAATTTGTGCTGGCTGGAATGCCCTGAAAAATAGCCAAAATTTTAAAAAACGGTAAAATTTCGCCGATAATTTTTCGCCTCTTAATCATGCATTTAGAAATACTGCACAGGCGGCTAAAAGAACACAAAATGATCCGCATTCTCTCCTATCATGTCTAGTAATATATGGTATTCAGCATTAGGGATTTGAAGCGAACTGGACAAATCTTAACAAGAGGAAAACGTGTGTCTGTATAAATACTGCTAGCACGTCATATGAATTCAAGAAATCATAAACATGTCACATGAGTAGCTAAGCAATTCATCTCCATTATGAGAGGACTACTGAAACTAAAGCGGTACCTAGCACACTTGAATTGTGCATCTTTCCAATGATATTTCAGAACGGCCGCCGAAGGACCTCACGGCCGAGGAGAATGCAAAGCCGCCGAAGGACCTCACGGCCGAGGAGAACGCGCAACAGGGAGCACAGAGAGACGGTGGCGCCGAAGGGAAAGAGCTCACCTCAGCTCAGTACGAGCCGCCAACGCTGAAATCGCTTCCACGGGCAGAGAAATTGGTGTTAGGGCAATCTGAGTCAATGGGATATAAAGAGGGATAAGTGGGCTATTGGGCTAGGCTGTAGGCTCAAATGAGCCCGATTTTTTGGCCGATACTATTTATTACCGGACCCATCGATAATACCAAATTTCGCCGGCCAAAATTTCAGCAATAACGTTTTCACCCGTGTAGCTCGAGATTTGCAATCCCCCGTCATTTGGAAATGGCCGGTTTCTATTTCCTTAGTTATATGCTGTTTCCTTTATTAATCCGAGCAGGAGTCTTGTTTACGTCGTAATATTGTTTTCCTTTGGCTGGCTGCCGCCAATTAAAAGGGTAGCGACGTCTATCTGTGTCGAGTTGTAAACGTGTCCCGTACGGACTCTAGGGGGTCTAGTGCGCGCGTTCTTTTTTTAAAAAAAAAGTTTTATTTTGGGCCGTGTCTTCGGAAGCAAATTCTCTAGGCCCGCCCCTGGTGAGGCATCTGGATCTAGGGATGAAAACGGATCGGATGTTTTCCGACCGATCCGGACAAAAACGGATTCGGAATGACTCGAATCGGATTTTTCTCGGATAATTTTCAGATCGAAAACGAATTCGGATTTTTTTGTCGGAAACGGAAACGAATAATGTAGGCATGCTATCCGGCGGATACGGAAACGAATACGGATTATCCGGATAAGACGGAGTCCGAATATCCAGATTTCATCCCAAAAGAGAAAATAGGATTTTAATTGATTTCCAAATTTCAGAAAATGCAACAAATCAAATAGTCTTTTAGAAAATAGCAAATATAGTTCAAAAATCCTAGAAAAAATCACAGAAATTCCTTGAATTATTTTTAAATTAATAAAATTAATTCCAACTTAAAGTTGGTTTTTATTTTTGTATATAAATTATTTTAAATTTCTAAAAATAGGAAAAACCTTTTTAAAATCCAGAAAATTCAATAAATTAATTACAATTTTCTTTTTCACTTTAAATCCAATAAAATCCCAGAAAACTCAAGAAATTTTATTTTTTACATTAAAAACTTGGAAATTAAATAATTGACTTTATTTTATTATTATTTTCCTTTTTAACTAGGAAAACTCTTTTAAATCTCAAAAAATCCAATAAAATAATAACTTTATTAATTTTATTTTTGGTAACATACTTTGGGATGTTACAGTCATTTGCGTATAGATTAACCATCCAGTCTAATCGATATTAGTGTGAACTAAATTTTATGTATATGATGAACTAAGTGTGAATATGTGATAACTTTGTGAGTTATGACTTATGAGCTAAATATGGTAAACTAAGTGTTATATTTGTGATGAACTAGTTAATGTAACTTGCTAGTGCCAATGTTATGTGTGGTTGCTGAAAATATGAACAATTCGTGAATGTTTACATAAAATAAATTAGTTATATGTTTTCGTTAATTTCTGGCATACAATTTAAGGGGTTTTTATGTTCCGAAAAATATATGTGACCGTATTCGTTTCGATTCGTATTCGCTCTGTATTCGTACTCGATACTATTCTTATTCGTATTCGTATCTGGGGTATTCGTATTCGTATCCGGATCTGGAAAAAATATGAAAACAAATATGATAAAGCCATTATCCGTTCGTTTCCGATCCGTTTTCACCCCTACCTGGATTTCACCGTTCATGTGCACTGTAGCAAACACGAGGGGAGAGATCCAATAGTGCAGAGGGAGGGGCCTCACGGGGGCAGTGCCCCATAGAATTTATTTCCCCTGTCTTTGTCGAGGACGAGTGGGTCTAGGAGGCTGTGTGTTTGGGGTATAAACCCAAATCGGTTCCCCTTCTCTATCTTACGTTATCTTTTTGCATGCAAGAAAATGCAGAAAACACCGAGATGGTTTTGTCGACCAAGGTGTGCGTGTGCTTGTGAGATTTTCCCATCCAGGATTTGATCCAGTTCGCGCAGGTCAAGAGCGTATTGTTCTTGAACGCTTTTGCTATTAGATGCGTGTGTGTTCCAACGCACAATGTCCAACCGCATCAACCGTGTGAAGAGACAACCGACCGCACCGCAGCCTATCCGATCGCATCGACCCAACACCGGATCTGGCGGTGGTAGCCGCCGGAGGTAAAGAAGAAGAGCAGCGGAGTTGAAGGATCTGGTAGGGTAGCTGCCAGAGATGAAGAAGAAGAGTGGCAGCAGGAGACTTGGAGAATCTGGCGGTGGTTGTTGGGATCCGGATTATCACATCTGAAACCCTCTGTCAGTAGTTAGTTCACACAGTGACACATCGATGAAATACCATCCATTCAACGAACTAACTAAGAAGGTAGCAAAACAGTAATCAATAGTAATAATTGGATCTTATAGTTAACGTTTACTTAACTTGTTATGTGGGGCTTAAGAAACAAATGAAGCTCTTGCAACGAAAAAGATAACTTGTGGTGGCCATTCGACATGCCCATAGGCAATCGAGTGGGGAGCACATCCTAGTTCACCCAAGTGAGACCACCTCATCTCAATGTGCGAACGATAGCCCCTTTACTGTACGATCACTCGTCTAAGCATAAACCATTTTATTTAACCAAACCAATGTCAATCCCTACCATGACACATAATTTTATAACAGAAGCGTCGCACCACAACTTATACAACAGTAGCATTGCACCACAAGTTGCACAACAGTGACATTGCACCACAATTCCATATCTCATTAAGTCAAATTAACATTATTGAACATGTGAACATAAATCCATCGTATAACTAAGCATCTTTACGACAATCCATGTTGGCAGTACAAATATGTTCAACTAGTAATGATCATCCTATGGTGACAAAGGAGACATGGTATTCAAAATAGTCAAGGTGGTATAATGTCGGGACCTAAATATACAAATCTGGACCCTCTTTATATAATGCACAAGTCCAAGATCACACTAGTGTACACAGTGCCAACATAAATGAATATCATTCCACACAAGACGGATATAAGAATAAACGACTAATTTAATTAATAAATAACGGTTGTGACCTTATCGTCGAGTTTACACTTATTAAGCCACGCAGAGCTAGCACTAATTAAAGAGACAACAGCGAAACAGAGACAACAGCGAAACAGAAACAACTTCAGTGGAAACCCATCAACTTGGCACAGGCAACCGACTGGGATCAAGACCTAGCGATCACCCTCCTCGTTAAACTCCTCCTCAAAAGTAGACGAAGACTCCTCCACTTCAGCTAAATGATTGCAGCAAGAATGAGTACTCCAAGTACTCATCAAGTTATACCACAAAATGCAATTATATATGATGGATTATTCCAAATGAATGACTTCTATGGTTATCTGAAAAAAACAATATTTGCAATTGAATACAAATAATAGATTGAAAGCGTAATTTAAAACAAATAAACAATAATAATTTAACAAGTATTTTCACAAATCACACAAAGGCTAATCAATTTCTTTCACACAGTCATATGAGTTAAATCACATAGCTGCCCCTTCCCAACTGTTTTATGAAAATATGCCCCTCTTGTGAAATCCCCGAGCATGTCCATGAATGCGGACGCGGCTATTCGAATCGATTGATTAACACTCTGCAGAGGTTGTACATTTTACCCACAAGATATAACTAGTGTAGCTAGCACCAATCATAACAAAATATTACCGAAACTTCATCTCGACGATTGACCCTCCTAATGTTTGTACTGTCATACCAATGCTTACACAGTGCTTTGGTCTGATACACATCGTTGGACCTAGAGACGGCGAACTATCCATAAATATGACCTTACAGAGCAGTCCACACCTTCACCCATCACAGAGCACCTAACCTACTACCTGAGTAGTCAATGTCGAGACTCCATAACTTACTAAGTTAGGTCTGTCTCATACCAGGCATGTGGTCGTACAGTTGTAGCTCAATTCAATGGCACACAAAGTTAAGTCTTTTATTGACCAAGGCAAGGCTGCCAAATTCTAACTAAGTCACCATAATTCACATTTCCCAACCACAAGTCCATGTCATAATTCTTTTCACTCGTCTCAGTCTAAATCTTTTTCCACAATGTTGGTTAAGTGCATCACATGCCATCAACGAATAACAAAACACGTCACATAATTTTTCCACAAAGTTGTTCCATAATCACTTAGTCGGATTTAGATTTGCAACTCAAAATGATATCAATAACCCGTTCGGATTTAGATTTGTAACTCAAAATGATATCAATAACCTGTTGCATGGCTTAGCAGACTATTCGTGTCTAACCAACCCATGTTGGTGCAATGACAATACCAAATAATAATTAACCAAGCTAGGGTGATAAAAGATCATGGTAATACAATGAGCAAGGTGGATATAATCAAATCGGAGTATAGCTAATCCCGAAACATTTAAATAATTAAATAATTGAAGTCACATACAATAATTTGAATCAAAGTAAATTTGGAAAACTAGGTTCAATATGGTCAAAGATACAACGTGCCTTGCTATAGAAATGATATTGTTCTTTATTTCCGATCTTAGACTTCCTTGTCCTTCATCTCCTTCAGACGATTCCGGAACGACAATGTCTAACAAGAGAGAAAGCATAAAACAAATAAAATTCAAAAATATAAATAAAATAAACTCTAAATTAAAATTGAATAGTACTCGAAGATAGGGCTTTATTTTATATGAATTTAACACTTGAATGGGCTCAATCGAAGTTCGTATGAGGGGGAACGAGCCCTCTGAAGTTTGATCGGGAAGAAAAATGCTGAAAAAGGAAAAGGGGGAGAGAGTGTGAATTACTGACAAGTGGGGCCATGGGAAAATTCCCATGAATATTTAATTTTAGGAATATTAAAAAATGGCTGAGAGAATGACATGTGGGACCTACTGGAATTAAAAAAGATTTTTGGAATTAAAATAATTCCAGAAAATACGAGAGAGACTAACACGTAGGCCACTGGTCCATAGTGCACCGACAAGGTGAGGTCCACTAGTTAGAGAATTGATCCATGGTTGACTAGGTCTTTGCGGTTTTGGTTTTGGTTTTGGACTCTGTGGATGCGACGTGGACGATGACGAGGGTGATTGGTGTCGAGGTGGCTGGTGGTGGCGGATGACATGGCAACAATGGGGCAGCGAGGTGGTCGTGCTGACGTGGCATCGACGGCGGCAATGGTGCTCGAACTTGCAATGGTCGCCAGTGTTGGGGGTCACACCAGAAGACAAGGAGGGGTGAAATGGAATCGGCAAGCCATGGCGAACTCAATGACGCAGGTGCAGCGGAGAGCTTCGGTGGCAATCGCCGGCGGTGAGCAAGAAAGGCGGCGGCATCGGATCGACTATGGTGGTGAGGTAGTACCGGTGGGGTTCTAGGGAAAGCGAGGGGAGCACGACGTAGAATGCGGTGCGAGGATGAATAAGATGAAGACACTAGAGGTGGAGGATCACCGATGGAGGCACAATCGACCACCGAAGGGCGGCGACCGAAGAAGAGAGATGACGGGGGATTAAGCTCAACACCGAGATGCGGGATGGGTAGATCAAGATGAGGGACACATGGTGACATGGTAGGAAATGGGAGGAACTCACTGGAGAATTAAGGAACACGACAAGACAGTTTCAGGCTTTGCGGGCAGGGCCGGAGGTGGTGAAGATGAAGTAGGCGATGGTGAACGAACGCCTGGGAGGTCCGGTGGGTGGTGGCATGCGGAGGACGAGAACAGGGCGACTCTGGTGACACGGGTGGGATGGGTCGAGGAGCTCCAATGGCGGAGATCGAGAGACGATGGCCGACGACGGTTCTGGGGAAGAAAGAGATGGCGATGGCACTTGGCGGCGAGTCGAGCGAAGGCGGCTACAGCATCGAGGGCAGCTGAGCAAGGCGAAGCGAGGGCGCACAAGTTGGGGCTTTTTATGGAGCGTGACGAGGATCTAATAATCCTCATTTTATTATTCCAAAATCATGTAATATGACGTCACATGGCATACCCATTAATATTATAAGGGAAGAGCAAGTCAGTTAGTCGTAAGTTCTTCTACGACTACCCCCTAGTCGTAAGTATTTCTACAACTATAGTGTAATCGTAAGTCCAGCTACGATTACGTCCGGTCGTAAGTCTTTCTACGACCAGTACCCAGTCGTAAGCTTTTCTACGACTACCCCCTAGTCGTAAGTTACGCTATGACCGCTTACGCTCACGACTTCCTCACGACTAACTGGGTCCACTCGTCAGAAGGCCCATTTAATGGTGAGAATCCAAGCAGTCAAAATACGTAGTTATGCCTGACATAACTACAGATAATTCTCCACTATCTCGATCGATAATCTTTTAACAAAGATGGGAGGTTACTACTCCAGTAATTACTCTCATTATTACGCAATAATGAGCGACTAATTAGCCTAGAACGACAATAGCCACCACTGCGTAGTATAAATAAGTGTCTTTTAGAGATAGAGGGGGAGGCTTTTTTTTTTTGAAGAACAGTTCAGTTAGTAGTAGCATTATAGCCAGATCCTCTACTGATTGTAATCCATATACCCAATACAAGATACACAGGAGTAGGGTTGTTATTCCCACCTGAGAAGGCCCGAACCTGTATAAAAATCCTCGTGTCTCTTTCGTCTGCGTGATCAATTGTGGAGACCCCCCGAATCAAATAATCTTTACGTAAGACCGGTTCTAAAACACCGATAATTGGCGCCGACCGTGGGGATCTTCTGGTAATTCCTTGTCAACAATTCTTTCTTTTCTCTTTGATGCTATCATGGTAGGAGAATGGAACGAGGAGAATTGGTTCGACTTGGCCGATTACGCAGACGTCGACATGGATGCCGGTTTCGATTACGAGCCGAGTATCGAATCCTCTAACGATGTTGCCGCCTCTAGAGATCTTCTATCAGATCTCGGAGACTGCATCATTACCGGAGTCGAGGAGGGAGCCTTATCCCCCACGACAGCACGCCCAGTCGAGGAACCAACTTCCTCGGGGGGGGCAAGGGCCAACATGACCGACAACAGGACTGTCTCGGGGCAAATTCGCAACACGATGAGAGTTTTTCCTCCAAGTGTTCAAGTCCCCCCAAGGCAGTACGACTTAGCAAGACAGGTTCTGGAAGCCATCATTCCGGAACTCCATCGGCATCTGATGGTCCTCTCTCTTCGAGTACTTCCGTAGGGAAGAGGATCGAACACGCTGTTCGTCCAAATCCAGCCATCCCAACGCAGGACCCACCTGCAGATGGAGACGGTTTTAACCCGGAGTTCCCCTACTTGGAGGGGTTTACTCCAAGTCGCCAGATGGTGTCGCTCGACTACTCCTCAAGTGAGGAGGTCTCGAGCGCAAGTGGAGGTCATCGAAGGGAGGTCTTTGTCCTTCCCTCTGATAAGGATCGTTCTCCCAGAAGAAGGATTGACGATGCTTCCCAACAGGCACACTCTACACCACCTCGTCGCAATGGCAAGGACACCACCGCTGGCAAACGTGACAAACACTTTAATGAACGTGCGGGACATCCTCAACATTCTCGCACTCCATTAAAACCAACCTGAAGTCCAAATAGGCCATTCGAGATAACGACGGAGAAAATGGCGGCTCGAAAAAACCTTCTGGCGTGCTTATTTCCAGTCGGAGGAAGCTCAAGAACTCCAGCACATCAACGACTTGCTGGAAAACCCGACTCAAGAACTCGCTCGAGCACCAGGGTATGATCTCTTTGCAGAACAGATCACACAAAGGCTTCGCGACACGATGGCCAAACTCGAGCGTCTTCGTCGACCACAACCAGGAAGTCATAGTAGTACGACTCCTTCTTCTACCAGTCGTTCAGATAACTCGTCGCATAGAAGGCGGCATGACCTTCACTCACGTCGTTCTCCTGACCTGAGGAAGACGCAACAAGCCCCCAGGAGAGGTGATCTTTCACCACTTCGGCGATGGGATGCACGGCGGCAAGCGGAGTATGAGGAGTATTTCCCTCGTAAAGCTGAGACCTATCATAGGTCCAGCCCTCCTGTGGCTGGGTATCGACGAGTACGATCACCCGGCGACATTAACCCTTCTTTTCTACAAAGAAGGAGGCAAGAGGTTATCTCGGGGTGTCGGGCATTTTCACCCGACCTTCGAGCAATTCGCTGGCTGCCTCGTTTCCGACCGGCGAATATGGAGAAATTCGATGAAACTCAGAATCCCATCGAGTTCCTCCAGATTTATACTACAGCTATCCGAGCTGCAGGAGGAGGAGAGCATGTCATGGCGAATTACCTTCCGACTGTGCTCGAAGGATCGGCACGATCATGGCTTTTAAACTAGCCATTCGAATCGATCTACTCGTGGCAACACCTCTGTGATCTTTTGCTGGCAAATTTTTAAGGTACTTACAATCGCCCTGGAAAGGAGGATGACCTGCACCGGATAAGGTAGAACGACCATGAAACGCTACGCCAATTCATCAGGCGCTTCAGTCAGGTTCGAAATTCTATTCCGAAAGTTCCTGACTCATCTGTGATCAGGGATTTCAAGCAGGGAGTCCGTAGCAGAAGGATAACAGAGGTTTTACACGGACCCAAGGAGCGTTACCCTCAGGTTCAAAAACTTCTATATGCCCTCCTCATGTCTTCGAGGAAACTGCAGCATTATTTTCAGGCACACAAACTAGCTGTGCCATCTGAGTTTCCCTTGGGAGAGATCCTCCAGAATAGGGAAACAACGGGACGCATGGCAAAATGGTCAGTTGAACTTGAGGCGTTCGACATCCATTTCGTGTCCCGAGCGGTGTTAAATCCCGATCTTGGCGGACTTTGTCACCGAATGGACAAATCTGAACTGTTCGGGATCCCGATCGATTCCCACCACCAATGGATGATGTACTTTGACGGTCACTACGATAAGTGGCTCTGGGTGAGGTGGTCTGGAATCTCCTCTTGGAGAAACCTTAAAGTATGCCATACAATTAAACTTTCGTGCCACTAATAACGTGGCAGAGTACGAAGGTTTGCTAGCTGGTATACGAGCCGCGGAAGCGCTCTCGATTCGACGACTACTCGTAAGAGGAGACTCTCAACTAGTCGTGAATCAAGTCGGAAAGAGTACCAGTGCTCTAATCCGACCATGTCTCGGGTACTTATCGGAAGTTCGAAAGTTAGAAAAGCACTTTTTGGGCTTTGAGACACAATTTATCCCTCGAAAGGATAATTTCTCATGAGACCAATGGCGCGTCTAGCTTCTTCTCGATCCTTGGTACCGAAAGGGGTGTTTCTGGAACAGCTTCAAAGGCCGTCTATAGTCGAAGAACTAGAGACGCCTTCTATAGAAACAGCCTCTCTAGAGTACGAAGATACATGGATGACACCCATCTACGAGTACCTTCAGACAGGTTCCCTACCCGATGACGATCTAGAAGCAGATCGATTATCCCGAAAGGCCAAAATGTATACTTTGGTCGAAGGTGTCCTTTATAAAAGAGGAACACAAGGGGTACTCATGCGATGTATTCCGCAGAGCGAAGGATTAAAACTCCTTCACGACATACACGAAGGGATCTGTGGAACTCATGCTTCGTACAGGACGTTGGTCAGAAAAGCCTTTCGACAAGGTTTTTATTGGCCAACGGCCCTCCACGATGCCAAAGAGCTGGTTAAAAGGTGTGTACAGTGCCAGTTTTATAGCCGGCAAATACACCAACCGGCTCAGGCATTGCAAATAATTACTTTGTCTTGGCCTTTTGCAACCTGGGGTCTTGATATCGTAGGACCGTTGCCCAGAGCTCTAGGAGGTTTCGAGTTCCTTTTTGTGGCTATCGATACGTTCACAAAATAGATAGAAGCTGAGCCTATGACTGGGATAACAATGGAAGCAGCAAAATGATTCATGATGAGATGAGTGATCACTCGATTTGGAGTACCAAGTCAAATTATCACAGACAATGGCAAACAGTTTACAAGCGTAAAATTTCAGAAATTTTGCGACGAGTTGGGAACTCGTTTATGTTACACTTCTGTCGCCCACCCCCAAAGCAACGGGGCAGTCGATAGAGCGAATGGCCAGATAATGAAGGGAATCAAAACCCGAGTCTTCGATTAGCTTGTTAAGCGCTCGGGGGCTTGGGTACAAGAATTACCTTTAATATTATGGGTAGTTCGTACGACACCTAGCCAAGCTACAGGCGAAACACCTTTCTTTCTAGTTTTCAGTGCCGAAGCCATGCTTCCGCCAGAACTAAAGATCAGGTCAGCACGGGTCGACAAGTTTAACGACTCCATTCAAGAACAAGTTCGAGCGAACGACATCAACCTGCTCGAGGAAAAGAGGGACTAGGCTTTAATCCGTTCCGCAGTCTACCAACAAGCCCTGCGCAGATACTACGACCGTAAGGTCCAACCTCGCAGCCTCGCTGTAGGTGACTTGGTATTAAGACTTATCCAATTCCAGTCTAATCGGAGCAAACTTTCCCCCAACTGGGAAGGTCCTTACACTGTGGTCGAAGTAACGCGTCCAGGATCGGTACGACTTGCAATGGAGGACGGCCGTGTTCTCTCAAACTCTTGGAACACTGATCAGTTACGCAAATTTTATGTGCAACAAGCTTCTACGACAATAAAGTATCAGGTTCTCCCTATCTTTTTTGTCTATTTTTTGAATTTCGCTTTTATTTTTGACCATTTTTTTATATGCTCATTCCTCCTGTACACTGGTCAACAAAAGGACAACACATTTAGTCGAAGTCTCTCCTCTCTGCATGTGGTCCTGTCCACTAGAAGGAGCTTCCTAATGTCGCTTTGTTCTTTACTATAACAACCAGTACAAAGCTTATTGGGCTTAGAAACATGGTCGAAAGTTGTTAAGCAAATTCATGTCACCTTAGCTTATTTATTTTGAAAAATAATCTAAGAAGAGTGCACTTTTGAGATGCGTTCGACTACTTTTCAATTAACTTGATTGGTTTTTACTAGCCGAAGGAAGAAACACACCTAGTCGAAGCTTCTCCTTTCTGCACGTGGTCCTGCCCACTAGAAGGAACTTCCTAGCGTCGTTCCATTTCCTACTTTTGCTGCCAAGACAACTTCGCCAGGAAAAACGAAAACAGTCGGATGAATTCTTAAGGTCCTCTAGATGTTTGTTTTGCTCAAGTTGACGTTATTGATTTGATTAATCTGGTCGGAGATGGTAACATCACCTAGTCGAAGCCTTTTTTTCTCTGCACGTGGTCTTGCCCACTAGAGAGAACTTCCTAGCGTCGATCCGTTTCTAGTATCTTGACTAGTGCAAGATAGTCGATACTCGAGAACTATAAGTCGAACAAACCTCTCTGTTTTCAGAACCCTTTCTTTACTACTTTCTTAGTTTATTCCTAATAAACTAAGTAAGTAGTCGGTGGCTAGGATAAAGTTATAAACATGACTTCATTTCTTAGTCTTAGTTTTTCCGAGTTATCATCTTACGAGTGACTAACTACTCTACGAGATGATTCACAGGAAAAATGAAGAAGAAAGGACGAATCGCTCATATCTGGTCTGATTATTTCTTCTTTTTTCATTATCTTACGAGTTGCTAACTACTCCATGAGATAATTTGCAGGAAAAAAGAAAGGATCATATATTTATGCATCACCACCAAAAAGACTTGTCTTTACAAGAATGTATTACAAGACTACTCTGTTAAAGGAGATTCTATTTGCATCTCCTCTGCGACCTTCTCGCCAACCGACTGCATCTCTTCGATCAGCTTCTCTACTTCAGATTCGGTGCAGTCGAAGTCGGCTTCAACGAAATGAGGATTAAGGTTAGGATCACGGGCCTTGAGTTTTGCTAAAACAAAGCTCACAGCTCCTTTGATCGCTTCCCTTATCGAATCATTCTGGTTGGTCTTACGAGTAGACACCAACTCTTGCGAGTCTCGACTGTTCCCCAATGGCACTCGTATGAGCAGCCATCGTGTCGTTGCGAGGAGCAACCCTCTCGGCACGAAGCCCATCGAGTACATTGTTCAGAAGTGAGATGTTATCTTGAAGATTAATCTTCATTGATTTCGTCTCTCCTGGGAATAAGTCGAAGCCTCGTGGAGTTGTTTTATTTCAATCAATTGATCTGGAAAGAGTAAGGATTGATTAGATGAAACAATTCTATGAGAAGATAAAACAAATCAATAGCAGGTAAAAGTTCTACTTACCAGCTAATTGAGAACCCAAGTTCTTAATTTCTTGATCTTTCTCCTTCGCGATGCGGGAGAGTTCACGGACAACTGATGACTTCTCCTGGACCTCGATCCGGAGAACCCCCACCTCGGCCTGAAGGGCTTTATTTTTTACTTCTTTTTCTGCAAAAGAATGAGAGGTTAAAAAAAAGGCGGAAACCAAGATCAGAAGCAGTCGTAATTACACGTACTGTTTATTTTTTCCTGCAACCGCTGAGTTGCAGAGTTAGCGTCCTGAAGTTTCTTCAGGAGGTCGGTGGCTTTATCCCTTAGCTTTTTCGATTCGGCTTTTTCAAAGTCGAGTGAATCAGCCAAGGTCTTTTCGTCACTCTTAAACCTGAAAGGGTAAAGGGAAGACGTGAACACACTTAAACAAGCGGTCGTAAGTATTTTTACGGCCGATGAGTGGTCATAAGTTATTCTACGACTACCCCCTAGTCGTAAGTTTTTCTACGACTAGTACCAAGTCATAAGTTTTCTATAACAACCTTCTACGAGTACCGAATAAGTAATCAGAACGATTACGAGAATCAGTTACTCACCACCTCTCTGCTTGCTCGCAGAGTACTGCCTTCTCTTGTCGAAGTTTGACAAGTTGTCGATTGTATTCGCAAATCGTAGCGATTTGCTCCACGGCTCTCTACAAGGGAGAAAAACGATAAGAGAAAGAGATAAAACCATAAGTGAGTATCGGTGAATACTTACGTTCATGTTTGACCAAGCAAACATGGAAAGTATTCGTGATGGATCCTTCAGCCCATCCATCTCCTCGACTCGTTTCCACCAGACCCCCTCGAGTCGTTCATTGTCGAAAACATCCCCACAATTAGGAATGTTGCTGGGGTGTGGAACTCGGTCGCGAGATCGGTAGGCAGAAGATCCTACGATAGAGTCAGGGCCAAAGAAATCAGAGCAAAAGTTGAAGTACTCTTCTTCCTCAGACTCGGTGACGGAACACCACCGGAGGGCGGAAGGAACGCCCTGACAACCTCCCATCGACACGGCGGTCGGCACTCTCACTACCACCGACCTCCGGTATCTCCCTCGAGGCCTCTGTCGCCTCCTCCCCAGTCTCTACGACAGCCTCAGTTGTCGTAGCGACTTCGACATCCTCAGCGGTCGTAGCGACCTCAGTAGCCGCAACTTCTTCCATCGCGGGAATGGTAGCCGGATCTTCAGCTACTACCGCAGTGTCACCCTCGCCAGCTGAAGGAGTGACAGCGGGATTCTCCATGGGAGCATCCCTGAGGGCTGAAGACGTCGGGCTAAAATCACAAAACGCAGAAGTAAGTCAACTCGTAAAAAACAAACAGTAAGTGCAGTTATTACAGTTATGTTTTTTACATTCCTCTGCGCACTGGACCTAACTCGAAATTTGGGAGCAACCTTCCCAATGGAAGATTTCTTCGACTTTTTCTCAACCATCGCTGGTCGAGATTCAATTGGGATAACGGGAGTCTCCTCCTCCCGACTTCCCGAGTGGCCGAGACCTATCTCGGCCACCTCAAGAACACTGCTCTCCTCAATACCGGGTCCCACAGGAGCAGCAGTTTCCTTCACGAAAGACATGAAGCTCTTCCAGTTCTCTTTTTCTAGCTGCCTTATAAAGCCACGAGAAGCAGAAACTGCGAAAGATTCGTTGTCGTAATAGAAAGGTACCTTGACCTTGGGGACTTTGCGCTTAAGGGCAAAGGCCTCTACTTCTGCTTTCTTCTTCGCCGCAGCCATGTCTGTGACAAATTTAGCAAAACGAGCAGGAGGAGCCGAACTCGAACCCCCCTTGTCGCCGACTTTTACCAGTCGACGTTTCTTGGTTGGAGGGGACTTCACCGACTCGCAGTGCGATCGCTTTCAATAACCACCAAATCGACTTCCTCGTCGTCTTGGCGGTTCTCCATGCCTACTTTCTGTTAAAGAACAGAAAAAGAAAAGTGGACGTAAGTTCTTCTACGGTCACTAGCTGGTCATAAGTACGACCAGTCCAAAAGTCGTAAGTGTTTCTATGACATTGTGTAATCATAGTCCTGTTGCGATTACGTCCGGTCGTAAGTGTTTCTACGATCAGTAACTAGTCGTAAGATTTTCTACGACAAACCTATTAGTTGTATCTTGATTTACGACAACAAACGCCTAAAGGCAAGATTGTTTTTTCAATTACCTTTAGGCGCTTCTCTTTCTCTTATGCGGTTAAAACCGCGAGGATTTGAGGAGCTGCTATGTTGGGTGGGCTCTTCTCGCAGATGAGCCTGACGCGAGCGTCAATCTCCCCCTGAGGAAGATCTGAACGCATGGACAACACGATTAGCAGACTAAATCGGGATTAATCAAGGATAAAGCCAAAAGAGTAAGTTTTTCTACTCATCGTCCTTGTAATCCCTGGTTGGGTCATCCTTTCCCGAGTACCTCCACATAGGAGGAACTCGTGCCTTCAAAGGGCTGATTCGGTGCGTGATGAAGTCCTTCACCACGTGCCAACCGGTGAGCCCCTCCGACTTCAACTCTTTGACAGCTTGAATATAGGGGGCTATCCGATCGAGATTACTGGGAGTCGAGTCCCAGGAAGAAGACCGCTCGGCGGCCTTTCCGGCGAATGAGAGGCTATCTTCCTTGGTAACCTCTCAGTAAAACCACTTCTTCTTCCACCCCGGCAATGATGACCGGGTAAACATCTGAATGTACTCATTCGACTTACCATCGTAGAGCTTCAGACCACAGCTACCGGCAATCCCGGCTTGACGAGCCATTCCGTAGTAATACTAGAAAAGCTCGAGATCCGCCGAAATCCCCAGGTAGGCCTCACATAAGTACACGAACACGCTCAGCATTGTGATGGAATTAGGACCAAGGTTCACTAATTCCACCCCGAAGTGCTCGAGCACGAGTGTGAGGAAGGGGTGAGCAGGCAATCGGAGGTCGCACTCACAGTACGCCTGGAAAACTAGAATTTGGCCTTCCTCTCCCGACGGCCAATGCTGCTCATTCGCCGTAATCCACTTTACGAGAAGCCCCTCGGGGATCTTCTCGGCGGCGACCAGAGTGGTCATCTTTGCATCATCCATCTCCGACTCAGCCCACTCAGAGATAGTCCTAGCCATTTTCTCTCAAGGGCGGGAAGAATTGGATTTGGGAAAGCTCCAAGCAAGTGTACGGAATCACCGGCGACGGAAGAGACGAGAAAGCAACAAACTGTTGGGTGAAAAGGTAAGAACCCTAAGTTTTACCTCCATAGCCCGTTTTATAACCACGCGCCTGGAACGAAACGTCGTGGAATCCTAACAGTTTCCACCGCTTCGAGAATTGCTCCGACGAACAGACTTTTAACCTGCCCGTTCGAAAGTCCCAAGACATTTTTCACACCTCAAGTGAAATTACCATCTTGACCCCCGGGTCGAATGAAAAGCCGATCGGAAAAGTTTTGCTTCCGGTCATAAGGCCACGATTGCTCCGAAGTCGTAAGACATTCTACGACTATCTTGCAATCGTAATATTCTTAACAAATTACCTCAATCAAGCATATTTCTGGTCGAGAGAAAGGTATGTAGAAGAGTTTTTCCTTCAACGTTCTTCCTGCGACCTCCTAGTGGTCAAAAGATCATCTACGACCCTTTGCCAAGTAAGCTATTTTCACTTGAAGCTGGGGGGCTAGATGACGAGGATCTAATAATCCTCATTTTATTATTCTATAATCATGTAATATGACGTCACATGGCATACCCCTTAATATTATAAATGAAGAGCAAGTCAGGTAGTCGTAAGTTCTTCTACGACTACCCCCTAGTCGTAAGCATTTCTACGACTATAGTGTAATCGTAAGTCCTGCTACGATTACGTCCGGTCGTAAGTCTTTCTACGACCAGTACCCAGTCGTAAGCTTTTCTACGACTACCCCCCTAGTCGTAAGTTCTGCTATGACCAGTTCTGCTACGACTTCCTCACGATTAACTGGGTCCACTCGTTAGAAGGCCAATTTAATGGTGAAAATCCAAGCAGTCAAAATACGTAGTTATGCCTGACATAACTACAGATAATTCTCCACTATCTCTGACTGATAACTATTTGACAGCATGGGGAGGTTACTACTCTAGTAATTACTCTCATTATTATGCAATAATGAGCGACTAATTAGCCTAGAACGACAATAGCCACCACTGTGTAGTATAAATAAGTGTCTTTTAGAGATAGAGGGGGAGGCTTTTTTTTGGAAGAACAGTTCAGTCAGTAGTAGCATTATAGCCAGATCCTCTACTGATTGTAATCCATATACCCAATACAAGATACACAGGAGTAAGGTTGTTATTCTCACCTGAGAAGGTCCGAACCTGTATAAAAATCCATGTGTCTTTTTCGTCTGCGTGATCAATTGTGGAGACCCCCCAATCAAATAATCTTACGTAAGATTGGTTCTAAAACACCGACAGAGCGCAAGGTAGTCAGAGTAGAGATTCTAAGTTGGATTGATTTGCCTCCGGTAGGATCGAATCGTAGTATCGAATCGTAGAATCGACGATTCTACAGAATTGTAAAAATACACATATTTAATACCTATACTATAAGTTTGTATGATTCTTATATGGTTTACCACTTACTTATAATCCAAAAAGGGACAAAACACTTTTTATTGCACAACAGAAAAACATAATGGTACTGACATGATAGGTGATATAGTTCTGAACTACAGGAGAACAACCAATGACCATGACTAGTTTACTACAATTACATGAGAAATGTTCACAACTTTTGTAAATCAATTTCTAATTGCAACACTTGCATGTTCCTTAAAAGCAGCTAGACATACAGGAATAAAAATAGCTTATCATTATCAAGCTCAACATTGCTCATGTCATAATATAGATATTTGTACTAGCATTACCATACTGATATTTATAATTTCATTCTCAGAAATTAATATCAATAAATTTTGCTCTAAAACAAAATATCAGCAAACCCTGACCTCTAAAAAAATTAAAAAAAATTGCAAAAAATGCAATTTTTTTGTCCAAACGACTCTACCACGACTCTACTCTGCGATTCTACACGATTCTACACGATTCTACGATTTGGATCGCGACTCTACCACGATTCTACCTGATTCCGATTCACAGTGCGATTTGGATCGACAGGCTGTCGTGGGTTCGTAGAATCGTAAGATTCTAAGAGGAGGATCGCGATTCTAACTACCTTGACAGAGCGGGAAACGTGCGCGGCATGGACATCAAAGGCCAAACACGATTGCAGCGGCGACGCGGACTAGCGACAGTGGTTGGGTCGGGGTGAAGGATGGGCCGAAGAGAGAAAAAAGAGGTGGGATGAATGGATTCGGCACACGAAGGAAAAAAGAAAAAGAATTTGATTTAGGAATTTAGAAAATGCTGAAAATTCAAAAGAGGCAACATAAAATTGCAAACAAACTCCAAAAAATCCAAGAAAATTCAGAAAACTTCCTTGGAACACAAGGAACCTAACTAACACTGCGCTTCATTTAGTTGATGTTTAAATCAGTCAAATTAAATAGTTTTAATTTTAGAAATTCCTAATTAAGCTTTATTAAACTAAAGAAAATTGGTGGAATTTTTCAGGGACCTAATCTACACAAAAGATTTTTTAAAACTCAAATTTTGGGACATTACAGGAATGTCCTGGTTCTCAGCAAGTGTAGCAAAGTCTATGACCACCTTGCTTGTTGCTCCCTAGGTTAGCGTTGAATTGGTTAGGACTACAAAAAGTCTGAGTAGCTGGACGAGGTGTTGGCGCAGGTGCAGGCATTTTAAATTAATACTAAGGCGCAAAATGAGTGAACTACTAGGGAACAGTCCTCACTCTTTGCTGAGACGAATGGCTTCCTTGTTGACCCATTCTCGTTTGCGGTTGTCATCCAATTCCTTACGCTTATCCTCAAGGACAAGGGTTTTACTGATCAACTCTTGGAAATCTGGGAATGTATGAGCAATTAAACTGACGTGCAGTCCTGTGATCAGTCCTTTCAGAAAATGACTCTGTTTGGCTCTGTCGGTGGCAACGTCTTCTGCAGCGTCACATGCAAGTTTAGAGAACTTGTTGAGAAAATCCGACACCGTCATACCTCCTTGCTTCAATGCACGAAACTCATCCTTTTTCAGATCTATGATTCCCTCTAGCATGTGGTACTAGCGAAAAGCCATAGAGAACTCTTCCCAAGTAATATTCTGCGAAGTCTCATGCGCAACACAAAAATTCTTCCACTATTCTGCAGCAATGCCTTCCATCTGATGGGTAGCGTAAAGAACCTTCTCATGATCATTGCACTGAGAGATCATCAACTTCCTTTCAATCACACGAAGCCATCCGTCGGCTTCCACTGGTGAAACACTTTCGGAAAAAGTCGACGGGCGAGTCCTCATGAACTCTGCTAGCTTAGACTATCCATGGTGACCATGAACAACTGGTGCTACATTGTTGTTGTTGGCTTAATTGTTGTTCATGTTCTGCATCTGATTCATTATTGTATACATCATCTGAGTCCGGGCAGACATAAATGCTCCAAAATTTTGTAAATCTATCAGCAGTGCTTGAGGTGGAACTGCTCCTGCAAGGGTCTATTCACTTCCCTCTGCTAGCTCCATTGATTCCTGATCCACTAGCAGCAGCGTTGCGAGTCTAAACCATCTTACTGAAGCTCCAAAGGATTAGATAAGGTAGGAAGCACAACGTAAGTTAAGAATTAAGCAGGGGTAAGTTAAACCCAACAACCATAGCACAAAGAACTCAACTGAAACAAGTATATATTAATAAGGGTCTTGGCATGGCTGCAACAAGAGCCTAAGGGCTCTTGCTGCTCATACTGCACACACAAGAAAACGAGGAGCAAACCTAACACGCAATCTAACGTCTAAAGGACAACACAGCTAATCTTATGCTGATGCGGCTCTCACACACTGAGCCTCAACTAACTTAGCCTAACTCTTGGCTACCTCACTCACTGAGGTAACCTCCATAGCCACGACAGTGCTCTTCCTGGCCATATGATAGCGGACGAGCAGGCATCCTTGTGAATTGATGGTGGCGACCAACGACGACGAGGCTCACCAGAAAGGCGACGGTGAAGACAGGAGCTCTGGCAGGCATTGGAGAAGATGACGACGGCGAGGGTGCTAGGCGGCGATCGGACGAAAGCGGCTTGGGCAAAAGATGCGGCGTGGTGCACAGTGCGGAAAATGAAGATCCTCGGGGCTTTAAATAGCCCTAGGAGGCGGAGTCCGAGTCGGCTACAGCGGGGGCGCATGTAACATCCCAATTTTCTAGACTTTAAAAATCCTTTGAATAGTTAGTAGTTGAAAAATTCACCAAAGAAGTTTTATTTGAATTTAATTCAAAGCTTAACATGGACTTTTAATATCAAAACCATTTAATATGATTAATGTCAACATCAATTATTGTCAAAAGTATTTTATTTGGATTCTATGTGCTTGGATATATTTTCTAATTTTTTCTAAATTTTTTTGAGTTTATTTGCTATTTTCTAATTGCCATTTTGCATTTTCTACTATTTTGTAAAATAGAAAATGTATTATAATTCTCAAAAAAGCACTTGGGCCAAATCTCCTTGACTAGCCATACCACGAGTCATCATTTCATGTGAATTGCAAATATAAATCTGACTAAGTGACTATGGAACTTTGTGATAAAACTGTGTGTGATGTGTGTTGTTACTCGTTGATGGCATGTGTTGAACTTAACCAACAGGGTGAGAAAAGATTTAGACTGAGGCAAGTGGTGGAAACTCTTTGATATGGTGGAGCTTAGTGCTTGGGTTTTGAAAAGAATGATTGCTTAGTTAGAAATTGGAAGTCTTGCCTTGATCAATTAAGGATTTAACTTTGTGCGCCATTGAACTAAGCCACAACTGTACGACTACATGCCTGATATGGGACGGGTCTAACTTAGTAAGTTATGGAGTCTCGACATTAACTACTCAGGTAGTAGGTTAGGCTATGTGCCAGGGTGGAGGTGTGTTTCTGCCTCCGTGGCGATTCACATTTATGAACGATTCGCCGTCTTCAGGTCCAATGATGTGCGACGGGCTAATTTCCTGTGTGGGAGTTAGTGTTGTCAGTAAAACACATCGGGAGTGTTAATATTTGAGATGAAGTTTCTGAAATATTTTGTTGTGATTGGTGCTAGCAACACTGGTTATATCATGTGGGTAAAGCGTACAACCTCTGCAGAGTGTTAAACAATCTATTCGAATAGCCGTATCTGCGGTCATAGACATGCTCGGGGTTTCACACAGGGGTTAGACTTTCATAAAACATTTGGGAAGGGAGCTGTGTGATCTAAGTCATATGGCTGTGTGAATAATTTGTTTAGGCTTTGTGTTCTTTATGAAAACAATTGATAAATTAATATTTTTTATTTGTTTTGAATCATGTTTCAATCTATTATTCATATTCAATTGCAAATGTTACTTTTCTGCAAAAGAACCACATAAGCCATTCCTTTGGAATAAGACATCATATATACATTGCATTCTGTGGTATGACTTGCGAGTACGGTTGTGTACTCAAGCTTGCTATAATCAATCAACAGAAGTGGAGGAGTCTTCGCATGCTTTTGAGGCGGAGTTCTACGAAGGTGCTAATCACTAGGTCTTAATCTCAGTCGGTTGCTTGTGGCGAATCGATAGGTTTTCGCTGAAGTTTATTTTATTTTGCTGTTGCTTGTTTAATTATTGCCAGCCCTGCGAGGTTTAATAAATGTAAACTCGACCATAAAGTAACAACAGTTATTTGTTATTTTAAATACTTGTTTTATTCTATTATTTTGTCTTGTGTGGATCGATATTCATCTATGTTGACACTGTGTGCACTAGCGTGATCTTGAACTAGTGCATTATACACAGAGGGTCTAGAATTGTATTTTTGGGTCCCAACAGCGTGGCGGGAGAGAGAGTCCGAGTTGGGGACGAACCTAATAGGTGGGATCCACCTGTCAGTGACAGCGAGGCGAGCGCGGGACCTGTGGCGCACGCGCATGTGACGCGGCGGTAGATGCGGGCTGGGCTGAGGAGTCACGCGGGATGGGTTGGGTGGATTGGGCCAGGGCAGAGGAAATGGGTCGAGCAAAAGGAAATTCAGCCCAAAAGTAAATCCTAGATTTTAAATAGATTCTCTTTTAGATTATACAAAAAATCCAAATGGCAAATGAAAAATAGCAAATGAACTTGGAAAATTCTAGAAAAATTTGGAAAATACTTCCAAGCATAAAGAACCCAAATAAAATAATTTTGGATTTAATTGATGTTTAGATTAATCATTTTAAATTGTTTTGACTTTGAAAGTCGCACTCAAACTTTATTAAATTAAAATAAAATTGGGTCAAATTTTTCAAGAGACTAAACTACTTAAAAATAATCGAAGGACTACGACTTGCCTTGGTCTTGCTTAGTTACTACACCTTGGTCTTCAAATCTTGCTCCTGCTCTTGCTTCCGCTTCTTGAAAATCATTGTCTAAACAAGAGAGAAAATGAACGAGACACAAATAAATCTAAAATAAATTCAAATAAAATCCAAAACTAACAAAACTAGCACTCGAAGAAAGAGCTCGATTTTAGATGAATTTAGGAACTTGAACAAGCTAAATCGGAGTTCAGACAAAGGAGAGCAGACTCTGAGAAGATTCAACGGGAGAGAAAATCAGGAAAAAGAAAGAGGATAGTGTGTGGGGGGTGACTAACAAGTGGGTCCTACGAAATTTTTGATTTTTTCAAATAAAAGAAAGTTCAAAAATAGCCTCAAAGGCTAACAAGTGGACCATGGTCCATGGACCAGGTCCATGAAGCGGCTTAGGTGCACAATTGAGTGGATGACATGTGGGCCCACATGTTATAGGGACTGGTTTTAGATCTAGAGTTTCGGTCTGCCACGCGTGCACTGACGGCGAGGCTAACATGGTGCTGATGTGGTAGGCCACATCGGTGCTGACAATGGTAACAACGGCGGTGGCGCACGAGAACCAAGGGACCCGACGATGACGGCTTAGCTACAACCGTGAAGGCATGGATCTGGGCAAAGGGGTGCGACGACGATGGTGACGTGGATGGCTTCCCTCAGCGGTGAACATGGCAATCGGCGACGAGCGTGGAGGCGGCGGAGCGGCAAGGGCAGTGATGGCAATGGAGGCGCGACGGGTTCTCGAGGTCGGCGAAGTAAGCATTGCGTAAAACGTGATGAGGCGAACTCGTTCGCGGTGATAGAGTGGGCGAAAGCTCACTAGCGGCGACGAAATCCGACGAGGAAGACTTGCGGTGGCACAGGCTTCTTCGCTTCGATTCAGTGACTTGGCAGCGCGAACCGACAGGAGGAACTAGGGTTTCGGGGAGGAGAGCGAGGCGATCCTCGTGATGCGGACTACGATGACTTTTAAAGGCTAGGGCGATGGAGCCTGAAGCAAAGATGACGACGCTGTGTGGGAGGAGAAGACCGGGAAGAAGACGGCATCGGCAGCTGATGGGTGGGCCCCAAAGGTCAGCGACAGTGGGGACGGAAGCGGACTGGGCTACGACGTGGGAGCGGGTTGGGTTGGCTAGGCGAGCGCAGCAGGGCGAGGGAGTGGGTCGGTGCGAAGCGGCTGGGCCTAGTGGGCGCAAGCGGGGAGGTGGCGGGGCAAGCCGGTGAATGGTAGGGAAAAGCAATTGGGTCGGACCGAAATTCGTCCCAATAGGATTTTAGGGAAAAGAAAGGATTTAAGGATTTCAAAAACTGGATTAATTCAAATCGAGCTAAAAAAATATCAAATAAAGTTCCAAAATTCCTAGAAAATACTCTGGAACACGAGGAACTCAAATAAACCAGTTTCGAATTTAATTAATGTTTAGATTATTAACATTAAATGGTTTAAATTTTTGAAAATTCAAATTAAGCTCTAAATTTTTTCAAGAAAATTGAAATGATTATTTTTATTTTGAAAGACTTCAAAAGAACTCAAAATGGGGATGTTACAGTGGTAGTCGTTAGAGATGAGGAAGAAGAGCGGCGGCGGGGGAGGTGGAGGCGGAGCGGATAGGAAGGAGGATTGGATCGATAGAGGGGGGTAGGGTTTAAGAATATGGGACACGTGTCGGCCATCTGGATAGGTATGGATTTGATCCAGTACCCAAATTTTAATTAAAAATACACTTACTGTTTAACTAGTCACCCCCACTGTAATGCATAGTAGATAGGACCAAAAAAAATCTGAAGTAAAACTAAGATACCTATCTCCAATCCACTTAGAAACTATTTGATCCATGCATGCTAAACCCACACAAATTAGTTTAAGCTGTCATAGCATGATGAAGCTACGTCCCTTTTTAAAGCTACCACTGCCAGACTGGGCCATATGATCGGCAAAAAAAACATATGAGATCTCATCATTTATAGACTCTTATTAAACCTCACCAATCTCATAACATGTGGCAAAATAAATCAACTATCTTTTTGTATGGTCATATGTCATGATTTAAAATGAGTCCAAGCATGGGTCTAAAGGTAGAGAGGTCACGCATGATTTATTATTAGTACATTTCTTAAAAAATGGACCATGTTCTGGAATTATTTTGAGAACTCATCTGATATAGCAAGCAAAAAAGTCACCACCCAAATGCATCAGACATACGTTAGTTTCATTCCGTAGACTGCAAATTTTTTTCTAATTAATCCCATGACGTGCGGTAGAATAAATCAACTATCTCTTTGCATAGCCATGTGTCATGATTAAAAATGGATCCAAACAAGGGTGTAAGGATAGAGTCTCATAGGATTTATTATCAGTACCTCTCTTGTTAAAAAAAAAATGACCACGTTATTGAATTATTTTGAGAACTCATCTAATATAGCAAGCAAAAATCACCACCCAAATGCATCAGACAGCCGTTAATGCCATTCCGTAGACTGCAAAAGAAAACCTCGCCATGGGTTATGACTTCACTCGTGGGTGTTTGTCATCAACTCCTAGATGGAGGAGACGTCGAGACGGCAATCATCGCTACGCAGATATAGCGCGGTTCAATTGTGAACCGGAGGTTGATGCTTCTCCTAGTCTCCTAGATAGATGTGCGATGTAATGGATTTGGTGTATAACTCTATGATAGACAATACAACTCTGTGTGTTTCCTTTCATATTGCTTGTATAGCTCTACTCGTATTCGGTTTTGCTTGTATAGCTCTACTCGTATTCGGTTTCTCTAAATCGTTTCGTATTGTAGAAGTCAAGGACACTTGACCTCATGTAATCTATATAAACACATCAATGTATGTTGCACCCCTTACGGTGATTTCAATCCTTCGCTCATGGTATCAGAGCTCCCTGTTTTCTTCCGCACGCCTAGATATTGATCTTCTGTCTGCGCATCTAGATCCAATCTTGTGCTTCTCCTTCACCCACCATGATGACTTCAAGCGACAACAATCCGGCCCTCACAGCTGCTGATCAAGCTGCTGCAGTGCAAGCAGCGAAAGCTGCTGCCGAGAAGGCAACCACCATTGTTCCGGTCGTCACCCCCATCGCCTCGACCCACCAAGTTGTCAACGTGGCCAGCATCAAGACCCATGTTCCCTTTGCCTTGGATCTTCAAGCATCCAACTACGCAAAGTGGCGCGAACTATTCCTTATGACTCTTGGCAAGTACTCACTCCAAGGTCACGCCACCAGTGTAGGTTCTTCATCTGATCCAGATTAGCAGTGTGATGATTATACTGTGCTCTCTTGGATTTATGGCTCACACTCAATAGAAATCTTTGACATCGTCATCAAGCCTGGTGCATCTGCCATCTTCGTATGGCAATCCATTGAAAATTTCTTCCGGGACAATAAGCGAAGTCGCACTCTTCATCTTGAAGCTGAGTTTCGCGTCCAAATCTAGGGTGATCATTCTGTGACAAAATATTGTCACAAACTCAAGACAATGGCTGACACTCTTCATGATGTTGATCACCCTGTGTTTGATGAGACCTTGGTACTCACCACCCTTTGTGGTCTAAACAAGAAGTTTTCTCACATTGTCTCGTTTGTCCCTCTGCAAACTCCTTTTCCGAGTTTTCTTCATGTTCGCTCCATGCTACTCCTTGAGGAATCAAACAAGTCCAATATCTCCAAGCAATCTACTGTTGCTGCCCTCGTGATGACTACTAACAGCAGCACCTCTACAACACAGAAGAACACCAATGTCACCAACACTAACTCCAGTCAGCCATGTCGCTCCAACAACCGAAGTGATAACTGTGGCAATCACAGTAGTGGCAACGATAATGGCGGCGGCAACTATAATCGCAACAACAACAATCACGCTAGTCGCTACCATGGCAATGAAGGTAATAACAATGTCGATGGCAATGGCGTGCTACTGCTCATATGGCCCACGACTCCGGTAACATTATTTCCCCGTCTCCTACTTCCCTTCCAGCCCCACATGTTCTCATCGGCAATGGCTCTTCTATTCCTGTCTCTCATCTTGGTGTGGCTCACCTCACCTCTCCTCCTAACCCTATCACCTTGCACAATGTCCATGTCGTTCCTTCTATCGTCAAGAACTTTATTTCCATTCGCCGTTTTACTTGTGATAAGAAATGTTCTTTGGAATTTGATCCTTTTGGTGTTACTATGAAGGATCTTCGAACTTAGAAGCCAATCCTGAGGTGCAGTAGTGTTGTCGAACTCTATTCGTTCCGTTCACCCATTCAGCATGCCTTGGTCGCTCTTCCTTCATCTCCTGAGTTGTGGCACCGCCGTCTTGGTCACCCTAGTCATGATGTTGTGTCTTGTTTAGCTTCTTCCTCTCTTATTAATTGTAATAAAACATTCGTCCCTCTCTGCCATGCATGTCAGCTTGGCCGACACGTTCGGTTGCATTTTCCTTCGTCCAAATCATGTACTCTTAAACCTTTTGAGTTAGTGCATTGTGATCTTTGGACATCTCTTGTTCTCAGCAATTCTAGATTTCAGTATTACTTGGTGATCCTTGATGATTACTCCCATTATCTATAGACTTTTTCTCTCTGGCGCAAATACGATGTTCTTCCCACTTTAAAATCCTTCCACATGCTCTTATTTTTTCTCTGTTTGGCCTTCCACTAAAATCAATCCATTGTGACAATGGCTGAGAATTTGACAACATCGCATCCCGCCAATTCTTTGACCTTCATGGCATTCATCTTCGGCTATCCTACCCATATACATCTCAATAGAACGAAAAAGCGGAACGTGTTATTCACACTGTGAATAACATAATTCGTAGCTTGCTTTTTGAAGCACATAAGTGTCCAGCATATTGGGCAGAGGCCCTCGGCATGGCCACTTATTTGCTTAATCACCACCCTTCTTGATTGATTGGCTTTGTCACACTATTTCAATGTCTCTTTTATTCACCACCTTCTTATGGGCATCTTCGTATTTTCAGTTGCCTTTGTTTTCCTAACATCTCTGCCACAACTCCTCACAAACTCTCTTCCCAATCCATGCCTTGTGTTTTCCTTGTTTTTTCTCCTCATCACATGGGATACAAATGTTTGGATCTTTCTAGTAGGCATGTTCATATCTCTCGTCATGTTGCCTTTGATGAGAATGTGCTTCCTTTTGCCTCCTCTTCATCGACTTCATCTAAGTCCTCTTCATCTGAGTCACTTGATCTCCTTCTTGATATTGCTTCAACTCAACCTGTCGCGGCCACCGTGTCTTCTATTTCGCCCGCTGCGCCAACTGAGACATCTACTGTTGCTGCCGCGTCTATCGCTTCTGCTGCATCTGCAGTCGCACCACCTGTCACATTGGGCTGTTCGAGGTTTCTCTCAAACGCCAGGGATTGATTTTGATGAAACCTTTAGCCCTATTGTTAAACCAGCAACTATTAGGGTTGTTCTTTCAATTACAAACTCTAAGTCATGGCCCAATCATCAATTAGATGTCAAAAATGCCTTTCTTCATGACGGCTTCTTCGCCATCTCTTCTTCAGCGACTCATTATTATTCTTTGCACTAAATTTTTCATGATCGATTTAGGTCCATTGCACTACTTTCTTGGCATTACTGTTAAACACTCTTCTTCTGGTTTATTTTTTTATCTCAACAAAAATATATCCATAAACTTCTCGAGCGTGCTGGCATGTCATCGTGCAACCCTTGTGCCACTCTTGTTGATACTCATTCAAAATTGGCTGCTACTGATGGTATGCCAGTTGCCGATGCCACTCTTTACCGGAGTCTAGCTAGGGCATTGCAGTATGTTGCCATCACTTGTCTAGATATTGCCCACACAATTCAGCAAGTCTGCTTGTTTATGCATGATCCTCATGTTCCACATATGAATCTTGTCAAACAGATTCTATGATATCTGAAAGGCACAAGTAATCATGGACTTCTTTTATCTCCATGTAAGTCTACAACATTGGTGGCCTATTCAGACGCAGATTGGGTTAGCTGCCCTGACTCTTGCCATTCTACATCCAAGTTTTGCGTCTTTCACGGTGACAGTCTTGTTTCATGGTCTTCTAAACGCCAACCTACTATCTCACAGTCAAGTGCTGAAGCAGAGTAACGCGGAGTTGCTAGTGTTGTTTGAGAATTGTGTTGGTTACGACAATTATTGGCCGAACTACATCATCCAGTCCAAGGTGCATCCGTGGTGTTTTGTGACAACATAAGTGCAGTTTATATGTCCTCCAACCCAGTGTATCACAAACGAACAAAATATATTGAGATCGATATACATTTTGTTCATGAGAAGGTTTCCGTTGGTTCAATTCGTGTTCTTCACATTCCTTCCACTTTACAGTTTGCGGACATTCTTACGAAAGGATTGCCCTCATTGGTCTTTCAGGAGTTTTGTTCCGGTCTTCGCGTTTGTCCCTATCATGCTGTGAGTAAAGGGGGATGATAGACAATACAACTCTGTCTGTTTCCTTTCGTGTTGCTTGTATAGCTCTACTCGTGTTCGGTCTCTAAACCGTTTCGTATTCGCTACTACAAAAAAGATAATCACAGATGGTTCAAAATCGTCATCACATATGGTTTTTTGAACCGTCTGACTTTATGGGTCAGTGATACTACAAGTTCATCACAGACGGTTTTTGAACCGTCTGTAAAAAAAGCTATCACAGACGGTTCTAAACAAAAACCGTCTATGATAGTCAGTTATCACAGATAGTTTTTGTTCAGAACCGTCCGTGAAAATAAACTACCACAGACAATTTTTTAGTAAAAACCGTCTGTGATAGTTTTTCCTATTGCAAAAAAATTGAATTTTGAGCCAAACCAATCAATTGCTGGACAGTAGTTTCCATATGCTCTTTCGATAGTTTACAAGAAGGTAATTAAAAGATACTCTCTCTCAATCAATGGCTCACTCTCTGACGAGTACGAGGTCGAGTAGAGGCATCCATCTCGAACCGAATCGGCCTCCCTTGTCGACCACAGATAGGGGTCCTCACTGAGAACGAAATCTGACAAGATGGAAGGGATGAAATAAGAGTGAGAAGAAAACCTAGATGGAGATTTGGGGGCAAAACTTCGTGCTCACCTAAGGCCAAGATGGGGGGCGGCCAGATTTGGCGGTACTGGTCGAGCCGCAGCGCCCTGCTCACCAAAAGCACCGTGAAACAGTCGGCTGCGTCTCCTCGCTGAACCACACTGGGGAATCGAGGGCGGTCACCGGAGCTCAGCGTGGGGAGGGGAGAGGGAGAGACTGATGGAAAACAAGGCGGGGGCGGGTATAATATATAGAAATAATTGGTTCTATAGCATCAAAAGGTACACGTTTTAGAAAAATACCATCAAAAGATTTTCGTTCAGTTTTTTACCACCGAATGTTTGCTCCGTTCGGTTTTGTACTGTTCTGTCCATTCTGGTGTTAGTAGCACCGGTGAAATGACGAAAATACCCTCACCCTCAGTGCATTGCATCCCTCTGAGGGTGAGGGCATTTTCGTCATTTCACCCGCGCTACTAACACCAAAATGAATGGAATAGTAAAAAACTGAACGGAGCAAACTTTCAGTGATAAAAAACTGAATGAAAATCTTTTGATGGTATTTTCCTAAAACGTGTACCTTTTGATGGTATAGAACCAACTTTCCCTAATATATAAGGATAACGCCAAAACATTTCACCTCCGACGCAAGCGTTCAGAAATTTCCGTGAATCACATACGGTTTCAAACAGAAAACCATCTATGATGAGCTATCACAGACGGTTCATATTAAAAACCGTCTGTGATACGTATCTCCCGATTTTACCTGACTCTGTGACTTGAAATGCCTAACTCTGTGATTTTACCATGACTTAGAATCACTAACACTCTGACTTTACCATGACTTGAAATCACTAATTATCTGATTTTACCATGGCTTGAAATCACTGACACTCTGATTTTACCTTGACTTGATTTTACCATGACTTGAAATCACTAACATTAGATTTCAAGTCATGGTAAAATCAGAGATACTTATCACAGATAGTTTTTAATACAAACCGTCTGTGATGTGATACTTATCACAGATGGTTCGTGATACGATCCGTCTGTGATATTAGCTCATCACAGACGGTTCTTAGCGTATCCAGTAACAGAGATAGATGCGCTGGTAAAACCGTCTGTGATTACCATTAGCACTGATGGTTTTGAAAAACCGTATGTGATAAGGCGTTCAATATTAGTCTTTTTGTAGTAGTGATTGTACAAGTCAAGGATACTTGACCTCATGTAATCTATATAAACACATCAATGTATGTTGCACCCCTTGTGGTGATTTCAATCCTTCTCTCCAAGTTTACAGTCGAGAGCATCAGCTTTATTCAACTTTTTTTTCCGAATGAGGCTTTATTCAACTTATATTACCCAATTTGCTTGGATGATAACAATACTGGGGTAGAAGGCATTCTTCTCTATTTCATAGGACTATTTCACCTATTTCATATGGATATGCCCCCACGCTGATGACACTACAAAGGAGAGGATATGATATTTTACGCTTCATAAGAAAGCTAATATCTTAGTGGCCCTCTAAGTACATTACAGACCCTCTTAAGAAAGATAATATCTTAGTGCTGTATTCACACAGACTCGGCTGCTTCATGTTGTTGATCACTTGCAGACAGTCGGATGCTATGGAGCATTTCTCAGGGCGACAGAGATGCCCTCATTGCAACCAATCGCTTCCAGCACCTTAAACAAACAAAAAAAAGCGGGTATCCTGCAGCACAAACCTCCTTAAACTAAAAAAAACGGCTATCTCGCACCATAAATCTTTAAACAAGTCCAAATAACCCCATAAATCGGTTTTGGCGGCGGTTTTGTCACTGTAGCTAACGACGTGGAGAGGTTTTACCACGTAAGAGATTACGTGGAGCTTCTTCAAGCATAGTCGACAAACAAATAGAAAAACATACCTGTTCATCTGGCTCCCCCATCTCCACCTCTCTCGATCTCCCAAGCGTCGTCGCACCGCCGTTCGCTGCCCCCTGCGCTCCCCATGGCTCAATAACGCTCTCCCTTTGTCGCACTCAGGCACGCGGGAGCAGAGGCAGCAGTGGCGGGCTGGCGGCAACATTCGGCTCACCCGGCGTGGGCAAGGCCGTGACCCAACTCCGTCGCTCCGCCCCACCATCCGTCCTACCTTTGCATCTCATTTATGGCTCCGAAAGTTGTATAATATTACGCGATGCGGCACATGGGTGGTGGAAGGTTTTGTAGAAGACTCGAGTGGCTTGGCCTCGGTGTCGGTGGATTTGGTTGATATCTGTGTTGTTCTTGGGAAATAACACTTCTGTACGAACCAATAAGCTAGCGTTTTCTTGGATTTTTCTATGGGTTCTAACTTGTAATAAAATTGCTTTAGCCAAATCCTCCCAATTTTGGTGGATTCTCTTTCCAATCGCTGTTCAACTGTCCCCAATTCCTTCGTGACGGATCTGCAAGCAACAAGGGAGAGGAAGCCATCAATAGAGTGTGGATCGCGCGGCTCTTGTGGGTTGTGGCGCTTGGCGTTGAGCAGGGTTCGCGGCCGGCGCCGCCGCTGCTGTGCGAACAACTGTGGCGCCTGCGTTGATGCGGCTGAGAGGCTGGTGCTGGGATAGCCACATCCGAGGGAGGAGAGGAGGCGATGGTGGTGAGATGGAGGCAGCGGGAGGCCGCGGCGATTGCGAGCGCTTGGGCTTTAGTACAGAGAGCATGATAGAAAATAGGAGGAAGAAGAGGCAGTACTCACTGACACGTGGTCCTAGGCGTTTAAGGAATTTTTTATATTTTTTATTTGCTGAGTAATCGCTGAATCAGTGCCACTCAACGTCCACCCTGGCAAAAATGCCTCCAATACCATCTTACGGGACCAAACCTCCAGGGTAAAGTGTGTTACAAAACCTAATTATCGGCGAAAGACTAAACCATCCTAGAGGGCTTTCACCTATTTGCGCTATAAATATGTTGACACCCCATGTATAAGGGAGATATAGACAAATAAAATATTGGATATCCCCTATACATTGTCTTTCTCTTTGTGATTCATGTGTGATTAATCTGTGTCAATGCTACAACGACTACCTATTTCTTAACATGTTATCGGCACGATGGCTCTCAAAATTGGCTACATCGTTCTATATGTTGGCAAATAGATCAATTCGTTTTTTCCCGATTCTAATAGCAGATTTGACCTATATACGTTGCATGTACACACATGATGAATACATCGGTACTGACGGCATCTACTCTGTAACAGCCCCGATTTTTGGGACCGTCAAACCCTTCGCAACCGCCCAGGATGTGCAGTCGCGAAGCAAGTAGCGTCACAAGCAAGCTTCTGATTACAATAAAAACTAGACTTTTATTACATAAGATTAAGGCTTATCAACCTATTTTAACACTGACACGGGCATTCAAGCCCAAAGTTGATATAATACAAGACAAAAGAACTTCCAAACCACAGGCACGCTTGAGTGCGTTTGAGACCTAATAACAGTAGTTGTTGCCTTCAGGGGGTCCACCAGAATCCTGCTCACAAGGGTCCTCTGCATTTTCCTATGTTTCTTCTGTAGATGATTTGCGGATTGCAAGAATGAATACTACTACCGTACTCAACAAGCCATATGGAAAACCTAATTAATTATATGCAAGAATTATCGAAGGAATGGTACAGTTTTACCATAACAGGCATATGTGGATGCATTTTGTATTTAAAACAGATTATAAAACATTAATAAATAATAACATTAGGGGTTTCTCAACAACAGCACAAACCAACTTAACACCTCAAAATCTCTACTTATGCCTCTGTATTGGAATCACCCATTAACATAGCTTCATTAACCGGAAGCACGGCGTGTTCGAATACCTTTGATATACACTCTACAGAGTTGCCCAACTTTACCCACAAGATATCTCAAACTCAAACTGTCATGCAATATACACGCAACACGTTAGCGTACGACTGAGCTGAGATAACAAAGCTTTTTCACTGCTCAACCTTTCTAGTCTCTACCCGGTAGGTCTATGGACCATATAGACCTCGAGAGACTCCACCGGCCACAGTGGATCTTGCACCCCGATGCTGACGGCACCTACCGTTGTGTGGACCAACGAGTGTCCCCTACCGGTCACTCTTGTCCCATTCTAGATGCTATAGATATTCAATCGGAGGAGCAGTGTACTAAGCTAGGGAGAAATGGTCACACATGTGGTTGAGCGGTTTTCTGTGTCTGTTACTTGACACAAGGTTTTTGTCCTTACCTGTCTTATAGTGAAGCGATGGACCAACACCAACACGTGGTTGTCCATCCTCCAGGCCTCACCTTAGACCTTCTTTTACCAAGTTTGTTGGGTTGTCCACCTTCCTGGACACAACCCTCAACTCTCCACCCATTAGCGAATTGCCAATACACTTCTCCAGAATTTATACATATTTTTGTGACAAAACTACTTATATAGTTATCATTTTATGTAAACTTGTCAAGGTGAATATGGCCTACAAGGTATGTATACTTGTCAAGGTGAATATGGCCTACAAGAGCTGGGTGGGTTTGTCTGTGGGGTAATGGGATTTATCTAATTATCATGGCATTCAAAAGTATTATTTCAATATTTAAAGTAATTGATGCAAATATAGTAATGAAAGTAATAATATAAATATATGGAATGTAGGTTCAAAAATGATCAAGGAATGTGACTGGCGCCTTGTACAAATTCTTTTTTATTTTGGTCTTGTCCGACGTCTTCTGGAGCCTAGTCGTCGAAGTCGTGACCTAACGCAAAATAAAACAAAATACACTAAATAAAATCCGATTCAACGAGGAATGGGCTGGGAACAACATGCAAGTAAATAAACACGAACAAGAAACACAAAGAAAGGTGGTGTGGAGGATAGGTATTTATTTGGTGTATGATTGGACTGAACAGAGTTGAGATTTGGATCCAAGTACAACAAAAATATAGTAAAGAGATAATGAATCATATAGAAAGGTGAAAGGATTTATTGGGAGCTTGGTATAGTTGAGCGGAGTCAAGAAATGAATTCACAGGCACAAAATGGTCAAATTTGACATAAAATGTCAAATTTAGGGTTTTTGGCGAAAAGGGGCGGATGATGAATAGTGTTTAGGCCAAAATGGGTGAACATATTCGAATTACTATTCATTAATGAGATTTGGCCATGAATAGTAATTAGGGCTACTGTTTTCAGACAAACATAACAGGAATCACCTATTTTCGGTTTATGAACAACACTATTTTACTGTACATTGAACAATGTTTGGGCTGATTGTTTGAACAGTAAATGGCTCGGCCCCATTTACTGTGCGCCCACGGCCCAGATTGGCTAGGCCTTAAAGGCCCAGCGCCAGGTGGCTTTGAGCTACGCTCGGGCGAAAGGCCAGAGCGCGCTCGGCTCACCCGAGCTGGCGGCGGCGGCGCTTGTGGCGGCGGTGGTGGTCGAAGGTGGTGGTGAGTGGTGCAGGGAGCACCACTGAGGTAAGGACTTTCCATTTTGGTGCTTTGGGCGGGCTGAGGAGGTGTGGGAATGGGGTGGCGGCGCGGATGGCGCACGGCCGGAGCAGAGGACGAGGTCGGCGGCGCTAGGGTGGCGTACGGGCCAAGGGAAGGGGTGCTTGAGCATCAGTGAGGTGAGAGGGTTCTGGGGGTGGTGGTGTGGGTGCTTGAGGAGGTCCATGGTGCGCTGGCGACGATGGCAGTGAGAGGCGCGGCGGTGGAGCACGGCGCCGACGGGCTCCGGTGGAAATTAGGGTAGGGGATGGTGGGGGAAGGGGAGGACGGGAGGTGGCGAATTTTACCTCGGAGCTCACCTCGGCTGAAGAAGAGGCGACGGGGAAAGCTCAAAATTTGGCCGATGTCGAAAGGGAGAAGGGCGAGAAGGTGGTGGAGGTGGGGATGAGGAAGATGGCGAGCCGGGGGTGGGATTTTATAGCCATAGGGAAGGCGATGGGAGCAGTGCGACTGCACAGGGAGGCGGCGACGTGGTTGGGCGGAAGTAGTAGGATGGTGCCAGGAGAGGGGAGGTGGCGCGGCGAAGGCAGTAGAAGCCGCAGGTGAAGGCGAGGTGGTGCGGGAGGTGGCGCTGAAGGAGCTAGGTGTGTGGCGGTGGCGGGGGCGGGGATGACATGGGGGCATTGACGTGAGGAAGAAGGTGGGGGTGGCGCTCGTGGGGAAAGGCGCCTCTGGGAGGGGAAAACTGCAAGGCCGAAAGAGGAAAGCGGCAAGGAGGGAAATTTGCCAAATTGGAAAGGTTTTGAATTCAAACCGAAAAAGCTTCAAAATTTTTGAAAACCCCAAATTTCTGGGTTATTTCATACTCCAATCTATCATCACCATTCGTGAGGAGCCCATCACCAACAGCAACTGCTCGGCATCCTCGCCATCTTCTACATGTAGCGACTGGCCTTGTGTTCATGGAGACCACGAACAGCCCGCACACAGCAACGAATCGATAAATTGTGTATAGACGTCAATACTTCTAGTGTATAGATTGGTTCGGGTCATTTAAACTAGCATGAACCGATATATTTCTAGTCATTTTAATTCTGTAAATTAATTTCTAGGCCCTAGATTTCTCTCCCCTCTCTGGAGTTCATGCGCACCTCTGTGGAATCGATGGTCACGATGGCTGGCCACATGTCGGACTATGCCCAACAGGCGAAGCCCCGGAAGCCATGGCCAGCCACCTCCGATGGTAGAGCAACGACGCCGCCACACGCAGTAGCAACTCACGTTGCAGTGCCCGCACGCGCCTCACCGCCGCGCTAGATGCGCGCCGCCGAGCCTGCTGCTCCGCCCCACCGCGCGCGCCCGCCACCGCATGAGCCCGTCGCTATGCCACGACCGTGCTCGCGTTGCCATCAACGCACCTACTGTGCCCGAGGCCGCGTCCGACGTGCGCCGCCTCATGCCCGAAGAGCCACCTCCGCACCGCCCAACACCGCCGCCACTCTCCCCGCGCACCCATGCCGCAACAGCCACCGTGTGCGTTGGGCCTGTCGCCTGGGGCTGCTACCCCGTGCAAACTCACCACCGCAAGAAACGATGCAAGCAACACTCAGGCATTTAGGGTTTTTACCCTAGCTCGCCGAGCTAAGTGGGTTGTTGAGGCCCACGAGTGTATTTTCGCTCGAAGGTTAAGTATTTTTGCGTTTTCACCCTTGAAGTCTAGGTGAATTACAAAATATTGTGGCAACGGTTAACATTGTGTTTTTAACCTTGGAGTTTTCTGTAATTCCGAGAAAAACTTAGTAAATTCTGAAAATTCACATTAAATCCTAGAAACTGTATTTTTAGGTATATGAGCTTCCATTAATTTTGTGAAACCTTGGCTCTAGTACACCTTTGAAGCATCGGATTTTTTTACAGTTTACTTTTCCTAGTATTGTGTGCTATGGGAAATCATTTAATGGGTTTAGTAATTCTAAAATTGCTTCAAGACCTTAAAAAATTATTAGAAAACCCAAAAAAACTAGGAAAATTTTGGAAAATGTATAAAATTACCTGCTAAATAGATAAATTAATATTTATTATTTTGCACTCGTTTCATGCATTTAAAATTATTTACTAGCTGTAAACATATAGAAAATTGCATGAATTATGTAGGATATGTTAAACATCACTAAATCAAAATTTGCTTGCACTGGATGGCAGCACTATATCACATTGATTCATCTCCATATCATACAATTGTCGAGCCTGCCGCTGGCACATCTGAACCTAGTGCCGTTGAAAGGGCAAAGGTTTTTACTGTTTATGAAGTACCACCTCTACTCTGCCATTCAGAATGACTACGTGGTGACTAAGTGTGATCCATTGGCTCTATGGTTTTCTCTAAAAGAACGCCTGTAAAAGCCAAATTATGCCCCTGCATGACACACATACCTAGGACTAGAAGTCCGTAAATGGGTATAACTCTACCCTGCGCCATGTTATCTCTCGACTAAGCGATGCAATCAGAAGTTACTAAATGCTAGTTTGACTGATAAGTAGGTGCGCACAATCAAAGGTAACGATAAGTGCATGGTATGTTCTATGGAGACTTGTAGAAATATCTTAGTTATCCATTAGCTTTGTAAAGATGTCGCTTTCTTGCACGAGTCGCGTTAGTAGTATAGATTCAACTCCTGTCGAGTTTGGTCCTACTCATGATAAGTATTTCTTATCTTTTGCTTTAGGCTGAAACCTTATACATTAGATTGTTATTTCCTAAATGCCATAAATAAAATAATGATCTAAGTTGTTCTATTAAATCCTTATCTTCTGTTGAATAGTTGATTAAATCTGCTTAATAGAACATATTGCCAATATCATATTTTACCTCTAGTAAAATAATTAATCTTGTATGGAATAAATTTTGTAAACAGTATACTTAAAAATTTAAAATACGTTGTCATGCCTTGCTAACAAAATATTAGACATGTACTCTTGATACCTAATATGACTCAATTCACTAACTTGTAGTGTAGAGATGCCCAGATGGATAATGGCATTTACGCCATTATCGTCACTCATGTTATTGGCAACCACAATCATTGCAGCCTATGAAGGATAATTGATTTGTGCCTTTAGCAATATGTTAACCGTCGACATACGAGAATGCACACGTCAAACTGGCAGCCGCTTGATGCAGTTGCACATATGTCATGTTGGCTACACACCAAAGCGTGCCATACTCATCGAAAATGATACATGCATATGGTAAATGCGGTCTGCAACTGTCTCACCCTTAGAAGCCATATCACTTGCTTGAAGCAAATATAACTCTTGAAATAAAATATAATGACCTATTGAGTTTTGTTGATCCTAAATGATCTAAATTTGGCCATGTTGATTTTGGCATTACAAATTAAAATCAGGCATACAATTTATCACCCTTAATTAAATATGGTATTACTGTTGAACAATAAATATTCCCGTTGAATAATTATACTATTTTGGTGATTCGACTAGATTTGAAGTCCAGAAGGAAATATATTATTTCTGTGCAGATTAACTTTGGTCAAATATTTTATATTCTAGCATTATATTTATATTCCTGAAGAGCATATTGTAGCTTTATGCTGTTAAAACATACTACTTATAACCATAAGAAAATATGTTGCATAATTATAAACTTGAAGTTTAATGATCCTAATTATTTAAAATATGGTGTGAGTAATTGAATCAAAACTTGGGCAAATAATAAAGAAGCTAGTCTATAGAATAAGTCGGCCAACTCTCGGACCCCGTATGGGACCTTCGTCGTAGATTAATAACCAACCAGAAGTTGGAATATCCTACAGAATATTAGAATCATGCAGTTTACTTGCTACTTCACTAATAAAAGTCTAGTTCACTGCATATAATTACCAAACCCCTTGTTGAAATTATTGTGTGTTGGAGGAATCAAATATTTCCCACATGTTATCACACTGTAGCATACACCTTTCGACACCCATCAGTTGTTGGGGATCAGGTTGGATCTGAAATTCAATAAATCATATGCATGTGATAGGGAAATCTTGTAGTATGCCATTTAATAAAGATCGAATCTCGGTATTAGGGGGAGAGAAATGCCCAAAAGTTCGAATGTTGCCGTATTTTTCTAGAAGAAAAAGATCTTTAGTACTAAGATACACGCACTAGTCAAGCTAAACTTAAGATTTAGTTTATGCTCCTATGTGCTAGAAGTAGAGAGCTTGCTAGATATTTTCCAGTTATGGAGGAGTTATCATAGTGTTTACTTGCAATAAATACATCGTTAAGAGTGGAATACCCCGGGTTGAATAGTATATGCACCTATGCGAATTGACTGATCTAAAATCTGTGGTGACACCTGTGGGTCTAAGATCTAATGACATTAGTCAAAATAATTATTAATAACTTATTTAACTCTCTTAAAAAGAACTCACCTTGAAGGTGAAATACCTCACGAAGAGGCTCATGATGAAGATGAAAACCCCAGCAACTTGATGCGAACATATTACAATGTTGGGAATGTGGAACGACCAATAATCTTTTGTTTGGGAAATGATAAAGATCTGGTTAACACTAAGATACACTCAATTATGAGGACATGGGAGAAAATTTGTCGACAACTACTTTGCCTCTACAATTGCTAAAGGTTCTCTTACGAGAACACGGATCCGGAACAAAAGTCCATGGTCGAGCGCTTAAAGCGTTTTTTATCAGGTCACATAATGAAAAGCATATGAGGCTGAACCATAATTGCTAAATAAAAGTCTTGGAACCAGATAGTTTTGATGGGTCATTATCAATATAATGAAGTGGTGAAAGCTGTGGTTCGAAGGTCCCCGTAGAGACCGTTACTCTCGTATTATGAATGATATAATGTTCCGTTGCATAATAATTCTAGCAAATGGTATGAACAAATAAATAAAATATGTAGTCAATGGGTCCTGAAAATCCTTAACGAGATCCTCGAAGGACTCAAAATTCCTAGTAATAAAGGAAACAAAATCACAATATATATAAAACTCATACCTTACTATCCTATTATGAATGATATAATATTTCGTTGCATAATAATTCTAGCAAATGACATGAATAAATGAATAAAATATGCAGTCAATGGGTTCTGAAAATCGTTGACGAGATCCTTGAAAGACTCAAAATTTCTAGTAAGAAAGGAAACAAAATTACAATATATATACAACTCATACTCAATAGTCTCTTACTTATAGTAAGAGCATCTTCTGGAAGAGAAAACATCTCTCTGAAGGAAAATTACCTTACTAGTCGATCTCTTAATCTCATCAATGATCATATAATCCCTAGAAGTGGACAATGACCCATCAGGACTCGAAGGAATGTAATGAGAAACTTAAAGACCAGAAGTGCACCACACAAGCACTTATAAAGTGCATCTTCCACCAGAAGTTAGTGGAATGGTGGTTTCCTCTAGTACCATGAAGGTATGACATACATTGGTAATATTGACAATTAATCCCCTAAATGTCAAAACTAAGACTGGTTATATTTTACTCTAGAGTGTCACAACTATACTTTATAGCTCTGCAGAACAGACTATTGATTGTAACTTTAACCACCCAAAGATAGTTACAAAATATTAAGACCTTGAAAGGTTTTATAAATCATATCCGAAATACATATGACTTTGTAACTAGTATTACCCCATATCCCCTGTAAGGATAATCTACTTGTGTTGCACAATCAAATAGTTGTATTTTATAAGTTAAGCATGTTACTCCCGAATAGTATCTATCCTAAAATCTCTAGATAAGTAATATGATATTTGTATGTAAGACTCTGCATTGTAGTAATCCAATTGATTGATCACAATATACTTGCCTATATTCATTTTCGAAAAATGTATAAAAGACATTAGAGCAACAAGATTTCAACAGAAGTTGTCTTCAGGGGGAGCATATGCTAAACACTAATCATCATACTTAATATTTTGAAAATCTTAGTCAACCTTAAAAGGTGTTGATACGATGATTACTGTTTAAATTCACCTTGAAGGTTTTACCACTTAACAGTTTAGATCCAGTTAATCGACAATGCAAAGATCATGAAGATCACGTATAGATCCTGATGATCATTACTAAATTCTAAAGATATGCTGACTATCTATCAAATCTTTATAATGCAAAATTCAAGAATGGATTTATATTACTTTGTGCTGGTGCAGCCATCTCTTGGCGGCCATCTAAGCAGACTTTGGTAGCTATTTCTACCAACCACTCAGATATTATAATACTATATGGAGCCTTACTTGAATGTGTTTGGCTCAAACGTGTGATTAACCACTTCTAGAAGTATTGTGGCATTAATACCGTCAATACCCCCTTAATTATCTATGAAGATAACGCTGCTTTTATCACACAAATGCAAACGGGTTATGTCAAGAGCAACATCACGAAACACATTGCTCCTAAATTTTCTATCCTTATGAAATCCAGAAGAATAGTGAGATAAAGATCCTGCAAACAAAGTCTTGTAAAATCCAATTGATTTATTCACTAAGTCTCTACATACATCTAGTTTCCAAATATGCGTTCATGGCATTGGAATGAGATGACTTTAAAGAGTTGCAGAGTTCAGGGGGAGTAAATCTCTAGATCATAACCCTTATCAAATCCTAAGTATTTATCCAAAATATTGAAGATTAGATCCTGAAAATTAAACGTTGTACTATTTTCCTTGGTGAGTTTTTCTAAAATTTTCTCACATAAAGGTTTTTAGTGAAGCAACAAGTGTAATACAACTTACGAATGTATTGTACTCTTTTCTCTATTTCTTTTTTTCCAATAGGTTTTTAGAAGGAGTTTTTAATGAAACATTTGCATATCATTGTCTATTGCCTAAGGGTGTTACGAAATCTAATTATGAGTAAAAGACTAAACCGTCTCTAGAGGGCTTTCACCCATTTTGGCTATAAATACGAGGACCCCATGTACAAGAGAGATATAGACAAATAAAGATATTGGATATTCTCTGAACATTGTGTCTCTCTTTGTGATTCATGTGTGATTAATCTGTGTTAATTTGTTGTTTCAGGTTTCTTGCTTAGAATTGGGCCCCATTTGTCATACACCAGCCCAGCCCAAGTCAGTCTAATAGGAGCGAGAGACAACCGGCCCGGCCATACTTTGCATTGTTTTCTCTCTCATCCTCGTGCCACTTTGGGAAACCACCAGCACACAGCCATTGCATTGAAGTGTGCTCCTCCTCCCATTGCTGCGCCCCTACTCTATCATCAGCTTTTCCATCTGACACCCTCCCTCGCTCTCTCTCTCTCTCTCTCTCTCTCAGCGGCAGCGGCAGCGGCAGGAGCAGGGGACGCTGCAGGCTGCAGTCGTAGCTTTGTCTTCCTCCTCTTATTCATCTCTTCCCCACACCATTCATTTGCTCCCCAATTTTTTTCCGAGTTTTGCGCTCCCTGGGCGTTTCTTGGGTTTCTTATTTCTTTCAGGTAGCCTTCTCATCCTCATCTGGGGTTCTTGATTCTCGGGTTGGATGGAGAGTGTAATGCTGGCGGTATGTGTGTTTGTTTTATGTTCCATCTAGGTTTTGGTGCTTGTTTAGTTTTGTTCGCTGGGTAAATTCCCATCTAGGTTCTTCTTGGCTTTGGACTTTGGAGGGTAATGCTGTTGATTTCTTGCATTTTTAGGGTTTCTCTCTCCCCCTCAGGCAATGCTGTTGTTTTATGGTAACCTTTTTTTTTTCTTCTTGTTGTTGGTTAATTTGTTCGATTTATACGACTTGCTCTATCATTGTGTGGTTCTAGCGTCTGCGGGGTTTTGATTTTGGAAGGTAATGCTGCTGATTTTCTTGCATTTTATTGAGGTTATTTTGTTTCGCCTTTAGATATCAGATTCTTGTTGGGGGGAATGATGCGATTTCCCGTATTTTTTGCTCAGTTTGTTTTAATTTTCTATCTCGACTGTTTTTCTCCTGAAGGGACCCTTTCTTGATTTTTTTCCCTTTGTTTACTTGGCAGCACTTAATTTCTCAATGTTTATCCCCTCCATCTGTTTTGATCTTTTTTTGTGGTTTATCCCGTGCTGTGTTTTGTATTCCAGAAGCAAAATCCCATTTAGCTATGGGCATCGCTGCTGATGATTTGCATTTTTTGTTGCATTTTGTACAGTGACGATCTCTTTCACTTTTAATGGATTGTTTGTTTCATCTTTCATGATTTTTTTTATAGTCTTGTCAAGTCCTTGTTTGCAGGAGAATTCTCAGATTTTGTTTCGCCCATGTTTGGTTTTTTGATATTCTATCTTGGTTTACTTGATTGCACATTGTATAGGCAATGATGCTGCCTTCTTGCAGCTTTCTGGTATCTGCATGTGCCTGCACTATTCCTACATTGTATAAGAGCATAAGGTGATAAACTTTTGGACCAAGCAATCTTTTGACTTGATACCCTGAAGAACGCCACGGAATCTGTTTCGCATGGTAGGGTCATGCCTTTCCGGCAATGTTGTTGATTGTTAATTGCTACTATCATCTATGAGATGTTTACATGTGTAAAGTTGATGTTTTTTTTTGTTCATGTAGAGAACCAAGTTCAGCAAAGGGGACAACGTTGATCAATTCCGTAACATCCATTTGCCTGGTAAATTCCCAACTGTGTTTCTGTGGATAGAGAATGCTGTTCATTTCTCACTTATTCCTATATATTCTTGTCATCGGATTTTATCATTGTCTTCCCATGTCTATTAGTACAAGGTAAAGTATTGACAAGTCCACTTATGTTTGTCATAGAGTAGAAAGATTCTGTATCCTGAGAGTTTGGATATCTTCGAGACAAATGAGTTTGCACGGGTTGATGTAGTCATGGAGTCCATCTTTTCAGGTATACCTGCTTGCAATATTACAAGGACATATGCTGCATTTGCCCCTTCTCTTGAAGTCTTGATTTTTTTGGTGCTCAATCTTTTCAGTCCTCTAGATTTCCTTGTAATATTAAGATGGTAGAACTCCTTCAATTATACGGAACAAATAGAATTAGAACTATCCTTAAAATAGGTCAATGGAAACTGTGATGTTGACCACAGGGTCAGATTTGGATGGCTAAGATCAAATGGTAAAAGCAATGTTCAGTTGTTCACATAGGCGCTAGGCAGAAGCGGTGTTCCCCTAGGCGGGCGCCTAGGCACTGGGCGCAGGCTCCCTGCCGCGACTCGGGCATAGTTGCTCACCTGGGCGCTCAGCCTGCCTAGGCGTTGACCGCCAGTCCTAGGCGGACCCAGGCAGCGCTGGGCGGGCAAGGCGCGGCGTCGCTGGGTGCTCACGGGCGTCACTGGGTGGGTTGGGGGAGAGAGCATAAAAGAAGGTAAGTCACAAAACCCTACCCGATTTGGTGGCGATTTCATCCCCTCTTGCTCCCCTCTTCCGCTGCTTCGCGTCACGCGCCGTCGCCTCCTCTCCGGCCCCCCGTCGCGCGTCGCCACCTCCTCTCCGCCCCCCGTCGCGCGCCGCCTCCTCCTGGCCCCCCGTCGCGCGGTGCGTGGCTCCTCCTCGGCTCCCCGTCGCCGTCGCGCGGCTCCTCCCCGGTTCCCCGTCGCCATCGCGTCTCCATCCCCGTTGCCCCCCGGGTCAGCCGTCGCCTCCCTCTGGCCCGCCTCCCTTTGGCCCTCTCTGCTCTTGTGCGCAGTCGAGTGAAGAAGCAGTGGAGTGCTAGTAGTAGTACTACTGCGTGTGCACTGGAGTGCTAATGCAGTGGAGTGCTAGTAGTAGTACTACTGCGCAGTCGAGTGAAGTGGAGTGCTAGTAGTAGTACTATTGCATGCGCATGTCAGTAATTCAGTATTTAGTTGTAGCAGTGGAGTCGAGTGAAGTAGCCAGAGTATCTATCAAATAGAATCGAGTGAAGTAGCAGTGGAGTGCTAGTAGTAGTACTACTTGTTTGAATTATATTTTTATTACATCAAGTCATTAACTCATGATACATCAACTCATCAAAGTCATTACATCAAGTCTTCAAATATATTTGCATCACACCAAGCCACCAAGGTAACATGTAACATATACATAAGCTTGGACTGATGCTTGCTGTTCTTTGTTCATCCCGCTTGTTTGGATTGATGCTGGAGGCGATTATGCTTGCAATTATGTTCGGCCGCCTAGGTGCTAGGCGGCCACCCACCGCCCGTCTAGCGCCTGGGCGGTGGGTGACCGCTAGCGCCTGGGCGGTGGGTGACCGCCTAGCGCCTAGCCCGCCTAGGCGGCCGAACAGAATCAGCAGGAGCCGAGGGAGCGAGATAGGAGAAGAAAAAGAGAAGAGAAAGCAAAAAGAAAAGCAAACATGGAACTTAACTGGCCGGCTGGTCCAGTCCAACCCATGAGTCCATCACTATACTAGGCCTTCCTTATCCTCATTGCCCTGCCCTCCTCTGCCGCTGTCTCTCTCTCTCTGCGACGCCGATGTTGCACTGCCCTCATCGCTCTCTCTCTCTCTCTCCCCTCTCCCATCCAGTGTTCCCCTAGGCGCCCGCCTAGGCCACCTAGGCGCTAGGCGCAGCCCTCCCACCTAGCCAATTTATCCTGCCTAGGCGGCTGCCTAGCCCCGCCTAGGCAGCGATTAGATGCTAGGCGCTGGTCTACTGCCCAACTAGCGCCTAGCGCCTAGGAGAACACTGCTCTCATCCCGCTGCCGCCCCATCTCCTTCGTGGCGTTGGCTCCTCCCATCAACACAGAGCGGCGGGGGAGACAAAATCTGGTTGTGGAGGGGAGCCGGAGGGCGAAGATGAGTCGGGGAGTGGAGGGGAGGTGGAGGAGACCAAATCCGCAGTGCGGAAGGCCAAATCTAGTTGTGGGGAGGCCGATTCGGCGCCGGTGAGCCGAAATCGGCGGCGACAACACAGATGTGTGGCCACCTAACCCTATCTGCCTTGGCTTGCTTTTATACCCTCCTCTCCTCAAAACATTTTTTTGCCACCGCCTTGGACCGCCTAATCCCGCCTTGGCCGCCAAGGCGGCCACAGCCGCGGCGCCTAAGACCACCCCGGCCGCCTAGGCAGCCAACTTTGGCCCAAGTCGCGGCGGCCATCGACGCCGCCTAGGCCGATTTTGCGAACACTGGGTAAAAGTGTTCGGAATGTTTCAAAAGATTGCTTGAGTTATTTGTATTTATTACTCTCTGTCCCTTCCACCTAGTGGCATGAGCAATCTGTCCGCCTTGATCTGCACCATCAAAAGCTGATCCAACAGCTAAGATTGGAGCTTACATAGATACCGCTAGTTTAAGAGGTTTCGACCAAATCCGCAGTGCGGAAGGCCAAATCTAGTTGTGGGGAGGCCGATTCGGCGCCGGTGAGCCGAAATCGGCGGCGACAACACAGATGTGTGGCCACCTAACCCTATCTGCCTTGGCTTGCTTTTATACCCTCCTCTCCTCAAAACATTTTTTTGCCACCGCCTTGGACCGCCTAATCCCGCCTTGGCCGCCAAGGCGGCCACAGCCGCGGCGCCTAAGACCACCCCGGCCGCCTAGGCAGCCAACTTTGGCCCAAGTCGCGGCGGCCATCGACGCCGCCTAGGCCGATTTTGCGAACACTGGGTAAAAGTGTTCGGAATGTTTCAAAAGATTGCTTGAGTTATTTGTATTTATTACTCTCTGTCCCTTCCACCTAGTGGCATGAGCAATCTGTCCGCCTTGATCTGCACCATCAAAAGCTGATCCAACAGCTAAGATTGGAGCTTACATAGATACCGCTAGTTTAAGAGGTTTCGATCAAATTTGTGCCCAAAATAGTTCTCCTTTCAATTTTCAGTATCCAGGCACCCTATGCACAGAGCCATAGACCAAGGAGATGCAAAAATGGACTGAAGACTGAAGTTACCCCTAGTAAATGAAATACTCTACCACCCAATCCTCTCCCTCATATCTTTAAAAGAATGGGTAACATGGAACAAAATACAGTAACTACACTATGGATCCATCAATGAACCAATATTGTGAAATGGAGGATATGTTCTATACTGCTATAGAAATGCCTATATGATCCAAAAGTTCAGTCAGACTTAGCTAGAGCTGCTAGGAATTAGTATGCTGGAATCATATCATTACAAAACTGTTATTTAAAGTTTTTCAATTGGAAGTGAGATCCGAATTTGTTCTTTCATAATCACAAACCTAACATTTACAATTTTCAAATAAAAAACTTTCTAGAATCTCAATTAAACAAACGATTTTGGGAGTGAAATTTTTCAACAATGAAACCCATCTTAAGCAAGAAGATATGCAAAAACATGGGCATTTCTGCAAAATGTACAAAATACTGTGGTACATTGTAATTCCTCTTAAAAAATATCAGGAACCTTACAAAAAAAGTTAGGGCCATTGCACATTGTGTCAAATGGTTTCTTCATTTTGTCGCTGAAGCACTAAGAGTTTCTTTCCTAAAAGAACTTCTCCAAGAAGTAGCTCTCCACCATCTTGGGTTGTGCAGAATCCACCTAATCCCTTGTATGCCTTTTGCCCTCTTCTTTTTTTACTGTTTGTGATGTGCTACTTTCATTGGATGCAATATTTTTGAAATCTTGGATCTATTGGGGGGAGGGTCTTCATGATACCTCGAGCCGACAGTAACCTCGTGAAGGCATGACACATCGGGGGACCTTGTCTGTGCTGCTACCCTCGACCTCGTGTGCGCTGGGTTCGGTTTGAGCCGTGACCTCAAACCTCGTTCGCACCGAGTTCGGTCCGAGCCGCGACCTCAGACTCGTCCCGCGCCGAGTTCGGTCTGAGCCGTGACCTCAGACCGCGTCCGCGCCACTCACTCGACCTTGTCCGCGCTGCTGCCTTGGACCTCGTCCAATGTTGAAAAAATAAGCCCCACCAAATGATAACCAAATCAGCCCCTACCGTCGAAGGCCACACCTCAGTGAGTTGAGCACTCCTTACTTTGTAGGTCTTGCCTCGGGTGAGCCGAGTACCCAGTGCGCACATATGTCCTCTGCGTCACTCAGTCCCCGAGCTCTCCAGCTACAAACGTTTCGGTGCACACCCACTCGTGCCATGAGTGATCCCTCGGTGAGTCAATCAACATGCGCTTCGATGAACGCCTCCGTGCCTCGCAGGCGACATGTCAGCCTCGAGTACTTCAGGCCCTAGCGCACCCCTCCTCTAGTCGCTAGGTCAGTTCGCCTAGCGAGGGACAACACTCCTCAATGGCTTCGCCTCGTCATGGTAGAACTCGGCATCGATGACACTCCTTGATCGAACCCATCTCGGCTCTATCGGAGTCTCCTCGATTAAGTGATCCCCTTTTTTGATTGGTGGCATTACCTCGGCAACATGTAGCCTCGATGCGGTGTGATCAACCTCGGGAGCATTCCCTTGACCAAACATAGCTCCACATCAAGCGCTCCTCGCTTCGTAGGCCTTGCCTTCGTGAGTCGAGCACATGGCACCCTATCGCGTGCCTCTCCACTTCGCGTGCTATGTCTCGGTGGGTTGAGTTGATAACGCCCTAGCGCATATCCCCTTACCTCAAGGGCCAAGCCTCATCAGGTTGGCCCTGGGCACGCGCCGACCCTGCACATCTCGACGTGTTGTCGTACATCGACCGATCGCATCTCAAGGTGTCGTCCAACTTAGTGTCACCCATCGAGCTTGTACAAATTGACGCGTACGCGCCTATCGGCCTCCGTGCTTTGAAGTTCCACCACACCTCGGACGGTCCATCCATGCACATCTCGACGTGTTCACACGCAACGACCCATTTACTTGAGGGCTCAGCGCGTCTCAGACTAACAAGCCGGCCACAATCATTGCTATGTGTTCACGCGAGTCAACCTTATGCACCTTGGTGTTCTATTGCTCCTCAAGGTCTAAGCCTCGACCACGCCCAAGTGAGTCGAGCTTGGCACTTAAACTCGTATCTTCACATCTCGATGGCTATGAGACAACAACTCCCCACTTCACGAGCCATTCCTTTGGCATAGAGTCCTGGCTCCACACCTCCACCTGACTTCCGCATCTAGATAATCAACGCATGACTCCCTTTCGTGTGACGGTGAACTCCTCGACGTGACTTGGAATCGGCCTAGCGGGGTAGTGGCCCTTAGATGAACACCAAGGGAACCCACCTCGGAGGCACGTGCACAACCTGTTTCTTGGAATTCACGTGAGGACTAAGGTAAATTAACATGTTGTCGGAGTGCACCGCAGGTTACCAGTGGAATCGTCAACCTGAGGCCGCACGCCGACCCCTTCTACAAGTCGGTGCGCCGGCCCAGGCGAGCGGTTGACGACCACCCAAATCGGTGAGGGGCTACTGTTGGCGGAGGGTCCCCGCGCTACCTCGAGCCAACGATAACCTCATGAAGGCATGACACATAAGGGGATCCACCCTGGATGAAGTCCGAGGAACAACCTCAGCGAGGCGTGACACATCGAAGGATCCATCCTGGACGAGGTCCGGGGACCAACCCCGGCGAGGCGTCACACATTGGGGGATCCACCCCGGACGAGGTTCGAGGACCAACCTCGGCGAAGCGTGACATGTCGGCGAATCCACTCAGGAGCTGATCCAGGGTATCCACACGCTGAGGTCCCGTTGACACCCACATAGACGGAAGTCCGATGATGTCATGTATCTCGGATGTGGCAGGACCCACTTGACACGATGGACAAAAGTACCCTCGGGAGCAATCTAAGTCCCGAGGGCAATGATGTAACTTTAGGGATCCCCCTTCCCACTATAAATAGGATCCCTTGTAAATGGGGAGCGGGAGGCCACATATAACTTCTACCACATATACAATTCATGCATACGACCCCTTGTGTGTGATTCTCGTTAAGCTCCTCCCGCGCGTCCTCGGCGGTCAACGCATCCAACTGGGGGTGCCAACAAGTTTACTGTTTGATCTTGTATCGACGACAGGATCCTTGTGACCTTATCTTCAAAGTTTACTTGAAAATCCAGAAGATGGTATATTGCAATTTTGGAATGGGTTTTTAAGCTGTGATGCCAATCATGGTTTGTCATGAAAAATAGAAAATCCCAACTAGATTGGTTGAGTTATGAGTTGGCAATAATAGATCACTGTCCAATTTAGGTAATTCCATCATGTTTTGTGTTATGTCTGATGGCAGATTTGCAGGAATTGAATGCATGTCCAATTAGGTCAGTGAATTGAAGTCTTACTCTATGAAATTCCTTTTGAATTATTGAGTTTGCAATAATGGAACTCTTGGTGAATTTGTAGAGAAGAGATAGATGGAACTAGTGCCCCTTTGAGGGATCGAGGACTTTGTAGATTAGCTGTCTAGGCAGTGATGATGTACTTTATAGAGGAATTAGAGTCTAAATTTGACCTTTTGCTTTGCTAGCATGTGAGAAAGATAATGTAGAATGAATTTCTTTATGTGGACAAATCCAAAGTTTGGTAATAGGAGAGCAGTGTGAGAACGTGAAGATTAATTGGACTATGTTGCTGCCCTTTTTTTTATTCTTTTTAGAATATGCCAAGAATTTGAGCTGCCCTTGTTTTCTATTTGTAAAGGGAAATTACAGAAACCCTAGGTATTTTGATATCTTTGTCTACTGAGATGCTAAAAGAAGGTTCTAATTTACTCTAGACGTTTTTCTGAACTGTAGATTATTTGTGTTTAGTACTAAGTAACTCTTAGCTACAGGACAAAAATGAAGTGGTGCCAATTTTGTTTTCCTGTCCTGATAGTCTGATCTTTAAGATATTAATACTTCTTTGTCATCAAGTTTGGACTAGTGCAAGGTACAAAATTGTTCTAGTTTGAAGACAGTTATAAATTGATGTTTTTACTCCTTATCTTCCATCTTAAGTAAGGTTCAAGAAGGCGTTAGGAGCTAGTTGGGCGGTGGCCTAGCGCCTAGGCTGTCTAGGCGGCCGACTAGCTGTAGTGCAGCGTAGTGCAGAGTCTGTGCAGAGCAAAACAAAATTCACAGATGATACTATTCTTAATGGGCTTAAAATCAATCCATCAAACCATCCCTAGCCCAACCCGAGCTGCTCTGATCTTATCCTCTCTGGGCGTTCTCTCTCTCACAGCGCAACACTCTCTCTATCACAGCTCTCTCTCTCTCTCTCTCTCTGCCACCCGCTCTCTCTCCCTCTCCGGATTTGGCCGCCCCTCCCCCTCTCGCTCTCCCCCTTCAGGCGCAAGGGGGAGCAGGCGAGGCGAAGGCGACCGGCAGTGAAGATAGGCAAGGTCCGGAGCGGCGGCGACGGCAACTACAACCTAGCGACAGCGACGGCGATTAAGGTGCTAGATCCTCTGCCCCCTCGCCTCCCCCCTTCCTCTCGCTCCTCGGCGAGGTCGATTCGTAGGCAGCGAGGTCGATGAACCACCATGGAATGGGCGGAACCCGCCTCGCCTAGCGTCGCCGAGCGGCTTTGATCGCCTAGCCGGTCCTAGACGGCTCGCCCACCGACTTCGGCGAAGTCGCGGTGATAGGGCTACGCCGACTGCCTAGGCGGCGCTCAGAGGATGTACATTTTCCCTTTATTGGTACTCTTGATCTCCTAAAAGTTCAAACTTAGTATTCACTTGCTAGTTGTCACAGAGTTTGCATTATAATGGTGTAACACTATTATGTGACGGCAAGTGAAAGTGACGTACATGTTTTGGGTGTGCATTCATGAGCACATCATGAAAGTTCTTGTGCAGAATTAAGGTTTGACATTTACTTGTAGTCCGTAGAAGATAATAGTGCATACAGTTTTATAATTTATAAATCCCTGGTCTCAAAACGCATGGTCTAACTGATATGCTGACAAAAGATAGGGAAAATTCAACTCCAATGTTGAGTTTGTTTATGACTTCAGGCCTCATCATAGGTGAAAAATCTACATCCATAGTGGCAGGATGTAATATATATATATATATATCAGATTTTCGTGCCTATAGTTTGTTAGAAATATATGCAAACACCGTGTATTAATCTCTTTATCCAGAGGTGTCAATATACAATTAATTAGCAACATTATATGATAATATGGCTTTTTATGTGTTTTGTCCTTTTGCAGCACATTTGTTCCGTTCTCTTGCAGCACACTTTTTTTTTGGTCTTCATATTTGTGTACTTAGCTCAATTTAATCCTTGCTAGTTGCTACAGCTCATGATTCTTTCATCCAGGATTTGTGATGGATCCAGAAAAACGCAATGAGAAAATGAAGTGCTGAGAGGACCCGCAGGGAAGAGAGAATTAGATATTGCCTATCTCTTGAAATTAGTTTCAAAAGAATGGCCACAAGGTGATAATGCCTTTGTTATTGGGGCAGAATGAGATTCTTCAATGCTGGACCAGAAAACGCAATGCAGGGATCTCCTTGAGCTTATCTGTGCCGAGCTGGGCAAGGAGAGGAAGTACACCAATGTTTCAAAATCTAAGATGATTGCCTATCTCTTGAAATTAGTTTCACGAAAGAATGGGCAACTGAAGGATGATAATGCAAATGCTTTGTTATTGGGGCAGAATAACAAAGATGACACCCATAAGAAAGCAAATGGGGAACAACCACAGCATTTCTCTAAAAGTGTAAACACTGACCCAGCAACGTGCAGAGAGGCCCGAGCTGGTAGTTTATTGATATGCAGAAATGCTGCATGCCAAGCCACTCTGAATGCAGGAGATGAATATTGCAAGCGTTGCTCTTGCTGCATTTGCCGTAAATATGATGAAAACAAGGATCCTAGTTTATGGTTGGTTTGCAGTTCTGATAATCCATATTGTGGTTATTCATGTGGTGTGTCATGTCACCTAAAGTGTGCTCTAAAGAATAAAAAAGCTGGCATTCTCAAGAATGGTTGCAACAACAAGTTAGACGGTAGTTTCTACTGTGTTTGCTGCGGGAAGATCAACTGGCTAATGAGGTATCCTCTTGACTGTTTTGATTTAAACATGCCAGAGGGAAAAGGTTATTTATATGAAAACAAAATTATCTAAAACAATTCTGCATTCTATCCTAATTCTTAAGTAGGCACAGTGTGCTACTGGTCCCTGACCAAAACTATCCACACTTTGCGATGCTCAGCTGTAATATCCAAATTCTTTTGTGCCAAGAAATTTGAAGGCCACACTTTACCTGGAAAATTTGAACCAGAATTGTCTCAATCTACTCACACTCATAGTGGCAGTAACAACTTTGGCCATGACTTAGGCAGCGGGTTAAGGTGCTGTGATAGGCTATTATTTTATCTTTTTGCTAGTTTTCATCACAACCAAACAACAGTCTGTATGTTTTTCATCCTTTTGTTGACAGATTTTTTATGAAGAAAAGAATGATGAAAGGGCTTAAGATTGATCATTTGAAACACTACAAGAGTAGTGCAAATATTATCGTCATTTGTATCTCTTCCCTATGAAAATTGTACTTGTAGTTTTTTACCTCTTACACCTTGCAGGAGTCTGCGGAAGCTACTAGCAATTGCAAGGGAAGCTAGAAGAGTTGATGTGCTATGTGAGCGTCTATCACTGAGCCATAAAATGGTGAAAGGGTCTGAACATTACAAGGAACTGTCGAACATAATCGGCTCAGCTGTGAAAATACTTGAGAAAGAAGTTGGTGGTGCATTGGATCAAGTGTCTGCAATTATGGGGCGGGGCATTGTGAACCGGCTTAGTTGTGGTGCTGATGTTCAGAAACTCTGTTCATGTGCATTAGAAATAGTAGACTCTACATTGGATAGCACCTTGGAGCTTGAGACAAACAATAATCTGAAACCACTAGGTAAGTGCACTATGAGAACTCATCCTTGTAGAATTAGACTTAGTTGCATTAATTATCTGAGAATTACATTTTTAAAGATGTCCTTACCAATGATGCAGACTACAACTTTGTGTATGAACAGATGGTATTTACTTTTGCAGGTCCCCAACTCCAAATCCTTTTTGAGGATATCACTCCGTTTTCTTTGGTTATTGTATTGAAATATCAGGATAACATTGCTAAGAATATTGATGGCTGCAAAGTTTGGCACCGAAATGCTAGAGTGTCTAACTATCCAGCAGAGCCCACATGCCATGTACTGAGGCCAAATACTAGGAGTCTGGTTTCAGGTCTTAGCCCTTCAACTGAATACTCCTTCAAGGTTTTGCCTTTTGGCAGCACACAAGGGTTTGGTGAATGGGAGGCAACATGCTCTACACGGAGCCTTGACCGTGGCAGCAGCCAGTGCTCAACTCAGAATTCTGAGAGCATGTGTGTCAAAGAGGAGTCAATGCAGTATGAGAAAAGGAGTTGAATTTGCCGAAGCAACAGAGGTCCACTCAATATGATTCACCTAAGGGTTCTACAAGCTCAAGTGAGAACAATGTGTCCCCTGACCGGTATTCTAAGCGGGCTAAGATTACAAGGTTGGATGGTGCAAGTGACAATGATGAAAGCCAGTTGCCACCAACATCTGAAGTTTTACCATTCACGAGCTCCAACTCCTCTCCTTCAGAAGCTCCAAGCAAACCTGACTGGCTTAGCAGCACACCAGATTCTGCCTGCAAAAAATATGTAGAGCAGCAGTACGAGTACTGTGTTAAGGTGATCAGATGGCTGGAGCACGAAGGGCACATGGACAAGGACTTCCGTGTGAAGTTCCTCACTTGGTTCAGCCTGAAGGCTTCGGCACAGGACAGGCGCATCGTGAGTGCCTTCATTGATGCTCTGATCAGCGATCCGGCGAGCTTGGTCGCTCAACTGGTCGATGCATTCATGGATGTCGTCTGCAGCAAGGAGAAGCCTGCTCAATCGAAGGTTGCGTGCTACAAGCTCTGGCATTAGAAAGCTGAACTGCCGCTGAAAGTCGCACTGTTTGGCATCATTTTGCCAATATTTGTCTTCTGATTGAACGCTGAACCATTCAAGTTATTTCTCTTTCTTGACTGTTAGGTTGCATCTGAATTATTTTGTTGGACCGATTGGGCGATATTAGGTTCACGAACTATGCTCTGAAGTTACTGACAAGTGACAAATGGTAGTAGCTATTGGGATACCAGAAATGCTATACTGGGACTCTGGGAGATAGATTTAGATGCTTCATTTTAGGTATTCTGTCCATTTGATATCTCATTGTGTTTTATCGAAAATTCAGCCGGTGGCCCATCGGTTCGTTTAATCGTCGCACCTGAATATTGCGCTGGTAATACCTGGTTCGTGAACCAGGTCTAGTTTAGTCCGTGGTTGATTAGTTGTAGGGAAAACAAGCAACTGTATGCATAACTGGAGTGGTATTGTGGAATTAGCAAATTTTGATGTGGCAATTGTTGAGAAATCATATCCCGGCTAGAACTGATATTTTTGTTATCATATTTTAAATTTTTATGAAGTTTTGACGTGGTAGGGCGATTGTTGTTCATATTATTTGACATATTATAGCCCCAGAGAAGTTGGTTATTGTAATACTCTCTGTTCCACCTTGGCCCGCACCATTCAAAATTTATCTAATGGCTGAGATCTTTAGTTATTATTTTCTTACATCAATGGTAGTTCATACTCGATACGCTCGCATATTAGATATCCTTGTTCCATTCTCTGATATTCATAGGTGTCTTTTTGTGCTGGTAGTACTATAAAAAGATCATAAGAGGAGAGACACGTGCCATCCGATCCATCTGCTTCATATGCCTTTTTGCTCGCGCTGCCTCGCCGCTGCCACACGTGGTCGCACGGAGAGAAGGGGACCCGGCGGCCGAATCGCCCCGCTCATTTTCCTGCCGCTTCCTTCTCCTGTTCGGTCATACGATCCTTCCTCATCCTCATCCCCTCAATGTCTCCGTCTCGATCCCTATACACTTCCTACGCCGCTCCTCACCTTCCTCTCCTCGACCCCGCTCGGTCCCTCCGCCTCTGGCCTCGCAGCGCGCCGGCACCGAACGCGCCCGCCTTCCATCCCTTCCTTTCCGCCCGCTCCTCGCAGCTCCTCACCACGCCCATCCTTCCTCCGCCCGCTCCTCGCGAGCTCCTCAAATCGATTTTTGTTCCCATCCGGCTAGGGCTTTCGAATCTTTCACCCCGTCAATCGCTACGTTGAGGCCGATGGTACCGAACACACCACCGCTTTCTTGGTTTCTCCGATTCTGCAAATTTTAGGTTTTGTTTGCAACGATAAGTGATTACGTTGGTTTTCGATATAGTTCTTTAGATCTAACCATGTGATTTTTTTGTTTGTAATGTTTATTTTCTTCTTCTCTCAGTAAGATAGTTTGTGAATGGGGAGGTGATAGATAGGGTTCTTATTTTATTTTTGCTCCCATCATAGTTGAGGGAATCGGAGGAAGGAGTTAATCCGGGAAAAAGAATGGAGTGTTCTTTGAGGAGGAGAAGCTCATGAGAATCGGGGATGGGGGAAGATAGAGAGGAACCTCAATCAATTCATTGCCAAGAATTATGCAGCTGATCACGCCACTAGGAGAATGATGACTTGCATGGTGCAGAGAGAGTCGGAGACAAGGATTCAAGCACCGTGAAGAGAGAGGAGTCCATGGTACTGTTCGAACAGTTCCCAAAGAATGAGGAAGTCAACGAAGGTGTAGTTCAAGGCTATGCAGACGTGAAGAACAACTCAGTGGACCCTTTGAATAGAGAGAACCCTGTCAAGGAGAAGGATGCTTTGGTAAATGTGGCGGAAAATGAAGGGTGTGCTGATGGTGGCCATGGGGCTAAGAGAGTTAATGTTCTCAGCGTTGTCAAGAAGGATGAGTCTGCGGAGGAAGATGGAGATTCTATCAATTCTGTAACAGTTGTTGTGTATAGAGGGGAGAAAGGTGCCATAGGTTCCCCTGCTGGAACTACTGTGGTGCGACCTGCTGGCACCTGTCATTGAGTTTCCATGGTGTGACCAGGTGAACTTGGTGGGTTTGTCCTTATAATTTGTAGTTGATTAGTGGAAACAAAATAATTTGTTTAAGCTGTCAACTAACCAAATTTTTCCTGCTCTAAGACTAGAGGGAGCTACTTACCAAAGATCATCAATTGTGTAGGCATAGATGGAGTGCGAAATTTGAAGCTCATTTGTGGGATAGTTCTTGCAGAATAGAAGGACAGAGAAGAAAAGGAAAGCAAGGTATGCCTTTTTATTTTGGTGTTGTCTAAGGTGCAGCAGTAAACATTTTAGCTCGATGACTACTACCCTTTTATGCACCTAATCTTTACCATGTTTGTTACATCAAATTATTTTTATGAGATTGTCATTTATTATTAACCTACAAATAGAAATAATTGTTTTAAATAGTAGGTTTTCGAGGGATCTAGATATTTGAACTGTATTTATAGCATTTCTTTCTCTTATGTTCTGTTACTATATTCTCTGTCCTTGTGTGATGGTCATGGCTAATAAGGCCGGTATCAGTGTTAGAAAAGGAAAAAATGATAATTAGGAATTAGAGAAAATGGGCAAATTTATGTTGTAATTTTCCAGTCACATTTGCTCAAACGTGAAATTTATTTTTAATAAACACAAGGCTAATTGTGAAATTGATTCTTCCAAAGTGCTATTGTACTTTGTAATTTTTCGTTTTGTCATATTATTATTTGTCTTTAGTGATGGTTTATTTATGACTGATTTGCTACTTATGTTTAGAATATGGTGTGGTATTGTAGATTTGTAGTTCATCACATTATTTGAATTATGGGTGTTTCTTGAATGATTTAGGATTGCTCTTGCAGTAAAGTACTTACAGAAAAAAAAAAGTGATGAATAACCTGGCATATCCTTAGAATTGCTCTAAAAAATCCGTTAGAGATAACAGACGTGGTGTGCAGTCACTAGGTAGTTCTTGTATTGGCTGATTGAATTTGACAGGGTTTCACCTTGTAATCCTGTGCACTTGTGCAGTGTACTCAGGATGTTCTACAAGTTTCTCACAGATGATCTGCACACTAGATGCAGTGGAAGGATCCGTGCTAAGCTTCATATTATACAGGTGTTGCCTCTCCATATTGGCTCTGTGCATTTTTGGCTATTTTGCTTCCCAACAAGTAACCTAGCTTGGTCGTCATCGTACAATTGGTACTACTCAATGACAGTACATTTGGTACTACTCAATTGTCATGGAGACCCAGGGCCTTACTGGTTGGCCAATTTGACTCCAAAGATGTGATTAATGCAGTTATCACATCCTCTTTCATTCCTGGGTAAGATCCATGCTAACCTTTCCTTTTCTAACACTGTGTATATTTTTAGTTGTCTTTTGCTTAATGATAAGGGCAATTGTTTTGTTCTCGTTTCAGATGCTTATCTCCCAAGCATGCAACTTTCTTCCGTAACAGGCTGTGCATCGATGGGGGCCTTACATTGTTTATGCCACCTACTACATTCAAAACAAAGATGTCTACAACCTTTATTGTTCATGCAAAATTATTCTGATCACAAGCACTATTAGAGGACTCTTGCATACTACAGATATTTGAGTTTAGAGAGTTCTTGGATATTATGTTTGTCTGAATTCTGAAACCTTGTCTTTCATACTAATTCTTCTTCCTTGTTCCCATGTATGAAGACATTTCTCTTACCATTGACTGTTTTACCATATATTGGAATTCATCTTGCTACATGTCTCTCTAAGAGTTAGACCACAAGTTTGAATCATGTAAAATAGGGATCCCTAATATGTTATTTGTCTGTGGTAGGTGATAGCAATTTGATGTGGATCACCAAGTTCGCGATCTTGGTCTACTCGGCTTAGGAACGCTCTGTTGTACGCGGTGCAATTTCCGTTGATATGTTATGTCATCCCGGTACACTCTTACAGCAAGGGATGGATATTACATTGTTTTATCATTTATGCTTGATAATGGTTACATGGATGTCACATTGTTTCACCGTTTCTGCTTGATAATGGTTACGCCAAAAACTGTTCTAACAATGTTGCTTCCAGCCACTATATTTACATACGTTGTATCTCCAAAATTCTCTCCTTAACACCAGAGGCGGACCCAGGATTTATCGAATAGGTGTTCGGAGTTAATAAAATATTGTTCAATGGACAGATTAAAGGTTCACAATAGCAAATATCAAAGTACAAATTTTTCATATTAGAGACAACACCACAAAGAATTTAGATAAATTACAAAATTGTTGAATTGAGAATTTAGGATTTGAGACCGAGGAATAGGGATACACATGTCTTTGCTATCAACGTGCACCACCTACCGCAGCCCCAATGCCGGGTAGGTCCCCCTCGATGCCTGTTTTCTTGGCATTTGCTACCTTGTTCCTACCTTCTATCCAACGCGTTGCCACCGAGGTCAAACCGGAGCTCGCCCCCCGTCTTCTCGTTTGGCCCCCAAATCGCATTGCCTCGTGGAGTCGTTCGCTAGCGCCGCCTAATAGCCTTGAGTGAGAGGTTATGACTTAGTTTGAGGGGGAGGGGGTTTCCGAATAGACCGAAAACTATTTGGTTGGTGGGTTGAACTGCACTAATTGAAACAAATTGGAGAGAGATGTGGGAGTGAACCGAAATATATTGGGTATAAATGTAAAATATTTGATCTAATTATCAATATATATACATAATATATATACTCAATGCAAAGTATTTTGAAAAAAGAATGGGTGTTCAAATGAACACCTATGACCTCTATTGGGCCGCCCCTGCTTAACACAATCACATTCGTTTGTCTTCTTCGCGCGCCAAGGCGCGCGCAGCTTTCTAGTATGAATGAAAGGGGGTCTAAAGGGATCTTTTGGAGCTAGGCACCGGTATTACACATTAAAGGCAAAAGGGCCTAGATAAACTATGCAACATATATCAGGCACATAGGCTCTTTGGTGGACATAGAACATCCAGATCGTTCAACACGAAATTGGCGGTCCAGATCCAACGAGCCCAATCCTCTCCACCCCCACCCCCACCCCTCGGGCTATCCTCTTCTGGCCCGTATCCCATTCCCCACCTCTAGTTGTGCTAGAGTTTCCACGAGCCGCCCGTTCGGCTCTCCCAAATCCTCCGCCGCCCGTGACCGCCGAGGATCGAGGGGGCGCCGGTGTTGCCGGAGGAGGCTAGCGTTGCTGGAGAGCAGATAAGGCCAACGAGGTCTCGACGGTGTGGAAGAAGACGTGTCTAGATCCGTCTGTTGCCACTTCGCCTAGCAACCCGCTCGCTTCTTCCTCGATGCCGCTGCTCGCCGCCGTGATGAGCGCAAGAGGCGCACGAACGACCGAGAAGGGGAGGTCGCCACTTCGGCACCGAGCCTCAACGAGGCGCACGAACGCAGAGGGGGAGGTCGTCGGGGCCTCAACGGCGCAGAGGACAGTGGTGCGGCATCCGTCACATCAAGATCTAGTGAAGTGGCCACGGCTGCCCGAGATCCAATGGTGGCCCGGACTTGTTCGCATGATGTTCTTGGACATGGTCTTGTATCCTGGAATTTGTACTAGAATTTATTTCCGATTTGTCTCAAAATTTTGTTCCCTAGTATTTATGTTCCCTGGAGTCCCTTTTCGCCGCTGCTCGTTTTGGTTGTGTGAATGAAATTGAATGTGTAAGCATGTCTCGTTTTAGTTGTCGTGGTTGTATTGTCAAGTGAAATTGTGATACGAACTTGTGAGAAATTGTCATGTCAATGCTTCCTGGTAGTCATGCCCTGGATGCTTTCAGAAATTGTGACATTTGTTGTACAAGCCATGATGTGTGGTAACATAACAATGAACTTTACTAAATCGAATCAATTCAAACCGAATAGAACATGTTGTTGCTACCATTTGCTAGCTGCTATTGCATCAAGTAGAGCAAAAGTAGAGAGTACATGGCACAAGAAAAGGCATAATTGAATTGGTTCTCAAACGCATTAATTGGTTTCATTCATCAACCAACAATCGTGATTCAGCACTCAGTTCTTACCAATTGAGATAGCTTATATTGTCACATATTCATCAACTGAAATCTGTTAGTGTTAAACAGTTCCATTCATGCCAGACTAGGCCCTTTGTTACACTGGCATTGGACATCCAAAAGAACTGAGAAATACTCAGTTTCAATTTACAAAAACAAAAAAATGCCTTGACACATACACAAAGAGAGACTACCAAAGTTAGCAACTACAATCCCTACAAACACGCACGGAGTGCCAGCTCGGGGCAGAGGAGGTTAGCGAGGCATTATCGACCGACAAGTAGGGAAATGCGGGGAGAGATATGTCGAGGAGATTTTGTTGGCCACGTGTTCCAGATATGGTGATGATGTTCCGGGCAGCCTCACTGCTTCGCTCGAACCGCAACATCACCGCGTCCACCTCTTGGGTTGCTCGTCTGGGTCACAGTGGGATGGGCGTAGGAAGTGGCACGGCGGTAGCGGCGGTGTCTCGCCAAAGCCTAACCCTAGCTCTCGTTCGATTTGTGAGGAGAAGACGCGGGTGGGAGGAGGGGATCGATGGGAACGATAGGTTGGGGGGGGCGACGGCGCGCTGGGGGTTGAAAACATCTAGGCCCCTAAAAATAATTTTGTTAATTAAAGACAACAATGTGTTATGGGACTAATATGTGTGCTAAAGTGTTTTAAATGTTTAGTCCCGGAGTTTGAATGATGACATAAAACTAGCAATGCAAAGATGATAAAAGATCGACATGGCTCAAAGCAAAGATATTGTATAGCCTAAGGATCCTTTTATAGTTTTTATCGGTCTCGGTGTTTGGAGAAAAGACCGGATTTGTAGGTTAGATGTCGTATTATAAAGAGAGATTATGGCCAGTAGCTTGAAAGTTTATTTTATGTTATTTTGATCAACCAAGAGTTATGCATTGCATTTAGTTTTGCTTCTGGAAAACTTTTCTGCAAAACCGGTAGTACCGCATCTGAGAAACGGTACTACCGCAGTGGGTATGACCAAAGTCTAGTTGGCAGTACGTATTTTCCAGAGAGCATGTTTTTAGAGTTTTTCTTCTCCCCTGAAAACGGTATGACCGCATCCTTTGAGCAGTACTACCGCAGCGCGGTAGGACCGATATTTACATGGCGGTACGTTATTTCTAGAGAGCTTGTTTTTTGTGATTCTTTAATCCTCTCAAAATCGGTAGTTCCGTTCTAGCCAAGCGTACTATCGTCGTGCGGTAGTACCGGAACTTGTGAGTGCGGTACTACCACATCTTTATAAAACGGTTAGTTCAGAAGCATTTAATGAAGAGCAGTCGGCCGTTGAACAGTGATTCTAGTAGTACCAGGTTTCTACAGCAGTACTACTGTATATGTTGAATTTTTCAGGGATTTACTTCAAACGGCTAGTTTTATGGTTGGGGACTATAAATACCCCCTCACTTGCACCAAGCTCAGAACCTTGGACCTCATTGAATACATTTGACCCTTTAGTGCACTCTTTACTACCCATTTGCTCATATTTCTTATTTTGATATAGTTGAGAGCTTTCAAGTGCATTGCATAATTGGTTGATCATTTTGGCACTTGTTCTCTTCAAGCAAAAGCTGTAGTTTATTACTCTTAGGGCTTGCCGGCACCTAGACGGCTTGAAGAAAGAGTTTGCGCGGTGATCTCTTCAAAGAAGATTGTGAAGTGACCTTGCAAAGGTTGTGAAGTGGTATTGTGCTCACCATCTCTAGAGAGGAGGAGGGGCAACTCTAGTGATCGATGGAAGTCCTTGTGTGGAGCCGACTTGATTTGTTCAAGTATCCTCAACGTGGATTAGTGAAGACCGACAAGTCTTCGATACCACAGGAAAAACAACAAGAGTCTTCATTGTGGTTTATCACTCTTGGCATTACATTTTCGCATTTACATTTCTAGCTCTTACTTTGTGTAGAACCCTTGCTCGAATTATTTTAGTATAGTTTTGAGTTGCCTTAGCAAATTACTTTTAACTTGTGCTATAATTCCTTCTTTAAGATCATAATTGTTAAAATTATTAATAAGAGAACAAGAATTTTATAAACCTCCTATTCACCCCCTCTAGTCAGTCATCTTTGATCCTATAGGGGTTTAGCAAAAAAAATCGGTGCGGGCACGGGGCAAATTGGAAAATTGCATGAGTGGGATTGGGGAGCATCGGCGCGCAATCTCGGCCGTCGAGATGGGCTCGGATGGACGAGATGGAGTTTGTCCATATGTTCATGAAATAGCTCTTGTCCATGAGATATGTTGCCGATAAACTAGTACCACAAATAAAAATATTATACAAAGGTGACCAGAATAGGTAATCGTTTTCGCCAAAGTGTATAAGCATAAGACAACAAAACACAACAATTTCATTTCACAAAAACTTCACAATACCAAATTTTCCCATGTTTCACATCCGGTTTCAACCCTTCTAGCTCCTCGCCACCTCCACCTCCAGACCAAGCCAAACAAACAGAACTTTTCCAAACTTTCCACCATCACACTTTCCCATCAATTTTCCACCTCAACATGGCCAACACTTTCAACCTCAATTTTCTCAACATTTCCATCCATACAGTGTCCGTGTACCCTCGGCTTCAACACCTCCAAACTATCGGCAATATGGAGCTTTTCATCATGGTGTTCCATATGAAGCCAATGTGAGCTACTCTCCATCTGCAATGTTTGGAGGAGCTAAAGCTAGATGGCCATCATTGCCGGTTGAATCTGCAGCCTTGGGTGGAGATGCTGGTGGTTCAAGTTGGACATCTCTGGTATCCACTGCATACCAAATAAATGCACAAGTTAGCAATCAAGGATGGAGTTATAATAGTCCCGATGAAGAACAGCAGAGAGGCCATAGGAAATGGAGTGAAGAGGACAACCTACGGCTAGTTAGTGCTTGGTTGAATAATTTAAATAACCCAATCGATGAAAACTCAAAGAAGTGTGATCAATATTGGAACAAGATTGCAGAAGAGTTCAATAGCAACACCACAAGGGATGAAAAAAGAATCGCCTCACAATGCAAACGCCATCAAAGGAAGATGAACATCAAGGATGTGTTGTTCAATGGGTGTTGATGTAGAATGAAAAGCACATATGTTAGTAGTCAATCTGATGACCAACTTATGGAAAATTCCCATGCTGCATATAAAATGGCAACAAAAAGGGAAGACACGTAAGGTCAAGTCTTCACACTAGACTATTGGTGGAAAGGAAGTCAAGGACCAACCAGGTGCGAATCCACCAGGGAGTTTCGTTAGGCTTCAGCCTACCCTCCACCGGCGCCATAACTTCCCCCTGGCGCCGATCAGCCATGCTGCCATGGCCATGGAAAAGGCTACCTTCACTCGGAGGCACGGGGAAGCCCAGGACCACGGGTGTCACGTCGGCATTCTACGCCGTTGTGGCCAGCCGGCCAGGAGACAGGGGCGACACGATGACTCAATCACTCAGGTGAGGAGGAGGAGGAGTAGTAGCTCTGTAGCAGGGGATGGGACTGATGGGAGCCGAGCCAAGCCAAGAGGATCTACGGATTTGGTTGATATTTAATATTTTCTCTAATTGTTATTGTTTACTATTGTTGATTTGTTGATGACTCGATGTTGTATGAATGTATTGCATAGACAATTAGACAATAATATAGAGTTTTAGACTATCTAATTGTATTTAGTGTAGTAATGAATTTTACAATTTTATCGTAGATTTGCAACAATGGTCGACTCCACAATGCTTAAGGCCGGCCTTAACAGCTTTATGGCCTGCTTTTTCTGCACATTGGAGATGCCTTTAGTGGTATGTTTTGTTTATTTTGAGTGTTCATGGCCATTTACAATTTACTATTTTATCACTAATTTTGATATACATATGACAGATCGCTACTCATTGGAAGCATATTTATATGTTTGGGGATGCGTTTTCCATTAGCAAGTTACCTTCATTATATTTCTCTTTTTTGCTTTGCTTGTTTTCTATTGATGTATGAATTTGGATTGCAAAAGGAGTACAAAACTATGTTATTGTCAATTTAGCTTAGTTTTTTGAGCCCACCCTATATTTTTATCATGGCTTCACCACTAGTACCAACCAAAATAGGGAAGAATTTACGACAAGAAAAACTTGAACATGAATATGAAATTGAAGCAATGAATCAGGGACGCACACTTCATCTTCCAACCAAGACAGTGAGGAGGCAAGCCCAATTCAACTTTGTCGACTAGAAGGGCAGAAGGCTGTGAGGAGGCAAGGAGTTGTTTCCAAAAAAAGTAGTATGCATGCAGTTGATGATAATGTATCATGTAATGTATTTTTAAATTATCTTTTGTACCGAGTGTTATGAGTTGTGATTAATGTAGTTTTTTTAATTATCCTTTGTGCTGAGTAATATACATGTAGCTAGTAATAACGTACTAAGTTTCTTTAATAATCCTTTGTTACATGCCAAGTATCATAAAGAACAAGCAGGATCAATGATTCTTCATGCATTTGTTTTTATGAGCACTACATACTACACTTCAAAGAATTAATGTTGATGAAACAAAAGGATGTAAGAACTTAAATGCGCATAATTTACTAGAGAGGATCACGAGGAGGTGGAATTTCGTAGCCTTCAAATCCGCTAGCCGCCGTGGGAAGAGGGAGGGAGAGAGTGCGACCGGGAGATGCAAGAGGGGAACACATCCATAGAGTGGGAGACAGTTGGAAGGGGTGGAGATGGTTTTTCCTTTTTTATTGAACGTGTCCCCACCAACTGGTCCTAAACACTACAACAAAATTTGCTAAGCTAGACACGCTCGCGTGTGTCCACTTTGGTGGTATTTTGTTTGGGGTGAAAGAAAGTATTTTGGAGATAGAGGACTGTGACACAGGTAGATTTTTTGTGAGTATGGTTGTTAGAAACAGAAGAAGTAATTTCATATGGGAGATGGTGGTTGTTTATGGGCCTGTTGTCGAACCCGGGAGCGAAGGCTCCCAGATTCTCTGTGTTTCATATACTAGTCCAGGAACAGCTAGTGTACATAGTCAAACAAAAGTGGATAGCATAACCATACAACGCCATTCATTGAGATAATTAGAGTTGTTACAAAATGGGCGTACAGCCAAAAAACAAATTACAGTGAAAGCAAAAGAAGTAAGGTAGACCACACGATTCGCCACAGGCAATCGTCTGGAGGCGCAGCCTAGTCGTCCAAGAGCTCATTCTCCTCATAGCATTCCTCTCCTACTTAATATTGAATTAAGCAAGAGTGAGCACAAACAACCGTGCTAGCAAGTCACACCCGTAAGTAACAGATTATAATGCATACAAGGAATTAACAAAGGGGAGGCATATATGGCTCAATTTGCGTAAAGCAACATTTTCCATTTAAATATTCATACTAAGTTTCTAAAGCAGTTTATACTGTAACTAAAATTTATTTTTCTAAATCTCAAGTTTTATAGTCAGATAACATTCATCAACAAGTGGTGAAAAATACCCTCCTATCACATGGCTACCCGCCCAATTCCCATTTGGATAGAGATCCACAACCATTTAATAAAGTCTTTTCAAAATAAAACCAAAGATCTAAATTGGAGTGGCTTTGCTAGCATGTCCATGACTGTGGACACGGCTATTCGAATAGTTTTACACTCTGCAGAGGTTGTACAACTTTACCCAAATGACACGACTTCTCTAGCTTGTTTGGCATCCATTGATACCACCGCTCACTATTTTAGGTAAGCAGTCTAGAGCACGTGACAAGGCCTTTACAATGCATCATCCCATTGTAGTCTCGCATCGCTAAGGTTTCGACCCCTTTGGATAGAAGCCCACAGGGTTCAGGTCCCCTCTTGCGCTAGGAGGGAATACATAAAAGTAGGTCATAAAAGACACCCATGCAACTAGATGGCACGACCACGATGGAACATTGTAAATTAGTTAGCCAGGTCCTGCCTACACAGGACATGTGGTCGTACGTTGGGGCTTAGCAAGATGCGGCTCGAAGACCGGTCCTTAATTGACTTGGGCGACTTCCAAACGAACCCTGGGCCTCGATCATAGAAATGAGTCGATCCCATGTATGAACATGCACCCATCCAAACATCTATTTCGCCCAAGTCCAAACCAATTTTATTTTACTTTACAAGTCAAAACATTTTATAAACTTCTATGGTAAGGGCAATACCATAGCATCAATTTAAATTATAGTTGAATTTGTGGCTAAATTCCCCCAAAGTAAATATTTTTGAGCTAAGCCTCGACTAAGCATAGAGTTTTTGCAACAAGATCTAGTTCATACTAATGTACCAACTAGCTTTTAACTAAGGTATCAAGTGTGGTTAACTCCATATCCAAATTGGATGTACAATAGAAATAGGAATAACTATAAAGTTAAAACAGGGATTTAAATTACTTGAAGTCAAATATGCATGCAATAATAATTTAAAACAGAATTTAACTAATTTGAAATATTGGGATTCAATATGATCAAAGGTGTAACTTGCCTTGCTCAAAAGCCTGATGATCTACTTCTTTGAAGTACTCGGGTTCCCTAGAGTCATCAAAATCTACACATGATAACACAGCCAATCAAATAAAGTCCAAATAAAATCCAAATGAACTCGGAAATTACCAAACTAGAACCGGCAAAAAGGGATACATGCTTTAGAAGAAGATAGAAGTTTGAACCACTCAATTCGGAGCTCGAATGAAGGAGAACGAGCTCTCGAGAGTTTTAAAAACACATGATCGGAAGGACTACCTGATCGAAAGTGGTCGAAAGAGGGCTTCGACTACCAGGTCCAAAGAAGGACACGACTACACAACGTGGTTGTAGGAAAGATATGACTACACAATGTGGTCGTAGAAAGGATACAAGAAAGATACGACTACACAACGTGGTGGTAGGAAGGATAGTCTAAATTGCGAGGAAGGTCCAAAGAACAAGAGGGGGGTCCAAAAAACAAGAGGGAGAATAGAGCGCGAAAAACTCACCAGGGCCAAGAGGGAGAGGCCGGAGGGGGGTCGGTGGACAGCGAACGGGGGTAGAGGGCGGTGCGGGCGCTCTGGTGAACTCTTCGGCGACGAGAAGGTCTACACCATGAAGGGCACGGTGAGGCGATGCTGGGGGGTGGAGGTGTCAACGGTGGAGAAACCTCAACGGTGGCGTACTCCCTGGCGGCGCAGGCTTCGGCTGGAGTACTTGGAGCTCGAAATCCCGGCCAACGAAGGCGAGAGAGAGAGAGAGAGAAATGGGGAAAAGGAAGAGAAAGGAGAGAGGCTCCGGGGCTCCTATTTATAGCAGCTAAGGGGGAGGAAGCTTGATGGCATGGGCGCCTGGGCGATGACAAGACGGAGGCAGGTGGGGGAGGAGAAAGAACATAGGGGGTTGGTGCGGCGAAGGACAGACAATTAAATACGCTTACTGCCGAGGAAGACGAGGGAGAGAATCGCACCAGAGGCGACGACTTTGCAATGGAAGTGATGTCATTTAATGTACTAACGGTATTAAGTGCACATGGGGCTTTTGCGACCACCGTGACTGTGACCAGGCGAGGAGGGAGGAGGCTGATAGATGGGGCCGGTCGAAACCAAGCGACTAGTCGAAGCCGAGAGGGTGGTCGAAACCGGAAGGGTGGTCCAACCGAGAGGGTGGTAACCAGAAGGGTGGTCCAATCGAGAGGGTGGTCGAAAGACTGGTCGATGCGCGGGGAGAGAAAAAGAGATGGGCTGAGGGGAAAACGGAACGAATAGAGAAAGGGAACTTTAAACACCAGAGACTCCAGCAAACTCAACATAAACTAAATTTTGAATTAGTTGAAGTTTGATTTAGTTATTTAAATCATTTTTAATTTCTAAAATCTCAAGTTAAGCTTTAGAAATTCAACAAAACCAAATGGTTATTTTTATTTTGAAAATTTTCAAAGAGCTCAGAAAATCGGGATGTTACTCCTGCTCAGCATGATTTATCTGAAGAATTTTTTGGAGAGTTAAATAGTAAATGTCATAATTCAGTCCTTCCATTGGTTCTGTGGGGTGATTTAATTTGATTAGGGAAGCAGAAGATAAGAATTCTAGTAATATTAACTATACTGTAACATTCCAAGTTTTGGAGTTTATTTAAAGCATTTAAAAATAAATTAACTATTTGAATTTTCTTGGTTCAGTAAAAGATTAATTTGAATTTTTAGAAATTAAAATAATTTAATGTGAATAATCTAAACTTCAATTAAATTAAAAACTTGTTTTATTTGGGCTCCTTGAGTTCTAGAGAATTTTATGAAATTTTCTAGGAATTGTTGGAATTTAATTGCTACTTCTTTGAGCTCGGTTTTATTTAAACTAATTTCCTAAATTTGGAACTCCTCTTTTACTAGATTTTCCTTTTGGACTGATTTCTTTTCCTTCGGCCCATTTCCTTTTCTTTCCCGCTGGCCACTTTTCTTTTTCTTCCTTTTCTCTTTCTTTTTCCCAACCCAACCCATTCTTTTTCCACACGCCAGTCCGCCAGCCTCTTTCTCCTTCCTCCTCCTCCCACTACCATGTGGGACCGCTTGTCAGCCACTAGCCCTTATTCCTCCTTTTTTTCTCCCGCCCCTCACCCTTGTCCATGTCGGACACGACTCGCCACTGGCTTCCTCTCAAACTCCCCCGTCTGGTGTCTTTTTAAGCCACCCCTACATGTCCTTTTCGTCGCCTCGTGCTCCTCTCCCATATCCCGACGAAGCCGCTGCCAGTTTCACCTTCATCTCACCGCAATCCACTGGGACACCGTTGTTGCCGCAAGCCCTTCACCGTCGTGTTCTGCCGCCATCTGTCGTCCTCCGTTCATGCCACCATCGCCATTGAGTTCGCGTCTTCGCGTTCTACGTGGTGCTTCCATCCTCTTTGCTTGAACCTAGCCGAACCACCACCGCCCTTGTATTCCCCAAATCTAGCCGTCGCCTCCACCCTTGATCTCCATCTGCGGTGAACTCATCACCCTCCCATGTTCGTCATCTCGTGTCCCTCATCCTCCTCTCTTGTTCCCCTCCTTTCTCGCTCTTTTTCAGCCCACGTAGCATGCCGCTGCTGTCAGCCTTCTTCCCCGCTGCCGGCCTCCATCTCGCTGCTGCTCCAACCGCCCTCCGGCCACCCCAAGGTGTTCTTCGTGTTCCCTGTGCCGCCGCCAACCTCATGCTCCCTCCCTTTTCCTCCAAGCGCCGCCAGACCACCGAAGCCGCCGCAAGCCCTTAGCACCGCTCTGCCTCCGTCGCCACTGCCACCACCTCGTCGTTGCCCTTACCGAGCCGCCGCCACCCAAGTGTTTCTCTCACTACCTGGGTTCCATTTTTTCTTTCGCCGCCCGTCACCGCACCACCGCTCGCCGTCGTTGTTGTGCTCAAGCTAGCGTCGCCTACCTCCTCTGTTCCTCTCTTTGCCACCTCAGTCGCCACCTCTGCTTTGCCGCCCACGTGTCGTCCAGTAGGCGCATATGTTGCAATCCGCGTGGTGAACCCGAGCCAAAACTCTAGACTTCTTCCATAGGCTCAACTCACCATGAGCCTAGTCACTGTCGAGTGGGTCCCACTTGTCAGTTGTAATTTCTTTTTCTTTAATTAAATCTGAAGGAATATTCTTTCTTCCCTCTCCTTTTCCTTTCGAGTAAATCTTCCAAGAGTTCGTTCTCCTTCGTTTGAACTCTATTTCAGTCCGTTCAAATTCCTAAATTTTTATAAAATTGAGCTCTTTCTTAAGAGTTGGTTTTGCGGTTTTTGGATTTTATTTGATTTTATTTTGGATTTATTTGTGCTTTGCTTGTTGTTTTCTCTCTCGTTAGAAGATCTGTTTCAAGGAGCAGGAGCAGAAGTAAGCTTTAAAGATCCAAGTGTGGTAACCGAGCAAAGCCATGGTAAGTCATAATCTTTTGATCATATTGAACCTATTATTTTAAAATTATATTATTTTATATCAAATTGCATGCTATCTTTATATCAAATATTTTGGGAATAGTTAATCACCCATTTATCACTATGCCTCCTTTGATTATTTGAATATCATGAATCATTTGTCACCATAGGTTGATTAATTTTAGTTGGACATATTTGTATCACCAACATGAGTTATCATAGAGATGCTTAGTCACGCTTAGCTACGATAGACTCATGATCACATGTTCACTAATGTTGAATTTGACTTAATGATATATAGAATTGTGGTGCGATGCCATTGTTGTGCAAATATGGTGTGATATCACTGTTGTGTCAATTGTGATGCGATGCCGCTATTATAAAATTGTGTGTCATGGTAGGGATTGCAATTGGTTTGATTGAACAAAATGATTTATACTTAGGCGAGTGATCGTGCAGTAAAGGGGTGCATGAGGCACATTGTTTTGGATTAGATAGTCTCTCCTAAGTAACTTGTCAAGGACTTAATCTTGTGCATCATTGAACTGGACCATATCGTACAACCACTTGTCTAGTATAGAATAGACCTAGCTAATTAATTAGCAATGTCTTAGCTTAGTTCTGTTTTTGGAAGCGTGAATTCTGGGATGGATATTCACAATGGTGCAAGAGAGGGGTCTTGTCTGGTCATAATGACATTCAGTGTTGAAACCTTAGCAGGTAGAATTGGGTTAAGGAGGGGTTTTGTAAAGGCCTTGTGATAATCACTTCGTTGTGCACATATAGAAGTGTGTAATCGGATATTATAAGTTGATTTATCTCTTGTGGATAAAGTTGTACAACCTCTATAGAGTTAAAACTACTTAAACAACTGTGTCTGTGGTCATTGACATGCTCGGGGATTTCACACGAGAGGTAGAGTTTCTTTATAAAAATGTGTCGGTTGGTGAATGGGAGATTCACTGGTGATTGTGATGCTCACGTGGTGGATGGGATATTCACTTGGTGGTTTGGTTGAGAATTGAGCGGGAGGTTCATTGTTTACTTCAAATCAAATTGTCTTTTTTATTTATTATTATTTTCAATTACACATTTCAATCTATTTACCGTATTTATTGTCAAAACTGCTTTCTGCAAAAGAGCCATACATCTAATCCTTTGTTCAAGCCTTGCATGAATATTAATTGCATATTGTTTTCCTACGACTTGTTGAGTACTTTATGTACTCAAGGCTTTAAACTTTGCTGCTCAGTTGAAGAATATCAAGCTTTCCAAGAGTGCTATGAAGAAAAGTTCTTTGAAGGTTTTGCGAAGTATGATGCGTTCTTCACTCGATTACCTGTGGGAATGTTGATTGGTATTTCCAAGTTTTCCCATTTCGCTGCAAGAGTTTATTTGTTTCTTTTGTCCTACGTGGCAAGTTAAGTAAACATTTACCATAAGATCCAGTTATTATTACTACTTGTTATTTGAGATCTTTTTAGTTAAATAGATAAATAGATGGTATTTCATCGATGTTTCCTGTGTGAGCTAGCTACTGATCTGGAATTAGTTCAGAATACACAGAGGGCTTGGGATGTGTAAATTCGAGTCCCGACATATACCCTTATTGACCTCTTCAATGAGTTTATTTATGATAACAAGCTAATGGAGATCTAGAGGGGGGGCTAGATTTACCTGGACAAATAAACAAAAATGCCCCATTACGGTGAATCTTGACAAGATACTAGTTTCAAATGACTGGGAAGCTAATTTTCCTCTCTACAATGCAATAAGCTTGACCAAGGTGGGTTCTGATCACAACCCTATAGTGTTAAACACTGGTGAAGGGGTGGTCATTAAAGCATATAAGTTTTACTTTGAAAAGAAATGGTTTTGCCATGAGAATTTCAAGGAGTTGCTTGTAAGAAAATGGGATGAGATTAATATGAAAGTTCTTGAGAATATCTACTCTCTGGATAGATGGAACGGATGCATTGCATATTTGAGACAATTCTTGAGAGGTTGGGGTGCCAATATGAATGGAGAGTATAAAAGGAAGAAGAAGGTGTTGATTGATCAACTTAAAAATATAAACACTATGGCGGAAGAAAGAGAGTTAAATGCTGGTGAATGGTTTTTTAGATATACATCTGAAACAAAACCGGAAAAGGTGTATGAAATGGAGGAGAAGTTTTAGAAACAAAGGGGTGATATGAATGGGATTACTCAAGGGGATGCCAATACTGGCTATTTCCATAGCTGCGCCAATGGGAGAAGGAGGAAAAACTATATTTTTAGTCTAGAGCATCAGGTCTGCATTAATGGTGAAGAGAATATCAAGGACCACATCTACAACTTCTACAAAAAGTTGTTTGGTTCTGAATGTAGACAAAATGTGAGTTTGTTAAATGATGTTTAGAGTTCTAAGTACATAGTTTCGGAAGAAGACAGTAATAATCTTTTGCAAAACTTTTCTGAGAAGGAAGTTTGGAAGATTATTAGGGAGATGCCATCTAACTCAGCCCCAGGGCCAGATGGTTTTCCAATTTTTTTATAAGAATTTTTGGGGTGCAATTAAAAAAGTACTTCTTGGAGCTGGTTAAAGATTTTTTTAAAAGGAAGGTTGGATTTAAAAAGACTGGATTTTGGGGTGATAACTTTAACTCCTAAACTCAAGGATGCCAACACCATCAAGCAATATAGACCAAATTTTTTATTAATGTCAGCTTTAAGATCTTGACCAAGCTGATGGCTAGTAGGTTGGGAAGTATTGCAGATAAAGTTATTAATGAAAGCCAATCTACTTTTATTGAAGGTAGGAACATCCTTGGTGGGGTGATTTATCTACATGAAATTGTGCATGAGGTTAAAGTTTCAAAGAGCAGAGGGGTGATACTTAAACTTAACTTTGAGAAGGCTTATGATAAAATTCATTGGAGTTTTTTTGGAGGAGGTTATGGTTAAGAAAGGCTTCCATAAGAAGTGGATTAATTTAGTTATGAGTTCAGTGAGAGGGGGGTTAGTATCAACATAAATGGCAAGATTGGACCTTATTTTAATACCTATAGGGGTTTGAGGCAAGGAGACCCTCTCCCCCCTACTTTTTCAACTTGGCTGCAGATGCTTTAGCTGCAATTATTGAGAAGGCTCAAGAAAAAGGGCTAATCAGGGGTGTGATTTCTAAGTTGATTCCTGGGGGTGTTCCTTTACTCCAGTATGCAGATGATACGGTGATCATGTTTGGATGTGAAGATGATTATATTCTTAACCTCAAGTTTTTACTCTATTGCTTTGAGTAGATGTCTGGTCTTAAGATCAACTATCACAAGAATGAGGTTTTTGTGATTGGGGTGGAAAAGAAAGTGGCCACCAGAGTTTCAAATATGTTCAATTGCAAACTAGCTCAACTCCATCTCACCTATTTAGGCATCACAATTGGGGACATGTTTGTTGTCAGGAAAGCAACAGATAACATTCACAACAAGTTAGGTAAAAGGTTAGACAACTGGAGGAATAATCTCCTTTCTCCAGGGTGCAGATTGGTGCTGGTGAACAACAATCTTAGCAGCCAACTCATTTACACCATGAGGTTTTATAGACTAACTGAAGATACTCATAAGAAAATGGACACTATCATATCCATATTGTTTTGGAGGGGTGTAAGTGACAAATTCAAATATCACATGGTGAATTGGGGAGCTGTGTGTAGACCCAAATATTCTGGAGGCCTTGGGGTGATTAATACAAGAATAATGAATGATTGTTTGATGACCAAATGGATTTGAAAATTGCTTCAGCTAGAAATGAACTTTGGTTCAGAATTATAAAAGAAAAATATTTCCCCAGGGGAGATTTTAAATATTCCAACCCTCTTAGAGGTTTCCAGTTTTGGAGAAGTCTCCATAAGGTGAAACATCTTTTTAATTGGGGTGTTGTTTTTTAGATAGGGGATGAGAAGAAGATTTCTTTTTGGAAAGATGTTTGGCTTGAAAATTATCCTTTGAAAGTTAAATATGCCAAGCTCTTCAAAATCTGCCAGGACCGTAATATTAGTACTGCTGATTGTTGGACAGAGGGAGTTTGGGATATTAGATTTGTGAGAAACTTTGGTAAAGAGGAGGGAGATCAATGGAAGCTTCTAAAAGACTCCCTGGATGATATTAACCTTAATGAAGATCATGACAAAGTGGTGTGGAGTCTAGAGAAATCTGGTCATTTTCAGTTAAATCTCTCTACAGACATATTGCTTCTGGTGGGGTTACCTATAGGAAAATGTAAAAGCTTTGGAAAAGCAATATCCCCCTGAAGGTTAAGATTTTTATCTGGCAAACCTATCAAAACAAAATCCAGACTGGGGATCAGCTCAAGAAAAAAGGCTGGAAAGTGGGTGTTAACTATATCCTATGTGAGATCGAAGAAAACGTAGAACATGTTTTGTTTACCTGTGTTCTAGTGAGGTTTGTTTGGCTCTGTGTGAAAGTGATTTTAAACTGGGAGCGAATTCCTGGGTCTTTAGATGATTTCCAACTTAATTAGTTGGAGGAGAGGGGTGGTAATGACTATCATGTTTGCTTGTTTAGTTTTGCAGCCTTGGCATGGACACTTTGGAAAACTAGGAATAAAGTGGAGATTGAAAAGATTTTTTCTAAGAAACTAATGGAAGTGTTGTTCAAATTTGTGTCTTATTTGCAGCGCTATTGCATCCTAACCAAAAGGGTTGAACGAGGAAAGGTGGACGATTTCCTAACATCAGCTGAAGACTGGATGAAGAGATTTTGTGCGTTAGAACTGATTTAGATTTAGTCGCTGTTATGCTTGTGGGTTTCTGTGGACGAGTAGATGATGAGAGCGGGTTGCTTTTGCTTCTAGTTTGTTGCTTTTCTTAGATAGCTGATTTTTCTTGTGTTTGTGAACTCTTTTTTTTTGTAAGAACTGGCTATATGCTTTCTATAAAAACTGGGTTATCTCCGTTAAAAAAAAAATGTGTCCACCTTGGTACCTTGAAGGGTCTATACATCGTGGATGCTCTATGATTGGTTCATAAGATTATGATAGGATCGTACTATGAAAAATCATTATTTTTAAGAAAGATCAAAGATCTAGATTACTACTTTGTAGCTACCATATACTTCATCCGATCACAAAAGAGTGATTTTTTATTTTATTTTTTAAAGTCGACAAAATGCCACTTTGACCGCTCCGTTTTACATCATATATTCATAAAAAGTCATAAAATTAAAATATTATGAAAGTATTTTTCATAACAAATTCATCAATATTGTTTTTATATACCCAAACCATACATTCGAGACAATATGTTTGGTCAAAAAACTTTCGTCGCTCTGTTATGACCAGAGGGAGTAGTAGGATTAGAATTGAAATAGTCTAAACCTTTTGTTTATCCCCTCGAACAAATCAAAATTATTTAAGTTTTTTTCTATTTTGAATCGTTTACGCCTAATTCCTATTACTTTAGCGGGACAAGAAATCAACTCGTATCAATCAATCTAATTTTTTGAAATACACGGCTCAGAAGCCGAGACGGGGGGCAACCTGTCAGAGTAAGGATCGGATAGCCATCCAGTTCAATCCGGCCCGACTCCGAATTCGGATAGGCCCAACCCAAAGAAGGCTCCACTAATATAAGAAAAAAGCAAACCCAACCCGCAAGCAAAGTTCATCTACTCGACTCGCGAAAGAGAGGGAGAAGGCGAAAGAGGGACAAAAATAGGAAAAACCCCCATAGATCCAGCGAACGCCGCCGTCGCCGATGGATCCGAAGCTAGCGGAGGTGTCGCAGCTCTTCTCCCGCTTCAAGGCGGCCTACTCCAGGAACGACTTCGACACCTGCGTCAACCTCCTTTCGCAGCTCAAGGTGCGCGCCGCTGCCCTACGGGCCTGGATCTCATTCGCTGCGCTAGTCTTCCCGGCGTAAAAGACGCGGTTTTTAGTGGGTTTGGGTTGGTTTCGGAGGCTGTTTTTTCGATTTTTTTCCCCCGTTTGCGTTTGTTCCGGAGACGCGGGTGCGATGGGTTTGCGGTGCTTGGGTCGGTTTCGATTTGATTATAGGCTTTCTTCCGTGGAGAGAGTTGGTGTGTGAGTGGTTTGCAGTTGTTGGCCAGCTAAAAGGACGGATTTTTATGGAGTTTTTGTGTTGTTTTTGTTCCTTTTTTATGCTTGAGTTCATTAGATCGGCGTGTACAGATCTACTCAGTAACTTTCCATAGGGTTTTAGTTCGATTAGTGTCAAAAAAGCTCGATTTTTACTAGGTTCGGGAGCATAATTGGATTGCCTCTGGTTCTGCGAGAGAGAGAAAGGTGGAAAATTTATGAATTTTGATTGAAATTCACTCGTTTTGATATGTGTGTTTCTTGCAGGTCCTACTCACCAAGTTCCCTAGCCTTCCTCCGTCGTTTCAGCAGACACCCAACGCTGTGGAGGAGCTCAAAATCGCTAGTAAGATAAGTTCGCTAGTAAAATATGTATGCTCATTGGTGGTTCATAATGGGAACCCTTGGATAATATTGCTCCTTTTGCACGCAATCTTATATGCTGTATTGGATGGTCTGTTTCGTTTAAATGTTTGTTCACATGTTGGCACGCATGAAACGGTTTTGCTAATTGATGTTACCTATGCTATTTTTTGGCCGAAATTGTGTATGTTATCATTGTGATCCACCAATTTTGCATTCGAACTTTCAGCAAGTACATTGGGAAGTAAATTTATATGTAAACCTTCCAATTATCATTAACAGAGCAAATGCTAAAGTCAATGTGATATCGAAACCTTTCAGGGGATATTTATGAGCATGCAGTTGTTTTGAGTGTGAAAATTGAAGATCAAGATGCATTTGAAAGGGACTTCTGCCAGCTTAATCCTTATTACATGGATACATGGTTAGTTCCTTTGCCACTTTGTCAGTTCTGTTTGCTGCCTAGGCATTGTGTGGGCTGTCATTTCAGTGCATGCGCCAATTAGTAAGTACAAATGAAAGAAGTATTATTAGCTTTCTTCGGGTGTAAGTTGCCAAATGAGTTCAGCCCAAAATAGTGTATTGGGTTACACTTACATGGGTTATATAGTTTTACCTCTGTTGGGTTCAGTTGGGTAGTCGGATACGAAACAGGGGCTGGGTTTAGGGTTGGGAAGTTATGTTTTTGAGCTAGGTTAAGTGTGGATTTGGTTTGTATTGAACTCTCCATTGCCTAGCCTACCGTTGAGCTGTGATATCCTTGCCAGACTGGTGAATATTTTATGTTTCCCTATCTTAGTAGAGTTGTTGTTTTCACATCTTATTTGCTGTCCGATGTTTGCTTTATCAGGTCCCCAAAACCTGTTTATAACTAAGAACTATAAAATTCAATTGAATATGTACACGTGGGTATTTTATCCGGGAGCTTGTTGGAATTGTTATTTTGCATATATCATGTTATGTCATACTAAATTATACTGAATTCACGCAGTGGCATAATCCCCCCATCACCAGAGGAGTACCCGATTTTGGGACTCAATCTTCTGAGGCTGTTGGTCCAGAATAGAATTGCAGAGTTCCACACTGAGCTGGAGCTTCTGCCCGTCAAAGCACTAGAGAATCCCTGCATCAAGCATGCGGTGGAGCTTGAGCAGTCCTTTATGGAGGGCGCCTACAATCGAGTGTTGAGTGCTCGACAGGCTGTACCCCACGAGACATATGTATACTTTATGGACCTTCTCGCCAAAACAGTTAGGTAAGTGGAGTTCTTTTACTGCTGCTGCTCCCAATTTGATTTATTGGTTTACTCTCTATGCAGTTCCTCACTGTGATTTTGCTCTGCTCTTGCAGAGATGAAATAGCTGGATGCAGCGAGAAGGGATATGATTACTTGTCAATAAGTGATGCAAAACAAATGCTGATGTTCAGCTCTGACCAAGAACTGCACCAGTACATCACAGAGGTAAAAATTGCCCTTCGTTTCACTTTTATGTTTCTATGTGAATTACGTGATACTCACCATAGATTCTAATTATGTGCATTGCTAACAGGAACACCCTGAATGGGAGATCAAGAACGGATCGGTCTTCTTCCAGAAGGCCAAAGATTCCCAGCCATGCAAGGAGATACCATCCGCGCCACTTATTAACCAGACCCTCAGCTACGCGCGAGAGCTGGAGCGCATTGTATGATTCAGTTTCATTATCTTTGAATTTATCATTTTCTGCGATGGATTGGGATGCCCTGTACTATTCATTACTTTTGAGTTGCCCTGATCGCAGCCTTTGGACTGCCTGAAACAACCTGTGAATTACTTGAGTTATTGGATTGTCCATTAACTCCAGTTGTATTTGTTTAAATCATTTCCTTGATCAGCTACTTTACTGTTTCCAAAATGCTCAGCATCTGTCACAACAGCGAACTGCGGGGGCTTAAGATGACAGAATAAGATTGAAATTTCGTTGATTGTCTTGCCAGCGTTTGGTAATACGGTAAAAATGCTCTTTGACGAGCCTCGATTTGTTACCAGTCAGAATAGATTTTTTCCCCCTAAATGGCACTATTTGGAGACGCATTAGCAGAAATGGCCTCCTCGCGGGGTCTCCACATGGCCGTAAATGCAAAATTAGTGTGCAAATCTGTCCTAGGACCGTGCGGACGTGTATTGTGCTGCTACCTCAGCCTTGTCCGCACCACCCTAGTGTGGAAAGCAATATTGCTGCCTCGTCCACACCAGGGAGGTGCGAACGAGCATTGTTCCAGCCGTGTCTACACATTCTTCGTTCGGGCAACCTGCTACTCCAACGACCGCCTTGTCATCGACCGTGAACGTATCATCATTATCCGTTCAATCATCCGATAATAGCTACAAGATGCACACTTCCCAAATATGGGGATTCGCTTTTTTGGCATTTGATCTCCTGCGCTCTTTTGGCATTCGATATCCTGCATGACACGGCTGGAACAGTGCTCATCCGCACTAGGGAGGTGCGAATGAGATGTGAATAGTGCCTGTCCACACCAGGGAGATACGGACGAGGCGGCAACAGTGTTGTTCGCACCAAGGTGGTGCGGATGAGGCCTGTTCGGGCGGCACGGTACGCGTCCGCGCGGCTCTGGGACGGATTTGCACGCTAATTTTGCATTTGCGGCCGTGAAGAAACCATTTCTACATATGCGGTTTCAAATATTGCCATTTAGGCAACAAAAAAATCGTCGGAATAGGCCATACTGCTTACAGATCAAAATGCATTGACTGAAAAAACATGTGATTAGAGTTTTTCTAAGTGGCATTTATCTTTATTGCTTAAAAAAAACTCTAGTGGTAGTAAGTAATATGTTCTGTGTGTCCTCTTCCCTCACCCTCCTCACGTAAAAAATGGCGTTCCTCTCGAGGGCTTGTTTGGATACACTGTGATTTGACTCAATCCTTTCGGATTGACTCGGAATTTGAACTAAAATCCTTTTCAATCCGAAGGGATTGGTTCTAATCCCTCCCTATCCAAACAAACTCTAAGGGATTATTAAAGATTTGCCATTAATTTTATGTGTAATTGCCAAAATGTCACTCCATATCTCAATGGCATGTGGCCCTGGCATAAAGTGGTGTGGCAAATATGCCAATCCCCTTAATCCTCTTGCCCTCCCGCATCGCACCTCCCCCATTCCACACATAGGTATGGCAACTGTGCCCGATTACCCGTGTGCCTGCGGGCAAATGCCCTAAAGGAGCCAGGCATGGAGTGCTTTCATTGCCCATGGGCATGAAAATGGGGGTAATCCTCCACCCATCGGGTAAACGGGCATGGGCATGGGTGAGCTCCACCCGTGCCCGTCTCGCCCGTTTACCCGTCAACCCACGCTGACATGTGGGCCCAACGAAATCCTAAAGCTAACGTCCGTTCGGCATTTCGGCCTGCACTCGTGATTCAACTCAGCACCCCGACCGCCACCGGCCCTAGATCCGCAGTCTCACCTCAGTCCCAATCCCATCCTCGGCCCCTGTCCGCCGCACGGCTCGCCGCCCCTATCCCCCGTCTGCCGCTGCCCCGTCCGTCCTCCCGGCCGCACCGCCCCCTCCAAACACCCTCGGCCAATTGGCCCTCCTCATCCTCCTGGGCTCCTCCCCCGTCCTCCTCTCGGTCGACCGTCGCCCCCTCCAAACGCCCTCGACCAGTTGGCCCTCCTCATCCTCCTGGGCTCCTCCCCTGTCCTCCTCTCGGCCGGCCGTCGCCCCCGTCCCTCCCCACGCGAGCCCTCAAACCCTACCGCATCCATCCATCCAGCCAGCCGCGCCTCTCTCATCCAACCAATCCTCGTGCAATGCACGCACCACCTGTTCGGTGAAAGGTCTCACCGGCGGCGGTGGCGTAGGGGGAGGAGAAGATATACGTGGTGAAGCGGGAAAGGCGGCAGGAGACGGTGCACTTCGACAAGATCACGACGCGGCTCAAGAAGCTCGGCTATGGGCTCAGCCACGGGCTCAGCCAGGAGCACTGTGACCCCGTGCTTGTCATGCAAAAGGTCTACGCGGGGGTGTATTAGGGCATCACCACCAGCCAGCTCGACGAGCTCGCCGCCTAGACCGTTGCGGCCATGACCACCTCCCACCCCGACTACGCCTCGGTAACAACCGCAAAATACCACCGATGAAACATTACATCCCATTCGATTAGTTTATTTCCCCTTTCGATGCTTGCTCCTGACATATACTCTGCTATCGTGAAGCTTGCGGCAAGGATCGTTGTGTCGAACCTGCACAAGAACACGAAGAAGTCCTTCTCGGAGACGTAAGTGATGGTTGCCTTTTTATCTAATTCGGTCAGTTGGATTCATGGATTGGCTTGTGAATTGTGTGATTTGGTTGTTGTTGATGCAGGATTAAGGACATGTACAGGCACTACAACGAGAGATCTGGGCCGATGGCTCCTCTGATTGCTGACGATGTATATGAAGTCATCATGAAGGTGAGACGTTGATCAGCCATGACGGGTTTCTGGCAGGAATTTTGCCACAAAAAAATCCCAAATTTTGATTGTGAAATTGTTTACTTACTAGTTCATTCTCTATGATGCAGTTAAGTATTCACTTCCTTATTTGCATGAAAGATGACAACATTGAGGGAATCTATGATAATCTGAAGGAATGTGTTGTCATAAGCAAATCTACTGGAGGAATTGGTGTCGCAGTTCACAACATCCGAGCTACTGGGGGTTGTATTCGAGGAACAAATGGAACCTCTAATGGGATTGTTCCTATGTTACGTGTTTTCAATGATACTGCTTGTCTGTTCTCCCAATATTACGAGTTTATAAGTGATCCTCTATGCTACCTTGTTACATTGATTACACCATTCATGACTGCTTGCAATAAGCTGCCCTATTGACTATTTCCCTATTAGTCTTATTGGCTCACATAATTCACTATGTTTTGACTATATTCTGTTATGCGAGATTGAACTTTGTATATGGGGTTTATCTAGTATTTTTCATTAGTGTAAGTCTGAACCATGAGAGCCTTTGCAAGACTTACCTTATACAGAATGTGGCCATTATATGTTTGCTCATAATGCTTAATGATTAATGTGTATATTATTGCTAGTATGATATCATGTTCAACTCTTGATCTGAAATAAATAACTCATTCTTCCATTACTTCTTTAAACAATATAATAGGTTTTGCAAGTGTGAGATGTCATACAACACTTTGTAACCAACTTATGTTTAGAGGTCGCGGGTACATGGGCATGCCCGCGGGCGACGAGCATAGGCGAGATTCTTCGCCCGTCGCACTTCACGGACATACCCGTGGGGGGAATCGGAGTCGCGGATATGGGTATGGACGAGCACTATCCGTTGGCGAGTGTCCGCCGTGTCCGATTGCCATCCCTATCCACGCACCGTCAAGGCTTATTTGGGTAGGGAGGAATTAGAATCAATCCATTCTAATTAAAAGATATTTTAGTTTAAATTTCGAATCGATGAAAAGAGATTGAATCGGACTACACTATATCCAAACAAGCCCTCCGGTGGGCCTTACCTTGCAGCGACAACGTCTTGCGCCCCACCTCGCGACCGTGTCCGCTCAGCCCACGCAGCCGGCTCTCGCAAGCGCGAACCACCTTCGCTAATGGGGCCGCCGCCTCCACGAATCCCTCGTCCCTCTTCTCCCTCTTCTCCTGCAACATCTTCTCCCACCGCCGCCTTCTCCACCCCGCGCACGCCCCCGCACTACCGGCTGAGGCCCCCAACCTTAGTTGCCTTCGCATTCGTCACCGCCACCGTCGACAACGTTAGCAAGATTTCCAAATCCAATTAGCATGGCGGCGGCGGTGCATGCTCGTGGCTCAGATCCGGTCAGCTCTGTGAGCTATCTTGCCAAGCCCGTGCGGAGGGGGCGAGTCGTGCGGCGACGGCGGCGCCCTCGGTAATACCGTGAGAATTTGCAGCTTTCAGGTGGTCGCCAGGTCCTCATCCCTCGGTAATACCGATTGGATGCTAGGCAACCACCATGGCTGCAGGATGCCTGCTCCGCTATCGTCCTTCCCAACCAGCAGCAGGTATGTTAACCCCATCCCTCTCCACACCACCCCCTGCTAATTTTCGGAAGATTTGTGTACAATTAGTGTTAATTTTCTTGGTTGGATCTTGTTAATTAGTGCCTTCAGGAAATCAATTGCTCCGAATGTTTCAACTCTTTCTTGGTATTTTGGGATTTATGGTACCCACTTCAAATTTCCTATGCATTATTTTCTAACTGCTCTTTTGTTTAGACACAACAACTGATGTTGTGGAGAAGTTTGAGTGAGGAGGTCTCTGGAAAAGGACCGTCGAGTTTGGGATGTGTAAGAGCGTTGCGGAATCGGCACTCTGGTTCGGGTTGGGATCATGGTCATCTTCTCCTTCTGCATTTCAAATGAGATACCTTAAGGCATGTGCGATCTGATGCTTGTTTACCTCCAGTTTTTTTTCGTTCGCTTATGCTTTTTATCATGCAGAATAGCATTTGATGCTTATGCTCTTTTCTCATACAGAATAGCATTTGATGTGACTCTTCCAGTACGTCTGATTTGATGTTGTATTGTTTCTTTGGTTCTGAATTATATTGAATTTGATAGTCGGTCAGGTAGCGGCTGAAAATTAGTGTTTGGGTACATACAAGCTGCTATCTGATTGCTATAGTTGACCTGTGCTAAACTTTGCTTAGGAACGAACAAATCCTACGTCGGCCACGAGCTCCACTGTGATGGCGCTTCTCCTGGTGAGGAACTGAGGATGCTTGCAAGTGATGCTGCACGAGGCGGCAGCCGGCAAGGAGGCGTGGGAGCTCTAGACCGAAGCCACACCGCTTTTCGAGCTCAGCGCCGGCATCCCTGTTCTCAGGTGATGACCTTCCAACTTATTTGAGTCAGATGAAAAGCAGTTAGCTCCTCTAGTCATTCTCTAATTACAAATTGGACAATTCTTACAAAGTAGTGAGCCCCTCTTATCACTTCATTCTTTCTTTAGTAATCTACAGTATTCTTACAAAGTAGGGTGCATTGGTGAGTTCAAGTACGTTGATGACCTGCTAGGCTGCTTCATCGCATCTGATCAGTTTTTTTTTTACTATACTGGTGAGTTCAAGTAATGTGTAATATGACCTGAGCAAAAATTCACAATGAAGTGTTATATTTGCTACTCCTAAGTAGTTTTTGTTTTTCTAATGAACAATATGTAAATAAATCAGTCAAGCGGACCATAAGTTAGTAACTGTGTTGTGATAGAACCTGATGATCCCCTAGGGATTCGACTTACATCATATTAAACTTTTGTAATTCCAATACTTAATTCTGTGTGTCAAATTCTTTTTTAGAGAAACCACCTTCGGAAATTAAATTTTGGTCTTCATTTGAATTGCTGGCCATTTTTAGTCATTGTATGCACTTTATTTTGTATTTTACTACTTTATATTCTCCAATCCCACAAAGGGAAGTTGTTCACGAGTACTGAAGTTTGTTGCTGGGAGGTTAGCATGATTGGATCAACTGATTTACTATCTTTACACCGTGTGGACCAGGGCTCTCTTCTGAAGCAGCTAGCTATAGCAAATAAGAGTATCGGTGGTGGTGTGATTGTTCTGGCAGAAAGAGGCAGGAGATGGAGATGGACACACGAAAACTATAATTTTACTTCATGGAAACATCTGTAATAATATGTAGAAGTGGCAATCATCTGATTATAGAACATCTGTAATGAATATGTAGAAGCGGCAACTCAAGCAATTCTTCTGATGTTCCTATCTGTACACTGAGAATGCACTCCTTTTGACGATTTATTCTTATACTATGTAAGTATATCTTATGTTAGTCCTGAAATGTTCTTTTCTTTTCACAAGTTTATGTTTCTAAAGCACGTGCAAGTTAGTATTTTCTTGATTTCTCATACCTGCCTTTACTAATTTAGGGTTAACATCTCATATAATTATATGCTCACAGTTGTTCTCCGCCCAGAGTGATGCACGAGCTTTGTGTGTCGTACTGAGCCTAAATGGAGTAAAAGATGGTTTAATGGTACATGTTGTAGAGATGAGTGATCAGGAAAATGAAACTTCAATGAAACTGGTTGTAGGTGAAGTAATTGAAATAGTTGTTGCCCATGATGTGATTGGATCAAGTTTTTTAATTCACTTATTATAACGACATTTACGTTGGTAAAGTGGCTAAATTTACTATCTCTTTAGGTGATTTGTAATAGAAAAATGTTCGTCTGATAATGCAATGTATCTTTTGCATATCATGTCCAAATGCAATGTGGAAATAAAAAGGAAACATAGAAGAAACAGGAACAGTGTCAATGCAATGTATCTTTTGCATATCATGTCCAAATAGAGATAATAGTGTATATTCAATTGGTTACCAAGTTGTATTATCTGAATTTGGAATTCTTCTACTTAAGAGTTGTTTATTTTTTGTAGCTTTCAACTCGTGCTGTTAGTTGTCAAGGACAAATTAGTTAGAAACTATTTAACAAAAATGGGTGAGAAGTGTCGATGAGTGTGTTATCGTGGCAGCTACAATGCTGTGAGCCAAATGTAGTGTTGGTAAGTTATGTGTCACTTTATTCATTATGTGTTACTGTACCATATAATTGATAGAATTATCTAATATATGATTGTTGCATCTTTTATTTAGGCTATAGTATGCATACTACAATATTTAGTAGGGTGCACTTTGATCCGGATATTGCAGCTGTCCATGAATTGAGGCGGAGGTAAATGGAAGTTTGGTGATATTTATTTTATTATTTGGATTTTGCTATTATTTATTAATTGCAAATGCTTTTGTAGAATTAATAACGAGCTTAATTGATAACCCAAGACAATGACACCGAAAGGGGAGGAAAAACGTTAGATGTGTGACACAGTTGAAGGAATCGTTGGCTCTGAGATGTCTTTTGTTGTGGTAGTACTATGAACATGTGTTCATGTTATTTTACCTGATTTCATATGTAAGGTTTGCAGCATAGAACTATCATGTGTACTTTTTGCAATGCAATGGAATGGATAGCTCCAACTTGTAACTGATTCTGAATATTGTTCACAAAGTCTAAATGTTCTCAATCATAATTTAGACTACTTGTGATCATTAGCTGATGGGTTGCAGTTGGTTAGATTTTTTCCGTGGCAATGCACGGCACTCAACTAGTATAACAAAATGTGATTGGGCTCCTTGTTGATCAGATGGTTACTTGTTAATTAATATTAATACTGGTAACTCCCAGGGGAAAAAAATAGTTGAAAGCGTAGACTTTAAAAAAAATCGTGCCCATAAAATTTATACATCTAGTATCACCGTATCTTAATTTTGATTGGCAACTACGGTAGTGGATTTGTTATCATCGTGCCGTACTACCAGTAGTTTGTGTTTAAATTCCAACCAAAATAAAAATATTTGGATCTGCTCATGTCTTACAATTTTAAAGTAAATACTCCCGGGTTCGGCACCAGCCGTATCTCATGCTACACATCCACACAAAAATAGTACTGTTGGAAGTACCTATCACACACAGATAGTTGACGAAAGAACTTCATGTGTGAGCCATCCATCTGTTCTTTATGTAGCTAGTGTGTGAGATAACAAACATAAGCTGCCCGTTAAATACCAATCAAATAGTACTACAAATCGCTTTCTTATTACGAAATGACAAGGCTCGTCTTTTCATCAATGTGAGGATGCATTTCTTCTGAATTCGCAAACATACTGAGATATGGGAGGAGACCAAGGCCAAGATTTTCCAAACACTGGCAGACTTACTTGAGTGAACATCTCAGGCTCGATCTGTTCATGAGCAGCGAGATTTCTCTGGAGCCGTGCTTCAACCCACATCTGATAGTAAGTGATCAAGCAGGCTCGATCTGTTCAAGACCAGAGATATTTCTCTGGAGCCGTGCTTCAATTCACATCTGATGACTGATAGTAAGTGATGGCGGAGAGGCAAGATCAGAGTCATCAGACAGCATAGCACCAGCAGAGTGCGATATAGAACGGATACAGGGTACAATAATCTATAGCAGGTGTTTGATCTTTTCTGTCTATCTATAATCAAAGTCAACGATACACTGTAAATTCTTGTTATTCTGATTGTCCAGCAACTCCTGTCATATTTTCTGGAATCATTTCGTCCATCAGTTATTTCGATGTACTTTTAAATGCTCGGCATTTCTCAAGGAAAATCATATAAAATTAAAGGGCGGTTAAGGTGACAAAATTAGATCGAAAATGTTCTTACTTTTGTTGTGTTGATTGTGTAATAACTACTTACTAGTTACTACTGCATTAGATTGCTAATGCTTGGGACACACAACCACAGCTCTTCGACGAGGCTCTTTGAAAAGAGAATTTACAAGTACTTAATCACTGTTTGCTAATTCATAATAGTACACAAAAAGGAAAGCGTGGATTTTTTTTTGTTAGAAACAAAAAAAAAATTGTTAGAAACAAAAACAGACATCCAGCGTTATTTCAACCAAATGAAACTATTTCAGCATTGCATGGAGCCATGGAGGCAAACGACCATTTTTGAAAGGAGAAAAACAAAAATGAAAATATTCAGATCTGCTTATGCCCTAGATTTGTTGCCACCAGTCTTATCTCAAGGCTCCCATCATACAAAAACAGTTCTGTTACAAGTACGATCACACATAAATAGGTGACGGAAGAATTTTGTATGAGCCGGCGGTCCTTATTGTGTGAGAGACCAAACATAAGCTGCCCATTAAATAGCAATCAAACATTACAAATAGCTTGTTTCGAAAAGGAAAGAGCTTGTTTTATCAATATAAAAATGACATTTCTTCTCAACTCACAATAATACTGAGATATAGCAGGAGACCAAAAGAAAGCAATTCTAAACAACAGCGGAATTATGGGTACAAACAAGGGCGAGCATTATCCACCTATTTGTAAACTGCAAGTTATCTCCCGAGCCATGCTTCAGCTCGCATTTTATTGCGAGTGATCAATGATACAATGCGAGCGAAAGGGGACTTCACATCTGATATCATCGAATGAGACGCAACAAGTAGTTCTTGTTTTATAAAGAAACGTTTAATAAAGCAATTCTTTGTTAACCAATTTGTAAGGCTTTTGTATTTCCTTTTATGTTTGAATGGAAATAGGATTAGGATTAGCCTAGGATTAGGAAAAAAAAAACAAGGCTTAATAAATGCAATGAAAGAAGATACAATATGTTACTGAAGTTCGAAGCAATATCAGCATGTGGTTTAATTGCTCCTTTAGATACTTGCGCCAGCCACACATATATTCCAATGAAACTCATAGCCACGACCTGGAACTTTCACAAATGAAGTCCATCGTCCATGCTACCTAAAAAATGAGGATATATTGGAAAGATTATTGCAGCGGTAGATTGGAACTGAATCTGCAGTACACAAACTCATGCTCTCTGTAGAAAACAAAACAGGACATAACCCACAAGTTCTCGATATATTTGGAATATCATAAGTTGTACTTTTGATATGTCTAGCCCTCTAGCAGAGACGTTTGCTAGGAATCCTAGGAAGCTGGTAGTGGTTGGTGTAGCAACCATTTTGTAAAGCATTTGGAAAGTATGCAACTTAGTGTGTTTTAATAAAAAATGGTCTGAGGAATCTATCTCAGTTATCCATATCATTTGTCATTGGATTGAACTATAGTCTCATTTACAGAAGGAGGAAGAACATGAACTGCTCCTCAAGGACGCTAAAGCAATTGAGACTGTTGCTTTTGAAGTTTTTGGAGCTAGAAGCAGATGAAAGCCATGGACAGGCAGATTGGGTGATGGAAGCATTTAATTTCTTTTGGTTAGGGGCCTTCTGAGCTCCATCTCTAAAACTTGTTAGTCTTCTTAGGCTCAAGGTTGCTTGTTAAATGCATCTGAGCTTTTGGGTGTAATCCGAACTTGTAATCTTGATTAGTTTTTGAACTCTTGTGACTATGTTTTCTTTAATGAAAATGGGGTGCAAACCTTTTATCAAAAAAAAAAACCACAAGGTCTCTGATGTTGGAAACCCCGCAAGGTTTCCGATAAGAAAACGTAGTCACGAAAAATGAATTATATTTGGTTTTTTCACATATACTATGATGAAGTTAATAATGTGGTTTCAGTTTTCGCAAATGACAACAATGGCAAGTCCTTCAAATCATCCAGAACCTACAAAAGGGAAATCATGGAACCGCCGCCCATCAACATTTTGGCATGAAGCAGATCAAGTCACATAGAACTTCTATCTGTGAGCCAACGGCAAAGGCAGCTCCTATCGTGTGACACAAACTCCTTAAAAAGGCTCTTCTGGATCGCAAAAGAGAGAGAAAGAGAAGGGCTCTCATCTGAAAGTTAGTGTTCTTTTTATGTTTAAGCATTGCTCATTACGTGCCAACAATGCCTTGCATTATGACTAAATTGGATTTAGATCGGAACACCAAGATATGGGAGGAGAGCAAAAAAGAAGAATTGTTATACTTGTTAGCCTTGTTTAGCAATCCACACGACTTTTGCATTTAGGTTGCTAATAAACTGTCAATGCGCGTACTAATTGCCTTGTCGGATTAAAAATTTGGCACAGAGCAGGGAATCTCGCAGCTATGGCAATGAAGCACCGGCGAATTTTACAATTACTTGTACAAGAACTGCAGCAATCAGTGATAGAACCAGATATGGGCATCAAAGAAGCTAAGACACGATTTATGAACTAGTATCAAATTGTGCATCACAATTCAATTTGAACTTGGCTTTCTACATTTTAGATTTTCAATTTTTTGTAATCGAGTAACTAGTATACGTATGATTTTAGAAAGCAACAGGAATTCGATGATAATGTCTGCACAATCTTTTTTTTTATGCTCTTTCCGTAGAGCTGCAATATACTGGCGATACAGTTAGTTATCATGGTGTTAAAACAAACAGGGGCCTGATCAATCTCAAATTGTCACGTACTATTCTGAGAACATGTCTGACACGGTGATTGCAGCCATAAATCCTAGACTTCATAGTATCGTGCTGATACAGAAAAACATGTAAGAGTAGCCAATTTGTTGGGGCAGCAAATTCGGTATGCTCCCAATGACATAAACTGAACAGAGTGAATGGGAAAATTGAGCAAGAGGGATCATACCTGGAAAGCTAACCTTACTTCTACGGGAGAAGACTGATTCCAACTGATTCCTGCCTTGGTAATTTGCCATGTGTACCTTGCAATTTTACTTGCTACCAGAATGTCTACATGACAGGTTGCAATCAGGAAAATACAGCAGCAATGTACAAGCAAATTGCCACTTAAGATTCCATAATTTTTCTTTTCTTTTGAGAAGTCCCTTATAAACAGACTGATTTTTCTTTTGAGAAATGAGATTGCCTATTCACTGACGCGGATGAAACAGATATGCCATTTACAAAATTTGATTAACACACTAGAGGAATCAGACCATAATCACATAAGGAAAATCTATACTCGAAACGAACAAATCAAAGCAACGTATTAGCAACAAATATCGGAAGAACAAGCACTTCAACCAATCAGATCCATTCCTTTGGATTTATGCACGCGTCAACGCCGTCAAGAAGTTTCCATTCTTCACCCCTACTTCTGGTTTCTGCATACTAATGCATATTAGCAAACTTGCCCAAATTTAAGGTCCGAGAATGCTAATGCTGTAACAAAAGCAACTCCCCACAATCAAACGATGCACCGAAACACGTTATCACTAGAAGCTAACAAATTCACATGTATATTTCCAAACTATTCAAAATTGGAAGCTTTTGAATGTTTTAGCGTCTTAAAACAGCAAGAACTTAGCACCTTAATGCTTGTTGGAGCATCTCAACTTACAGGATCATACTCCCATCGTGCGGTAAGAGGAAGAGAAACAAGGATACTCTCAATCCGAATTTTTTTAAAAAATATTATTATTTTTAAAGATATTTACAAAAATAAATAGTCAATTAAAAAAATTACAAAAATGTATCTCTGTCGCTTGAATGGTGCGGCGAGAATGAATCGCTAGATTCAATCGGCGGCGAGTGACCTCGTCGCCGCCGCCGATTGAGGTATTTATCGCCGATTGAATCGGTGACAGAATGAATCGCCATTCAATCGGCGACAGAATGAATCGCCGCTTGAATCGGCGACAGACTATCGTCGCTTGAATCGGCGATTCATTCCCAACCCTTATTTTCCCTATTTCACTTAGGCAGTTTGTGATTTTCATAAATTTTAAACGGTACGAAATCTGTTAGACTCGTAATAACATTTTATCATCATCGTATGTTGTTCTACTACGGTTAATTTTCGGAGAATTTAGCGAGGACGTTTGAGGTATGAACGATTCGTAAAAAGGAAAATAAGTGATATTGCCATTCCCCAACCCTTATTTTCCCTATTTTACTTAGGCAGTTTATGATTTTCATAAATTTTAAATGGTACGAAATCTGTTAGACTTGTAATAACATTTTATCATCATCGTATGTTGTTCTACTACAGTTAATTTTCGGAGAATTTAGCGAGGACGTTTGAGGTATGAACGATTCGTAAAAAGGAAGATAAGTGATATTGCCATTCGATCGGGAATTCATACACTCTGATATTACAGAACTTGCAGAAGAACGTCATAACACTTAACTAAAATGATAATTGATAACATTGATAATAATATTTTTGTCGTGGTCACGACGTCAACGTCTCCCATGTGCACTACCTCTAGTCGGGGCACCGGATGAGGTCCTCGTGGTGACGTCCGGAATGCCGATGTCTCCTTGGTCCTGAGCATTTCGTGTGGGGGCATGTCTTGAAGGTGTGCCCAGACTCCCTGCAAATGGAGCACTTCTTCGTGCGACGTCCGCTCGCCTCGCCCATATCGTTCTGACGCGTCGCACTGCCGCCGCCAATCTTTCCCTTGAGCCTACCAATGTCCGCGGCCCAGATTAGTTGCTCCCAGGATGGATGGCCAGTGAAATGGCCAACAACGGCGTAACCATACATCTCTCCACTCCATGTTTGCATCACCGCCTCCTTGGTGAAATAGTGAGAGAGATACTGACCGGGATGCTGCGCCACCGTCGAACAGGCGGTCATGACATGGGAGCAGGGCCTATGCAGAAGAAGGGGCTTGTTACAAGTGCATACGCAACTATCGCGGCGTAGCGTGCACTCATGGGTGATCCTCTCGCGGTTAGTCCCGCGACGCCCTTTATCCCTGCACATGATCTCGAAGCGAAGCTCCCTCGTGCCCATCTTGAATGTCCGGTGCATCTCACTCTTCTTTCTCTTCTCCTCCATGTATGCGGTGATCATGGCGGAGTAGAGTACTCTGTCATTTGCCATGGTGAGCGACGCATTGTTGCATCTGTTAACAAAGTAGTTTGTGGTACCGCGGAGAATTGCCTCGACAATACCAACCAAAGGGAGGCACCTGGCGCCGCGCATGACCCAGTTGTAGACCTCAGCTAGGTTGGTTGTCATGATACCATATCGAGCACCACCCTGTCATGTAGCAATGACCACTTCTCCTTAGGCTCGTGCTCAATCCACCGAGAAGCATTTGACTGTGCCCTGTCTTCCTCGTGACACTAGGAGCGCTCGTGGGTAGCCGTGGCAATGCTTGGGGGGCCTGGTCGGCGCTTGGGGCGGCCCTAGTCGATGCCTCCCTTCTGTGGGTTTGGGCCCGGTCGTCCAGAATCTTCTAGAGTGTGTCGAACTTACGCCGCCGTTACGGTTGCACAGGCGCTTGAACATGTTCATCAAGTCCTTGTTGCGGAACTGCTTATAGAAGTTTGCACCCAAGTGCCTCATGCACCACCTGCTCTGTAGATCCGGCCATGGAAGTGGAACATTCTCTCCTCGCTGTAGTTGTGTTATTGCACGCAGCAGGCCCGCGTGCCGGTCATGTATGAGGCATACATGGGGACGGTCCTGCACAACAGAAATCCTCACATTCTTCAGGAACCACAGCCAGCTATCCGTGTTCTCGCTTTCAACGAAAGCGAATGCCACGGGAAGAACTTGATTGTTTCCGTCCGTCGCTATTGCGGTCAGTATCTGGCCCTTGTACCTGCCAGTCAGGAATGTGTCATCGATACACAAGATTGGACGACAGTGCTGGAATGCATTGATGCATGGACCAAACGCGAAGAATGCTCGCTGTAGTACCCTCTTATTAGGCCACTTCGGATGCGTGGCGTCTTGAATGTCGACATGAGTGCGAGATTCCTGTCTTGTATGACTCGAAGTTGCCCAGGGAGGTTGTGGTAGGAATCCTCGAACGTGCCGAACCTTGATTCCAATGCCTTTTGTTTTGCCCTCCAAGCCTTAGCATAGCTGATAGTGTACTGGAACCTCGCCTCAATGGCCCGAATGATGGATCGTGGCTCAAAATCTAGGTTATCCACGATCTCACCGTACATGAGATTGGCAATGAAGTCTGATGACAGGTTCCGGTGGGACTACGCTGACTCAGCGACGACGCATGTGTGAGGGACCACTATGGAGCACTTCTAGTAGGTGTCCCACTTGGGCTGAAATGCGTGCACGCGCCAAGGGCATCCCTCTATGCCGCACTTCACGTCGTAGCATCTTGGGGTAGACTTGACGACGGTGAATGTGCGTCGAACCGACAATGCCCAGAATTTGACCGCATCTTGCACGGCCTCCTTGCATTTGTACGTAGCTCCTAGTCTGACCTCGCTCTGGTCGTACTCCCATGGTACATGGGAGCCTTCGTTGACGACGAGGTTCTCGAACTGGTATGTGTTCCACTCGGACGGAACCGCCTGCTGGTCCGCATCATCGTCGTCATAAGAACCTTCATCTTCGGACAATGCCATGTAGTCTTGGTCTTCGAGCTCCATCATTTCCACTAGGTCTTCCAGCTCCTCCCCCTCGTCAGCAAGCCCACTAGCCTGTCTCACTGAATGAGGTAACTCGGCGTAGTCTTCATCGACGACATCAGCAACCTCTTGCCCTTCTGCCATTTGGTGCGCCCCGCTGGAGTCACCTAGTTCTTCCCCGGTGTCAGCAAGCCCTACTTGTTCTGACGCGGATGCTGGAGTGGGTTTAGCATACGCCTGAACCAGAAGGACCAATTTCCATCCCCTCTCCCTCGCCATGCGTACATACGACCGCCATGAATTTGTTCCTTTTAGTTGCACTAACTCCCAATACGTCCGCGGACTGGAAATAACTCAAATCAATTCCCTCGGGACCCTCCATAATAGTCCCTCGGCCGTAGGAAATTTTGAAATTGACGACGTCGGACATATTTGACGTACTGCAGTGTGAAGAACATTTACACGATGAACTACATATGTGCAACTAAATATCCCACCAAAAAAGTATGTAAAACGGACTTCACTACGTAACAGCACATCAAGAATCATGTAATCCATTCTGTTAAGAAAATTACCCGAGGGGTGGGCAACTTGACGAAGCTAGCTTTTCTCCTCGTCCTCTCTGTTGTGTCCTTTTTTTTGTTGAGTAAGACTGAGTCCTGTGTGGAATTTCGACGGTTGCAAGAGGGTTTTGTAGAGGTCAGGGCCTGTCGCCAGTTTAATCGGCGATACCTTCCTGTCGCCAGTTGAACTGGCGATACCTTCCTGTCGCCAGTTGAACTGGAGATACATAGGTGAACCAAAGAACTAGCGGTTCAACTAGCGGTGTGACAGATTAATTTATGCAACTTGTTGCACCGGCTATTTGTTGTTGTGCATTGTTGCAAGATTTTTTGGAGGACGATTGAGGGATTAATGATTCGTATGTAGCAAGGCAGGTGATATTACAATGTGTTCGGGATCTCTGCACAACTCCGTTGGACAACTTTGGGGAAATGACGCAACGATAACCACACGACATTTCATCGGACAAGGGGGTTACATGGCACGCAGGACAACGAACCGAGGACGGTACACGCATGTCTTTAGGGAAATTGAAATACATGGGACATGTGGGGGAATAGGGTAGAACTACTGAGTCGAACGTGGCCATTTACCCTTGCGGCCCAGCTCGGCGTTGTACTCCTCGCCTTGCGCCTTGGCTCGCCGCGATGGCCCTCTTTCGCTCCCTCTCGGCCTCCGTCGCCTCGCATGCTCACGCTCTCTCCTCGCGCTCGTCCCGCCTACCTTGCTCGGCCTGCTCAGCTTTCAACTCTTTGAGGCACCTTTCACGGGTCTCGATGTGCTCCCTGGCCCAGCTCTTCCGTCTAAGCAACGACCACATGTCGTAGGGGTGGATCTTGTCGTCGATCCACTGCCGGAAGTCGCATAGTGGTGGCGGAGACTGCGGTGGGTAAAGAGAGTTCGTTACCCCGTTGTCCGGAATAAAAAAAGCATTGTACCATGAAATACGGTTTCATTACCGGATGCATGTTGTTGCAGTCAACGGTGTAGTTTGGGCAGCACCAATAGCGCTGCCCAATGGTCCACTCATCGGTTGATTTGACGCACTTGCAGGCGTCCCTACACCAAAGATAGGGGTGCCACCCTATCGGGGTCCTTCCGAGGACGCCCGCGAGCATAGGAGGCGGTCGCGGTGGACCTGAATCGTTGGGCGTACTACGAGGCGCTTCCTCGATCCACCGATTCGGAAAAGTTTGGTGTGTGAAAGGCTCGACTAGCGGCATGATAGCGAAGCGGTGGTCTCATGGGAGACACCACCTTCAAAAGCTTGCGGATTTTCTCCCATTCCTTCTCCTTGTCCATGTTTTCTACTTGGTGGTGCTACTGTGGACTAATTGGACGAGTTACGCTGTATTTATAGCTAGAGCGGACAGAGCCATTGTCGGGGCTCTCGTCTTGGTAAGTCGTCCAGAAAAGCTGACCCGCTTGGTCACATCGTCCTGAAAAGCTAGCCCGTGTGGTCACATCGTCCTGAAAAGCTGACCCGCATGGTCACATCGTCCTGAAAAGTTAGCCCGTGTGGTCACATCGTCCTGAAAAGCTGGCCCGCATGGTCACATCGCCCTGAAAAGCTAGCCCGTGTGGTCACATCGTCCTGAAAAGCTAGGCTGTGTGGTCACATCGTCCTGAAAAGCTGCCTACTCTGGTGTCATCGTCATGAAAAACTAGGCCGTGTGGTCACATCGTCCTGAAAAGCTGCCTACTCTGGTGCCATCGTTCTGAAAAGCTGACCCGTCTTGTCGCATCGCCCTAAAAAGGTAGCTCGTGTTCTCGCATCGCCCAAGAAACCCAGCTCGTTTTGTCACGTCGTTGCGAACAGTTGGATCGTAAAAGAAAGCAGACATATTACTCATATTCAAAAGCTGTCAAAACAACAGTTGGCATAATGAAAAAAAATTACATAAAGGGAAATCTAATGGTGTCCCCTCTTAGGCTGCACCTCGCGTGTCGTCCCAGGCCTCTGCCGTCGCTGCAGCGAGTACGTCAGAGGGTCAGGCTGCCTGACTACCCGACCCGCGCGAGTAGTCAGTGGTGGTGTAGCCAGGGGCTGCTCCTGCGTCGGCTGATCCTGCGTCGTCTGGGTCTGCGTCGGCTGAGTCTGCGTCGCCTGGGTCGAACTCGGCGCACCGTACAGCTGAGAAGCCTCCAAAGAGAATTGCGTGTCACGCGGATCCTCAAGAAGTCCTCGATGGGTGCCGATAGAATCGCATCGTCGGCCGAAATGCATCGTCCTCCTAAGCCGTTCCTGCGAAGAATTGGGTTACAAACATAGTCATGACTAAAAGTACGTTACGCAAGCAAACGAAACTTACCTGTTGGCCTAAAGATGTGCTCCGACAACGCGGCATAGTCCTGGCCCGCGTACGGGTGGAGCTGAGGACCTGTAACAGAAGATCGTCGTTACAAACTTACGAGGTTCGAAATGAAATGAAGAAGCGATGTCAGCGTGTCGAACTCACCTCCCACATGTCCGGAGGTGCTCCCCCCGCCCTGCCACGCCGACGTGCCCGCCACGTGCGGAGCAGGAGGTTGTGTCCTACCACCTCGTCCTCGGACAGCTCGGTCCACCGGGTCGGTCGGCGTGCAACCAGTCGCGGTTCGCACTCCGCGTACTGCTGCCTCCCTGATCCTGTGCAGGAGCGCTTTGATCTCCCGGCATTGCCATGTCTTTGCGAGTCTACCATCCGATGACCTCCGGTGAAGATCCACCGCATGTAATCAACAAGTTGTACACGTAAGTATGTCAAATTAAATATGAAATATGTAATATTGAGTACGACGCTGTGGAAAGCGAGTCGGTGGGTGGGTGCGTGTCCGACGTCGCGCCACATGTCAACCGTGTCGACCACGACCGGACGCAACGGAGCCTCGTCCGAGCCGAGTACCACTCCATGTAGTGCTCAGACGCGTCTGGGTCGTAGGCCTCGTCCCCAACCTCGACGAGGGTCTCGTGCGCGGCACTCCAACCGTCCACCCAAGGGGTCATCCTGTCCGACCAGGACATCGTGCCACGAACTCCCTTCCTAGTGTACCTGTGGACGGCAAGAAAAATATTTGGTTGCGATATAACACATATTGTACGGACATAAAAGTCAACAGTGAACTTACGCGTGTACGTGCGCCGGCACCCGGCTCCCCCCCCAAGGGGCTGGGACCTCCTGCCGCAGACCGAACTGGCGCATGACCCGCTGTATCTGGTACTCCTCCACGAAGATGTCGTGCATCAAGGCACTCCGCGTGTACCAGTGCAGGTAGTCTCGCGTGCACAGCACCGACAGACCGTTGGGGGCGCGCGCGATCACCTTGTCGTCACTGTACGGGGTCCAGATGACGCGGTCATCGGTCAGCTGATCGAACATCGCAACGTACTCCGGGTAGGAGCCCTGCGAGGTGATCGGCGTGAAGGTGACCTGTGCAATACAACACTGCAAACTAAGCACACAAAAATAATGATTGCAAAATGAAAATAATAAATGATTACGAAACTAACCCGTCGGCGGCACCACAAAGTGCCCATGGTCGGCCGGTCCAGGTCGTCCTGCGGGACGTACAAGCCGTCCCCGTACGCTGTCAAGTCCACCTGTGGTCGTCCGATCTGGAAACGCTCCAACGACCACAGCTGCAGTAGGAGCGGGCATCCCGAGAGGATGGAGCCGTCACGCCAACGCCGCACGCGCCGCACAAGGCGCGATGACGTCGCGCACAAAGACGGCGGACCCCACAGCATCGCGGATCCGCTCAATCGGTGACACCGCCACCTCATGCGCGCGTCGGATGTAATGTTTGTCCACGCTATCGCCGTGGGAGTTCAGGAACATCACCCACCCGAACAACCACAGCAGGTAGGCCTCCAAGTGCCTCGTATCGCGACGGCGCGCGTCGCCAGACCATACGCTCGGGCTGCAAGAAGACACGTAAACGTCAGCAGGGTTCACAAACGAATTGTTACGAGAGAAAAATAGTTAGGAAAACACTTACGTAGAACTGGCAGATCCACTTCAGCGTGGGCCCGTGCGGGCTGCTGAACTCCACGTACGCGCTGCCTGGCGGCAGGATATTGCGGAACCTGGCTAGGAGGTCCGTGCGCCACGTGGCGGGGATGTCGTGTGCCACCATCGGGCGCTGCGCAGGCAACCCGGTCGGTAGCTCACATCTGCGCAATCGGCGTCATCTCCCCGCACGGGAGATGGAACGTATGGGTCTCTGGCCTCCAGCGGTCAACCAGCGCCGTCAGGAGGGCCCGGTCGTATGGAAACCGCCTAGACGTACGACCGGCACGGTGGTCCTGGTCATCCTCCGTCGTCGCCTCCACCATCCTCGCTAGTGGAAGGAGGCCTGCCGCTCTCAACCTGCGTCGAAACGATTCAGAACAAACATGAGTCAACGCCACATAAACAGACCGCGATTGAGTGCATCAAGGTAAGAACTTCACGTACCTCGGAATCCAGTCTCGGTGCAGCCTCCATGCCCTGATGGGGGTGCGTAGCCGAAACGCCCCAAGCTCTATCGGCGCCTCGCCCTCCGGAGGGAGCACGGTACTGAGGCGGCTACGGTGACACTCGTCAATCACTGGGTCAAGCAACTCGTACTGACTCGCGTCTGCCATACCTGAAAATGCAGCAAGAGAGAAAGTTCATATTTTTTTCATACATCTTTACATAGCCTATGTAGCAACTACGAATTTTCTTTACAAATGTAATACATGTCATGCTACTTTTCTAGTTAAACGGTGTTTTCAGCACTAACAAGATATTGACCGCGCACTAACACAACTAATAACAGTGTACTAACAAAATAATAACCGCGCACAAATATTCTCATTGTTTTTTAGACCTACACAGCTACTCCGTGTTTTTCTCACAATTCAAAAATGTATCATGCAATTTTCCTATTTTAAAACAGGAATGTATCGTGCATTAATTATGTTACTACACTACCAACCAAATACCATACTCAATTCTATGTCGATATTGCCGCAATTCCATGTCCAACTCAAAATATGTACTACACAGTTCGACTACATTTATGTAACCTACTCGATTCTATGTCGCTATTGTCGCATTTCTATGTCGCTACACAACTCAAAATATGTATTGCACAGTTCGACTAAATTTATGTGACCTACGCAATTCTATGTCACTACACAACTCAAAATATGTACTGCACAGTTCGACTAAATTTATGTGACCTACGCAATTCTATGTCGCTACACAACTCAAAATATGTACTACAGAGTTCGACTACATGTATCTAACCTACTCAATTCTATGTCGCTATTGTCGTTTGCTAACCTACAAGGTTTGGACGTAACATACACAGTTTCAGAAAAATTTACCTGCAACACGAGATGATCGATCAAAGCGATGCTTTATCAATCTCTCTCCACCGCGACAAACCGGCGTGGCTTCGCGCAATTTCTTCTCTCCTCTCAACTCTCTCTTGTTTTTTTCTGGAATTAAAATGAATTATGGATTGATTTTTCGGGGATTTTATAGTCTGCCTTCTATCGCCAGTTGAACTGGCGACAGGAACCTATCGCCAGATTCAACGTAATCGCGACAGAACCTATTGCCGCTTCAATCGGCGATAGCTACTATCGCCAGCTTCAATCGGCGACAGAAATCGCCCAACTTCATGTCGCCGATTGAATCGCGATAGGTAGTTGGTCTTGCCAGTGGCGGCGATAGTTTCTGTCGCCGATTCAATGGCGATAGGTTCGTGTCGCCAGTTGAACTAGCGACAGGGATACATTTTTGTAATTTTTTTAAACGACTATTTATTTTTGTAAATATCTTTAAAAATAATAATATTTTAAAAAAATTCCTCTCAATCCTTCCTCCGGTCTTGAGGCCAAATGTGGTGCCACGATCATAGACCTTCGTGAGAAGAGAAGCAAGTATAAGAGCCAGAGTAGAGCCAACAGTGACAAGAGATACGACTGTTCATGTAAAGCACTAACAAGGTTGAACTCGATGTTTGCAGGAATAACTGAGTCGGCGCACTCTGCAGAGAAGAAACGAAGGTGTCTTAATAGGCATACCTTTAATCAGCAGTTGGAAGTGCAGACTGCCAGCCACAGATATGCTGAATTTATATTAGGATCCACTTTAACAGATAAGAGATGGTAGAAAAGGAACAAAAAACAAGAAGCTACATATATCTGCATTTTAAAGAAGTCTCTTTGTTGTGGTCGTTGGTTGGGTACGGGTCTGAGGACCGAGGGTAGGGCACTCGCCCTCATCTAACCGCCGGCAGGGCTCTTCCCTGTCAAGGTAGCGAGGCTCTGAGGCTTAGTTGAACTCTTGATTTCTCATTACTTGATTGATAATGGATACATGCTATCCTTTTATAGGGACAGTCCGACTTGACGCCTAAGAAATAATCTATAAGGAAACTTATCAATCCAATCTAATCTTTCCAACTATTAAAAGTAACTTTCATAATAATTAAGATCCTATTCCTAACAACAATTAGATAAATAAGGAATCCCAAATAATCTACCTAATCAACTATTCTTTATTCTAGGAAACAAATCAGCGTGTATGGGAAACAATATGCTACTGATCAGTTGGAGTCTGCTCACGCTTATTGCTAAAGACACGCGGTCTTTGTTCACACGTCTCCTTGCGTCTTTCTCCATAACATTACACCCCTCACGGCGAGGCAGCTCGTCCTCGAGCTGCGGTGGTGGCCACGGTTGAAGTCTTTGGTGGCCCCATGTTGACAAGAGTCTCCGATACCGGCGTCGGTTCGCTTGAGAGCAGATCAGCGACACTCCGACATATGGCATCGAGAAAGAGGCCGGCGACATGGGCAACCGGCATGGGGAAGCAGTGATGCCCGTACCGGCACGGAGCATGATGATGGTAGGGAGGATGCGACGGTGTTGTTGGCCCCTCAGCCGTTGCGCTCTGCATCGCCTAAGGCACGGTGTCGGCCGGTCGCGCAAAAAAAATCGCCACTGGATAGTGACATCCTTCCTCCTCAGTGAATGCACCGGGGGTGCAGCCAAAGGCAGCGCTGCCCATTGGAGTGGCGTTGATGGCGACGACATGAGTGACATTGTTGGCAGTGCTGCTTCTGGAGGTGATGAAAGTAGCGGCGCAACTATGTTGGTGACGACAGGTGTCACCTCCTTCTGCTCCTCCATCTTGGCTAAGGTCACAGCCAGTGGGGTTGCCGTCAAGGCCAGCGGATTGGTCGAACATTCCTTGCTCCTAGCGTGGCTTCTCTCCTCCGGAACACCAAGCATCTTTTCAAGCATCTCAATCATGCGACCAAGCATGTCGCTGATTGTCTTGGAATTGCAACCCTCGCTGCTCGACATGGTGAATGGGGCAATGATTGGCTCTGATACCAAATGTTGTGGTCGTTGGTTGGGTACGGGTCTGAGGACCGAGGGTAGGGCACTCGCCCTCATCTAACCGCCGCAGGGCTCTTCTCTGTCAAGGTAGCGAGGCTCTGAGGCTTAGTTGAACTCTTGATTTCTCATTACTTGATTGATAATGGATACATGTTATCCTTTTATAGGGACAGTCCGACTTGACGCCTAAGAAATAATCTATAAGGAAACTTATCAATCCAATCTAATCTTTCCAACTATTAAAAGTAACTTTCCTAATAATTAAGATCCTATTCCTAACAACAATTAGATAAATAAGGAATCCCAAATAATCTACCTAATCAACTATTCTTTATTCTAAGAAACAAATTAGCGTGTATGGGAAACAATATGCTCTGATCATTGGAGTGCTTCACACGCATTGCTACTGAGACACGCGGTCTTTGTTCACACGTCTCCTTGCGTCTTTCTCCATAACACTCTTTGACACGAGGTGATGAAAATGCCATCTCATCCATCATCCATGATCCATGATAGATGTGTAGGTCATTGTGCCAAGCAGCACAAATGTGATTTTCATTCAATGATACCTGTAGCGAAATCAAGAAGCGTTTCTTGATCATAATCATTAAGATCATCAAAGAATATTCCACCCACCCCACGTCGTTCGCCAAGATGCTGCAATCAAAGACATAATCATCTCCGTGCCTTATACTGAATATGATTAACAGCCTAATATCACATTTCAGATGTGTGCATCATTTCAACCATGGTTGTTTGGGATCATACTAATCACACAAAAAAAAGTGTACTAGTGTCGGGATCCAGATTTACACATTCGAAATCTTCTGTGTATTCCTGAACTAGTCTCAGATCAGTAGCTAACTTACACATAAAACATCGATAAAATACCATCCATTTATCGATTTAACTAAAAATATCTTAAAATAACAAATAGTAATTATAATTGGATCTTTATGGTCAACGTTTACTTAACTTGCCACACAGGACTAAAGAAACAAATAAACTATTGTAGCGGAACGAAAAACTTGGAAAGACCAATCAACATATCCACAGACAATCGAGTGGAGAACGCATCTTACTTCGCAAAACCTTCAAAGAACTCCTCTTCATAGAACTCTTGAGCAGCTTGATATTTTTCAACTGAGCAGCAAAATTTTAAGCCATTAATACATAAAGTACTCAACAAGTCGTAGGGAAACAATATACAGTTAATATTCATACAAGACTTGAACAAAGAAATAAATGTATGGTTCTTTTACAGAAAGTGGTATTGACAGTAAATAGATTGTGATGCGTAATTGAAAAGAATAGTAAGTAAATAAACAGTTATTTTGAAATAACCAGTGAACCTCCTGTTCACTTCCCAATCAAACTACCAAGTGAATATCCGATCCACTAAGCGAACATCACATTCACCGAGTGAATCTCCTATTCACGTTCCGACACATTTTTATAAAGAAACTCTACCTCTCGTATGAAATCCCTGAGTACGATACATAACCAGGGACACGGTTGTTTAAACAGTTTTAACTATGCAGAGGTTGTACAGCTTTATCCACAAGAGATCAATCAACTTATAATGTTCGTTCACATACTTACGTAGGTGCGCGACTAAGTGATTATCACAAGGTATTTACAAAGCTCCTTCTTAATCCAATTATATCTTCTAAGGATTCAACACTGAATGTCATTACGACCAAACAGAGCCCCCCTCTTACGCCATTGTGAGTATCCATCTCGGAACTCACGCTTCCAAAAACGGAATTAAGCTAAGACATTGCTAATTAGTTAGCCATGTCCATTCCATACTGGACATATGGTTGTATGATATGGTCTAGTTCAATGGCACACAAGATTAAGTCCTTGATAAGTTACTCAGGCGAGACTATCTCATCCAAAACAATATGCCTCACGCGCCCCTTTTACTGCACGATCACTCGCTTAAGCATGAATCATTTTGTTCAACCAAACCAATGATAATCCATGCCATGGCACAAAATTTTATAATAGTGGCATCACACCATAATTGACACAACAGTGACATCACACCACAGTTGCACAACAATTTATCGCACCACAATTCCATATATCATTAAGTCAAATCATCAATATTGAATATGTAATTATGAGCCTATCGTAACTAAGCATGACTAAGCAACTCTATGATACTCATGTTGGTGATACAAATATGTTCAACTAATATTGACCATCCTATGGTGACAAATGATTTGGTATTCAAATAATCAATAGAAGTGTAGTGACAAATAGGTGATTAACTATTCTAAAAAACAGTTGATATAAAGATGCATGTAATTTGAAATAAAGCAATATAAATTTGAAATCATAGGTTCAATATGATCAAAGTACTATGACTTGTCTTGGCTTTGCTCAGTTACTACACTTGGATCTTCGAAACTTGCTTCAGCTTCTACTCCTTGAAACAGATCGTCTAACAAGAGATAAAACGACACGCGAAGCACAAATAAATTCAAAATCAAATCAAATAAAATCAAAAAATAACAAAACCAACTCTAAAAGGAAGATATTGATTTTAGACGAATTTAGGAATTTGAACGGACTGAATCGGAGTTCGGACGAAGAAGAATGGACTCTTGGAAGATTTGCAAGAAAGGAAAAGGAGAGAGAAAACACTATTTTGGATTTTAGAGTTTCCTTTCAAAAGAAAATTCCATATTACTGCATCAACATGACATCAACAAGAATTTTACTTTCGTCCGGAACTAAATTTCTAAAAGAAAATAAATTTAATACTGACATGTGGGACCGGGGGCTGTAAGAGAGAAAGAAAGAAGAGCTGACATGTGGGACCCATATGATAGAGAGAGAAAGAGCCAGGGAGAAAACAAAGGAGGCATGGCCGACAGTGATGGATGGTGTTGACGCTAGCGAACGACGACGCGGAAGGTCCGACCGACAGGCGAAATGGGTCGCCGGGAGGATGATACTCGAGCTGGCAACACGACGAGGCAGCGGTGGCGGTTCAACGGTGCCTGAAGAGAAAGAGGGGAGCACGAGGTTGGCGGCGGTGCAAGGAACTCGACGAGCATCTTGGGGCGACCGGAGAATGACGAAGGCGGCGATGAGACGGAGACCGACGACGAGGAAGAAGGGTGACGGCAGCAGCTCGACATGTCAAGGGAGAGAGGACAAGAAGGGAGGGAAACGAAAGAGGAGGACGAGGGACACGTGATGACGCACATTGGAGGGCAAGGGGCTCACCGGAGAGAGATTAGAGGTGGAGGCAGCGGCCGGATTTGGGGAAGACAAGGGCGACGGTGGTGTGGTGATGTTCGAGCGATGAGAAGGGAACACCATGTATAACGCGAAGACGCGAACCCAATGGCGGTGGAGGCACGGACGGAGGACAACGGACAACGGTGGAATGTGGCGGTGAAGAGCTTGTGGCGGCGATGACTTCCTTTAAAGGCTTGGAAAGGGGGAGTTTGCATGGAGGACGGCGGCGGCGGCGAGTTGGACTCGAAGATGGCAAGGAATCGAGAGGAAGAAGGAGGCTGACGTGGCGACAGGTCCACGGTTAGAGAAAGAAGAAGGGAGGAGGCTGACGGTGGGCTTGGCGCGTGGGAGAAGAAGAATGGGTCGGGCCAGCGACTAAAGAAAAAGGCCGAGGGGAAAAGAGAAAAGCCCGGGAAGAAAAGAAATTCGGCTCGAACGGAAAAATCCGGAAAAAAGGAATTCCGAATTTCAGATATTATAATAACTAAAACCGAGCTCAAAGAAATAGAAAATAAATTACAAAAAATCCTAGAAAATTCCAAAAAATGCTCTGTAACTCGAGGAACCCAAATAAAACAACGTTTAATTTAATTGAAAATGAAATTATTCATATTAAATTAATTTAATTTCTGAAAATTCAAATTAAGCTTCAACTTAACCAAGAAAATTCAAATAGTTATTTTTATTTTTAAATACTTCAATTGAACTCTAAATTTGGGATGTTACAACTAGAGCATAGAAATCACACAACCACAACAGTCAAAACATCAAATGAACAGCCGGACAAACTAACCTTGATATGAAAATAATCATCAAACCGTTTTTTGAATCTTGGGTAAAAGCTTGGATCAACCTTATCGCATGCTTGTTTTTCAACCTGAAAGTGCACAATAAAACCTAAACAAGCTATCCAACAAATAGACAGCAATTAAGAAATGCCAACTGACCTTGGATTATCTGCTTTTAGCCAAAATAACAGCAGAAGCATAACAGGAACATGTTGATATGCAGAATGAAAATGCTTGACATCATCTTCAATGATATACGACGGTGTCAAGTATTATACCACCTCCAAACCACCACTGCCTGGGTGCCCCAGGATCATCTGCAGCAAAATGGGGCAAAATCTCTGAAAATGTTTTAAATTCAGCAAATACAATAGATCAGTTTATTTCACTTGTCAGCACAAGTAGTACCTTTGGGTGCCTCGGTTTCGAAATATCGGTAGTTGAAATGCAATGTTGGAGCAAATGGGTTCTTTGGATGGATAACCTGACAAGCAAAACAAGAATCTTATCATCCCCATCTTAACAATGGTGGATGACATGCTTGCACAACAAATTGCTCAGATTGGACGATGTATGTATGCACAAATGATGGGTGACACAAGAATTTGCTGAAAAATGAAAACTTTGGACATGTCATGGATTCCAATGCAGCGCGGGCAAGAGGCTCTCACCGAGCTGACACCGGCGGCGAAGAAGGGCGCAGGCACAGCCTTCTCCCCTCCGACGGCGGCGCTCGAACTGCGCTTTCGCCGACGACTCTGACGAGGCCTCTTCCCCGCGCAGGAAAGTCGGCGGTGCCGCGGCCTCCGGCGTCTCCCTCTCCACGTGTGCGCGCGATGAGAGGGAGATGGGTTTAAACCGGGCCAGCCAATACCTTCGCTCCACGTGTCCCACTTCTTATCCTCTTCCTCTGCCACACGCTCACACCGCCCTTCCCGCGATTGGCGACTCCGCCTCGAGTTGGTAGCTAACAATGGCGGCGAGGGCTCCGGCGGTGGAGCTCCCCCAGTCGCCTTCGGTGCCGTTCTTCCGCTCCCCCTGCCGCCGCCTCCCAGGTGCGTGCACGCTATCTTCACTCGGGAGTCTCGCAAACTCACCCATTACTGATCTCAAGCATTAGGGATAACAGCATCATCTTGTTTCTTTTATCCCCATTGGCCATCGTCTGTCCCAACACCATTTGTCTTAGGTAAAGCTGCTCTTCAGAATCCTGTTCATGTGGCATTAACCAGACAACCTTACAGATTGGAGGAAGCCAAGAGGATGAGGATCTGCAGGTACAAATGTACAATACAATGCAATGCTTCATTCTGTGTTAAAATTCTTCAGTCTCAGCACTTAATTCTGTAAATGTAATTCCAAGTTCCTGGCCACGGCATGCTTTGCGGCCTGAATCTTTTCCTTTAATTTCCTTTTATTTGGTGACATTAATCATGGATCATGAACACTTGGTGTTGAATTGAAGGGCTGCAGAGATACAGTGCTCTGAACAAGCAAAGAGAAGGGAGCCACTAAGGCGCGGCACGGTCAGTCCGCGCCTTCCAGTACCTGATAACATTCCTCTACCACCCTATGTAGGTACTGACAGTCTACCAGATGTAAATCCTGATCGGCAAATGCATGACAGTGAGAGCATTGTTTGTATGAGAGTTGCTTGTGAGCTCGCTGCTCGAGTTCTTCAGTATGCAGGAACATTGGTTAAAGTAAGCATTTTGCAAAGTAGCAAACTTCATCTTCTCTTGGCAAATTTATGTCATATATTCATCTTTTGTACTTAAAATATCTTCATACTCTCTAATAGATTACTAGTAGCCATCAATAACAATTAAGAAATCATAACATCTCGTGTTCCTATCAGCCCTCCATGACGACAGATGAAATCGATAGAGCAGTACATCAGATGATCATTGACGCTGGTGCCTACCCGTCTCCCCTCGGATATGGCGGGTTTCCGAAGAGTGTTTGCACGTCAGTGAACGAGTGCATCTGCCATGGAATCCCTGATTCGCGTGCGCTGCAGGTTGAAGGAGTATCCTTTTCATCTTCATATGCTAGTCTAATTGCCGGCATTCCTTTTGCACTGAAAAACACTGCTTGTTTTACTGACATTTTGCAGGACGGGGATATTATTAACATCGATGTTACTGTCTACTTGAATGTATGTGCTACTGTTCATTTTATTTGTCAGTCAACAAATACATTTTCATCTGATGATGTGCTGCCTGCGTGCCTATTCTCATGCAATTAATCTGGTTTTCGACATACGTTGCGGCGTATAGTGACATGTAGTGTTGCTGCAGGGCTATCATGGGGACACCTCAAGAACATACCTCTGTGGAGAAGTCGATGAATCTAGTAAGCAGCTTGTAAAGGTGTAACTTTGCTGCTCTCAGCTGACTGCTTCCTACCGCAGGTTTTCGACATGTATCTGAAGAACTATTTATCTGTTCTGTAATAGGTCACCGAAGAGTGCATGCTGAGGGGCATATCAGCCTGCAAACATGGTGCTAGTTTTAAGATAATTGGCCAGAGAATAAGGTGCTGATCTCTCAGAACATAGATAATAGTATGAATTCTGTGATGCTTTGGTAATTTCCACACAAATAAGCTGCTTGTTACTTTGAATTATGAATATAATGTTATGAGATTCCATTTCATATTTTTTGTATGTCACCAACCTATCAGAGTCTGATAACAAATAAGGAGGAAAAACAAATTATCAGCATCTGTTTTTTCGGTAGCAAACACCCTCTCCTCCATGTTTTCTTGAGAAATTTCGCTTCATACACATATGCATCTTCGGAAAATGTCTGTATTTAGTATTTACCAAATATGATGACATTATTTTTCTTGATGCTTTGCTACTCACAAAAGTTGGAAATCAAGGTGCTTACAGCTGAATTATCAATGCCCTGTAATTGTTCCTCAGTGATTGTTTTGCTTCCAATTGTTTTCAGTGAACATGCTGAGAAGTACGGCTACGGCATCGATCCCTTTGTTGGGCATGGAGTTGGGAGAATATTTCACTCAGAACCTATTATATGGCATACCTGTAAGTAAACCTTACTGATCTCAGTCATGGTGATCATGGACTGAATGGTAACCATAAATAAGCAATTCCATCATGGTTCTGAGAAACACCAACTAACTACGCGTGCATTCGTGACAGATGATTACGAACCAGGCTATATGGTTGCTGGCCAGACATTCACAATCGGTGTGCCTCCTTCTGAATGCTTTCTCCTTCCATGATCTTCTATCAAGATATCGCCACCTGATCTCTCATAGTACATAATAATTGAAGTCAAACTTTCCGTCCAGTTAATCCCTCCTCATTAGTTAGCAAATTCTCAGGATGGAACATAGCATGTCAAATATGATAGATTGATGTAGCTAATAAATATCATGAGACTGTCGCCTGAAGAGCTGTGTGTGCTTCCTGATAAATGCCGCATGTACTGACTTGACAGTTTGGTTCGTCGTGATCCTGCTGCAGAGCCTACTCTGTCCATGGGGAGCACGCAGTGCACCATGTGGGACGACGGCTGGACCGCCGTCACGGTGGACGGCAGCCTCAACGCGCAGTTCGAGCACACGGTTCTGATCACCGAGGACGGCGCAGAGATCCTGACCAAGTGTTAGCAAGATCGGGGCTCAGGAGGCATTGTTACCGGTCATGCTCGTACAGATTCTTAAGCCCTTTCTGTAGCGTTTCAGCTGAAGGTGCTTGGGAAAGTCAGGTCGCACAGGAGGGATGTAATAAGCATTCACGAGCTCGTACTCATCCTCAGTAAATAGGATCGTTGCTGCTGTGATTTTGCCTGATTGGACGTACTCTTTTTTCACCCAATACGAAAGCAGAATGTAAAATCAGAAGTGATAGGTATTTGCAGCGGGGTAGAGTAACTGATCACACGTCCATGCAAGCGGGGTAGAGTATGTTGTTCACAGATAATTGTACCTGAAGAAAGTTCAGAGTTTAGGATATTGCATAAGAGCAAAAATTACTGACCAGATCAGGCGTCCTCTCGATTCATGCGAGAATTAAACCATTTTTTTATGAAATTTCTGTAAAATTATTGTGTTACAAACGAGCCTAAATCTTTTTAGTGAAAGAAAAACAATTTCTCTCCACATGGTGTTACGGTGACGTGTTAGCATATTTGTCGGCTACCATTGCGTCTCCACGTCCGACAACGCCGCCGCCGGCCGCCGCCGAGTGGGGGTCCACGTGGACACGTGTCACTCGTACAAAGATAACAGCTGCTGCTAGGCTGGGGCAGTAGGTGGGCAGCTGATGAAGCTGAGCACACAGTTGGGAGGGAGGCCCCACCGCACAGGACGGTGACAGCGGGATAGTACTAGTTTATGGGTGTGTGGACGTACGTGGTTTTGGGAGTGGAAGTCGGGCGGATACGCGGCTGGAGCTGGGCGCCTCCGTCGCGCGCGGCACGAAGGCGTCAAACGCGCTTCATCCATTTAAAAATGCTGTATATACTAGTAGGCTTCGGCGCGCGCGTCTGGAGGCGAAGCGTGGCTCGCGTGGGAGTTGGGACCCGCGCGTGGAGGGAGCAGCGAAGCGTGGCGTGGCTCGCGAAGGCCCGCGCAAGCGTGCGTAGACGCGCGCGTTTCGCCGGGGCACGTGGAGGGAGCAAGCGACCTGCGCAGGCGCGCGTTTGGCCGGGAAATCGGGCGGCAAGGAACGAGCGACGCGCGAAATTTTTTGCCGACGTGGCCCGTTTGGCCTCTCCCCAAAACTCCCACGATTTACCCGGTAGGATTGCAGTAGGCCGATGGTGTTCTCGTGATAGTATTGTGCTCCATTAAACTGAAATTTAGCATCTTTTTTGTGATGAAAGAGTAGCACTCCATTTTGTTGCAGATCACAAATTTTCTCTTTTGATCATCTGGAAGTTGATCTCAGTGCAAATAAGAAAAGTTGCACATACTGAAGTACTAGTACATAGCTGCCTATGAACGCAGGACTTCTTCTGGAGTAGACCTAATCGAGCAATTGATTAACCAATTCATTGATTGATTAATCTCTTGGGTGGGCGGTGGCTACATGACCATCTCGGCCGGCGGTGGCAGGTTGAGGTCGAACCCCACGCCCACCGCCGGCGCCGCGTCCACCACCGACGACGACCCCGTGTCGCTCTGCGCGTCCTCCCACGCCTTCTTGGCCGCCTCATGCCGGCTGCTCGGCGGCAAGAACGGTGCTGGCGCCGGGACGGACACGGTGACCGCCAGCCTCGGGTCCAGGAACAGGTATGGCTGCGCGGCTACCATCGCCGGCATCCCCAGCCTCAAACCCAGCGACGCGGGCGCCATCTCCGGCGAGTCCCGGGACGACGACGACTCTACCGTGCTGCCACTCGCGCTCTCCGCCTCCTTCGGTGGCGGCGCGGCGCAGGCCTGGTCGGCGGGGAAGTTGGTCCTGGCGGCGTGCCCGCGGATCCGGCGCGCGGCGGCGTCGTAGGCCCGCGCGGCCTCCTCGGCCGTGTCGAACGTCCCCAGCCAGACGCGCGCCTTCCTGACCGGGTCGCGTATCTCCGCCGCGTACCGGCCCCACGGCCGCTTCCGCACGCCGCGGAGCGTCGGCTCCGTCGCGCGGCCACCGCCGCCGTTGCCTGCCGCGTCGGCCGGCGACTGGTTCTTGGGTGCCATCGATCGATGCGCGTCGTGTGGGACGAGCTGGTGTCTGCGCTGCTGGGTTCTTGTGTCGTGCTTGAGCTTGAGGGGATGGATGGAAAGGTGAGGTGAGGCGCGCCAATAAATATACAGGGGAGGTGGCGGGGCGGGAGGCGTGGTGGGGCCGCACCACCGCCCCCGCGTTTGGGCGGCTCTTCGCGTCGGTTTCCGCGGCCACCGCCCCGCGTTTGGGCGGCTCTTCGCGTCGGTTTCCGCGGTGGGGCGTGCCCGCGTGCGTTTGTTCAGTTTTACGGTCGGCTGGCTGTGAATCGTGGCTGTCGCCTGTGGTGCGGCCGAGTCAGTTGCTCTCTAAGACCGCTCGATGGGAAATTGCATTACAAATTGCTATGTATCTGTTTGTATGTTTTATGGAATTATGGGAGATATCAGTCGAATTTACGGTCTTTTGAATTGCGTCACTGATTGGTGATCCGTCCCATTTTCTCCTCAATCTTCGGCAGGACTGAGTCGTTGTTTGGTGAAGGCCCAGATAAGTTTTCGCATAGTCAAAATCTGAGAATTTTTATTTGGATCATGGTCAAGCCAAATTTTAGAGCTATAAAATTTGTGGTACGCGATTTCCTTACTCTCCGATTATCTGTGTGTGACATTAGATTTTATAAACGTTACCAAATTTTTGTAAGCGTTACTGAAAATTGGTAACAAGCCAGACAACAGACAAATTTTATTGGTGTTATCGATGTTTGGTTTGGAAACCAAACGTGCCCCCTCCAATGAAATCGAGTACAAGAGACTGTCTTCGGCGAAACCAGCTTGCCGCACTAAATTGTCTCCACGCCGAATACCCTTCGCTTCCAGTGTTATTAAACATTAGGGGTGGAAAATGGTAAAGGATAATCCGTTTTATCCGATATTCGTATCCGAGAAACACAAATGTGGAAAGTAAAAATCCGCGTTCGACATCGCTCATATCCGTATCCTGTTATTCGCATCGTATTCGGTGTTATTCGTATCCGGGAAAAATTGGATATTATTCGTATCCGTATTCGGTGTTATTCGTATCCGGGGAAAAAACCCATATAGTATCCGAAAAAACAAATACTATCCGGGAAAAACGAATACGAATACTATCTGTTTTTCTCGAATACGAATCGAATACTATTTGTTCTACAAGATTTGTCACAAAAGTTGTAGGATATTCGCATTCGACCGAATTGAGTACATATTCGATTCGATTGATTCGTTCGACATTCGATTCGATTCGATTCGAGAATATTCGAATTCGATTAGATTCGTTTAAAAATAGGATTGTATTCGTATCCGTATTCGTTTAAAAAATAGGGATTCGTATTCGTATTCGGGACTATTAGATTCGTATTCGATCCGTTTCCATCCCTATTAAACATGGCCCAAAGACCTGTAGATCCATTACTAAGCTAACAAAATTTTAACCAAATTGGACACCGCTTCACTACCCAAACCAGTCTTCAGCGAAAAACTGCACAGCCTGAATGGATTTGCATCCTCTGACATTTCACTAGGAATATCACAGGTGAACAGTATTATGATATTTTCAAGATCTGAGCTGCTGGATCGAAAAACAATGGATGTGATTGATTGATACGGTGTTGCTATAGTGTATTGTGAACGGTACCACATGGTAGATCCTGATCTCGTCCGTTGTTTTCAAATTCGACAGCTACAAAATAACACTGTGACACTGTTTATCATGATATTGCTTCTTGAAGGCAGGATACATGCGTCCAGCCTGAATTTGCTACTACACAAGCTGTCCAAAACTCCGCACTGCCAAATGTACGGCTCATTTGGAAGACAGAAGTTTTCCCGATCATGCGGGAATTAAATTACTTCCTGTAAATTCATGTAAAATTCATAAGTTACAAAGACACTGTTTGGTAGAGTTCCAGATTCTTATTTTTCAGATTCTGCTTCTGATTCTTTGAGAATCCACTTCTCTGAGAATCTGGAGCAGTCTGTTGAAAGCGTTTGGCTAGTACGTTGGCTCCAAAAACTATGAGGAAGGATTAGAAGCAAATAGACCATATTACCCTGGTTGTAATAATTCAATTGTATTTTTGTCTTTCTCTTATGTATTTATACATAGATTATAGAATTTTTTCCTCTAAATTTGTTTAGATCATGTGAATGTATATACGTTGTATCTATACACAATGTCAGGTTACATTGCATTTACACTTCATGATAAATTACAGCTATGTATAAGCAAAATTTGTAATGTTCATGCTGCGATAGATGAAGCTAGAGATATCGTATTCATAAGTGTTCAAATGATAATTAAATGATATTGCGTATAAGTATTGAAATGATAAATGAGTCATAACATAATACCATAAAATTCACAATTAGTGTGCTGCAGCTGCAGTATGCAGTGCACATTTAGGAATCTTTGCCTATAGGTATGTCATAACTCACTATGCTAGCACAGAACGTTGTGGTCTTGGGTTCTATAGCCATACGCTCGTGAACAACCAGTAGCTAGAACAAAGATCCACTGTCCACTTCTTCTAAGTTCTAGTGTACAGCAGCCGATGCCTCTGCCTACTACCAGAGCTAGAATTACTCCTTCCATTGAAGATAAGCACCGCACAAGTCCCGAAAAGGAGCAGAGCATGTGTGTTACTCAAGTCCCAACCAAACATCGATCGACTTTAACAAGTTTCGAAAGGCAAAAAAGATAATAAGGAATAAATTGCCACAACAGAGCAGGTTTGCACGTTGTAAATTAACTAGGTATAAACCACATACTAAAGTACATACTGCATAGCATTACATGCTGAGATATTGGCTCATCCCCCCTGACTTCAGTTTCATGGCTAGATAGTAGAGATGAACAAAAAATACATTCAGTAATGAATTATGGAGGCATAACACCACTACATGCTGTTATTGCATAATATTACCAAGTGAAGCATCACATGTACATATCACAGAAAGCCATGCGTCACTAACATTACTAAATCATCCTAAACAACATTAAGCAAATCGATGGTATAGACAGACTGGTGCATTGTAAAATACACACTGTGCCACTACCTAAATGCACTACCTTCAATAAGACATTGCACATTCATATGGAAAAAAACTAACAGACGTTCACAACATTAACGGGCTACATCTACAATGGTTCTTCAAGACAAAGTTTCATCTGCAACTTGTGCCATCTCCACTAGCATCAATACTTTGGCTGATTCAACTAATTTGGTCTATAAACCCAACAAGAGATTATCGAACACCTGATCTAAATTATCCTATCTAATGAAAATAAATATCAGAGTTCTTAATTTTCTAATTCGAATCCACCCCAACTCACTAACATAGAAATTTGTCAAGAACCAAAGCAATTTCACTCCATTCAATCGGGCATTTGACCGATTATGAACTCTGGTCTCGCTAAGCTGTACCATCGGATTTCATCCAACATTGGGAAGCCATAGTATCATCTAATTATCTTAGCAAAATCACTAGAAAGGCTGCCACTTTTTTGTTGTTCGGAAACCTTACCTCTACCGGCTGGAACGAAAGGAGGGGAGGTCGAGCGACGGCGGCGGCGACGAGGACGAGCAACGGGCGGCGCGGAGCTGGCGCCGACGCGCTGGGCACGCGAGTAGGGAAGGGCCTAGGGCTCAGATCTTGGGGGGTCGGTGCTAAGGGGGAGAGGAGGGGGAGAAGAGTGGAGGCGGCCATGGCATGGAGCGGCTTGGAGGTGAGGAGGAGGAGCTGGTAGGCAAGGACGGGGAGGTCCTGGGTGTCGGCGCTAGGGAGGAGGGAGAGGAGCGCGGGGAGGAGGGCGAGGTGGTTCGGGGGCGAGGCGGAGAGGAGGCGGGGATGTCGGCGGGGCGTGGGGCGGGAGGCGGGGGAGGGGCGAGGGGCGGAGGGTCGCTGGAGGCGAGGTGGAGGACGGACTCGGCGGTGGGCGGCGCGGGCTGCTGCGAGGAGGGCAGGGCGCTCAGGAGGGGGTCTAGCCGGCGCTGGAGGGGGGGTGGAATTTTTTTGGGGGTAGTTCAATGGTAATTGCGGGTAAATACATCAAACTTCTAGAGGTATTTTCGTTTCTGAATGTTGGATTCTCACGAGAATTTGCGGGAAGGTTGCTTCTCGTTACTAGTTCATTTTCGAAACAGCTCATCGCGAGAAGCAAAATCTATTAGTTTTGAGAATCAGGATGTTTGGTATAGCTTCACGAGAATCGATTGAAAAACTGAGAGTAGAATCTGTACCAAACAGGACCAAAATACGCCCTAAATCCGCTCTTCCTTGCGTAGTAGCGAAACACTCGCTGAGTTAGGAGTGAACAAGCTCCCTCTAGAAAGACTGAGAATAAGCTAGGGATATACAAGTGGCACCTGCGCCGCTGCACGCAGTGTGGTGCGCGTGCACGTCCTGGTCTCGGCTGTCGGCGCGGCGCACTTGCGCGTCGTCGTCCCAGCCTTTTCTTTCGTTTATTCAGAGAAGGAAAGGGCGCGGTAGTTGCTGCGTGCGTGTCCTCGTCGGCACGGTTGCGGCCGCCGCCGCCGGATTAGCCGATTTTTAGTTTATTTGTCAATACTGCCTTGGAGCGGGAGCGGGAGCGGGGGCGAGGCATCGATTTCTAGGTGCGTCCGAGTCTGAACTCTGAACCGGCGTATGGCCACACCACGTGCCGGCTACTGCTTCCGTTTTTTCTCTCCGTTTTCTCGCCGGCGCCGCAGTATATTGGCATGATTGCCTCGAAATTTCGGCGTACGACTGTTGCCTTCCTAGAAGCGTGTGGCTGCAGCCGTTGCCTCGTATGGGCTTGTTTTAATTTGACGCACCGCGCGGCCGTGCCGCGCTGTTGCAAACCTGTCGCCGCGCGCGTCGGCACCCAGTGCTGCAAGCTTGCAGCTGCCGCCTGGCGTAAGCGAGGCAGCCTCCATCTCGAACGCGACCTGACGGACACGTTGCCTAAATAGGATGTACTACTAGTATTAAACTAGAAAAAATCATGGAAGCGATTTGGCAAGTGGGTGGTCATGCTTGGTGTAAATTAAGTTAGGCAACAAGAGCTGGTTGAACCATGGGCGGAGCCAGCTGGGTGTCCAGTACGCACGTGCACCTTTATTTTTTAAAAAACTTATATATATATATCAAATTAAAATTAAATTTGATTGTAATTTGATAATACTTAAAAGAATTAGATACAAATTGTATTACCTATGTGGCTCTATGTGAATGATATGAAAGTGTTTTATTTTATTTAGCTCTTAGGAACTTTAATTTCTAACTTAAAAATAAAGTGTCAAACTATCTATTTGTTTGCATCATTACGACCATCACAATGAGTGCAATGTTTCAAAACTAATAGATATTTTGCTTACATCATTGATTTTAGTAGCTAGAGCCAGAGAAAGCAAGTCAGCTTGTAACAAGACACATGCGGCGTAAATAAGTTGCATCAATGCTGGCATATCTATATGTACCAAAACTGTACGTGCTTTTCGAGTGTTAGGATACATGAACTATCATGCAAACCGTGTGGTGTACCAATAAAAAAAATATGGAATAACTACACATTTTTAGTAATATGTTCACACATATTTAAAACTTATTTATCAATATTAGTAATTGTTATCACCATCGTTCTATAAAATTAAGTTATTTTTACAACTAAATATGTAAATATGTAAAGTAGTCAGTTGATTTTGAAAAAACCTAACTAATTATATAGAAATATTAAGTATAATGTGAATACAATATCTATAATGCCTAATTTACCTGACACACTAATTGCTTAATAATCTCATCTTTACCGTCAATGATGCACAACACAAAAATTTTAGTTCCGCCAACTAATAATTGTTTATAGTCTCATCTTTACTGTCAATAATGCACCCCTACCACAAATTTTCTAGTTCAGCCACTGGATTGAACTATCCTAAAGGAGATTTTCGTTTCAAGGAACAGGTTGCTTCTGTTAGATCGCATCTATTAGCAGCAGATCACAATCTTCTTACTGGCTACATCGAATAGCAGATTCATTCCTTCCCAGGTTCGTTCGTTCATGGAAACCATTTCTTGCGCTTGCGTTGCATTGCAATTCCTTCTCGCTATCTCGATCAGTGCAAACAAGGGGGAAAAAGGCTGCACATAACTGCAGCATAGCTGCGTTTTTACATGGAGGACTACTGGAGTACACCCAATGGAGTGATTAATTAGTCTCTTGGGTGGGCGCGCGGTGGGCGGTGGCTACATCACCATCTCGGCCAGCGGCGGCAGGTTGAGGTCGATCCCCACGCCCACCGCCGGCGCCGCGTCCACTACCGATGACTCTGACGAACCCGTGTCGCTCTGCACGTCATCCCACGCCTTCTTCCCCGTCACCGCCGCCGCATGCCGGCTGCTCGGCGGTACGAACGGTGCTGGCGCCGGCACGGCCACCGTGACCGCCAGCCTCGGGTCCAGGAACAGGTACGGCTGCGCGGCCACCACCGCCGGCATCCCCAGCCTCAGGTCCAACGACACAGGCGCCATGAATTCCGCCGCAGCCGTACCCACCGGCGAGTCCCGGAACGACAACGACGACTCGTCCACGGTGCTGCCACTCAGGCTCACCGCCGTAGCCGTCTCGGGCTGCGCCGCCGCCTGCACGGCGGCAGCGGGGAAATTGGTCCTGGCGGCGGGCCCGCGGAGCCGGCGCGCGGCGGCGTCGTAGGCCCGCGCGGCCTGCTCGGCCGTGTCGAAGGTCCCCAGCCAGACGCGCGTCTTCCTGGCCGGGTCGCGGATCTCCGCCGCGTACCGGCCCCACGGCCGCTTCCGCACGCCGCGGAGCCTCGGCTCCGCCCCCCAGCAGCCACCGCCGCCTCCCTTGCCAGCCTCGTGCTCGGCTCGCGACGAGCTCTTAGGCGCCATGGATCGACCGATGTAGGACGCGTACCACCACGTGGACGAGTTGTTGTTCGCTTGTGCTGGAGGGAGCTAGCTTGGGAGGAATGGAGGAGGCGAGGCGCGCCGATATATACAGGAGGCGGGAGGCGTCTGACGTTGACCGGGGAGGGAACTGAGGTGGGGCCAAGGCGCCGCCCCCGCGTCTGGTCTGCGCGGCTCTTCGCGTCGGTTTCTTCGGTAGGCGCCGCGCGGGTGCGGTGCGGCGCGGCGCGGCGGTGTGCTGGCCTGGGTTCCCGGGTGACTCGTGTCTCGTGGCGTGGCTCACGTGTGACCGTCGGATCGGGGGATGACATATCAGATCTACCAAGACCGGCGTGGCCTGCGCCGATCTGTGCAGTACTAGTGCGGTGCGCGTGGCCTGCTGCTGGCCGCGTGGTGGTCGTTGCTGTCGGCGCGTCGCGCGGTCCGTGCCTTTTCTTTTCGTTTTGTTTATGAGCAACTCAGAGAGAAGTCAAGCGTGCGGGCGTGTCATCGTCGGTGGGTTGCGGCCGCCGTCGGATTGGCAGCTCATTTTAATATTACCGGAGCACCGATACTGCGTAGTAGTGGGATTTTTTTAAAAAAATAATATTATTTTAAAAAATATTTACAAAAATAAATAATCGCTCTCAAAAATTACAAAATATGTTGCATGCCGCCGCTTCAACTAGCGACGAGAGCTCGCCAACTTCTCGCCGCCAATTCAATCGGCGATAGCTAGTTGGACCGGCTACAGGGTGACGACAGGGTCCTTGTCGCCAGTTCAACTGGCGATATGGCAGGTTCATGTCGCTAGTTCAACTGGCGAACTGGCGACAGGGACCCGACTATAAAAATCTCAAAAAATCAGTGCTGAATTCATTTTTATTCCAAAAAAACAAGAGAGAGTTTGAGAGGGAGAGAAGAAATAGTAGCGAAGCTCTGGGTTAAATCGCGGAGGAGAGATTGATGAGCATCGCTTTGATCGATCATCTTGCGTAAATTTTTACGAAATTGTATGCGTTACGTCCAAACCTTGTAGGTTAGCAAACAAAAATAGCGACATAGAATTGAGTAGGTTAGATAAATGTAGTCGAACTATGTAGTACATATTTTGAGTTGTGTAGCGACATAGAATAGCGACAATAGCGACATAGAATTGAGTAGGTTAGATAAATGTAGTCGAACTGTGTAGTACATATTTTGAGTTGTGTAGCGACATAGAATTGCGACAATAGCGACATAGAATTGAGTAGGTTACATAAATGTAGTCGAACTGTGTAGTACATATTTTGAGTTGTGTAGCGACATAGAATTGACAATAGCGACATAGAATTGAGTATAGCGCTGGTTGACCGCTGTAGTAATATAATTAATGCAGAAATTCTCTTTTAAACTAGTAGTATTGCATGACACATTTTTAAATTGTGAGAAAAACACGGAGTAGCTGATTAGGTCGAAAGAGTAATGAGAATATTTGTGCACGGTTATTATTTTGTTAATGCGTTGTTATTATTGTGTTAGTGTGCGGTCAATATCTTGTTAGTGCCGAAAATACCATTTAAACTAGAAAAATAGCATGACATGTATTAAATTTGTAAAGAAAATTCGTAGTTACTACATAGGCTATGTAAAGATGCATGAAAAAAAATATGAACTTTGTTTTTTGCTGCATTTTCAGGTATGGCAGACGCGAGTCACTACGAGTTGCTTGACCAAGTGATTGACGCGCGTCACCGTAGCCGCCTCAGCACTTGGGTGCAAACTTCTATAAGCAGTTCCGCAACAAGGACTTGATGAACCTATTCAAGCGCCTGTGCAACCAAAACCAGCAGCGTAAGTTCGAAATACTCTGGAAGATTCTGGACGACCGGACCCAAACCCACGAAGGAGGCGGCGAAGGGCCGCTCAAGCGCCGACGAGCCCCGGTATTGCCACAGCTACCCACAGACGCTCCTAGTGTCACGAGGAAGATAGAGGCACAAGTCAAATGCTTCTTAGACTGGATTGAGCACGAGCCTAAGGAGAAGTGGTCGCTGCTATATGACAGGGGTGGTACTCGATATGGTATCATGACAACCAACCTAGCTGAGGTCTACAACTGGGTCATGCGCGGCGCCAGGTGCCTCCCTTTGGTTGGTATTATGGAGGCAATTCTCCGCGGTACCACAAACTACTTTGTTAACAGATGCAGCAATGCGTCGCTCACCATGGCAAATGACAGAGTACTCTACTCCGCTATGATCACCGCATACATGGAGGAGAAGAGCAAGAAGGGTGAGATGCACCGGGCATTCAAGATGGGCACGAGGGAGCTTCGCCGAGATAATGTGCGAGGATAAAGGACGTCCGCGGGACTAACCGCGAGAGGATCACCATGAGTGCACGCTACGCCGCGATAGTTGCGTATGCACTTGTAACAAGCCCCTTCTTCTGCATAGGCCCTGCTCCTATGCCATGGCCGCCTGTTCGACGGTGGCGCAACATCCCGGGCAGTACCTCTCTCACTATTTCACCAAGGAGGCGGTGATGTAAACATGGAGTGGAGAGATGTATGGTTACACCGTTGTTGGCCATTTCACTGGCCATCTAACCTGGGAGCAACTAATTTGGGCCGCGGACATTGCTAGGCTCAAGGGAAAGGTTGGCGGCGGCAGTGCGACGCGATCGAGAACGATATGGACGAGGCAGAAGCCGGACGTCGCACGAAGAAGTGCTCCATTTGCAGAGAATCTTGGCACACCTTCAAGACATGCCCCACGCAAAATACTTAGGACCAAGGAGACATCGGCATTCCGGACGTCGCCGCGGGGACCTCATCCGATGCCCCGACTAGAGGCAGTCCACATGGGAGACGTTGACGTTGCGACCACGAGAAAAATATTATTATCAATGTTCTGAATTATCATTTCAATTAAGTGTTATGACGTTCTGCTGCAAGTTTTGTAATGTCAGTGTGTATGAATTCCCGAGCGAATCGCAATATCACTTACCTTCCTCTTTACGAATCGTTCATACCTCAAACGTCCTCGCTAAATTCTCCAAAAATTTACCGTAGTAGAACAACATATGACGATGATAAAATGTTATTGCGAGTCTAACAGATTTTGTGTCGTTTAAAATTTATGAAAATCATAAACTGCCTAAGTAGAATAGGAAAATTCAAAAACTGGCTAGGGCTGAGGTATATATCGCCAGTTCAACTGGCAATAGGTTCCTGTCGCCAGTTGAATTGGCGATTTCTTCCTGTCGCCAGTTGAACTGGCGATAAATACCTCAACTGGCGACAGGGTGGGGATAGGGTCCCTGTCGCTAGTTGAACTGGCGACAGGGACATATTTTTGTAATTTTTGGGAGCGACTATTTATTTTTGTAAATATCTTTTAAAATAATGTTATTTAAAAAAATATAGTAGTGGTAGGGGGGCTAGGGCGGAGGCATCACTTTCTCGATAGCGGCGGAACCTGGAATTCAGTGTTGGCGAAACCATGCCTAGAATAATTAGTTCAAATACGTATTATCGAGTTATTTCTATATTGTTTTTTTTTTACAAAATTTATCATCTGAAAATATTTTCGTTCTAAGCACATTGTATACTATGTAGTAGTCTACTAACAACTTTTCATATGTAATAACTATAGTAATTAATTTGAAAAATAACTTGCACATATCTGAATGTGAGAAAAAAAAAACTAGGATGTGCTCCGTGTAATAATTTAGTATTGCAACTGCATTTTACTATTAAATCCTAAATCAATAGAAGAGAGGTAGAAAGGAATGGATGTGACTTGTGAGGTTTTCTTCCCCTAACTCACCACTATATGCACATGCAAAACCGATGGTCTTACTTGCTCTCTCTAATTTCAGTTCAATGAAATAGCTACTCTCTAGTCTCTAGTAGATTTTGCAAATTTTGGAGGTGCCGGTGTACACCCGATACCCTAGCTAGATTCACTCCTGTTTCTAGGTGCACCCAACTTGGACGGGGCAGTGGTCGCCCACTGTCAGATGTTTGGGTGGGCGGTGCGCCGGTGCCGTTACGCATACTGGTGCTCTGTTTTCATGTTCCTATTTTTTCGATTACCAGAAAGATCACACCACTAGGCACACATATTACACGTGAGTGTGCTCCTGTAGCACACATCTAAAGACGATGATCAAGATAAATCATTGACCTCACAACTCCTACGGAAAACACGCTCATGTATGTATACATCAGAATTTGAACTCAGACCGGTAGAACCGTATGACCACAACTTCACCGATCAAGAGGTAGTTTCCTTCATTTTCGTTTATTGTCGGCACAGGTAGTAGTAGACGTATACGAAACTTCGGCGTACTTTGGTTGAAGCGTGTTGCTGCTGCAGTTGCCTCGTGTGGGCTTCGACGCACCGTGCCGTGCCGTGCGTGAGCGTTCCAAACTGTGCTTTGTGGCATTGATTCACTGCACACCATGCGCGGTTTCTTACGACGGCCTTCTCTTTGGAGCGAGTGCTTATGGTATGCGTCCTGCACGCCCCTAGGGTGGGGTGCATGCTGTGTCCATTCGTAATTTCGTATGCGATGCTGCTGTTTGATTGGTTTTTTATATTCCAACTTTCTTGTATCGTGACATTGTTTTTCGAACCACCACCGGCGGCATCTCAATTTATCAACATAATACTTTGTAAATTGAACTGTTGCAACTCGCCCAATTTGCAGCATTAGCCTTTGTGAGGACATGAGTCCAACCCCTCCATTTTTGGAAAAAAAATTGGTTTTAAAAGCACATTTCTTTGGTTCTCGTTTGGATTTTCCCCGTAAATGCTTAACCACAGGCACATATCGTACAGGAACATTTCATCGGCTGCTACCATTCTAAACTCAGGTTCGCGTCGACTGGTACTCCAATGCAACAACCACATACAAAACAACATCACTACAAGTCTAGAAGTCAACCGCACCGCACGATCAGCATTCGTCGTCAGTACCATCATGCTCTCCACACTCACTGCCGCTCCCGCTCACAGCCACACCACGCCCACCCGGTGTCCCGCGCTGTACAGAGGCGAAGCAGATGTACCATTCAAGAAATTCTCATCCAAACATCGAGAAATTGTGTATATAGAAAACTCTATAAAAAAAAAAAAGACCATATCATGATTTTCAAATCTTTTCTAACTTTTCTACTTAGTAGTCTAAGTTTCTGGATGAGAATAATTAATTCGGTCAGACTCTATTATATATTTCTGACCACATTCTCCATAACAGAAATCAAGAAGAAGAAAACAAGCTCTTGTAAACACTTGTGCTTTCAAAAATCTGATGATATTTCCAACACAACAGGTGTGAGATTCATACAGGTTGAGAAGAAGGCCGTAAAGCCGGGAAAGGCGGCGGAAGAGAAACGTTGGCTCCGGTTTGCTGGGTGAAATTCTGTAAGAACAATGGGCTGAGAGTCAGAAACACGGCAACCGTAGAAATGGCTAATGGAGTTACATACGAACAGCTCTCGGAGTAACCTGAAGGTAAGACGGCCAGTAGTCATTGGTTGATTGTATAGCTGCTGCAACCTGCTCTTGCAGCTCCTGCCGCATCTGCTGCTTCATCTCCTGGTGACGGGCGAGCAGGCACTCTTCTATCTGCTGCAGCTTCTCCACCAGCAACTGATTGGGCCTCTCCTCTGCCGCTCCTGTTGCTTGGCTTGCCTCACCCGCGCCTGCAGATCAGCGAGAGCAGTGGCGGATCCAAAACATAATTAACTAGACGTCACAACATATGTCGCCATATGTATATGGAGTGAATGGACATAAACTATATGATACACACCTATATGTATGTGGGTTTTAGACATCACAATATATGTCACCACATGTATATGGAGTGAATGGACATAAACTACATGATGCACACCTATACGTATGTGGGTTTTGATAAGATAAAATGACATTTATCCAAAATACATCCAAGATTAAGATAAAAGGTGAGGTTCAATAAGCTTACAAAGATATTACAATAATTTAAAGAAGCATATCCTCTATCCTATTACAAGGCATAAAAGTCCATACTAAACCATAATATCATAAGTATTAAGCACTTCTCCCCCTTTGACATCAAGTACCAAAAAAGAACACATCCAAGCCTAGGAGGGAGGAGCATCTGAAGATGAAGGACCGGTGCGACGGCGACGTGAGTAAGTAACCGACTCCTCAACGGACGAGACACGATTGTCCATGTTTGAAATCCTCGACAAAATGGTCCCTTGAACATTTTGCATCTCAGAAGCCCACCCATGCATGCGCTCCAAGCGTTGATTCAGAGAATTGAAATTTTGATCCATGGTGTCAAGCTTACGGTCAATGGAGTCAAGCCTCCGATCAATGGAGTCGAACCGAGAGACCAAGTTGGCCAACCCGGTATGCAAAGCGTCCAACAAAAGGGGATCACTGCCACCATGGTGCGGTGGAGCTTGCTGCCGCTCTTGCTGCTGCTCCTCTTGCTCTTCAAACTCTGGCTGCCGAGGGTGCCTGTCCAATGGCCGGTTCCTCAAGTCCCGTTGATGGTCGCCTTCCGGCTTGTATTGCTTGTGAGGACACGGGAGAATACTGTTGTAACCAGTGACATGGATGATGAGGCGCATAATGTAGGGGGCAAAGTACATACGCTTGCCCACATCTCCTTTGCACGAGGCAAGCTCACGCAAGATAAGATCCATGACGTCAAATTTCTTACCCAGCATGACATGCTCAATGACGTTCCATGTGTGACCCCTGATGGCATCATTGTTGCCACTCCTCGGCAAGATAGTGGCACGGATGATCCGGTTGATGACACTAGGTAGGGGTAGAAGCCCGGCTACCTTTCCAGGGACAAAGCCAACATAAGTAGGATCATAGAATTGAACTTGGGCAGGGGTTTGAAGTACCGGCTGAAGATGGATCTTGACATATGAACGGTGAGGAAGATTTAGAGCATCTTCAAAATGGAGCTTGGTGGCAAAGTGTCGCTGAGAGCCGGTCATCCAAGTGATGGTGGCAAGATCCGAAGACATGAAGATTGTTGCATAAAACTGCCGGATGATGTCTTCATGATAATCACACTTGAGACTGACTATGTCATCCAAGCCTGCTGAGCGAAGTCGAGTGTAGAGCCCGGCATATCGAGTTTGCTTGTTTAGATAGCTCCTGTTAACATACTTGTGGATGGCAAACGGCTTGGACTCATAAATCTGATGAAATGTGTCTTGTTGAAACATGGTGTGAAATCGATCCTCCGTGGCATCATTAGGCATAGTGTATTGATTCTTGTGTCGGAGGGTCGTGTAGTCGTCATTCTTGATCTGCCTGAGGTCGACGCGAGGCAATGAATTGGCAGTGGGATAGGTGGTTTGTTTCGGGGGAACAAACGTCTCATCAAAATTTTCTTCTTCTTCTTCCTCGTCATATTCTTCTTCTTCTTCTTCAACCCGGTCGCTCACAATCGGGGAGCCGGGAGAGTTGGAAAACTGACGAAGACACTCGGTGCTGTCGGAGTCGCTGTCATTCACAAGAGGGCGACGAGTAGCCAGTCGGGATGGTCGAGTGGACTTGCCCTCAGATGAGGAGGCCCTGGGATGAGAAACAGATGAGACCCCAAGTAGTTCTGCTTCATTTGAAGAACTCATCAAACCCTTCTTTTTATGCCTGCCACGCACTGCAGTACTCTTTCTGTGATGCTCAACATCTACCCGCTCTAAATTGTTCTCTCCACTGGAAAGTCCATGTGCATGTTGCCCATTTGTAACTTGGCTTGTTGTCTGCAATGGAATTGGGTGCACATCTGCACCATAAGAACCTTCTTGAGGCATCTCATGTTCATGCCATGAATTAGAACTCGGACTGTAGCGGTTAGTAATACACTCAGCGTGAAGTGTACCATGATTGAAAGATGAGGGTAGTGTGCTTGCATCAACATCATCCAATTCATTATAGCTAGCTTGAGGCACTTGCTGCTGAGGTGGCAAACTAGGTGTCATATTGGCAATTATTCTCATGATATCTTGATGATCAGATTGATTTTCATTTGGAAAAGAATTTAAGAGCCGGATAGGCTCAGCATCCATTGGAACTGTTGGCTTCTTCGCCAAACGGTTAATACGCCTTAGTTGGAGCCCGTCCCTTGATGAACTCATTAAACCAGTCCTCTTCCGATTCCTGCCAGCACTTTTGCTGCTCCTTTTCCTCTTCTGATTCCATGCAGCTGTTTTGCTGCCAGGCTCCACTTTTACCTGATCTGCATGGACCCCATCACTGGAAGTTCCAAGTGCCTGCTGCTTATGAGTAGCTTGGTTTGGAGGTTCTATCAGCTCCTCCCAAATAATTCTAGGGGCAACTGTAGTTTTCTGTTTGCCATGCCTTGTAATGGTGCCACTTGGAAATCGTCCTTGCGACTGATTTGTATTATCTGAATAGTCTGAAGACCCTCTCTGTGTCTGTAGTACAGGGATGGCCTGACTAGGACAGTCCACACGTACCTTCTCTACACGGCTGGATTGAATTCTAGATTTGTTTTTGCTAGGCCTTGTAGTAGCCCGGTCACTCACAATCGGGGAGCCGGGAGAGTTGGAAAACTGACGAAGATACTCGGCGCTGTCGGAGTCACTGTCATTCACAAGAGGGCGACGAGTAGCCAGCCGGGACGGTCGAGTGGACTTGCCCTCAGATGAGGAGGCCCTGGGATGAGAAACAGAAGAGACCCCAAGTAGTTCTGCTTCATTTGAAGAACTCATCAAACCCTTCTTTTTATGCCTGCCACGCACCGCAGTACTCTTTCTGTGACGCTCAACATCTACCTGCTCTAAATTGTTCTCTCCACTGGAAAGTCCGTGTGCATGTTGCCCATTTGTAACTTGGCTTGTTGTCTGCAATGGAATTGGGTGCACATCTGCACCATAAGAACCTTCTTGAGGCATCTCATGTTCATGCCATGAATTAGAACTCGGACTGTAGCGGTTAGTAATACACTCAGCGTGAAGTGTACCATGATTGAAAGATGAGGGTAGTGTGCTTGCATCAACATCATCCAATTCATTATAGCTAGCTTGAGGCACTTGCTGCTGAGGTGGCAAACTAGGTGTCATATTGGCAATTATTCTCATGATATCTTGATGATCAGATTGATTTTCATTTGGAAAAGAATTTAAGAGCTGGATAGGCTCAGTATCCATTGGAACTGTTGGCTTCTTCGCCAAACGGTTAATACGCCTTAGTTGGAGCCCGTCCCTTGATGAACTTACTAAACTAGTCCTCTTCTGATTCCCGCCAGCACTTTCGCTGCTCCTTTTCCTATTCTGATTCCATGCAGCTGTTTTGCTGCCAGGCCCCACTTGTACCTGATCTGCATGGACCCCGTCACTGGAAGTTCCAAGTGCCTGCTGCTCATGAGTAGCTTGGTTTGGAGGTTCTATCAGCTCCTCCCAAATAATTCTAGGGGCAACTGTAGTTTTCTGTTTGCCATGCCTTGTAATGGTGCCACTTGGAAATCGTCCTTGTGACTGGTTTGTATTATCTGAATAGTCTGAAGATCCTCTCTGTGTCTGTAGTACAGGGATGACCTGGCTAGGACAGTCCACACATACCTTCTCTACACGGCTGGATTGAATTCTAGATTTGTTTTTGCTAGGCCTTGTAGTAGTCTCATGGGGTGGCTCAATATGTGAGTCTTCTGCATGAACCAAAGGATTACAAGACTTTTCGTGTGCCCTCTCACCATGAATTGACACCCTTTTGTCTTCTCTGAATGAACTGAGCGACTCATCTCTATAGACTGAATGGTTAGGGTGCCATCCTTGTGACTGCTCTGAATGGATGGGCATCTTATACCTTTCTACATGCACCAGTCCTGCATGAGTTGCTTGACTTAGGGGATCTTCCAACACCTGATTCCCAACAAGTAACAACATAAGGGAACACGAATAGATCAAATATAGTAAGTAGTGAAAAATAGAATCAATTCAATAAGGTTTGAGGGGAAAGAAAGGAATTGGATCAGTGTAAAATTTCTGCAAGTTCAGACAATCTGCAGCTCAGTTAAACTCAAACCACCTTGCCACCTCTCTTGAGTTCTCTCAAGCTCTGCTGTGTCCTTCAACCCTTCTCCCAATCATTCTCTTTGCTCACATGAAACCACAATACCTAATGTAGTTCCTCTATTAGGCCCCTTTTGGCATTGCAGCAGCTTCTCAAAAGCACTTCGGTTTTCTATTTTTGGAGATAACGACTACTTGGAAGAATCTTTTGGGAGCCACAACAGTAAAATCTTATTATAACCGGTAAAAATACCCGTAACCAGCTAGACCCACAGCCGCAACGCAGCACAGCAACCACAAACTGGCACTTGCTAGTAAACCTGACCAAATCACAGTCTCGCACCAGTCATCACTTCTATTCCTATTATCACCAAATTTACTCACTTGATCAGTGAACCAAATAACAATAGCTAATTTGCTATTGTATCATTAACTGGAATCATGGTTTCTCTGGGTGATACGGTTCATCAAGGGGAGGTCAAGCTTAAACAAACCGCAAACAATCTTATCGATAAATGAATGCACACTGGAATTTCAGTTGCACCTACATGCATCGATCAAATCCTAGCTAATTCACACAAACAGTGACCAGCGCAAGTAAAACTGTGTTGTTCAGTTTCAAAATGATGGCTCCCAAGGAAGTGTTAAAGCATCAAGTAGACACAGACAGCACCCGACAATACCTCTTGCCCCGGAGGCACCGGGTACGCGGCTGGGAGACGATCTGGGCGGCTGCTGGCCTGGGGGCGGCGGCCTGAGGCGCCGCAGATCGGGCAGCCGAAGCTGTTGAGGCCCGGAGGAACATTCAGCACGGCGCCGCACCCGGCGCACGGCACGCGGTCGTGCGCCGCGGAGGCCACGGAGTGCGGGATCGCGCGGCGAGGGCGCGGGAGCGGCGGCGGCATGAGCTCCCGCGGGAGGCGCTGCGCGGTGGCACAGCCGGGGCAGGCAAACTCCGTCGTCCCTTGGTCCACCTCCAGTGTCTCGCCGCACCTCGCGCACCGCACCTCCACTGCGGCCTCCAATGCTGCCGGCGCCATGGGCGGAGGAGGAGCCGTGGCTAGGGTTTCGCTTCTCTTCGGTTTTTGGCGAGTGGGGTTTGCAACGGTTGTTTGGTTCAGGGCCATAACGAACGTGCCAAAATTTAGCATTACTTAGGCCAAGGCAAAATCTTTATTTTTATCTTTTATTTTTACTATTTAAAAAGATTTAGAGAATCTACAACAGTTAACGTCAGCTGTTACTAAGGGGTTGTCACATCAGCATTTAGGTGATATAGAGAATAGAAGGTGAGGTTGTTTCTAGATGAAGAAACTATCAAATTGTTAATACTAAGACACAAGAAACAACCAAATACTCTATTGGAGACTTACTTGTTACCTAAAAACGTGTTTTGTGAGTCCCACTGTCTTAAAATAAAATATCCACCCGATCATTTGTGCAGTCTGATTTTATTATTGATATGATAAAGAAACAACCAAATACTCTATTGGAGACTTACTTGTTACCTAAAAACGTATTTTGTGAGTCCCACTGTCTTAAAATAAATATCCACCCGATCATTTGTGCAGTCTGATTTTATTATTGATATGATAAATGAGTTAAAATATGTAGGCCACAAAGTTGTACTTCATTAGTGATCATCAAGAATCATGCACACTTGTAACAATTAAAGTCTCAAGAAACAATCTATTAAAAGATTTGTTTTTTTTTATTAAATTGAGTACTCTCTCTCATCTTAGTAACAAACTAAGAAACAAACTATTATAAATGCTCTCAGTGGTGGTGAGTGATGCGTTCTTGATTCTCCCACCTCACAGAATTTCGACACCGACACCTCGGCCCAATCGTGCCTCCGATTACCACGCAAGGCCCGTAACACACTTCGTCCCTAACCCCTTCCTCCTCTGTTCCCATTGCCCCCTCCACAACCTTTGTAGATATGAAAATGTTGGCTTCACTGCCTTTTATTGTTTTATATATGTTACCTATTGTTATTTCTTATACGAGGTAGGTTGTGAATACTAAATACAATGTGTTGCGTTCTTTTAATAATGGATAGTATTCCGAACCTCTAGCTTGACACATGCAGATCATTTTATACTTTTGTTGCTATCAGTAGGAGTTAAATGCATTCTCGTCCTTTCTCGATCATCATGGTCTACTGAGTCCTTTTTCTATCGTGTTTTATGGATTGTTGATGGAAACCATGATGGCCTACTGTTGTTTTTGAACCTATGAGTTAGACAAAGCAGATATAGATAGAGTTGGCCAGATGGGCCGTGCCTGCCGTGCCGGACCGAGGCACGACACTATTGGCCCGGCCCAGACACGGCATGACCCACACTGTTTGTGGACTAGGTCGAAGACGCAGACGTAGCCCGGTCGTGCTCGGGCCGCCACACCAAAGACGACGGCCGGCCGCACGCGCATAAATAGTGTTGGGTAGTGCAGTACAAAGACGAGCGCACGCCCACACGGCACGCATGCGCAGGTGTTGGCCGAGGGAGCCAAAGAGTAGGGAGAGAGAGGAAGCCCATTTTTTTTTTACTGTTTTTGCCCGCTTGGGTCTTTAAAAATAGGGAAAAAAAATCAAAAAGTCCTGAATTTTTTTTTTATAAATAGCCACCATACCCCCTTCATTCAGCACCCTTCCATTCCTCATCCTCTCTTTGAAATTCTGTTGTGCTAATTCAAATTCGTGTTGAGCTAATTTGGCAAAATTCAAAAAATGGTGCCAAATTTTGAAAAATTCAATTTTTGGTAGCAAGTCAGCAAAAGAGGTACAATACTATTTTTGCATACTTTTATTATTAGTGCTAGCTATGCTAAGATGAAAGTAATAATAGTGTTAGTTTTGATTTTGCAGTTTTCGTTATGGAAGTTACAACAGTTTTGCTCTTGGTGATTACGAACTTTCACTAGAGGAAATTACATTCATAGAGGCGACTGTGGCTCCCTCAAGCCAACTAGAAGTGTGTTGGTGTTTTTCAGAACTGATCTTACGTATGATTGTTTGATTCGGGGGGTCTCCAAGACTCAAATCACGCAGAGAATGACACAGGGATTTTATAAAGGTTCATGCCTTCTCCGAAGAGAATAACAACCATACTCCTGTGTGGCTATATTGAGTATGCTAGTTACAATCGGGAGAAATACTAATGCCTAATATCGTGTGCTCTAGGTTGCATTTTTTTCCCTCCTCCCCCTCTATGTCAACTGATTGTAGCCTTTATATAGTGTACGAAGAGGTAGTCGTTTCTCCAAGCCAAGGGACGTCTCATCATTTCATATAATGAGCATGTTGATGGTAGTTATTGTTGGAGTAGTAACCTCTCTACGTCGCTTGACAGATATTGTCAGAGACAGAGGTGTATTGCGTGCAGTTATTCCAAAGAATAACAACGTATACTAACTGCTTAGATTCCCTAATCAATTGGGTCTACCTATCTGCAAGCTCCATTGATTATAGGGTGATCATAATTGACCTGATCATAGAAGGACTTATGACTATGATATGGTCATAGAAAAACTTACGACCACATGGTGGTCTAGAAAACTTACGACCGTATGATAGTCGTAGAAGAACATACGACTATGGAGGTGGTCGTAGAAGGACTTACGACCACTTGACCAGCTTCTCCTTTATGAGCATTAAGGGTATACTCAAGAACCATATGATGGTATTATTATCCTAATAAGAATTATAGATAAATAATTAAATGAGAATTATTAGATCCTCGTCATCTAACTCCCCAACTTCAAGTGAAAGTAACTTGCTTGGAGAAAGGGGTCGTAGATGATCTTACAACCAGATCGTGGTCGTAGAACGGTGGTCGAAGGAAAGGCTTTTCGACAGGTATTTTATTTGACCAGAAATAGACTTGGTCAAGAAGTTAATTTCACTTGAAATGTAAAGACAGTCTCGATTTTGTCGAACAGGCAAATTAAAGAATCTCAATCGACTCTCAGTCTCTCACAAATATGTCTGTTGGAGCGGTTCCCGAAGAGGTAGAAACTGTTGAGTTTACACGATCTCTTATCTCAAGCGTGTGGTTATAAAAACTTACCGTGGGTGTGATTTAGGGTTCTTACTTTCCCCCAATCACTTTAACTGTTTATCGAGCTCTTGCATTCTCTACCGCCAACCAAATCGTATGCTTTCGTGAGACCTTTTCAAATCCAAATCTCCCTCTCTTCAGAAAGATGGCCGGACCCGCTTCCTAGTGGGACGAATCGGAGATGGATGAGGCCAAGATGAAAGCTTTTGTTGTTACCGAGAAGATTTCACAAAAGGAACTGGTGAAGTGGATTGAGGCTATTGGGCAGCATTGTCCGTCGGGGTGGATTGGGCAGATCCCCGTCTTCTAGGTGTACTACGAGTGTGGCCTCCGACTGCCTGCTCATCCCTTCCTTACAATTGTACTTGAGCACTTTGTGGTGGAATTGGTAAAACTTATTCCCACTTCCATCACAATGCTAAGTGTATTTGTGTACCTATGTGAGACCTACCTAGGCATTCTAACGGACCTCGAACTCTTTCAATACTATTACGGGATGGGCCGACAAGCCAGAATCGCTAGAAGTTATGGTCTGAAGCTCCATGACGGGAAGTTGAGGGAGTACATTCAGATGTTCACTCGGTCGTCATGGCCGGGTAGAAGAAGAAGTGGTTGAACTGAGAGACGACCAGTGAAGATAGTCTTTCTTCTGTTGGGAATGCTGCTGAGAAGATTTCCTCCTAGGATTCGACTCCCAAGGATCTTGGCCGGATCACCCCTATATTCAAGCCATCAAAGACTTGAAGGAAGAGGGGATCACCAGATGGCACGTGGTGAAGGATTTCATCACACGTCGCATTAGCCCTTTGAAGAAATGAATACATCCCATGTAGAGGTACTCAGGGGCTAAGGAGTCGACCAGAGATTTCGAGAAAGGTAAGTAATCTTTTAACTTAGCTTTCTTTTGGTTAATCTCAAGCCTAACCACCGAATATTTTATCTGCTTACACAGATCTCTTACAAACGGAGATTGACATCAGAGTCAAGCTCGTTTGTGAGAAAGCTCCGCCATTCAATGTTGTGGTTCCTCAAATCCTAGCGGTCATATCCGCAGAGGAAAAGAAGTGGTTCCTCAAATCCTAGCGGTCGTATCCGCAGAGGAAAAGAAGGAACACCTAAAGGTAATCAAAAACTGATTTCATCTTTAGGATCTCATGGTCGTAGAAATACTTACGATCAGGAGATTATCGTAGAAAAACTTACGAATAGGTACTGGTCGTAGAAAGACTTACGACCAGAAGATTATCGTAGAAAAATTTATGACTAAGTCCTAGTCGTAGAAGGACTCGTGACTAGGGGATGGTCGTAGGAAACAACCACTTAGTAATATTTATTTTCCTGACTCCTGCAAAAAGTAGGCATGGAAGACCGTGAGGATGACCAAGAGGTCGAACTGATGGTCATTGGCACATAGGTAGAGCAAGCTAAAGCTCCTCTGGCTAAAAAGCGTCGACTCGTGAGGGTCGTCGACAAGGGAGGCGTAGACTCAAGCTCTGTTGCTTCGACCATGTCCTTTGAGAAATTTGCTGCAGATATGGTTGCTACAGAGAAAGCAAATGCGGTCGAAGTGACTGTAGCTCTCAAATATAAAGCCCCTAAGACTAAAGTACCATTCTACTACGATAACAAGACTTTCACAGTTTCTGCCTCTCATGGCTTTGTCAATCAACTAGAAAAGGAGAACTAGAAGAGTTTTATGTCTTTTGTGAAGGAAATTGTTGCGCCAACAGGGCTCATGGTCGAGGGAAGTGTTGCTCTTGGGATGGTCGAGACAGGTCTCAGCCATCTGGAGAGGCAGGAAGCTCAAGGAGCAGCAGTTCTCGCTCAAGACGCATGACCAAACGTGGCCATGGCTGACCCTGTTCTTCAACTCGAATTTCGACCAAACGTGGTCGAAGAGAAGAAGTCGAAGAAATCTTCTTTAGGGAAGGTTTCTTCTGGATTCAAGATCAAGTCCAGGAAACAAAGGTATATAAAAAGGCAAAAGCATAAGAACAATATTTACCTTTTGCTTTCTACAAATTTGACATGTTTCCCTTCCTATGATCTTAGCCCGACTCCTCCAGCCCCCAAGGATGCCTCTATCGAGAAGTCTGCTGCCCCTTATTCTGCAGTCAAGGAATCAGCAGTGGGAGTGGTCGAGGGATTGACTTCTGCTCCCATGGTGGAAGGAGTCATTGCAGTTGGAGCTGCTGTGTCCACTGAGGTGGTAGTTGCCTCTAAAGCCACTACGACCACTGAGGTAGTTGTTGCTGCTAAGGCGACAGCGGCCACTGAGGCAGTCGTTGCTGCTGAGACTACCACGATCACCAAGGTGGTCGTGGAGGCAGAGGCGAAGACGGCCGAAGCATCTGGACAAGGTGGTGGTAGAACCTCTGACCACCGCACCAGGAAGGAAGTCGTTGAGGACGTTCCCCCCAATCCCCAAGGAGAAGCTACCATCACCGAAGAAGAAGAAGAGTATAACAACTTCTTTTCTGAGTTCTTTGGCCCTGCATCCGTTGTGGGGTCTTTTTCATTCAGATCTCGTGATCGAGTCCCTCACCCCAAGGATATTCCTAACAAGGGGAATATTTTTGATGATGAACGTCTTGAAAAGGTGTGGTGGTATCGAGTTGAAGAGATTGATGAATTGAAGGATCCCACGAGGGTATTCTCTATGTTTGCTCGAATGAGCATAAATGTAAGTATCAGATGACATTCACATATGTGGTTTTTTCTCGCTTCTCAATGTCTTTATTTTTGCAGAATGCCCTGAACAAATTGTCACTGTTGGTGAATACTACCGACAACTCGTGCAGCTACGACAGCAGAAAGCAGAACTCTGCGAGCAGGCAGAGAGATGGCAAGTCACCGCCACTCGTAGTCATTTATGCTTCGACTACTTGGTGGTTATAGAAAAGCTTACGACCATGAGGTAGTAGTAGAAGGACTTACGACTATGTGGGTGGTCGTAGAAGAACTTACGATCACTTGGCTAGCGCTCATGTCTACTCTTAACCTCTGTAGGTTTAAAAGTGATGAAAAGACCTTGGCTGATTCGCTCGACTACGAGAAAGTTGAAACGAAAAAGCTAAGGGAAGAAAAAGAGGACATTCTAAAGAAGCTCCAGGAGGCAAACTCTGCGACTCAACAGTTGTAGGGACAAATAAACTATAAGTTCTGAACTTAAGACTGTTTATGATAATGACCTTCTTTTCTTTTTCTAACTCTTGTTTCTTTTCAGAAAAAGAGGTCGAAATGGGTAAACTCTAAACCGAGGTCCATGAAAAGACCTTGATTGTTGTAACAACCCAATTTTCTAAGCTTTTACAAATCTTTTGAATAGTTAGTAGGGAGAAAATTCACCATTTGGTTTTCATTTGATTTTAATTCAAAAGCTTAATATGGACTTTTAGTAACAAAACAATTTAATATGAATAATTCCAACATGAAATACTACCAAAACTATTTTATTTGGGTTTTATATGCTTAGATATATTTTCTAGATTTTTCTGAGTTCATTTGCTATTTTCTATTGCTTATTTGAATTTCCAATATTTTCTAAAATAGAAAAACTAATTAAAATATCAATTAATGTTTCAGGCCGAATCTCAGCCCAAGGCCCAATCTTGTTGTCATTTTGGCCCAGTGCTCGACAATGAATAGAAAAAAAAAATTAAGACTAAGAATTGACGTCATATTAATAACTTTATCCTAGTCCCCGACTATTTGCTTAGTTTATTTAGATAAACTAAGTAAATAGTGTAAAAAAGGATTTGCTTAAAAAAGAGAGGTTTGACTAACTTATAATTTTCTATCACAATTATCATGTAATGGTCGTAAAAGTAGGAACGAGTCGACACTAGGAAGTTCCTTCTAGTGGGTAGGACCACGTGCAGAAAGGAAAGACTTCGACTTGGTGATGTTACCCTCTCCGACTAGATTAATCAAATCAAGAACAACAACTTGAGTTAGACAGACATCTAGAGTATCTTAAAAATTCGTTCGACCTTTTCCAGTGGACTCAATAGGTTTGCCCTAGTAGCAAGAGTTAGAAACAAGATGACGCTAGGAAGTTCTTCTAGTAGGCAGGACCACGTGCAGAAAGGAAAGACTTCGGCTAGGTGTTGTGTCTTTTCCAACCAGTTGGAACGAACTGAGTTTACCAAAAATAATCGAACAAAATTCAAAAAGGTACTCTGTTTAGAGTATTTTTCAAAATGAATGAAGAAATAAACTAAGGTGAAAAGAGTTGGCTTGAAAATATTTTGACCATGTTTATTGAACCCAAGCTCTTTGTGTTGGCAGCAAAAGTGAGGAACGAGTCAACACTAGGAAGTTTCTTCCACTGGGCAAGACCACGTGCAGAGAGGAAAGACTTCAACTAGGTGATGTTACTGTCCTTTCAACCAGTGTAAAGAGAGATTAGGTGAAAAATTATCAAAAAATTATCAAAGCACTACTCAAAGTAAGACAATAAAGATAGAAAGAACCTGATACTTTATTGTGGGGATGGTCGGTTACACAAAAATTTGCATAACTGGTCAATATTCCAAGAATTAGAGAGAACCTGGTCGTGTAACTTCGACCACTGTGTAAGGACCTTCCCACTTGGGGGAAAGTTTATTCCAATTAGACTGGGATTGAATTTTCTTCAATACCAAGTCACCTACAGCAAGGCTACGAGGTTGGACCTTACGATCGTAGTATTTGTGTAGGGCTTGTTGGTAGACTGGTGAACGGATTAAAGCTTGATTCCTCTTCTCTTCGAGTAGGTTGATATCGTCTGCTCGAAGTTGTTCTTGGTTAGAATCATTGAAAGTTTTGACTCGTGTCAACCTTATCTTTAGTTCTGGAGGAAGCATGACTTCAACCCCAAAAACTAGGAAAAAGGGTGTTTCTCCTGTTGCTCAACTAGCAGTCCTACGAACTGCCCATAATACTGAGGGTAACTCTTGCACCCAAGCCCCGAACGCCTGACAAGCTGGTCGAAGATTCGGGTTTTGATGCCCTGCATTATTTGGTCATTCACTCTTTCGACTGCCCCATTGCTTTGAGGGTGGGCAACAGAAGCATAACATAATTTGGTACTCAACTCGTCGCAAAATTCTTAGAATTTTGCGCTCGAAAATTGCTTACCATTATCTGTGATTATTCGACTTAGGACTCCAAACCCAGTAATCACGCTTCTCATCATGAACCTTTTTGCTACTTTTGTTGTTATCCCAGTCACAGGTTCGACTTCAATCTATTTTGTGAACGTATCAATAGTCACAAAAAGGAAATCGAGGCCACCTAGAGCTTTTGGGAACGGTCCTAGGTATCGAGACCTCAGGTCGCAAAAGGCCAAGATAGAGGGATTGTTTGTAATACCTGAGCCGGTTGGTGTATCTGTCTGCTATGAAACTGGCATTGTACACACTTCTTAACCAGCTCTTTAGCATTATAGAGGGCTGTCTCAATAGAATGTGTCTCCAGTTGTTCGACTAGAGACGACTTCTGGAGGTGTTCTAAGAAGACTAGTTTTGGTACTTGCGATCGGGAAGAAGCCATACGAGCAAGCTGATCTGTGAAGAAATTATTCTTTCGAGTGATAAATTGTACCTCGAAACTGAAAAAAAATGCTTTTCAAGCTTTTAAACTTCCAATAAGTACCGAGACATGGTCGAGTTAGAGCACTGGTACTCTTTTCCGATCTTATTCATGACTAGTTGAGAGTCTCCTCTTATGACTAGTTGTCGATTCCCGAGTGCTTTTGCAGCTCGTATGCCAGTCAACAAACCATCGTATTCTGCTATGTTGTTAGTGGCCTAAAAGTTTAATTGAATAACATACTTTAAGGTCTCTCTTATAGGAGATTCCAAGACCACCCGAGCCCCGAGCCACTTAACGTAAGTGACCCATCAAAGTACATCGTCTACTGGTCATGAGAATCATACTAGGGATCCTAAACAAGTTCAGGATTTATCCATTCAGCGGTAAAATCTGCCAAGATCTGGGATTTAATGAATGTTCGGGACACGAAATGGAGGTCGAACTCCCCAGATTCAACCAACCATTTTGCCAAGCATCCTACTGCTTCCCTGTTTTTGGAGAACTACTCGTAAGGGAAACTCAGACAACACAATTATCTTGTGCGCCTAAAAATAATGTTGCAGTTTCCTCAAAGACATAAGGTGGGCATATAGAAGTTTTTGAACCTGAGGGTATCACTCCTTAGGCTCGTGTAAAACTTCACTTATGTAGTAAACTGGTTGTTGGACGTTTTCACGTTCTGCAATTAGTACTGCGCTCACTGCCTGTGGCGTGGCAGCTAGATATATTATGAGTGTCTCTTCTCGCTTTAGAGAAACTAGAACAAGAGCACTCGTAAGATATCTCTTGACATCCTCAAAGGCAACGTTTGCCTCTTTTGACCACTTGAAACCCTCATGCTTCCTTAGAAGTTTGAAGAAAGGTAGTCCTTTTTCTCTCAGTCGTGCGATGAAACAACTTATAGCCGCCATGCATCCTGTGAGTTTCTGGACTTCTTTCTTTGTGGTTGGAGGGCTCATTTGCACAATGGACTTTATCTTTTTAGGATTTGCTTTGATTCCTCGTGCAGAAACAAGGTGTAACACCCCAGCCCATCATGAGCCTGGAATGCTACCATAATAGCATAAAACAAATTAATTCTAAGGCACTTTACAAAAAAATTCGGCAGAATCTCCTTTGTATAAATAATCATACCGGAGGTTCGCACAAGAAACAATAACAATAATCAATTAACCAGTCTTCCAATTCAAAACATAATCATAAAGACATCCATATTATGCTAATCAACGCTATTACACAAATCCAACATAAGGCATAACCAAAAGAGAAGCCCTTAAGCAGTTTATTCATTATTTAAGCATGATTAACTTTATTGAATTATAATCTCAATGTTCGTGGCGTGCTTCAAAACTATAACTATGCCCTCCCATGCATGTCGCGCCTTTTGAGAGGTACCTAAACAAACAACAACAACAAGGGTGAGTTCGATGACTCAGCAAGTACACTATAATCAAAGACAACATTCTTAATGGTAATTCAACAACTCAATACACTTCACAACATTTAGGATAAACCATGCACATGCTATGCGATGCTCAACTTTCACTTTATCCTTTACTTTGTCTCTTAGCATTACACTGTAATGCGAGTGTGCATCCGTCAATGCACACCCATGCCTGTGCCTTCTAGCTCAGGGGACCAATTGCCCACATACCACCAATGTGGGGATCTAGGCCCATGCTCCACGAGCATGGGGATCTTTTCCGTCATCATTATGACGGGATCTCAACAATAGCATGGTCAACTCGTGACCGAGCCCACAAATGCCAACATGATGCGTGTGTATGCAATTTCAATAAGAACAATAAATGAACAAATGCATTCACATCTTCATGGCATACAAGTAGACTATTCATAATACAACTTTCTCATCCTTAGGTATCATACTTTTCCAACATCAATGCGTAGTATATAACATATGCACCACTACACACGAACTATAATTTTCACATCGCAACAGCATTCATGGTTCACACCAAACATTATCTAATATAACACAAGACTCCACTCAATAAGTTCAATACTATTCCTTAATGCACTTGCAATACAGGTAACAAAAACATTCATAAGCATACTTCATCATAGAGATGCATTTCAGTAACAGGATCATATATAAGCCACTTCCATACTCAAACTAACTAAACAATGACATTCACCACAAACAATCAATTCAACACTCATTCAACATCTGTCTACTAAAATTGTACTTGCCTCAATCGTGCGAAGGTGGATGTCGAGGATAAGGTACTGCTCCCGAGCCAAACCCACACTGGACATATAAATGAGACATGCTAAGGCTACCATGTAGGTCTAATAACAAAACTGTAATCACAAATGAACTCATCGTCCACTCGACGCGATCCCCGACTCTATTATCGGCTGCCAGATTTCCTTTCCAGAGAACAGCCCCCTTCGAAAAAAATCATAACTTCTTGTACAGAAATCCAAATGAAGTGATCTTGGACATTCTGAAAAGGTTATTGAATTCCCCTTCTAAACCTAGTTGGTGAGGTTCTCTGATTCGGCCCTTTACTAGCCCTACCAAGCCATTCAACAAAGCATCAATTTTTGCGTCGGGTCTCTGGACAGCAACAATAAAACTATCATAACTTTCTATACATTCATCCGAATTTCATGATCTTTACTTTTCCTGAAAGCTGGAAGGATTATCTACATTTTTTGTTATGGCGAGACCCTCTGATTTGTCCTCTAAGTATACGCTTAGGTCGAAACACTAAAACCTGTCAGACCAGCAACCATTCCACAGCATAGACCCAATAAGAATAAAATCATAACTTTTGCTACAGAGGTCCAAATGACTTGATTCTTGTCGGCAATGAAAGATAACGAGATATACTACAACTCTCTAGGAGATCCCAAGTTCCAATTCGGCACTTATCAAATTCTTACTTAATTAACAAGTTAACTGCAGATTCTCGTCAGGATTTTGGGACAGCAGCACTAAACAAATCATAACTTTCTAACCGTTAATCAGATTTGGCCGTTCTTGGCGGCCACTTAAACCTAAGAACAAACCCCACATATCTCTAGGAGATGGGGTCTCCAGATTCTGCTTCTAAGGATACGAAAACAGCCACGCACTAATCTGGACAGAACGCGATCTAAACCCGACATTGCTAGAAAAACAACAATTAAACATCTAGACGATGGGACAGCGGTTACCCTTGACGAACGACGTAGACGACGACGATCTCCACCCCCCAAGATGGCCTCCTCTACTCACCTCCTTCCTCCTCCCATGGCCGGCGGCGGGGAGTCGTGCACCGGGGAGAGTCGTGCACAGGGAGGCGCCGGTGGAGGAGCTGCCAGGGCGGGGAGGGGCTGCCATGGGAGGAGGTGCTACAGTGTGGCGGCTACTGTAGCGTTGTGCTACAGTACTCCACTACAATGTAGGGCTAGGGTTTGCCTCCCCCCTTTTAAGTGGTTCCTCAGTTGGGCCAAAAAGCTATGGGCCGAAGGCCCGAGTTCTAATACTCTTTCTAACTTCTGAATTTTTCTTTTCTAATTCTATTTAATTTCAGTACTAATCACTTATTTGTTTTATTTTTAAACGGGATATTACACAAGGAATCCAAGCAATTTTTCTGAAGACACTCCAAACACACACTTCTCAAGATTAAGTTTCAAGCGATGTTTTCTGAGGTTGTCGAATATTTTTTGCAAGTCAAAAACATGATTAAGTCACTTGATGCTTTTTACGACTAGATCATCAACATAGGCTTCCAAATTTTGGCCTAGTTGAGGTGAAAAAGTCGATTGCATCAAGCGTTGAAAAGAACCGCCAACATTTTTAGACCAAATAGCATTTTGACATAGCAAAATACTCTAAATGGTGTAATAAATGCAGCCTTTTCTTCATCTTCTAGACACATACTAATCTGATGGTAACCAGAATATGCATCTAAAAACTTAATATCTCACAACCGGCAGTAGAATCAACCAACTGATCGATACAAGTAAAGGAAAATCTTTTTTTGGACAAGTTTTATTGAGATCAGTGAAGTATACACACATACGACGCTTGCCATTAGACTTCCTTGCCAACACAGGGTTGGCCAACCACTCTTGATGGTCGATTTTTCTTATAAAGCCTGCTTTAAGTAGCTTATCCATTTTTTATCTGATAACATCTCATCGATTAGGTGCAAATCTCCGTAATTTTTGTTTTACGGATTTTTTGTCGGGTCGTAAAGCTAGCCTGTGCTCGATCACCTCCCTAGGGACTCCAAACATGTCGGATGCTTGCCACGCGAAGACATCAGCGTTAGCTCGAAGGAAAGTGTTGAGGGCGTTTTCCTATTTGGGGTCGAATGTATCCCCGATGCGAACAGTCTTCGAGGGCTCCTCTGGATCCAGAGGAACCTCTTTGACCTGGTCGTTCGGCTTTGGTGCAGCTTTAGGCTTCGACTGCTTGGTCAAAGGCTGCTCCTTGCTTTCTTCTCGAGTTGGTAACTGACCAATCATCTCGAGGGATCGACGGTCACACGTATGCATCATCTTTTTATCATAGTGAATTGTAATTACTCTTTTAGGATCTGACATCTTAAGACATTCATACCCATAATGAGCAGCTATTAAGAATTTTGCCAAAGTTGGTCGTCCGAGTATGGCATTATATGTCGTATCGAAATCGACTACATCAAAGGAGATTTTCTCTGTCCTGAAATTGCTTGGAGAATTAAATGTTAAAGGAAGAGAAACTTGGCCAATATGTTTGGCTGAAGACCTCGGTAAAATCCCATGAAAAGAGTATCGTATCGGTCTTACCTTGGTCCTAGGTACTTGCATCTCATCCAAGGCACTCGTAAACAAGATATTTAATGAGCTACCACCATCAACTAACACTCGATTTACTCGACAGTTGTTGATGGTGGGCTCAACCATGATCGAAAACCCACCTGGTCGAGTAGAAGGGATCGGGTAGTCACTCTTCTCAAAAGAGATGGTGACTTCCGACCACTTTGGCAATTTATTGACAAGAGGAGGGTCAATGGAGTTTACCTCACGTTCGATAGCCTTAAGCTGTCATTTTGACTCGTATACCGATGATCCCCCATAGATATGCTCGATGGTCTGCTCCGGATCTTGGAATAGCATCTCCTCATCGTCGTCTTATTGCTTTTGACCACTCGCTTGACCTACCTCCTCGAGAGTAGGGAGAGGTCCTTTGCCAGTGTAATAGTCCTTGAGTTTTCGTTAAAAAACCCGGCAATTGCGAAGGTCGTGTCCTTCCTTTTTTATGGAAAGGGCACCTCCTAGGCTTGTCATTCTTTCACTCGGGGCGCTTACCTTTGTCTCGGTCGGGGTATAGCTTGAAACTTTGTGGCTCCTTGTCGCTTACGGCCAAGACCTCCTTAGAACTGTTGGCTTGAGATTTTGGCCCTTCACCTTACTCTTGGATTTCTTGGCCTTTTTGTCCTTCTTCTTGCTACTTCCGCCTACTTCTTGAGGATTCTTGTCGTGTCGATTGATGGTTTTGTTTCACTCGGCTGCTTCAACAGCAGTCGTATAGTGATCGACCATCTCGAAGAGTTCAGCGATAGTAGCCAGAGGATTCAAAGTGATATCTTCTGTAATCCTTCTGCCGTGGACTCCCTGTTTAAAGGCTCTAATAACAGATGAGTCAAAAACCTCTAGAATTGAATTTTGAACCTGACTGAAACGCCTGATAAATTGGCGTATGGTCTCGTGGTCGTTCTGTCTCATCCTGTGCAGGTCGTCCTCCTTTCCAAGCAGATTGTAGGTGCCCTGGAAGTTGGCCAGTAGAAGGTCACAGAGGTGTTGTCATGAATAGATCGACTCGAGTGGTTGATTTAGCAATCATGATCGAGTGGACAGTCAGAAGGTAATTCACCATGATGCGCTCTCCTCCTACTGCTACTCGGACAGCGATCGTGTAGATTTGATGAAATTCGATTGGATTTTGGGACCCATCGAATTTCTCCATGTTCACTGGTCGAAACCGTGGCGGCCAACGAACTGCTCGAAGATCAGGCGAAAATGCCCGACATCCGGTAATCATATCGTAATGCCTTCTTTGCAGGAAAGAAGGGTTGATGTCGCCAGGTGATCGTACATGACGATACCCGACCGTGGGTGAACCCGACCTTTGATAAGTCTCGGTCCTACGAGGGTAATATTCCTTGTATTTTATCTGCTGCTGCAGATTTCTGGGTCAGAGTGGTGAACGATCACCTCTCTTGGGAGTTTGTTGATCATCAGGCATTCGAGGAACTCTTCTTGGAGTCAAGGTTAGGGGAACGACGTAACTTGTTGTTGCGTCGATCTCCATGTGGTGAGTTGTTCGAACGACTAGTAGCTGATGGAGTCGTATCGCTACGACTTCTGGAATGATGTCGGCGAGGATGCTCAAGTCTGGCCATCATGCGATCTCTTCGGCGAAGAGGTTGTAGCCGAACGTTCGAGCAAGTTCTCGAGTTGGGTTCTCGAGCATATCGTTGATGTGTTGGAGTTCCCGAGCTTCCTTCGACTGATACTGAACACGCCTAGGCAGATTTATCTGAGATGCAATTATTCTCCGTCGAGTTGTCTCAGGATCATCCACATTCGATCCTTGGGTTCACCTCAAATGGAGTGCGATCATTTCAAGGATTTCCTTGACGCTCATTAGAGTGCTGATCCCGTTCATCACCAGAGGTGTCCTAGCCATCACCATGAGGGGTCGCAGTGTGTGATCGTCGAGGAGCGCCCTCAGTCCTGGCTCTAGGAGAGTGATCATTATCTGAGGGAAGGACGAAGACCTCCCGTTGATGATCTCCACTTGTGCTTGAGGCCTCCTTGCTTGAGGAGTAGTTGAAAGACACCGTCCGGTGACTTGGAGCAAACACCTCCAGGAAGGGGAATTCTGGGTTATAACCGTCTTCGTCCACAGGTGAGCCCTGTGAGGGTATGGTCGAACTCGCAGGTAAAGCATGCTCAACGCCATCCTCTGTGGGGCTAATTGGAGAGAGATGACCACTAGATGTTGATGAAGCTCTGGAACAATGGCTTCTAGGATTTGCCTTGCCAGGTTAGACTGCCTTAGGCAGACTCGAACATTTGGAATGAGAACCCTCATCATGTTGTGGTTCTGCCTTAGTGTAGTCCTGATTGTGGTCGGATAGGCCATTGCCCTCTGAGGAAACTAGTCCCTCAGTTGGACTTGTTGTTGTAGGTGTAAAGGATCCCTCCTTAACTCCATCGGTGGCATGGTCGCCTGGATCTGGCGAAAGATCCTTGGAGGCGACATAACCATCAGATGAGATGATACTCGGCTTGTAGTCGAAGCCGGCATCCATGTCGATATCTGCATAATCGACCAAGTCGAACCAGTTCTCCTCGTTCCACTCTTCTGCCATGGAAGCATTAAAGTTGAGAAAATGAAGAAAACCTGTTGACAAGGAATCACCGGATGATCCTCACGGTCGGCGCCAACTGTCTATGTTTTAGAACCGATCTTGCATATGATTGTTTGATTCGGGGGATCTCCAAGACTGAAATCACGTAGTGAATGAAACAGGGATTTTATATAGGTTTAAGCCTTCTCCGGAGAGAATAACAACCCTACTCCTGTGTGGCTATATTGAGTATGCTGGTTACAATCGGGAGAAAGACTAATTCCTAATGTCTTGTGCTCCATATTGCGTTTTTTCCTCCTCCCCCTCTATGTCAACTAATTGTAGTCTTTATATAGTGTACGAAGAGGTAGCCATTTCTCCAGGCCAAGGGGCGTCTCATCATTTCATATGATGAACATGTTGATAGTAGTTATTGCTGGAGTAGTAACCTCTCCACGTCGCCTAGCAGTTATTGTCAGAGATAGAGGCGTATTGCTTACAGTTATTCCAAAGAATAACAACATATACTAACTACTTAGATTCTCTAATCAATTGAGCCTATCTATTTGCATGCTCCATTGATTATAGGGTGGTCGTAACTGACCTAGTCGTCGAAGGACTTATGATTATGAGGTGGTCGTAGAAGAACTTACGACCACATGATGGTCGTAGAAAAACTTACGGCCACATAGTAGTCGTAGAAGAACTTACGACTATGGGGGTGATCGTAGAAGGACTTACGACCACTTGACCAGCTTCTACCTTATGTGAATTAAGGGGTAAACTCAAGAACCTTATGAGTTTATTATTATCCATAATAAGAATTACAGATAAATAATTAAATGAGGATTATTAGATCCTCGTCAAAAGGCAAGGCGGAGTTCCGTCATCAGGCTCCACGACAGCATCAAGCTCCACGCCAACCGGAGCAAAGAGGTCGAGGCCATCCACATCAGGAGTGTAGGAGGATTTCGACAGGACAACCAAGTAAGATGCACAGGGAAATGAGGTACCATATGTTATTTGTAAAATTTATCGCAGTGAATTATCTTCAAGGTCTACGGTGGAACGGGGCACTTGCTTAGACATGCTACAAGATGTAAGGCGAAGCAAGGATTTGGTAGTGTACTTGATCTTCTTAGTGATACTGCAGAGCTAGATTATACTAACTATTTTGTAGAAGTTTGTTCTCAGCTATACAAGATTTACCAAAGGTATGAAAATAAGTTCCGTGGAGTCCGCACGCAACGACCTCCAGTAGCACCCCCTCAAGTAGCAAGACAAATATGTGGGGCAAGATCTTCGGTGGCTCTTCCTAAAGATCCAGGTCTTCTTCTTCTACAACGCTGCCTACTCAGCCAAGACCCATAAGGAGTGGGGAACTATCCACCCATCTGGACAGCGATACAGTAGATTTCAATTCAGAAGGCTTCAAAATTTTGCAATGGTGGCAAGCCCATAAGTTAACATATCTCGTGCTATCCATACTTTTACATGATGTGTTAGTTGTTCCTGTCTCGACGGTTTCCTCTGAGTTTGCTCTCAGTGTTTCTCGAAGAATATTGGAGGAGAGAAGAACAAGTCTCACAAGTGAGATGGTGGAGATATTTGTAACTATGAAGGACTAGGAACAAACTGATTCACGAACACAACACTCTGTGAAAAATCCACAGTTGTCGGAGGTGTTTCAAAATCTATACTTAGACAATGACACGTAGAACAAGGATGTATGTAGAGCTATAGGCTATACTCGTTTTGCTTTGCCAAGGTTTTCTCATTTTGAGTTTTTACTTGGCGAAGGTTTTAACGAGGCAACCAGTTGAACATTAATAAAGCTCTTTATTACATTTTTATTATGATTGTCTCATTTTTTTCTTCAATTCTCATATCTATTTCTGAATTCTACATATTTTTTTGATTTTTTTGATTTTTCTTCTGTTTTTTTTATTTTTTTCGGGCCTAACAGGCTAAATGGGCCGGCCTTGATCTGTTGGGCCAAATGGGCTCGTGCCGGCCTAGCACGACACGAACGGTCGATGGGCCATGCCTGGGCCGTCTCCCCGGCACATGGGCCAGCACATCACAACCCATCTAATAGCCGGGCTAGGATGGGCCATGCCTAGATGGGCTGGGCCGACTCGTGCCCGTGCTGTGCCAGACCGGGCTGCCCTTTTGGCCTGCTCTAGATATAGCAGTAGCAGTGTGAAGATGCAACTTTGAATAATATCTTCATGTGGTGGAAAATCTTCTCAAGGTTAGGGGAATGTACTACTTCTACTCCACTTTGGTAGAATCAGTAAGGTGTCCAAGCGTCCGGCGAGTGACAGCCACATTGATTAGAGGGGATCTTTTGTTCCTCCATAGGAGTCCTAATCAATTCCTTTTTTTATTCCCCTGGCAGGTCATGTGTTTAGATTTGATGACCCATATGCTCATTTTCATAATCAGACAGGTAATTTCAGATCCCTTGACTTTTGGCTCTCTCTTGTTGTCTCTAATGTTATAGCTTTAGAATCATATTGACTGTGCATATGGAAAATTATTACAAGTTGATGCAAACGATTACTTGCAGATAGGCTCCCACATGTGTAAGGGAATGCATGTCGTAGAATGTTGTTTGTAGCAATCTCCTCCGTCGAGTTGTCTCAGGATCGCCCATACCAGACCCTTGAGTTGGTTTCAGTGGAGTGCGAGAATGTTGAGGATTTTCCGCACGCTCATCAGGGTGTTCACCCTATTCATCGCCAGCGGTGCTCTTGCCATTGCCATGAGGGGACGTAGTGTGTGCTCGTCGGGGAGCATCGTCTGTCTTGCCTCTGGGAGAATGATCATTATCAGAGGAAAGGATGAAGACCTCTTGTTGAGGACCTCCACTTGCGCTTGAGGCCTTCTCGCTTGAGGAGTAGTGTAATACCCGATTATTCGATATCGAATGCTGTAAGATTAGAGAGGAAATAAGTTAAAATTCAGAATTTTAGGAGAAGTATGGGCCGCCAACCCATATTCGAGAAGAGGAGCCACCATAGTGGCCCAAGGCCCATGAGTGGGCCGGCAGCCCATTAGAAGGCAAGGGAGGGGAGGGACCAAACCTAGCCCCATTTGCTACAGTAGCCCGTGCTACGATGGCGGCGTGCTCTGATGCCTCGCCGCTTGCTGCTCCTCCTCTCCCGGCGCCATCTTTCCTGCTGCTTGTGGCGACCGTGGGAAGAAGAAGAAGAGGAAGGAAGAGAGGATTGAAGGAGAATTTCTTCGTGGGATTTGATCAGCGATCTCGATGGTTCTACAAGGGTAATGATCGATTTCCTCGCTGTTTAGGTTGTTTGGATGCGAATTGATTAGTTTGATTGGATTGAATTGCTGCCGTTAGAATTTCAGTTCTGTCCTGAATGTTGCGTGGCCTGTTTCGTGATCTTAGAGGCCGAATTTGGGTTGTCCATCTCCTAGAGTTTTGTAGATATTGATCTTAGCTTTTGGTGGCCGCCAAGAACACTGAATTCCGACTTTCGAGTCAAAAGTTATGATAGATTTACTATCTGCTGTCCAGAATCCTGACGAGAATTAGCAGTCTCTGTATAGGTTGATTTATGGCCTAGTTAGAGGGTGATTCAGAGGTCTTGCCCATAACAAATTTTGAAGGTGATATCACTAGCTTTCAGGATTGATAAAGAACACTTCATTTGGATTTATAGATCAAAAGTTATGCACTTTTCTTTGTGACTGTCCAGATTGTATGTCAGTCTGTCCAGTTTGTATGTCAGTTTCTATCTTTAATTTTGACCCGTGTGCCACTTTTTGTTAAAGACAATATATGAATGTGGTGCCAACTAGGTTATTGTAGATAATTTCTTAACCTTTTCATATTGTTAAAGAACGTCCAATTTGGAGTTGTACAACAAAAGTTATTGATATTTTAATTTAGCCGATATTTCTGTCTATTAATTCAGTCAACAGATTTGAGCCGTGGGCCAAATTTTATTAGAAGCAAAATCTGAACTTTTGCCCAACCAGAGTATTGTATATATGTCAGTTAAGAATCCATGGAAATTGGTCTCACCTCATTCCGAGTTCCAGACCAATAGATATGTCAATTACCGTGCTGCTGTCCAGAATTAAGTTATGTCAGAAATTGTTGATTTCATTTTAAGTTTTGTATTAATGACTAGAGTCATCGGGAAGCAGTGTTTAGCATCGATTAGTAGTGTTGGGTATATTATGTCCTTATTGAAATTATTTTACTTGTTTAGGAGGTGAAGCCTCGGGTTTAGGAGTATCACCTTTGCCGACTAACGCGTCGCATCGTGGAAGGCAAGTACATTGCCACCCTTAATGATTATGATTGATGAATGTTTATATGGTCATCTTTGTGATTTGGTATGATCGAGAGAAGATGGATTGTCTATGTTCTTTCATATGTGTTGAATCCATGTTTTGTTATCATGTCTTTCAATATTCGTATTTCATTTTATGCATTCATTATGCATGTTTCATCCACGAAAGTGGATTGCAAGTCCCACCAATCCAATGTGGGCGGTGTTGGACATTGTCATGTCCGATCCCACGGAGTGGATTTGAAAGACCCATTAATTCCGAATGGGCATGTAAGACCCATTAACTCCAAGATGGGCAATGTTGGACACCGTATGAAACGTTCTTCATACGGAAGTGGATCCCGCATTTTTGTTAAGATGCGGGCTTGAGTGAACACCGACGTGTTTCATCGCTATCTGCGATATATGCATGTGTGCGATCCATTCCTTTGATTTTGAGCATTCATATCATGTTTTCATTTGTAATCGATTGTGATGTGATCGAACGATGATGAGTTTGTCTTATTCATATTGAATGATTATCTTATTGATAATTGTACTTGCGAGTCATGGACTCACTCTTGCGTTGTTTGTTTATTTTAGGTAACCCCGATGTTGGCTCTTGGGAGGAGTAGACACGCACTACTTGTTCACAACATCAAATTCATGTTCAAGTCTAAATTTTAGTTCCATATTTCATTCGTTAACGATGAACTGTAATAATTAAATTATAATTGGAGAAGGAAGGATACCTTCTCCACGGATGTTGATTTATTATTGCGTGTGAACCTTCTTTATTGATGTTCATATTAAATAACTTAGAAGGTGAAGGAAGGATACCTTCACCATGTCCTGTTTATCTTAATCTTGTCTTTAGTTGATATACTTGTTTCAAGTTCTTCCGCATTATGGATGTATGTTAGATGTTTTAGGTGACATCTTGGCTTCCTGATAGCGGGTGTTACGCTTGGTATCGAGCCGCTTTAGGTCCGTGGTTAATAGACGAACATTAAAATGACACACTTGTACACGATGGGTGGGGTTGGAAAATTACATTGCTTCGCAATATCTCATTATTATGTTTCATTTTGTTGAGCAATTGTTGAATTGCTTCGTACTATCATCCTTGTTGGTAATATATGATCTGCTATGATATTCAATATCTATGAACTAATAATATGATTGTCATGAGATGATCCTATATATTCATAGTTGAGTATTTCGGTGAGGCGTGATGTTATCAAATGATAAGAAGTGGAGGTCGTGGTTGTTACTCAGGATTCACGAGTTACACCACCGCTCGCGAACGTGGTTAGAGGAGTAGTTACCCAGTACCATAGTTTCGTGTGTTAGCGTGAGTTGCTTTAGAAAGTTGTTCTCTTTCTTGATTTGAATTTGGCAATTCTTGTCTGTGGTGGTTGATGAACTTCTCCGGATTTGTGGTCCATGATAGTTATGGTTTTCCATAGATCCCTCTTGGTTCTCTGAAACAAATATTGCCTTTCAACTGTTGGGTTGTTTCTACTACTTGTGATCGTTGTCAATTGGCAAGATTGATGTTTTCTTGATTGCTCCTTCTTTCTCATTGAAAAAGAATGACTCATTTACTCATTTGATAACTTGATTAGTGAAGAGTTTTCCATTGTAAGTTCGGTTGCTTGGGGAAAGCTTTGGCTTTATGTGTTTCTTTGGATTACTTCGAGCGTTGAGGTTTGAAGTCTCTCTTTTGCTGTAGTAAGGTGTTAGAATCCTTTTGTGATGTCTTGCCATGCTTAAATTGAGAATTTATGATTAAGCGAATAAATTGTTATGATATGAGTTACCAAGTTGGGTTATTAGCATAGTGCAAATCAATTACTCTTAACTACCGTCCATGGAAGTGAAACTGATTAATTTGATATGTCCTTGTATTTGATTCATGGTGTATGTTAAATAAAGACTGTCAATATCTATTCAGAACCTATAGATCTTACATAAGAGCTAGATTTATCTATTTCCTAGTATGCTAAAATTGTTGAAACTTGTATAAAGTACCAGATGGGTGCTGGTGTATCGACTCATGAAACCTTGTTTATAGGAAATTATGTTAGTGAATTTTTAATCATGTTTTGAAATAATTTCTGAACAAAGGTGAAATGTGAATCTATGTTTATAAATGGTTATGTGATTGCAAATAGAATTAGTACCGTATGTATACGCGTGGTTAGTACAATCATCATTTGTTAATGAGCGCTGAAGAAAGTGTTGAGCAACACCAACAATTGAGTAGATGAATTTCGTAAGTAGTCTTTGTTAGCGTGCCTTGTGATATTGTTATTGCTTAGCATAAACTTGTTATGATAAATTTGTTTCAACCTTGTGGTTTGTGTTCCCTTTGGGAAGTTTTAGGATGGAGTAATAAAGTTTGATGATTCTTGGTACTATGTATGTTGTCGATGTTATTAAATAGTCAAAAATGTGATAATGAGGTTAATTCTGTAGTAATTTGATCACCCATGGTGATATTTCCTAAATGATCAAATTTGAATTTGTATTCATGATCTTTTGGGGTTCGGGCTTTATGTGGTAAATGAAGTTTATCGAGTAACGATATGTTACAATGTTGCAATGGTTCTTGATGATGCAAGTGTTTGATTTTGAATACTTATTTGTTCTTATCTCATTGGTTCGATATTCTCTTCTTGTGAGGCTTATGCGTTCAACTGTGGACTCCACTTATGTTCGTGAGTTCATTGCTTAATTGGTTTCTTCTCTTGGTCCCATGTTCAAGTCTGAGTGGTGGATGAGTTTTCTAGTTGGTGAAAATCGTTTTCATTTGTCTCTTCTTTCGAGAAAAATCAACTCATTCTTTTCACGTGGGTCTTTTGAAGTGTTTTCTAATTGTTGTTGTGAAATTGATGTTAATACCCATAGTAATTTGATCGCCCTTGGTGATATCGTTCGATGTGAATATTTCAAGTTTAGCTTTCGTGATATTTTCTTTGAGCTCTTAAATCATCCGTAATCAAATTATTTTAAATAAATTAAGGTATTGGATTGTCTGTTGCTTCTTAAGAGATTTGTGTGGTTTAACTCTAAAGGCTCTTTGGTTTGAGTTGGCAACGCGAGGTTGCAACCAAAGAAGTTATGTTGGTTCCTTTAAGAGGAGAATAATCTACTTGCTTTTCGCGAAATCTGTAATTGGAAATGTTTGAGTTTGGTGGTGAGATTATTTGGATCTCATGTTTCTTGTGTAGTTGAACTGTTCTGAATAAATATAACGTATGGAAGAATTTTTATTGGTTCTTAATTAGTCCTTGTGGTTTGGACTAAAGACCTTATCTAGTTCTTTGTGGCAAAGTGATTGTGAGGACCCGGAATATTTAACTAGTAACACTTAACCTCCAATTGGTTCTAGCATTACTAAGTAAACATTCTAAGCCTCGATGGGCATATGTTTCCCAGAATTGCAACATATGCACATCATCACAAAATTACACATCAATTCCATACATATACATCACTAAGTCCAACAACGACATACATAAAGTAAAGTTATTACAAAAGAGAGCCGACCGGCCAAATAGGACAATAAACAAGAATGACAGCGGAAGCAAAAGGTGCCATAAGATGGCTAGAACAAAAGTCGCACAGGTTAGCCATACACCCACAAGGCAACCGGCCAGGGCCGCCAAGCTAGTCGCCCATAAGCTACCACAACACACTCATAAAGTGAGGCCCTCGAGCTCACCTTCCTCCTCTGCAACAAAACAATTAAGCATAGCAACCGAGTACAAAGATTGTCTTTGTACCCGCAAGATCGACGTGTGGAATAGCGGACCTATTCATAAACTACATGCAAGCTTATTTAGGTGGAGGTTGTATGTCTCATTTTGCATGAAGCCAACTTTATTTGCAATAATGTAATACATTTAAAAGCAAGTTTGCAAATCTGTTTTTAATGTTGAAATAACGATAATAAAGATACATACAAGTAACCACTGAAGTGACTATCCCAATAGTCACCACAACATAGCACGAATCCCGATTCGTACCACCCATCAAGTTTTAATTTAAAAGGTTGTAGTCTAACTCTTGAAAGACCTTGCCAAGCGTGTCCATAACCTAGGGCGAGGCTATTCGAATAGTTTTAACCTGCGGGGGTGTACCAATGTACCCACACTTGGACCGCCTTTAAGCCAAAAGCACACTTCCGTAGGTATGCAGCACGGCTAAGTCCTACGAGACGCTTTCCAATATTGTGTATTAACTACGAGCCGCTCGTATGGGTAGAAACACCATACGCTTACATTGCAAGCCGAAAGACAACAAATCCCATCCCGGTGAAGTCTTTCGGACACTACAATGCTCCCAACACCATCCCTCCTGCGACCTCCTGCGACCGAGTCAATACACGCCAAAGTACTAAGTCAAGAGAGGTCCCATACCCTCTAGTGTGGTTAGCACGCTAAAATGCTTGGTTTAGTGTAACAAGATGTTCGGTCCTTGTTGACTTAGGCACCATTCGATCACACCGAGAATGACACCAACATACCATTGTGCCCAAGTCTAAATCATTTTGCTTTTAGTTTTAGTTTTCACAAGTAGACATGGCACAAGGTGGAAATCATAAATCATAATAAGTTTTGTGTGACCAAGGTTATCGACAAGTCGATAACCGCCCATTTCTACCGAAGCTAAGCATGGCTAAGCAATTAATTCGCAACTACTAAGTGACAAGAGCCCCTCCACGAACTCTTAATCACAGCAAGTAACCTAGGCTCATGGTAGTAGAGGATAATCATTTGCTAAGGAAATGCATCTACTCGGCCAACTATTAAAACAAAGTAGCAATGCATACATAGAATTTGTAATCAACATAAATACTTAAAATACTGGGATTAACATGATCAAACGCTTGCCTTCTTGCTTTGTTGCTCAATTTGTTGCGGAGGGTCACTCTGGGATTACCGCAAATGTCGAATCCTAAGCGAAAGGCCAAAAGAACCAAGAACAACCAATAAGACGAGCAACACTTAAACAAAAGAGTAAGCAAAAATTATCCAATGCGATGAAACTTATACACAAGGTGAAATACGAATATACCAAGACATAGGAACTGGAAAAACCTAATTTGGAATTATGGTGCAAAAGATATTACCTAAAAACACATTTTCTACCATAATTAGCACTGTAGCAAAAATATTTTCTAGAAAGATTTTGCAGCTGAAATTTTTATGGTAGCTACCTACTGGTATAGAGGTAACCCATATAAAATTTCAGGTCATTTGGAGTCAAAGTGATTTAGTTATGATTTTTCTAAGATGCAAAATTAGCATAATGCACTTTCCAGGAGCATAAATATGTTCAAAACTAATTTTACAATGAAGTATACCAACAGAGGGGTTCTCTAGAATTTATCATATATATTTTGCGATTCTGAGAGAATTACTTGTGCATTTTATAAGCCTTCCGAATTTTCTAAATCTGAAAATAGGTACTAAATCATTAATCAAGGTTCTGCTTACAATCTTGGACTTACCATCATTTTTACATTAACATTGGGTTGATAACAAATTTATCAAAGTTGGAATCATTCATTTTGGACATACACGAGCAAGATATGCATTTTCTAACGTTTTATCCATTTTCTCGAATATTCAAAATGACGAAACCAAGTTATTCCTAGTTATACAATTTTACGCTCTTTCGAACATGCTTAAATCCATTTTTATAATGAGCTAAAGTGATAACATAATTTATTACAGATTGGAATTAACTAAAAAGCAGTTAAACTGAATTAATTATGAGTTTCTAAAGTTTTTATATCATTTTCAGTTGATAAACAATTGCTTACCAAATACGAACAACCCAATAAAAGGAAATGGCGTGGACAACCCCACAACCCTTGATCTAACATCCTCACGACTTCGCGTGCGAAAATAGCGCACGCCGCGAAACCCAATGAAACCCACCGTTGGATCAAGATCCAACGGCTCGCCTGAGTGTATGCAACCGACGGTGCGGTTGCTTTGGCGCTCACGGTAGTAGATCTCAAGATGAGCGGCGCGAGAGCACTTCCTTCGGAAGGTCCGATTGCACGCATGATCGGGCCGCAGATCAAGCGATGGACGGCCAAGAATGAGGAGGAACCGGATGGTCCGAATGCATACAAGATGCGGGCGCGGATCGCAAAATGGACGGCGGTCCAAGGTTGATGTGCAAACAGGAATACTGACACATGGGGCCGCATGTCAGTGACTGAGAGTCACACATGCGAGGCTTAACCCACGTGCACAGTGCACGCGGACCCACTGGCGATGACTCGGGGAGGTTATTTCGAAGCGACCAATAGTGCCGACACTTTAATTAACCCAAGATTAGCATTAATGATGCCTAAACGCACGGATAAAAGTCAGCGGGTGATTTAAGGGGGCTGGACCCACATGTCAGTGAGACATTAGGCCAGATTAAGACACCATTAATACTTCTAATGATTGGGTATTAACTGTGCCCTAATTATCTGACAAAAACGGAGCTGCTCAGCTGACAAAACCCGAGTGGCTTTGCCGGCTTGTCGCCGGCGACTCCGGTCGCGTCGGCGCCCACAAACTATCAAAATGGGTTCGCAATAGTGTTGCGGACCCAACGGTGATGACCTCGCCGGCGGTGGAGGTCTGGAACGCCGGCGAGCCGGAAAATAAAGAAAGAGGCCGACACGGCAAAACACGAAAATAGCAAGATGCTCCGCTGCGGTCCAAGGAAGCGAGTGCCACGACTTCTAGGGACTACATAGAAGCTACCTTAACCGAGAGGAGCTTCAAAGATGGCCGGGGAAGACTTGAACACGACGAAGTCCACCGGAGCCGAAGAAGATGAAGTGGAAGATGAGGTTCTGAGCAAAATGAGTGGAGCCAATTCATCACCACAGCTTCCTTATAGCTCAAAGAGGCTCCAAAAGCAATAATTGCAAAAAGAATCACTTAAGAGCTTGGAGAAGAAAGGGTGAAACCAGCGAAAATCTCCAAACTTAAAATTGAGTGATTCTGTGAATGCAACCCAAAATCAAGTTAGGGAAATACAAAGGAGGTTGAGGAGTTCAAGAGGGTGCAAGAAAGGTTGAAGATGAACCACTTTGGACACCAAGGCCGCCATTGGAGCTCTACGGCCAACAATGGTGTTTTGAGGGTGTGAAGTGGTTTCTTGCTCAAACACCGAGAAGAGCAAAGTGTGGTGTAACGGAACACCGGGAGGAGCTAAGGGGCAATATAAAGGGAAAGGATTAGGTTACGAGCGCGAACATGAGCCCATGGTGAGCTCGGTTCATGGTGCGGCCGTGGACCACGAAATGATGGGAGCAAGTGAGCACGGTGACAACGGAGGAGAAAGCCTGGTGCGCATTAAATGCCCCGCAGAGAGACGTTGCCAAAAGCAAACTTGAAGTGACACATCAAAGCCGCCCGCGCTCTCTCTCTCTTTACGCCATTGTCGCGCGCTTCGACGGGACGAGGGGAAGAAGAAAAGAAGCGGCGATGACCGTTGGATTGAAAATGGGCGGTCATGATTAAACGAGTTCGCCGGACGGTCAGGTGCCCTCGGGAATCGGGCGGTTGGATTGAGATCCAACGGTCCCAATTGGTTAATGCAACCGGAGGGTCCGAATGCTCACATGAGCGTGGGCGGCGATTCGAATCCAACGGTGAGATTGCACGCGCGTTTAAAAGCGCGCTCGGTGCAGCTAGGTGGTTCGACCGAAGTCAAGTGGCTCGGACTCGAGCCCGACTCGAACCAAGGAACAATGAACCGGTTTTAGGTTTTAAATATGCTGAGACTTTTGAGGATTTATTTGGGGTAGCAAAATAACTCCAAAAATTCTGAAATTTTTACAGGAGCTTGCTGACCGAGACATTGACCTTGTGTAAAATTTTCAGAGGTTTTATGCATTGTATTTCTCTCCGAAAATTCTACAAGGTACTGGTTTTAGGTTTGACTGAGAGTCAAACAGTTTGATCGCCTCTACAATATTCAAACAATTTTCTAAAAATTGTGAAATTTTTCAGAGGGTCACATACCATCCCAAGAACTTAGGAAAAATATTCCCAGAGATGATCACAACATTTGACAAGAATGTTTTTGAAGGAACAAGATTTGGATCAAGGACTTGTGACTTTGTACTTCCATAACCTTTTGTACAATACTTGTTCAAGACACAAAGGGAATACATGATGTAAAAAAGTTTTAATTTCTACTCATTTTCTTACATTTGAAACACAAGCCCAAAATTGGGATGTTACAACTCTCCCCTTACAAGAATCTCGACCGAGATTAGTTTACTCGGAGAAGAAAGAAGGAAAATCTGCACGAAGGCGATCTTCTCGCTCCCAAGTTGCTTCATCTTGAATGGTTTGACCACTGAACCTTAAGGAACTTGATGGCACGGTTCCTTGTTCTCCGTTCGATTCCTTAAGAATCTGAACAGGATGCTCGCGGTAGGTCAAATCCTCCCGCACATCGAGAGCTTCCAACGGAGTTTCTCGGTCGGGACACGGAGGCACTTCTTGGTGTGAAACATGGAACACATCATGCACACCCTCAAGTGCGGTGGTAGCTCCAATCAGTATGCAATCGCTCCAACTCTCTCGATGATGCGATAAGGCCCAACATATCGAGGAGCCAACTTGCCCTTGATGCCAAAACGCGATGGCCCTTCAAGGGTGAGACTTTGAGATACACAAAGTCATTGGGCTCAAAGCTCAACTCACGGCGACGACGACGCATAGCTCTTTTATGCGGGTGGGCGTGCGCAGATGCTCGCGGATCAATCGAACTTGACTCTCGGCCTCATTGATCGAATCGGGCGAAAATCGCCGCTCACGGTCTCGACCAGTTCAATGGGGTTCGCATCTCCTCCCATACAAAGCCTCAAATGGTGCCATACCAAGACTGGCCTGGAAGCTGTTGTTGTAGGAGAACTCAGCAAATGGTAGGCACTTCTCCCACTTCTTCCCATAGGAAAGAACACAAGCACGAGCATATCTTCCAACACTTGGTTGACTCGCTCCGTCGGCCGTCGGTCACCGAGGATGAAAGGTCATCTTGAAGTGAAGGCGGATCCCCATAGCCTCTTGCAGACTATGCCAAAACCGCGAGGTGAAAAGTGCACCACGATCAGAAATAATCGTCTTCGGCACACCGTGAAGACTCACAATCCTCGAGACATAAAGTTCGGCCAAAGGCCCCACACGAAGTCGAGTCTTGACGGAAGGAAATGTGCCACTTTAGTCAACCTGTCGATCACGACCCAAATAGCATCATTCCCTTTGGGCGAGCGGGGCAATCCGGTGATGAAGTCCATGCCAACGAATCCCACTTCCATTCGCACCGCAAAGGCAAGAAGACCTGCTGGGCGCCGATGCTCGGCCTTCACACGACAAAGACACGTCGCACTCGACAACGAACTTGGCAATCTCACGCTTCATTCGGGTCCACGAACCTCGGCGAAGGTCTGATACATCTTGGTAGCCCGGGATGAATAGACAAAGGAGAATCATGGGCTTGCGGAGAATCAAATTCCGCAATTCCATGACTTTAGGAACCACAAGACGCCGCTCAAACCACACAACGCCATGCTCATCCTCTGAAAAGCACTTGGCTATCCATCCTTGATGTTACGCTTGATTTGGCTCACACCAACATCATCGTGTCACGCCGCCTTGATTTGGTCCACCAAGGTTGGTTGCACAACCAATGTAGCAAGAGAACCGTGCTCGATCCAACCCAAATTGAGTATTGGAATTCGAAATGAGGGTAGGTCGCTCTTGGAGCATCAACATATTGCAATACACCTTCCGATCGAGTGCATCCATAACGACATTGGCCTTGCCGGATGGTGCGAATACCCATGTCATAGTCCTTGATCAATTCCAACCATCTTCTTTGCACGAGGTTCAGATCTGTTGGGTGAACAAGTACTTCAAGCTCTTGTGGTCAGAATACACCTCACAACGGTTACCAATCAGATAATGCCGCCAAATCTTGAGTGCATAGACCACAGCAGCTAACTCCAAGTCATGAGTAGGATAGTTGGGTTCATGAGGCCTCAATTGCCGTGATGCATAGGCCACAACCTTGCCTTCCTGCATAAGAACACAACCAAGACCCTGACGAGAAGCATCACAATAGATATCAAAACTCTTGTGAATATCGGGAGAACCAAAGATCGGGCTGAGGTCAACCGCGTCTTGAGTTCCTGAAAACTCACATCACAAGCAGCGGACCACTCAAACTTCTTGTCTTTCTTGAGTAGTTCAGTCATAGGCTTCGCAATCTTGGAGAAATTCTCGATAAAGCGGCGATAGTAGCCAGCCAAACCAAGAAAACTCCGCACATCGGTGGCTGACTTGGGCTGACCCCAAGATAGCACATCACTGACCTTGCTAGGATCCACGACCACACCCCTGCTGAAAGAACATGGCCCAAGAATGCCACTTCCTTCAACCAGAACTCGCACTTGCTGAATTTGGCATACGGTGATGCTCACGCAGTTGCCCAACACAAGCTTAAGATGCTCGGCATGCTCTTCTTCACTCTTGGGTAGATAAGGATATCATCGATGAATACCACCACAAACCTATCCAAATACTCCATGAATACCGAGTTCATAAGATTCATGAACAAAGCGGAGCATTAGTCAAACCAAAAGACATGACGATGTACTCGTAAAGACCATAACGAGTAGCAAAGGCGCCTTCGAATATCCTCGTACCGATCCTCGACTTGATGATAGCCCAGTCTCAAGTCAATCTTGGAAGACTCGTGCTCGGTCAAGCGATCAAAAGATCATCAATACGGGGCAAAGGATACTTGTTCTTTACCGTCACCTCATTAAGCGGACGGTAATCAACACACATGCGCAAGGTCTTGTCCTTCTTCTTCACAAAGATAACTGGACAACCCCAAGGAGATGAGCTAGGACGGATAAAACCCTTCTCTTGCAGCTCACCCATTTGCTTCTTGACTCCTCCAACTCATTAGGAGGCATGCGTACGGCCTCTTAGAAATAGGGACAGTACCGGGCAGCAACTCGATCACAAACTCCAGATCTCGAATAGGAGGCATCCCGGGCAAATCTTCAGGAAAGACATCCGCGAAGTCACACACAGTGGGGACGTCGTGAATCTCCAATACTGACTTTGCTTCAAGGACATAAAGATGGGGCTCTCGCAACTGTGGCGAAAACCCAACCTGTTCGCCTGAAGGATTGGTGAGGTAGACAATCTTCCTGGCACAATCGATTTGCCCCAAGTGTTGGGACAACCAATCCATGCCAAGAATCACATCCAAGCGCGCCGAGTCGAGCAGGATAAGACTCACCAAGAATCCCACTCCTTCGATGTGGATAGGAACATCCCGCATACTTGGTCGACTCTTATTTCCGAACCCGAGAGCGAATCGGCGATGGAATCCCAAAGGAACACGTGAAGTCCACAATCAACGACAAAGACCTCGAAATAAAAGAATGCGAGGCCCAGTCAAATAAAGCGTGAGCAGGGCGCAAATTTACAAGGAGCGTACCCAACACCACGTCGGGCGCCTCCTGTGCCTCCTCGGTAGAGATGTGGTTGACTCGGCGCTCCCCAAGCCCGGGTCTTCGGTCGTGGGTGACCACTCCTTGCCGCGTCCTCCATTAGGACGAGGGCCGCTCGATCTTCTTAGGACAACTACTCGCGTAGTGGCCCTTGTTGTGGCAGTAGAAGCAGGTGACGTCGGCCGCGGGGTTGCGGGGAACACCCTGCTGCTGGGTCGCAGGCGCACGTGACTGAGTCACGACCTGCGGAGGGCGTGGAGCTGGTGCTGAAGGCCTCGGCGGTGGTGAAGCCAAGGAACGGGCCACCGGTGCAGGCCCAACTCGGGGACGAACGAGGCCGGCCTGTGCAGACCGCTGGGCCTCCCACTTGCGCTTGCGGGACTCGCCCAGCGCTCTCGCCTTGTGCTCGGCGATGATGGCCTTGTCCACCAAGGTCTGGAAGTCGGGGAAGTCCACAATAGAGAGCTTGTCCTGCAGCTCCTCGGACAAACCATCCATGAACTTCTCCTGTTTAGCCTCATCAGAGGCCACCTCTCCCGGAGCATAACGAGCCAAGTGATTAAACTCATAAAGGTACTCCGAGACAGACTTGCGCCCCTGCTTAAGCGCAAGAAACTCCTTCTTCTTGAGCTTCATCAGGCCATCAGGTATGTGGGCCCGACGAAAGGCAGATCGAAACTCATCCCACGAGACAACGTGGCCTGCGGGCTGCATGGCGAGAAAGTTCTCCCACCAAGATAGTGCTGCACCCTCCAGCTGATGGGATGCGAAAAGTGCCCGCTGCTGCTCCTCGCACTGAGCAACGTTGAGCTTCCGCTCAACCAGACGCAGCCAGTCGTCTGCGTCCAAGGGATCCTCGGATCGGGAGAAGGTGGGAGGCTGCGTACGGAGGAACTCCGCAAGTCCCCCACGAGACTGGTGACCACTTCCGGATCCAGAGGCGCCAGAGGGAGTAGAGGTATTCCTGGCGATGACCTCCAGCACCCTGCGGTCCTCCGAACGATTGCGTTCGATCTGCATGAGGACTTCCGCCATGGTCGGAGGAGGGGGAAGCGCCTCATCGGGACTACCCGGCTGATTCCGGCCGCTACGTGTCCCACCAGCCATCCTGATTCACTAAGATAAGTTAGCCACAAGCCCGAGATAAAAAGAAAGCAAAGAAATCCAAACTCAAGAAAAAGGGCTCAGGAATAACCACCAAGAGCACAGGACCAAAAATCACCAAATCGACTTCCTGAAACGACTAACCCGTATGGAAGAACGAGCAATCGTTTGCGAAGACCCAAAATTTCAGCACTAAATTCTAGCTCAAAACAGTCCAAAATCAAGGTATAACCACCTAATAGAGTATAGGCATTTAGCTAATTTCATATCACTTCTTACCCCTTTTATTCCCACAAGTTTTAGTTGAATTAGCCTCTCATTTTCAGCACTATATACTAATTACAAGCTAGCTGTCCAGAATATGCACTTGCTGTCCAGAATTTCTCCTTCAAGCCCTTGGCCGAAATTTGAAGTTCCAGGGGCTCCTATTCCTTACTCCAAACAGCCAAGACTCAATTTAAGGCTCTCATGGTGCTCCCAAAACCAAGTTAATCGATGGAGGCTAATTTTTGAAAGGAAGAGAGGGACAACTTTTTCAAACTCAAGTGAGAGTAAGGTGAGATGAGCAAGCTAAGACAGGTAAGGAGCAAAATTAGAGAACTTACTTAAGTTTTACAAACCTTTTGAAAGTAATTTTTTAAAATATTCTAGAGGCGACCAAGCTAGGGGTTTCTACGGTCAGTATGGCTCTGATACCAACTTTGTGAGGACCCGGAATATTTAACTAGTAACACTTAACCTCCAATTGGTTCTAGCATTACTAAGTAAACATTCTAAGCCTCGATGGGCATATGTTTCCCAGAATTGCAACATATGCACATCATCACAAAATTACACATCAATTCCATACATATACATCACTAAGTCCAACAACGACATACATAAAGTAAAGTTATTACAAAAGAGAGCCGACCGGCCAAATAGGACAATAAACAAGAATGACAGCGGAAGCAAAAGGTGCCATAAGATGGCTAGAACAAAAGTCGACCGGTTAGCCATACACCCACAAGGCAACCGACCGGGCCGCCAAGCTAGTCGCCCATGAGCTACCACAACACACTCGCAAAGTGAGGCCCTCGGGCTCACCTTCCTCCTCTGCAACAAAACAATTAAGCATAGCAACCGAGTACAAAGATTGTCTTTGTACCCGCAAGATCGACGTGTGGAATAGCGGACCTATTCATAAACTACATGCAAGCTTATTTAGGTGGAGGTTGTATGTCTCATTTGCATGAAGCCAACTTTATTTGCAATAATGTAATACATTTAAAAGCAAGTTTGCAAATCTGTTTTTAATGTTGAAATAACATAATAAAGATACATACAAGTAACCACACAGAAGTGACTATCCCAATAGTCACCACAACATATACGAATCCCGATTCGTACCACCCATCAAGTTTTAATTTAAAAGGTTGTAGTCTAACTCTTGAAAGACCTTGCAAGCGTGTCCATAACCTAGGGCGAGGCTATTCGAATAGTTTTAACCTGCGGGGTGTACCAATGTACCCACACTTGGACCGCCTTTAAGCCAAAAGCACACTTCGTAGGTATGCCGCACGGCTAAGTCCTACGAGACGCTTTCCAATATTGTGTATTAACTACGAGCCGCTCGTATGGGTAGAAACACCATACGCTTACATTGCAAGCGAAAGACAACAAATCCCATCCCGGGTGAAGTCTTTCGGACACTACAATGCTCCCAACACCATCCCTCCTGCGACCTCCTGCGACCCGGAGTCAATACACGCCAAAGTACTAAGTCAAGAGAGGTCCCATACCCTCTAGTGTGGTTAGCACGCTAAAATGCTTGGTTTAGTGTAACAAGATGTTCGGTCCTTGTTGACTTAGGCACCATTCCAGTCACACCCGAGAATGACACCAACATACCATTGTGCCCAAGTCTAAATCATTTTGCTTTTAGTTTTAGTTTTCACAAGTAGACATGGCACAAGGTGGAAATCATAAATCATAATAAGTTTTGTGTGACCAAGGTTATCGACAAGTCGATAACCGCCCATTTCTACCGAAGCTAAGCATGGCTAAGCAATTAATTCGCAACTACTAAGTGACAAGAGCCCCTCCACGAACTCTTAATCACAGCAAGTAACCTAGGCTCATGGTAGTAGAGGATAATCATTTGCTAAGGAAATGCATCTACTCGGCCAACTATTAAAACAAAGTAGCAATGCATACATAGAATTTGTAATCAACATAAATACTTAAAATACTGGGATTAACATGATCAAACTGCTTGCCTTCTTGCTGTTGCTCAATTTGTTGCGGAGGGTCACTCTCGGGATTACCGCAAATGTCGAATCCTAAGCGAAAGGCCAAAAAGAACCAAGAACAACCAATAAGACGAGCAACACTTAAACAAAAGAGTAAGCAAAAATTATCCAATGCGATGAAACTTATACACAAGGTGAAATACGAATATACCAAGACATAGGAACTGGAAAAACCTAATTTGGAATTGCGGTGCAAAGATATTACCTAAAAACACATTTTCTACCATAATTAGCACTGTAGCAAAAATATTTTCTAGAAAGATTTTGCAGCTGAAATTTTTATGGTAGCTACCTACTGGTATAGAGGTAACCCATATAAAATTTCAGGTCATTTGGAGTCAAAGTGATTTAGTTATGATTTTTCTAAGATGCAAAATTAGCATAATGCACTTTCCAGGAGCATAAATATGTTCAAAACTAATTTTACAATGAAGTATACCAACAGAGGGTTCTCTAGAATTTATCATATATATTTTGCGATTCTGAGAATTACTTGTGCATTTTATAAGCCTTCCGAATTTTCTAAATCTTTGAAAATAGGTACTAAATCATTAATCAAGGTTCACGCTACAATCTTGGACTTACCATCATTTTTACATTAACATTGGGTTGATAACAAATTTATCAAAGTTGGAATCATTCATTTTGGACATACACGAGCAAGATATGCATTTTCTAACGTTTTATCCATTTTCGGAATATTCAAAATGACGAAACCAAGTTATTCCTAGTTATACAATTTTCTGCTACTGGAACATGCTTAAATCCATTTTTATAATGAGCTAAAGTGATAACATAATTTATTACAGTTGGAATTAACTAAAAAGCAGTTAAACTGAATTAATTATGAGTTTCTAAAGTTTTTATATCATTTTCAGTTGATAAACAATTGCTTACCGAAATACAGAACAACCCAATAAAAAGGAAATGGCGTGGACAACCCCACAACCCTTGATCTAACATCCTACGGCTTACGCGTGCCGAAAATAGCGCACGCGCGCGAAACCCAAATGAAACCCACCGTTGGATCAAGATCCAACGGCTCGCACGAGTGTATGCAACCGGACGGTGCGGTTGCTTTGGCCGCTCACAGCCGTAGATCTCAAGATGAACGGCACGGAGAGCACTTCCCTTCGGAAGGTCCGATTGCACGCATGATCAGGGCCGCAGATCAAGCGATGGACGGCCAAGAATGAGGAGGGGAACCGGATGGTCCGAATGCATACAAGATCTGGGCCGCAGATCGCAAAATGGACGGCGGTCCAAGGTTGATGTGCAAACAGGAATACTGACACATGGGGCCGCATGTCAGTGACTGAGAGTCACACATGCGAGGCTTAACCCACGTGCACAGTGCACGCGGACCCACCTGGCAGTGACTCAGGGGAGGGGGTTATTTCCGACAGCCAATAGTGCCGACACTTTAATTAACCCAAGATTAGCATTAATGATGCCTAAACGCACGGATAAAAGTCAGCGGGTGATTTAAGGGGGCTGGACCCACATGTCAGTGAGACATTAGGCCAGATTAAGACACCATTAATACTTCTAATGATTGGGTATTAACTGTGCCCTAATTATCTGACGAAAACGGAGCTGCTCAGCTGACAAAACCCGAGTGGCTTTGCCGGCTTGTCGCCGGCGACTCCGGTCGCGTCGGCGCCCACAAACTATCAAAATGGGTTCGCAATAGTGTTGCGGACCCAACGGTGATGACCTCGCCGGCGGTGGAGGTGCAGGCGCCGCGGCCGGAAAATAAAGAAAGAGGCCGACACGGCAAAACACGAAAATAGCAAGATGCTCCGCTGCGGTCCAAGGAAGCGAGTGCCACGACTTCTAGGGACTACATAGAAGCTACCTTAACCGAGAGGAGCTTCAAAGATGGCCGGGGAAGACTTGAACACGACGAAGTCCACCGGAGCCGAAGAAGATGAAGTGGAAGATGAGGTTCTGAGCAAAATGAGTGGAGCCAATTCATCACCACAGCTTCCTTATAGCTCAAAGAGGCTCCAAAAGCAATAATTGCAAAAGAATCACTTACTGAGTGGAGAAGAAAGGGGGTGAAACCAACCGAAAATCTCCAAACTTAAAATTGAGTGATTCCTGTGAATGCAACCCAAAATCAAGTTAGGGGAAATACAAAGGAGGTTGAGGAGTTCAAGAGGGTGCAAGAAAGGTTGAAGATGAACCACTGGACACCAAGGCCGCCATTGGAGCTCTACGGCCAACAATGGTGTTTTGAGGGTGTGAAGTGGTTTTGCTGCTCAAACACTGAGAAGAGCAAAGTGTGGTGTAACGGAACACCAGGAGGAGCTAAGGGGCAATATAAAGGGAAAGGATTAGGGTTACGAGCGCGAACATGAGCCCATGGTGAGCTCGGTTCATGGTGCGGCCGTGGACCACGAAATGATGGGAGCAAGTGAGCACGGTGACAACGGAGGAGAAAGCCTGGTGCGCATTAAATGCCCCGCAGAGAGACGTTGCCAAAAGCAAACTTGAAGTGACACATCAAAGCCGCCCGCGCTCTCTCTCTCTCTTTCTGCCATTGTCGCCCGCGCGCTCGGCGGGACAGAGGGGGAAGAAGAACAGAAAAGCGAACAGTGACCGTTGGATTGAAAATGGACGGTCATGATTAAACGAGTTCGCCGGACAGTCCGATTGCCCTCAGGAATCTGGACGGTTGGATTGAGATCCAACGGTCCCAATTGGTTAATGCAACCGGAGGGTCCGAATGCTCACATGAACGTGGGCCGAGCGATTCGAATCCAACGGCTGAGATTGCACGCGCGTTTTAAAACGCGCTCGGTGCAGCTAGGTGGTTCGACCGAGTCAAGTGGCTCGGACTCGAGCCCGACTCGAACCCAAGGAACAGGTGAACCAGGTTTTAGGTTTTAAATATGCTGAGACTTTTGAGGATTTATTTGGGGTAGCAAAATAACTCCAAAAATTCTGAAATTTTTACAGGAGCTTGCTGACCGAGACATTGACCTTGTGTAAAATTTTCAGAGGTTTTTATGCATTGTATTTCTCTCCGAAAATTCTACAAGGTACTGGTTTTAGGTTTGACTGAGAGTCAAACAGGTTTGACTGCCCTCTACAATATTCAAACAATTTTCTAAAAATTGTGAAATTTTTCAGAGGGGTCACATACCATCCCAAGAACTTAGGAAAAATATTCCCAGGAGATGATCACAACATTTGACAAGAATGTTTTTGAAGGAACAAGATTTGGATCAAGGACTTGTGACTTTGTACTTCCATAACCTTTTGTACAATACTTGTTCAGTACACAAAGGGAATACATGATGTAAGAAAAAGTTTTAATTTCTACTCATTTTCTTACATTTGAAACACAAGCCCAAAATTGGGATGTTACAGTGATGTTAGTCAAAGAATTAATTACAGTGTTAAAGGAGAGAGTGCATTATGAATATTTGAGAATTTAGTCAAGTTTTGTAACTTGTGGTTATTTGAATTGTTCATAAACTTTTTGCTCTTTTCACTCAAGAGTTGTCGAGTTTCAATCGCAATGTCATTCTTCTTGTTGGTGGTTATTTGCTATTCCTTTTAGAGGATGCGTGCACTCCACGGTGAACTCAATTTTCGTTTTCCCGGATCTTCGTTACAGTTATTTCTTTTGGTCTCGTGCTCACCGTGAACAGAACATTTTCTGTGTTGTGAAATTTGTTCTTGTTCGCCTCTTTCTTTGAGAAAGGATCAACCGCTTTGTGTCAGAAAGTTTTACAACTCGTAAGTTGTTGTTTGTTTGGTGGTGGTTAAGTGATTGTAGGGGTGAGTTTTGCTACCCACTATTGGAGTAGTAATAGAAGATGAGTTGGTTTTGACTGAATCTCTTGGAGGAAGTTGATTCGAGATGGAATGTTTGGTTTCGAGGTAAAATCGTATATTGTTCGACTAAGTAGGACCTATGGTATAGTGTAGTTCCGAACCTTGGTTCATGTTGAAATGTTGGGGATTATCAAATGTATGGAAATCGTAATCAATTTTATACAAGAACACTATTGAAAGTATCGCGATGTGGTATGAGTGATTCTGATGATGTCAATGAGTGAGTATATCGGAATTGTGGGGATCATAGAGATTTAATCCGATGATTTCACTATTTGTTATAAGAGGAATTCGTTGTAGAGGTCTCGGAGGTTAAATTTGGGCTTTCCGTTTTCATACTAAACTTTTGGTCACCCAAAGATTGGTGTGTAGAGGAGATAGAAAACTGAGTACTCGAGTAGTGGAATGATTGTCGATAGAACCCTTTTGTTGTAGTTCATGAGCGGGTGTACTTGAAAATTCGATGTGATATTCTTGAAAGTTGGAGGTGATGAGATTGCATGGGTTTTGAGGGCTTTGGTGCTTTCTATCAAATTAATATCATCGCTTGAAGGAGTGGTCCAGAGTGTTCATGGAATCAATAGAGTCTCTCCACAAAGGTGTGGATGATGTATTTCGGTTTAAGCCTAATTTGAGGTTGTTAAATTAAGAGGTTTGAGCCCTGTGGTATGCGATGAATTCAATTCCAATGTCCGAGAGAAATTTTATTCCTAAAAGAGGAATTGAAAAAAGGATGTTACCTTGGGTATTGAAGCGTTTTCTTGTTACTCATTTGAGCTTTATGTTGTTGGTCGTGTCTTCGCATGGTGAGTTGGTGTTGTGTTGGCATGTTTGCTTCTTTCCAATTCAGCAAAACAAAAGAAGTTTTTGGTTTGAGCGTTCAAGTGATCTCCCTTTGGCTTTCGTGGACGTTTATTCGCAATTTGCCACTTGGAAAGTGGAAAGGTTTTCTTGATGAAATTCTGATTTCGGATTTTACTCTTGATTACTCGGCTGGTAACGATAGTTGTGATGTGAATTTTTCTTATTCAGATGTGTTTTGCGGTAAAAGAGTTTGCTTAAAAGAATTCGATTGTATGTTTCCGGTTAAAGAGGGTGATCCTTGTTCGGTGAAGAGTTCAATGGAGAGGTGGAACAAGATTTCCGTGCTCTATGTGCTTGTTGTGTGGTTCGACTTCAAGGAGAAGGTTAACCCTGAGTTCATTGGGTTGTTTTCGATAGCCGTCGTTTCGCTAAGACCGTCTCGGATTCCTACACGTTGTACTCACTTTTGGTTTCATTTGGTGTGGAGTGAGTACCGAGATCCGAGTTTGTTATTCGTTAACAACGTTGACCATCGAGTAGGATCTTACCTTCGAGTCTCGTCCGATGAGTATAGCCGGAAGTGTCGGGACGAGTGTTAAGACAGACGTCGATTTGCGTCAAGATGTTGTGGTGTCCTCACCAGAAAGAGGCCACTTAGGAGCCGGAGGCTCGCATGCACGAGCATTATTCGATTTGTTCATATCGAGTACATGTTACTGTTATTAATTTTAGTTGCAACCGACCTTTCACGTGGGTCGGTGTGAGGATTCTGGTCGAATCCTATTTAAGGGGTAGAATGTAATACCCGATTATTCGATATCGAATGCTGTAAGATTAGAGAGGAAATAAGTTAAAATTCAGAATTTTAGGAGAAGTATGGGCCGCCAACCCATATTCGAGAAGAGGAGCCACCATAGTGGCCCAAGGCCCATGAGTGGGCAGCAGCCCATTAGAAGGCAAGGGAGGAGGGGACCAAACCCTAGCCCCATTTGCTACAGTAGCGCCGTGCTACAGAGGCAGTGCTCTGATGCCTCGCCGCTTGCTGCTCCTCCTCTCCCCGGCGCCATCTTTCCTGTTGCTTGTGGCCGACCGTGGGAAGAAGAAGAAGAGGAAGGAAGAGAGGATTGAAGGAGAATTTCTTCGTGGGATTTGATCAGCGATCTCCGATGGTTCTACAAGGGTAATGATCGATTTCCTCGCTGTTTAGGTTGTTTCGATGCGAATTCGATTAGTTTGATTGGATTGAATTGCTGCCGTTAGAATTTCAGTTCTGTCCTGAATGTTGCGTGGCCTGTTTCGTGATCTTAGAGGCCGAATTTGGGTTGTCCATCTCCTAGAGTTTTGTAGATATTGATCTTAGCTTTCGGTGGCCGCCAAGAACACTGAATTCCAACTTTCGAGTCAAAAGTTATGATAGATTTACTATCTGCTGTCCAGAATCCTGACGAGAATTAGCAGTCTCTGTATAGGTTGATTTATGGCCTAGTTAGAGGGTGATTCAGAGGTCTTGCCCATAACAAATTTTGAAGGTGATATCACTAGCTTTCAGGATTGATAAAGAACACTTCATTTGGATTTATAGATCAAAAGTTATGCACTTTTCTTTGTGACTGTCCAGATTGTATGTCATCTGTCCAGCTTTGTATGTCGCTTTCTATCTTTAATTTTGACCCGTGTGCCACTTTTTGTTAAAGACAATATATGAATGTCGTGCCAACTAGGTTATTGTAGATAATTTCTTAACCTTTTCAGATTGTTAAAGAATGTCCAATTTGGAGTTGAACCCTCCTAAGGACCTGTGTGTAATTAGATAAAACAGGATACGTGAAAATGGGATGCTATGGAATTTTGGAGAGGAGCTGTTTTAGATAGTGCCGTGGTATAAGGGACGTGGGGGAGAGGGGATCCATCTCAAAAAAAAAACCCTAGCCATGTTTCGCTTTCCCGTGCACCGCCACTAGTGCATCCATGGCGCCGCATGTCCTTCGCCATCCGCTGCGTTGCCGATCGCCTAGAGCACCGACACCGACTCCACGCATCGCCGCCGCCGCTTGCCGCGCGTGTGTGCACGCTGCCGCCCGCATCATCGAGCCGCAATCGCCGGCGTGTGGAAGACACATCGCCTCCCGCATGCATGTCTCGCGCTCGCGCGATAGCCGCCTACCGCGCGCGTGTTTTTCCTTGCCGCGTCGTCGGTCGTCGCCGCGTGGAGGCTTGCTTGTCTTGCCCGAGCATGGAATTCCAACCAACCCAAAGCACCGTGTGGAAACAATTGCCAATTTGTGTTGTTGCTGTTCATGCGTGAGGTGAGTCTTGAGTTGATTAGTTTTGTCCTTTCGACTAGTTAATGGTGCATGCATCAATTTAGTGTTGGCATGCATCGGCTAGTTTATTGCTATGAATATTTAATTGGAGTGGTTGGGAGGAGATTAGTTAATTAGTGTTGGATGCATACGGTTCATAAATTGGTAGTAGTAAAGGAGATGAATAAGATAGTGTTATTTAGTAGTCTTGCATGTTTTATATGCATGCTTTCTTTGAAACAAGAAGGGAAGTATTAACATGTTTCTAGTCGGAGAGATTTCGATCAATATATTGGTTTTGGTCTCTGCTCATTGTACAACTTATTCGGATACCTTAATGGCGAATTTTGGGAATATCATCTACTAGTTAATTGTAGGTAATTTTAGTATCTTTTCATACAGCATTTAACATGTCGGTCGGACGAGTAATTTTTGAGTTATGAATTTAGTAAGGCTCGCTGTCCAAAAGATAATAGATCGGTCTTCGGGATAAAACCGGGGGGTTAGATGATTTATTTAAAAGTCATGGTAATATAATAAAATATGGGTAATCTTGTGTAGATTCCAGAACTGGTTGGTTTGTCATGTTCGAACTTGTGAGTCAAAAGTTATGCCTTTTTAGTATCGGGACAGCAAGGGTGACTGTTCGGTATTGAGGAAGCGATGTGGTGTTGGGGGACGTGTAAGAGCGATGTCAATAAATTATTGTTCTTGTGATGTTGTAGCTTGTATTGAAATTTGAGTATTTATTGTAGGAGAGACGTCGTGCTTGTTGCCGTCTTCTAGCCAAACCGTGCGTCGCATCTAGTAAAGGCAAGTGCATGGTAGACAGTGATCAATGATTGATCTCTGTATTTCTTTATCGTTCATTACCATTATTGTTGTGCTTTTATTTGTATTTAATTGCAAGCAATATAATGGTATGACTATATATTGTTGACGAACATGAGGAAAAAATGGGATACGATGACTATGATGAAATTATGCATTTTTGCATTCATAAGCATATTTGAATACGAGCAGGTGATCGTGATTGATCACAACTCCACGGGAGTGGAGGAGGTCCCCGATCCTCGAGGAGGAGCGGGCTTGAGAGTGGACGTTGTCGCGAGCGTTCACTCATGCTATACCGGTATACGTGAAAGAAGTGCATGTGGACATGTAGAGTAGGGTTGCATTGAGATATGAGTTGAATGTGTGCGAAAACAAAGAGAAGAGAATGACATGAGAATATTAATAGAAGGACATGTGATGATAATGAAGTTATTGAATACTGTTGATTTATCATTGCTCGTTGTATATTGATATATTTGCTGAGTCGTGGACTCACCCTTGCTTCTTTGTTGTTTTTAGGTGATCGTTGAGGGCGTCACGTTTGAGAGGGACTAGAGCACATGGAATAGTTTCTTATTTCAAACACATGATTATTTGCCATGAGAACCATTTGATTCATTATCACTGGACTGCTATTAGAATATGTTAGAAATTGAAAAAAGCTTAGATGAATATTTTGGACTAGTCTACTTTGTTCCAAGGTTTTGGATTTACTAGTTTGGTGTTGTTTTAGACTAATTATCTTGCTATGTTTTCCTTGCTTATTTATTCTTGCTTAACAAGTCCTTATTCATGTTCTATTGTGACCCATGGTTGGGTTTCATTAATGCTTTGTTTGCTGAAATTTTATAGTGTGCTAATGAATATTAGTTGAAAAGATAGGTTAGTGGCATTCCAGGCTCAATGTTGGGCTGGGATGTTACAAGTAGTCGAGAGACACCATCTGACGACTTGGAGTAAACCCCTTCAGGAAGGGGAACTTCGGGTTATAACCGTCTCCGTCCACAGGTGTGCCCTGCGATGGGATGGTTGAACTTGCAGGAAAAGCATGTTTAATCCCCTCCTCTGCGGGGTTAGCCGGAGAGAGAGGACCACTAGGTGTCGATGAAGCTTCGGAATAATGGCCTCCAGAATTTGCCTCGCCAGGTCGGATTACCTTAAGGGGACTTGAACACTCGGAGGGAAAACTCTCGTCGTGTTGTGAGTCTGCCTTGGGGTAATCCTGTTTGTGGTCGGATTGACCCTTGCCCCCTGAGGAAACTAGTCCCTCAGGTGGACGTATTGTTGTGGGGGATAAGGATCCCTCCTCAACTCACCGATGGTATGGTCTCTGAGATCTGATAGAAGATCTCCAGAGGCGGTAGTACCATCAGATGATTCGATACTCGGCTCGTAATCGAAACCGACATCCATGTCGACGTCTGCGTAATCGGCCAAGTCGAACCAGTTCTCCTCGTTTCGCTCTCCTACCATGGAAGCATCAAAGAGAAAGAAAAACTATTGACAAGGAATTACCAGAAGATCCCTACGGACGGAGCCAATTGTCGGTGTTTTAGAATTGATCTTATGTAAAGATTGTTTGATCCGGGGGTATCTACAATTGATCACACAGATGAAAAAGACACGGGGATTTTTATACAGGTTCGGGCCTTCTCCGGAGAGAATAACAACCCTACTTCTGTGTGTATTATATTGGATATGCTAGTTACAATCAAGATAAAGTCTAATACTTGTGCTCTTGATTGTCTCTCTCCGATTGTCTATGTCAATCGGCCCTGGCCTATTCTCTCTGACTGAATCCCTTTTATAGTACGCGAAGAGGTAGTCGTTCCAAGTCAAGAGGCGCCTCATTATTCCATATAATGGACATAATAATGGTAGTAATCACCGGAGTAGTAACCTCCCCACATCGCTTGACAGTTACTAGTCAGAGATAATGGTGTGTTACATACAGTTACTCCAAAGAAAAACAGCGCATATTGACTGCTCAGATCCCGTAATCAATTGAGCCTACAGGCAAGTGAACCCAATTAACTACGGGGTAGTCGTAGCTGAGCTGGTCGTAGAAGGACTTACGACTAGGGATAGTTGTAGAAAAGCTTACGACTGGGTACTTATTGTAAAAAGACTTACGACCAGGGGTGATCGTAGAAGAATTTACGATCACGAGGTAGTCGTAGAAGGACTTACGACTATGGGGGTGGTCGTAGAAGAACTTACGACCACCTGGTTGGTTTCTCTCTTAAGACTATAAGGGGTATATCTAAAGTTGTATGATGTCATATTTACCCATAGTGTTAATTATAGATAAATAATAAAATGAGAATTATTAGATCCTCGTCAATCCTAATTGACGAATTTTGATGCCTTTGATTGGATTGGCGATGCCCAATAATTGGGTGTCTACTCAATCGTAAATGAAGAGAAAGTGGTGCCGAGCTCAGGTGATGTGTTTGTTCTAAGGTTATTAAAATATAATTTTCTGGTAGTTTCTGCGAGGATGTATTGTTCAATTAATAGTATCACTAAACAAACAGAATGCCAAAAATAGTGTCCCCTGCTCCAAAAAAAACCCTATCTTGAACTTTTGAATTTATATAGTGTTGAATCTTAATTGCTTATTGCAGGTTGTTTAATCACACAATTTTGGTTTTGCACAGCTCCATGGATGGATGCCATGTATACTATGCTTTGTTGTTTAGAGCAGTTAATGGAACCCGCATGTGGTGCTAGCTTAGAGCCATTGCCTATTTAGACAACCCATGTAAGTATTCTTCTCCAACGTCACTCTTCTTTTTTCTAATATCCACTTTCAGTGTAGAATCATGGATATTTTTGTTGTTGCCAGATTTGCTGGAAACAAAGGAGAGAAAAATCTTTTGTACTACTGGGCCTTTGTTTCGATGTAGGTAAACATAATCCACCATATCTATGGAGTTTTTTAATCTAAAGGCATGCATCATCTTGAGCTTCGACTTATGTCCTCATCATAAACAAAATGCTGAGCTATCTTTCATGTGGCCCCAAATTTAACTGGAATTTTTTTGCCATGTTCATAGGTGAGAATTAAGAGCTAAGCTATTGGTTATTGGTGTGTGGTGAGCTTTTTTGTTAATCTCCCCCTTGCTACTTTGCTCCTTTGTTGTATCTTTTTTTTGTATGTGATATGTTTAAAAAATTAGAATGTTTAGGAGTAATAAGAGTATATGAAGGGTGCCTCTGTTATTGCAGATCAGGATGCAACACACGATCACCAGCATGTACCCCTACCATCTTCCACACAGACATCGATTATGCAATGGCATGTGAGCTCTTCTATGCCATGTTCACGTTATCAGCCACATTTTTCTAGCCATGTTATACATAGCGACCAGGCAACCTAGAGCATAATTGAGCCTATACACTAAAATGATCAACACCTAGTTTTTTCTCCTAATTGTTCGGCCTTTAGCCTCAACTGCTTCCCTTTTCTATGTAGGAGCTTCTTCAGTTAGGAATCCATAAATATGACATTGTTCATATAATTCAGGTAGAATATAAATTATTTACATGTGCTTAATGTGTTTTATTGTGTATAATTTTCCTTAAAAGAATCCATGTTCTTCACTCTTCGTGTGATGTTGCCAGCAATTGTGGATATACTAGAGTTGTAGAAAATATGATAGCACTAGTATCCTTCAGGTGTATACAGAAGGTGACAATGAGTAATAGAAGCTCATGCCTTCTCCATGTTTCTAGCCTGTGCCAAACTGAGCATTTTATGAGCTGTTTTTTTTTTTTTGTTTTTCTTGTGTTTTTGAGATTTCTTATTTCTTTCTTACTTGGCGAGAAAGGATGAAAATAAAATTATCTTTTGTTCTATTTTCAAAAGGCAGGGTTTCAATCCTCATATGCAGAGTAATCTTTGGGCTATGGAATGCCTTTGAAAATTTGCATTTCGACTATGTACTTCAAATTTGCATTTTGACTGTGTACTTAATGCTTCTATTCACATCTTGGTCATTTGGGTTGTTGAACACGTCGAGCATAGTATGTAAGAGGCTTGCTGGACTATTCTCATAGCTCCTCTGCTAGCCAATTGCTATAATATATATGTGATACTGTTCTTTTGTCACGGCAAGTTAGCATGCATCGTAAGCCTAAAAAATATTGTAACATTCCAAAGTTCTGTTACCAAAAATAAAAATAATAAATTTATTATTTTATGGGATTTCCTGAGTTTTAAAAGAGTTTTCATGCTTTTCTTGAATTTCCTAGATTTTAAGAGTAGAAAAAGAAGGAAATTTATTGAGTTTCTAGGTTTACTTGGACTTAAAGTTATAGAGAAAAACTTAATTATTTTCCTAAATCTTCTGGTATTTAAAAAGGTTTTTCCTATTTCCCAGAATTAAAAATAATTTATGTGCAAAAATAAAAACCAACTTTAAGTTGGAAATAATCTTATTAAGTTCAAAAATAAAATCTCAACCTTTTTCAAGCCTTTTTGAAGTTTTAAAAATAAAAAGGAACCAGTTGGAATTTTCTTGACTTCTTAAAGATTAATTTGAAATTTTATAGATAAACAAATTTAATTTGAGTAAATCTAACCTCAATTAAATAAAAATTATTTTATTTTATTTTTTGGTTTTATCTTGGATTTCCTTTTTCCAATACCTTATTGTTATTTCCTTTAAGTTCTTTGTATTTCTTTCCGATTTTCCCGAATTTCGAAATCTTCTTGAAGCTTTAAAAAATTAAAATGAACCATTTGCATTTTATTACATTTATTAAAGTTAAATGGAAATTTCAGAAAAAGAAAACATTTTAAATGATTAAACTCAAAATGGGTTTATTGCATTTTCTATATTGCTTGGATCTTCTCCAAGTTCTTTTTGCTATTTTCTTGGAGTTCAATTTGATTTAATTTCCTTTTCTGTTTTTTTTTCGAAATCTCTTTTCTTAGTTGTAAAAATTAATTTAAATTAATTATTTACAAACTATTGGATTTCTTTTGAGGTTCCGGTGATTATTTTAAATCTGAGTCCGAGACTCAAAATTCAACTCCTTTTCTCAAATTCAAAGAACATCGCAAAATTCCAAATTCAAAATTTAAAGTTTGAATTTTCTTGGGCCAAAAGCCTTTTTCCTCCCTTTTCGTTTTCTTTCTTTTTCCTTTTCTCTTCTCTTTTTCTCCTTTTTCTTTCTTTCTTTCTTTGTTTTCCTTTTCTCTTTTCCTTCCTTCTTTCTTTTCCTTTGTCTTTCTTCCTCCTCCTTTCTTTTCCTTCGCTGGCTTTGGCTCAAGCCAGCATGGCCCGTGCGCACCGCTCCCGCCCGCCTGTTGCGCCTCCGTCTTCACCGTCGTGCCCCCCGACGTTGATTCCGCCCGCCCCTGCCCATGCATCCGCGCACTCGCGCGCCCGGCCCAGGCCGCCCTTGCCCTGAGCCGTACGCACGCGCTCCACGCCGCCCGTGCCCAGCGCTCGGACCACCACTAAATTCGGTGCTCATGCCGCCTTGCCTCCCCCTCCTCTATAAAATGCCGGCGCAACCTCCCCCAACCGGAGCTCCCCCACGCCTTCTTCTTTCTTCCCCGCCTCTGGCCGGAGTGCCACCTCCCCATTCCTCCCTCTTCGGCCATCTTTTTGCGCCACCACCTGCGTCACGGCGTGCGCCTCGGCCTCCTCTCCCACCTCCCCAAGTTTCCCCCCTCTCTTCCCCTCTCCCCCCTCTATCCTCGTCGGATTCCGAGTTCTTCCTCCACCAGCCGCCTCGCCTCTCATAGCCCATTCCATCGCCGGTGTTGCTCCTCCATCAGCATCTTCGTCACCATTGGACTCATCGCACCACGTTCTACGCAGGGCTCTCGTTCCCTTCGCCGAAAACTCGTTGGAGCTAGCGCCGCTACCACCGTGAGTCGCCGCCGACCGCACGCCCTTCTCACCGTCATCGCCGCCTCGCTCCTCCGCCGGCGACACCACCACCACCCTCGGGTTTCCCATCCCCCGGGGATTCCATTTTTGTGATCCCCGACCGCCACCGCTCTCTCCCTCGCTAGCGCCGACGACTTGCCCGAGCCTCCCTATGCTGCCTCCTGTCTTCCTCTTCCTTCATTTTCTTTCCTTGTCTCCCTTCCATGTGGGCCCTTGTGTAAGCCTCACACCTCCTCTCATCTCTCCCTCTCTCACTAGCATGTGGAGTCAAGTTGTCATATGCTAGTTCTTTGCATATGAAAATCAGATAGAATATTCCAGCATATTCATTTTTCTTTACTCTATCATTTCTTGTGATTGAAAACTTCCGGACGTTCGTTCTCCCTCAGACAAACTCTGATTCCGTCAATTCTTGCTCCTAAATTCATCTAAAGTCGGTATCTTTCTGTCGATACTAATTTTATAATTTTTGGAGTTTATTTGAAGTTTGTTTGATTTGCTCATTTTCACGTATAGATTACGACGACTTCAGAGAATTGGATTTCGACAGCGTCTAAGAAAAACAAATAACTAAGTAAGGCAAGTTACATCATTTGATCATATTTGAATCCCAATATTTTAAATTATTTAAATTATGATTTAAATTACTATTGCATGCGTATTTATATCTAAGTAATTTAAATTCCTATTTTGAGCTTTATAGTTATTCCCAATTCCACTTGTATAGCCAATTATTGTCAAGATAGGTGGTATGGAGAATCTTTAAGAATGTGATATATTTTGGAGTTAGAGTTGATAGGGATTGGATGATAAAAGTAGATTGTTGGTAGATGTTTGATTATAGAGGCAGATTATTGATGGATATTGGATTAATGTATGTTGAATTATTAGAATTAGATTATTGTTGAATATTAGATTGATAGACGTTGAATTATTAGAATTAGATTATTACTGAATATTGGATTGATGGATGTTGAATTATTAGAATTAGATTATTCTTGAAGATAGGATTGATGGTTGTTGAATTATTAAAATATATAAGTGTTAGAGATTGGATTACAGAATATATAATTGTTGGAGTTGGATTATAGAAATATATCTTGGATAGATTATAGAATTAAATCTTTGTTGGATTATAGAAGTAGACTATTGTTGAATATTGGATTGTTGATGTCAAATTCTAGAAATAGATCGTTATGGGATATTGGATTGTTGAAAGTTAGATTATAGAAGTAGACTATTGTCGGATATTGGATGTTGGATTCTAGAAATATATTATCGATGGATAATGGATTCTAGAAAGCTGGATTATAGAAGTAGACAATTGTCGAATATTGGATGCTGGATTCTAGAAATATATTATCGATGGATAATGGATTCTAGAAAGTTGGATTATAGAAGTAGACTATTGTCCGATATTGGATGTTGTATCATAGAAAAAGAATATTATTGGATATTGGATTATAGAAATACAATATTGATAGTTAACTTTTTGATCTTGGAATTGACAATTCTTGGACATCAAACCCTCACACCTAATCACCCTAGATAAAACTCTAGTTAATACAATAGTATCGATAAGATGCTTTTGTTTAAAAACTTGATGCTTAGACAAAGGTTAGACCAAAAATATTGAATTTGGAGAATTTAGCCAATTGGTCAACTATTATTTTAAAATGAGGCTATGGTATTGCTTTTACCATACAAATTTTGGAAAATAATTTAACTTAGAAAATAAATGAAAATTAGTTTGAACTTGGGTAAAATAGATGCTTGGATGGTGCATGTTAATGCACGTGATCGATTCATTTCTATAATCGAGACCAGGGTTTATTGGGAGTCGCCCAAGTCAGTTAAGGATCCGTCTTCGAGCCGTATTTTGCTAAGCCCCATCGTACTACCACATGTCCTATGTGGGCAGGACTAAGCTAAATAATTTGCAATATTTCACCGTGGTTGTGCCTAGTTGCGTGGGTGTCACAATGACCTACTTTTATATATTCCCACATGGCCTAAGAGGGGCTTAAATCCGACGGGTTTCTATCCAAAGGATGCGAAACCTTAGCGTGCATGACTACGTTGGAATGGTGTATTGTAAAGGTCTTGTGATAATCTCTTAGTCGCACACCTTTGGAAGTGTATGAGCGGACATTATAAGTTGATTATCTCTTATAGGTAAAGTTGTACAACCTCTGCAGAGTGTAAAACTATTCGAATAGCCGTGTCCACGGTCATGGACATGCTCAGCAAAGCCACTCAAAATTATATTTTTGGTTTTGATTTCAAAAGGTGCTATTAAATGATTTTTGGATAGTTTATCCAATTAGGAAATTTGGGCGGGTTGCCATGTGATAGGAGGGTATCCTTCACCACTCTTGTATGAAGGTTATCTTACTATAAAACTTAAGATTTTGGAAAATGAATTTTAGTTATAGAATAACTGCTCTGGAACTTAGTACATATATTTAAAAAGAAAACATTGCTTTATACAAATTCAACCCTATAAACCTTCCTTTGATATATCCCTACATGCATTATAATTTTGTTATTGGGTGTAACTTGCGAAGTACATTCATTTGTACTCATCTTTGCTTAATAAAATGTTGTTCAGAGAAGAAGGATTTTAAAACTATTGAAGATCGCGACGATTAGGCCGCTATCCTAGTCGATTGCGTCTGGCAAATTAGCTGGGCTCTACTACTTCTTGTCTTCCGTTGTGTTCTTTATTTGTTGGTTCATAAGTCTTTCTGGTAATAAACTCTGATATTTATTAATAAAGTTTTACGAATTATGGATGTTACTATATTTGTTTACTGTATAAACTAGCTACTGATCATGGGACTAGTTCAGAACGCACAGAGGATTTAAGAGTGTTGCTCCCAGGTCCTTACAAATATTCATGGTACGAGTCAAAATTCACATATCCTGTGTATATATGTTTAGGATAGTGTCATATGGGAATAAAATTATCTCTATCCCTATTGAATCAATGGTTTACTAGAAGGATAACCATCCACCTTTAAAGGACACTAATTGAAATATGTTGTGTATAAAATAATTGATTCATTTTATAATTATGCCATGGCATGTATGTTCCTATAAGCATGCTCGTGTGTGTCCTATCTTTTTCTCGGATGTTCCTGCCATGGTCAAGTTGGATGGTGTAGGATCAAGGATAACCGACTACATGGGGTGAATAAGCAGTTTTTAAACTTTTGGCTAAAAATAGATTTTTTGTAAAAAAATGTAATTCGATTTCATAATTGAAGGCCTAAATAATCTAAGTCTTTCTAAGTACACTAATCACTCTAGACTAAGCTAAACAACCTAATTAAGAGATAAAATTGCTATATATGTAAATGCACTAAGAGAAGAGTAAAATAGATAAACCACAATATGGAGACAAACGATGTTTTTTCATGGTCTTTGAGACTTCCCGGTCTCCCCCAATCCATATTGAGGAAGCTTGAACGAATTAAGCCGGCTCCACACAAGCACACCCCTCGATCACTAGAGCTAGCTCTTCTCCACTCCGGTGAAAAGCATCTAGGCCCCTAAAAATATGTTTTGGTAATTTATGATAATATGTGAAAATGGGACTTATTGGTTTGTTGAGTTTTACAAGGACTAGTCTCATTGGAAAATATGATCTTGAAGATGCATGCTAAAAGTTCTATGAAGATCAAGTACAGCTCAAGGATAAGGTACAAGTGGTTTCGATTTTTTTTTTTACCGGTCTTAGGAGAAATAGATGGAAGACCGGATTATAGGTTAAATGTCGTACTATTAAGAGGGATCATGTCATGTAGCTTGAAGGCATGTCTTGTGCTTTATGGATCAATTTAGGATCATGCATGCATAAGGATTCTCTCTCTAAATCAAAATTGTGCACTGTCAGGACAATCGGTAGTACCGACGTTGTCTGTGCGGTACTACCGCACTCCGGTTGTTCCGGTCGTTAGTTGGCGGTATATTTTTTACAGAGAGTCTCTTTTCGGTTTCGGTGCCAAAACCTAAGCGCGTAGTACCGCCGATGTTCATGCGGTATGACCGATATACGGTAGTACCGCGGTGTTAAGCGGAACTACCGCATGCCGTTATTCCAATGAAAAGCGGTATGTTTTTTCCGAGTGCACCCTTTCTCTCTCTCCTTGAAACGGTAGTACCGCACTCACCTTGCGGTATGACCGCTCTGCGTAGTACCGCTCGTCGATTAGCGGTAGTACCGCTCTGGCGTATAAAACGGCTATGTCGAGTCATTTAATGCGTCTGTTATAGCCGTTGTCGTAGTGGTTGGAGAAGTGTGGTAGTACCACCCTTGCATGGCGGTAGTACCGCATATGGTGAAAAGCGTGTTTTTCTTCTCCAACGGCTCTAATTGTTGTTGGGGTATAAATACTTCCCACCGCTCAAGGACAGTGCTAGACCACATTTAACATCTTTAGAGCCTTGTGCATTCATTCAACTCCTCAAACTCATTTTGTTCACTCTTTGGAAGGTTGTTGAGCTCATTCAAAGTGCATTCATCATTCTAGTTGATCCTATTGCACTTGAGTGTCGCTGCGAAGGTCTTGGTTTGTTACTCTTGGAGTTTTGCCGAACTCCTAGACGGCTTAGCGGTGATTGCACGGTGATCTCTTCAAGAAGATTGTGAAGAGGCCCGGTGCCCATATTGTGAGTGGTTTGGTGTTCACCATCTCCGGAGTGGAGGAAGAACAACCAATAGTGATCGAGGAAAGGCTTAATTGGTGGAGCCGGCTTGATTGGTTCAAGCTCCCTCAACGTGGACTAGTGAAGACCGGCAAGTCTTCGATACCACGGGAAAACATCATTGTCTCTTTGTGGTTATTCCTAGTCTTTACTCTTCCGCATTTATATTTCTAGCTTGATCTTTGTGCTTGTATTGCTTAGCTAGGAGTATAACTTGTTTAGATTAAATTGTTAATTAGCTTAACTCACACATTTGTGAAAAAGTTTTAAAACCTCCTATTCACCCCCCTCTAGTCGGTTATCCTTGATCCTACAAGTGGTATCAGAGCTTGGTCTCTCAATTTGTTAGACTTTACCGTCTAAAGAGAGAAAGGATGGCTAGTGAGGGTATGCATATAGGAAAGGCTCCCTTGTTTGATGGCTCAAATTATTCTTATTGGAAAATTAGAATGTCTATTTTCTTAAAAGCCATGAGTCCAAACATATGGAAAATTGTAAATGAGGGTTACGTTATGCCTCTTGATCCAACAATCCTCACGGTTCAAGATGAACGTAATGCTCATTTAGATGCTCAAGCTATGAATGCTCTCTTTGGTGCTTTGAACGCGATGAGTTCAATAGGGTGAGCAATTTGGAAACCGCTCATGCTATTTGGACTACCCTCTCCGAAATTCATGAGGGCACATCCACGGTCAAAGAAGCCAAATTGCATAGGCTTCGGATTAAATATGAGACATTCATAATGTTGCCTCATGAAAACATCACCGAGATGTACTCAAGACTCAACAACATTGTGAATGAACTCAAAGGCCTTGATACTAACCTTCTTGATGTTGATGTTGTGCGAAAATGCTTAGGGCCCTTCCGGATAAATATGAGACGTTGGTGACATTATTTCTCAACTCTCCGAGTTGCCAAGAATGACACCAACCGGACTTTGGGCAACCTCATCACTAACGAGCTATACAAGAAGGACAAGGAAGAGCTATTGGAATCATCTTCATCTAAGAAGAAAATTACCGCTTTCAAAGCTAAAGCGGAATCAAGTGATGATGAAGATGAAGAAGAAGACTCGGATGAGGAGTACGCTCTTCTTGTGAGGAAAATGAAGAAATTCATGAGAAGACGCCCACATCGAAACTTCAACTTCAACAAATTCAAGAAAGGGCAATCCTCAAGTGACAACAAGCAATATAGCAACATTCGTTGTTATGGATGTGATGAGAAGGGGCACATAATCTCAAATTGCCCCAACAAGAAGGATGACAAAGATAAATCATCAAAGAAGAAAGAATTCGATGGAAAGAAGAAGCTTTTCAAAAGGCTTCACAAAAGGGCAAAATGAAGCTCATATTGGAGAATGGGATTCGACGAAGAATATTCGGATTCGATTCCGAATCAAGTGATGAAGAGTCTTCTAAGAAAAGAGGACTTGTCGGCATCGCCATAAAGGAAGCTCCATCACTCTTCTCGTCTCCTACATGTCTTATGGCAAAAGGAGATAAGGTAAAATCCTTTGATGATGATGCTCCTTCATATGATGAACTAATGGACATGGTAGAAGATTTAAATGAATATGTTGGAAAGGAGAAATCTAAATTTAAAGTTTTAAAAGGAGTATATCTCTAAAAGACTCTTATGAGGAGCTAAAGGAAGCTCATGATTCTCTCCTCCCAAAGATATAGAAAATCACATTCAAATATTGGTATTACGTGTGATTTAATAAATGAGATGCATAGAGTAGAAAGTATGCCAAATGCAAAATCCATGTCTAGTACTTCTACTTCTTGTGATGATTTGCTATCCATGCCTTGTTACTCAAATAATGATTCAATTGCAAATACTTGTGATCCTTTGTTAATTGTTGAAAATCATGAGTTAAAAGAGCAAGTCACCAAGCTAAGCAAGAGCTTAGAAAGATGCTTCAAGGGTAAAGCAACCCTTGACAAATTATTGAGTGAGCAAAGGTGCTCATTCAATAAGGAAGGACTTGGGTATGTACCCAAGAAAGGTAAGAAACCGGTTAACAAGCCTCCAAGGTTTATTAAGCAAAATGGTAAATATTGCAATAAATGTGGTAAGGTAGGACACATGTCAAATACTTGTTTAAATATTAATGTTAAAACCTATGACATTTATGATTCTTGCTACATGTTTAAGAAATCCATTGATGGTAAAATAATTGCAAGATTTATTGGCACTTCGATTTTAGGCGCTAAAAATAATGCTATTTGGGTGCCTAAAACCTTGGTCACTAATCTCCAAGGACCCAAACAAATTTGGGTACCTAAAAGAAATTGATTCTTGTTTTGTAGGTGAACTACAAGACCGGTGGAAAACATTGGGTGCTTGATAGTGGATGCACTCAACACATGACCGGTGATAAAAAATGTTCACCACATTCGAGAACGTAAAAGGAAGTGACAAGATCACCTTTGGAGATAATAGTAAAGGAAAGGTAATAGGATTGAGTAAAATTGCTATCTCAAATGACCTTTCCATTTCGAATGTATCTTTAGTTGAATCACTTAATTTCAATTTATTATCCGTTGCCCAAATTTGTGATCTTGATTTAATTTGCTCTTTCTCAAATGAAGGTGTGTCAATTTCAAGTGTAAAGGATAATGCTTTAGTTTTCAAAGGCTTTAGATTTGGAAATCTTTACTTGGTTGATTTTTCCACAAATGCTTCATGCTTACAAACTTGTTTAATTGCAAAAACTTCCTTGGGTTGGCTTTGGCATAGAAGGCTAGCTCATGTTGGCATGATTCAACTTAAAAAGCTTTTCAAACATGATCTAGTTGTTGGCTTGAAAGATGTGAAGTTTGAGGAAAATCGACTTTGTAGTGTTTGTCAAGCCGGTAAACAAGTCGCAAGCTCTCACCCTTCCAAGAGTATCATGTCAACCTCTAGACCATTGGAACTCTTACATATGGATTTGTTTGGGCCAACAACCTATAAGAGTATCGGGGGAAATAGCTATTGTTTAGTTATCGTAGATGATCACTCTAAATATTCATGGGTGTTCTTTCTAGATGACAAGAGCGAAACCTCCGGAATTTTCAAAAACTTTGCTAAAAGGGCTCAAAATGAATTTGATTTCAAAATAAAGAAAATCCGTAGTGATAATGGTTCCAGTTCAAAAATACTAAAGTTGAAGACTTTGTGATGAACTTGAATAAAGCACGAATTTTCCACGACCTACACTCGAGCAAAATGGAGTTGTAGAAAGGAAAAATCGTACATTAATTGAAATGGCTAGGACAATGTTTGATGAATATAATACTTCCGATAGTTTTTGGGCGAAAGCAATTAACACCGCTTGTCATGCCATAAATCGTCTCTATTTGCATCGCTTTTGAAAAGACTTCCTATGAACTCCTTGTTGGAAGAAAACCGAACATCTCTTATTTTCGAGTTTTGGTTGTAAGTGTTACATTTTGAAGAAAGGTGTTCGTCTTTCAAAATTTGATAGTCGTTATGATGTTGGCTTCTTACTTGGGTATTCATCTAATAGTAAAGCATACCGTGTCTTCAACAAAAACTCCGGTTTAGTTGAGGAAAGACATGATGTGCAATTTGATGAAACTAATGGCTCTCAAGAAGAGCATGAGAATTTGGATGATGTAGGTCACGAAGCACTAAGAAAAGCAATGGAATATATGCAAATAGGTGACATCAAGCCCGAAGATAATCCATCATCTTCCACTCAAGTTGAGCCTCCCACCTCTTCCTCAAGTCAAATACAACTAAATGGAGAGGACAATAAGGAAGATGATCAACCATCAAACCTACCACCAAGAATTCACAATGCAATTTCAAAAGATCATCCAATAGATCAAATATTGGGTGATGTAAGTAAGGGTGTTCAAACTCGATCTCGTGTTGCTTCATTTTGTGAACATTACTCTTTTGTCTCTTCACTTGAGCCAAAGAATATAGATGAAGCATTTGAAGATCCGGATTGGATGATTGCAATGCATGAAGAGCTCAATAATTTCATTTGAAACGAAGTTTGGACATTAGTGGATAGACCCAAAGAACACAATATCATTGGTACAAGATGGGTGTTTAGAAACAAGCAAGATGAAAATGGCATGGTAGTAAGAAACAAAGCAAGATTGGTCGCACAAGGTTTTTCACAAGTCGAAGGTTTGGATTTTGGTGAAACTTTTGCTCCCGTAGCTAGACTTGAGTCAATTCGTATACTACTTGCTTTTGCATCATGCTTTGATATTAAATTATTTCAAATGGATGTCAAAAGTGCTTTCTTAAATGGAGAAATATCCGAACTTGTGTTTGTTGAACAACCACCCGGTTTTGAAGATCCTAAGAATCCTAATCATGTCTATAAACTCTCCAAGGCGCTCTATGGTCTTAAACAAGCTCCTAGAGCATGGTATGAACGCCTCAGAGATTTTCTAGTTTCAAAAGGGTTCAAAATTGGGAAAAATTGATTCAACTTTGTTCACCAAAATCTTAGATGATGATTTCTTTGTATGTCAAATTTATGTTGATGATATCATTTTTGGATCTACTAATCAAGACTTTTGCAAAGAATTTGGTGATATGATGTCTAGGGAATTTGAAATGTCCATGATTGGAGAGCTTAGCTATTTCCTTGGACTTCAAATCAAGCAACTCAAAGATGGAACTTTTGTAAGTCAAATAAAGTATGCAAAGGACTTGATCAAGAGATTTGGCATGGAAGATGCAAAACCTATCAAGACTCCCATGGCAACCAACGGTCATCTCGACCTTAATGAGGGAGGTAAATCGGTAGATTTAAAGCTTTATAGGTCTATGATTGGTAGTTTACTTTATCTTACCGCATCTAGGCCCGATATCATGTTTAGTGTTTGCATGTGTGCACGGTTTCAAGCATCTCCAAAAGAGTGTCATTTAATGGCCGTAAAAAGAATACTAAGATATTTAAAGCATTCCTCTAGCATTGGCCTATGGTTCCCTAAAGGTGCTAAATTTGATTTAATTAGATACTCAGACTCCGATTATGCGGGTTGCAAAGTGGATAGAAAAAGCACCTCGGGAAATTGTCAATTCTTAGGGAGATCTTTAGTATCATGGTCATCCAAGAAACAAAACTCTATAGCTTTATCCACCGCCGAAGCCGAATATGTCTCCGCGGGTAGTTGTTTTGCTCAATTGCTATGGATGAGGCAAACCCTGATGGATTATGGAATTAAAATTAATAAAATGCATCTTTTGTGTGATAATGATAGTGCGGTAAAAATAGCAAATAATCCTGTTTAACACTCAAGAACCAAGCATATCGACATTCGCCACCATTTCTTGAGAGATCATGTGGGCAAGGGAGATATTGAAATTAGCCACATCCGAACCGAAGATCAATTAGCGGACATTTTCACCAAACCATTAGATGAAGGCCGGTTTTGCAAATTGAGGAATGAATTAAATGTTATAGACTATTCAAACATTTGTTGAAACATTTGCCTCATGCATTGTGTTTGATTTGATGTTATTCAAAAGCTTTCTGTAAGAAAAATATTTTCAAAATGTTATAACGATTATCTATGTTCATAAAAATTATATTCTTGTATAGACATTAGTCTATTCTATGCATAATGATCCCTAATGACTCTTAAATTGATTGCAAAACTAAGGGTCATTTGCAAATAATCTCATCTCATCTTTATCCAGAACTGTTTTTGAAGTTCCAGGATAATCGGTATGACCGGCGGGTTATGTGCGGTATGACCGCAGTGTGGTACTACCGGTACAAAAACCACGGTACTACCGCTTTGCGGTATTACCGACGGCCAAAGGGCGGAACTACCGCATCAGTTTCGAAAGAAAAGTAACCCCAGAGGTCATTTTTCTCCCGTGCCTCTCTTCCTTTTCTCTCTCTTCTCTTTCTCTCCCGAAAATCCTCTCTCCCAAAACTCTTTTCCACTCGGTTGTTTCTCAAATCTTGGTGAACCCTTGCATCTCTAGGGTTTAACTCCTCCATCTCTCAAGGTAAAACATCCTTAAATCCTCGTTTTACCGTTTGATTCAAACCCTAGGTCACTTTCTAGTTGATTTGAAATGCGGATGTTTTTGTGTGATTCTAGTTGGGCAAAATAGCAAGATTGATATTTAATGATGTTAGTACATCTATTTCTTGGATTCAAACCAAAAGAAACATCAATTTTTGGTTAGATTCACTGCCCGAGGTCGCAGTCTGTAAAAGCGGTACTACCGCGTTCATACGCGCGGAATTACCGGGGAACGGTAATACCGGCCAGACAATGGCGGTACTACCGCACCTCGGTACTACCTGGTGAGGAATCTGCAGATTACCGATTTTATGTGATGTAAGAAAATCATTCAAATTCAAATTAACTCTGCATTGCTTGATCTTTTGAACTTCTTGTAACCTATCCTCTCTTTGTAAAGATGCCGAGGACAAGATTGGGAACTCGTCAAGGGCAATCTTCCTCTCTACCTTTTGACGACCCTTTGGATGATCCATCAGGCAAAGGAAAAGGGCTCGCAATGATGGCTCGAAAGTGAGGAAGGATCTCTTCCTCATGAGTCGTTTCGATTCCGAGCCCGACACGTAAGAAGAAACCTGTGCTCAATCGGATGAAGAGATGGAAGATCCAGAAGAACCTCAAATTGATCTCAGGCTCATATCAGCTGATGATTATGCAATCTTGAGACACAAAGATCAATATCTTCTGCCCTTCAACTCAATCAATCCCAGATTCCACACCAAGTTCCAGGAGCAAGTCTATGAGCAGATTTATGATCATCACAGGAAGTTTGCAGATCATAAATGCATAAAGTGGTCACACATAAACTCCTAGAAAAATATGATGGAGTGTATCGTCTTTTCAAAGAAGTTGGTCTTCATGATTTTGTGGCTCTAAATGACTATGATGAAGAAATCATAAGACAATTCTATGCTACTTTGTATGTATCTCCTGACTTTAAGAAAATGAAGTGGATGACAGTTACACGGTATGTGGAGTGCACTAAGGGTGATTTTGAGCGTGTACTGAGGATGCACTCTGGAAATTGTGATAAGCTTTTTGACAGACCAGCTCTACTTGTTCCTGCCTGGACAGAGTTTTATGATCAGAATGTCAGGTGCACTTCAGGGAAAATTCATGGCCTGCTACCTATTCCCAATTTGATTAATAGGATTATTAATCACACTTTTCTTCCCAAGAGTGGTAATTTTGATGCTGTTCGAGGACATGTTTGGAATATCATTGATAATATTATGCATGGGAGAAAGTTTGATGTTGTGGATGTCATCATCAGGGGGATTGTCTCTTCTAAGAATGACAGGGTAAAGCGGATTTATCATACTCCTTACATCATGGCCCTAATTCTTAGTAAGATTGAATATCAGGGTGGTTTGGGATCACCTCATAAGTTTTACAAACCCAGAGAAAATCCCCCCATTCGATTTCAGGCACAGCAGGCACAGCAAGCACAACAAGAAGAAATTGCCCCAGAGGAGGCAGCTGCAGAAGGCTCTCACAGTCAAGCTACTATTGCTCAGATTCTTACCACTCAGACTCTCATTCTTAATAATCTGATGCAGTTGAAAGTCTCTCAGCAGGAGATGAGGACAGTTCTTACAGACTTTCAGAGTGAGACTAACAACAGACTTGCCGTCCTGACAGAGACAGTTGACTCTATGGAACAGCGTCTTCCACCTCTTCCACGTCCTTCGTCTCCAATACGGTTCAAGCGTCGTCGCCCTCATCTCTTTCCCCGCTCTCCAGCTCCAGCGCCACTCTCCCGCTTCTCAGGATCCCGCGCCTTTTCCCCCAGTCTCTTCAGCTCCAGCGGCTTCAGCTCCTGCCCCTCAGGATCCAGCTGCTTGATGTTTGTTTTTGGTACTTTGATGCCAAAGGGGGAGAAGTAGAAAGTAGCTTTAAGGATTATGGGTGTCAGACTTTATAGTCTTTTGATGTTTTATTATTTGCCTGTAATGACTTCATCCTAATATTACCTTGTTCAGAACTTGTTGGTTGTCTTAATTATCAAATGTGATATTATCTCTACTGAAATTTCTTATATGACAATTCCTTATCATTGCAAGTTGTTTCCTCAGTTCCAACAAGTTAAAAGAAACTCAGCCAAAATTTTGTCATAATTCTCTTCATGTGCTCTCAAAATGTTCTATCTATTTCATGCACATGTTTAGGGGGAGCTTTCTTTGTGTTAAGTCATCAAAAGAATATACACTTGTTTCACAATCTTGGATATATTCAAAACTCCTCTTCTCACACATTAACTAGGTTGTCATCAATTACCAAAAAGGGGGAGATTGAAAAGCATCTAGGCCCCTAAAAATATGTTTTGGTAATTTATGATAATATGTGAAAATGGGACTTATTGGTTTGTTGAGTTTTACAAGGACTAGTCTCATTGGAAAATATGATCTTGAAGATGCATGCTAAAAGTTCTATGAAGATCAAGTACAGCTCAAGGATAAGGTACAAGTGGTTTCGAATTTTTTTTTTACCGGTCTTAGGAGAAATAGATGGAAGACCGGATTATAGGTTAAATGTCGTACTATTAAGAGGGATCATGTCCTGTAGCTTGAAGGCATGTCTTGTGCTTTATGGATCAATTTAGGATCATGCATGCATAAGGATTCTCTCTAAATCAAAATTGTGCATCTGTCGTGACAATCGGTAGTACCGACGTTGTGCATGCGGTACTACCGCACTCCGGTTGTTCCGGCGTTAGTTGGCGGTATGTTTTTTACGAGAGTCTCTTTTCGTTTCGTGCCAAAACCTAAGCGCGGTAGTACCGCCGGTGTTCATGCGGTATGACCGATATACTGTGTAGTACCGCAGGTGTTAAGCGGAACTACCGCATGCGAGTTATTCCAATGAAAAGCGGTATGTTTTTTCCGAGTGCACCCTTTCTCTCTCTCTTGAAACGGTAGTACAAGACTCACCTTGCGGTATGACCGCTCTGCGGTAGTACCGCTCGTCGATTAGCGGTAGTACCGCTCGCGATAAAACGGCTATGTCGGTCATTTAATGCGTCATATAGCCGTTCTTTGTAGTGGTTGGAGAAGTGCGGTAGTACCGCCTTGCATGGCGGTAGTACCGCATATGGTCAAAAGCATGTTTTTCTTCTCCAACGGCTCTAATTGTTGTTGGGGGTATAAATACTTCCCACCGCTCAGGACAGGTGCTAGACCACATTTAACATCTTTAGAGCCTTGTGCATTCATTCAACTCCTCAAACTCATTTTGTTCACTCTTTGGAAGGTTGTTGAGCTCATTCAAAGTGCATTCATCATTCTAGTTGATCCTATTGCACTTGAGTGTCGTCAGCGAAGGTCTTGGTTTGTTACTCTAGGAGTTTTGCCGAACTCCTAGGCGGCTTGGCGGTGATTGCACGGTGATCTCTTCAAGAAGATTGTGAAGAGGCCCGGTGCCCATATTGTGAGTGGTTTGGTGTTCACCATCTCCGGAGTGGAGGAAGAACAACCAATAGTGATCGAGGAAAGGCTTAATTGGTGGAGCCGGCTTGATTGGTTCAAGCTCCCTCAACGTGGACTAGTGAAGACCGGCAAGTCTTCGATACCACGAGAAAACATCGTTGTCTCTTTGTGGTTATTCCTAGTCTTTACTCTTCCGCATTTATATTTCTAACTTGATCTTTGTGCTTGTATTGCTTAGCTAGGAGTATAACTTGTTTAGATTAAATTGTTAATTAGCTTAACTCACACATTTGTGAAAAAGTTTTAAAACCTCCTATTCACCCCCCTCTAGTCGGTTATCCTTGATCGTACATCCGGAAAGGTAAGCTCCAACCTTCACAAACATCCGGGTCTTCTCACAAGCTTCTTGAGAATATAACCGATTCACCTTCTTCAAGCCGTCTAGGAGGCGGCAACCTCCAAGAGTAATAAACCAACAACGCTTTGCTAGAAGATGCTCAAGTGCAATAAAAATCAAACTCAACTTAAAACACTCGGAGAAACCTCTACCACCTTTGCAGGATGAAAGTTTAGCTCTCAAGGAGTAGAAGAAGAGGCAAGGGCTCAAGAGTATTCAATAGAGGTTCTATAAAGTCCTTTGCTGTAGGAGGCGAGGTATTAATTGCCTCAATCCTCTCCACTAGCCGTTGGCACACGAGTCTGTGCAAAATCGGCACGACCGGTCAAACCGAATTATATTATAACGGTAAACTCTGCAGTAATCATTGCTACATAATATATCCGTTACGCTGGGTTTGGTCAGTCCACCCTCTTATGGTCTGGTCAGATCGGGTTCAAAAGTTTCCTAGAACAGAAAAGAATCGCTACTAGAAAAAGCTGACCACACCGATCAATCCGGGGTTCTGCTCTGACCGGTGAAAACACTATGGTTAGTCCAGAGAAGAATTCAGTAGCGAGTCACAAAAACACCATTTTCTGGAAAAGCTAACCTCATTAAGAAACCGGAGGCCCGGTCAATCTGGTCCTCCAACTACGATCAGTCCAGATAACAGAATAGAGAAGGAATGAAGCCAAAGTGACTTATGGAAAAAGCTAACAGTCCAATTCAGACCGAGGGCCTGGTCAGTCTGAGATATTACTTGCAGTCAGTCTGGCCAGTAAAATTGTACAGTGAACTTTGTATAGGACATGAGCAGTAGTAGTACATGAGTACGTCGATGTCTAATTCAAAATTTGAATTCAAGAGAGAGAGATTGGCCTTGGGATCGATAATGAGACAATTAATTTGCTTTCTAATTTTTCACTAACTTTTTGTCACAAATCTCATAGTGGGTGCAGGTGCACTCGAGCGTAGATATGCATTTCCCGTCATTCCAATAGGCACCACAAAGACCATTCCTAATTCCACAATAAGTGGCAGCTGGCTGTCGGAGCTAGTCAATTACCACATCACTTCTCGGCTGCCGCGCATCGCACAGCTCCCCGCGGCGTTTCCCCAACAATACCCTCAACAAAAAAAAAAAAAGGATTAGAAAAGAAAAACCCTAAGCCGCCGCTCCTCCTCCCTCATGGCGGCACCGGAGATCCTGGAGGTGCGGTGCGCGGGGTGCGGCGAGACGCTGGAGGTGGAGCCCGGGCTCACGGAGTTCGCCTGTCCCGGCTGCGCCATGCCGCAGGCCCTCCCGCCGGAGCTCATGCCGCTGCCGCCTCGCCCGCGCCGAGCGCTGCCGCTCCACGGCCGCGGCGCGGGATCTGGAGGGCGTATGCCGTGTGGCGGATGCGGGGCCGTGCTGGCCGTGCCGGGCGGCCTCCGGCGCCTCGCCTGCCCGGTCTGCCGTGCTGATCTCACCGTCGACAAAGACCGCCTCCGGCTTCACGTTGCTGCCCCCGGGAGCGTCCAAGTCATTTATCCGGTAGGCGCTGCTGCTCTCGCGCCATTGTCCTCGCGGAGGCCGGAGGTGCGTAGCTCTCTTGCATTGTGTGCAACTGTGCATGGCACAATTATGGCCTCATGGGCAACTAGAGAAATGAAGAACTGCAATTCTAGTCTTAGCATCTAAAAGCCTTCAAAAGAAAAACTGTAATTTGTGCCCGGATGGCAACAAAAAAAATTGCCATACCTCTCAAAAATCGAGATTTAAATTAGACTAAATGAGTGCATTTGATATCTGCATATTTTCCTTAGAAGCTTGGTGCGTACATATTACTTGAACTGTTAACATTATAGGCCTGGGATGGAGCACAGATATTTCATCCTCAGTCTGTGATCTAACCCATCCATGTGCAAGCTCCTTCTTAGATACTGAATGGTTCAATTTTTATTTTGTACCTGCTAGCTTGGTGTGAGGATCCTGACATTTCTTTCGCAATTACTAATTTTTACCTATAGCAGTACTTCAATAATAAAATTCATAAAATACTGAGTCCGTTCTGCACTTAGCCTTGCATTGCCAGTTCCCACTACTTTAGGAATGCTGCATTATCCAAAAATAAATGTCAACAGTTAACTCCTTTAGTATGTGAACTTAAGGTGCTTGGTTGTTACTTATTACTTGCCTCAAGCCTTCAGCACCCCCCAGAATGCCATAATCTTTTGTTTCTCTCCAAGAACAATTACTCATCAACTACTATGTTGGACTTGAATAGTACAATCATTAATTTAGTTTAATTAGCTGTCTGTCTCTTTCAAGTGTCAGTTTTATGAATAATAGTTATCTGGCACTTACATGCTGAATTGTTGAGTGTATATGTATGTCTAGGTGAAGTACAAAGTGTTGAAAAGTACAGAATCATAGAATTCTCCTGGTTTCTTTTTTTGGGCCCTGTTCCCAGGTCCTCCAAGGAATTAGTGTTGTTGAATTGCTTTTATTGACTGTTTGCACAGAAAGTTGGCTCTTACCCTTGAACCAGTTTTCCATTCTTTGCTATCCAAAGTCCAAACCATTCATTATATGACAGTAATTTGATCATCACATATTCACATTCCATAGCCATTTTTTTAAACCTCAATAAGTGAGATCTTTTTCTTTGATGATCCATGTATATGTACAAGTGCATGCTGTCTAGTAACATTTTATTCTTTTTCCACGTGCATTGCTGTGAATTAGGTGCAGGAAGAGCCCATAAGCCAAGCAATTCATGTAGGACAGGTGCAAGTAGGAAGGTACAATAATCCAATTCATTCAGAGCAGATACGAGGACTGTTTCCTGCTCATTCAGTTCATAAAGAGGATTCAATTAGTTCACCTAGATCAAACACAAGGGCAGCAGTTCATGTGGGGTGGGCAAAAAATGCACATGTTAATCAGTCATTTCATAGAGAGGAGTTGCACATTAAGTTACTCAATGAAACTGTTGCCGGGCATGATTTTAGGAAGAAATCTAGGCTATCAGCTGGTCCCGGATCCATTTATGTAGAGAAGGTACAAGTGGGGCATCCTAGTAAGGTCAGGCATGCACCACGAGCACAAGTAGGGCCTTCCAATTATTCAGTTCATACAGAGGAGACACATGGACAGCGTCAAAGTGACACCATCGGAAGTCACGGAAACCAGAAAACTAGGCATGCTGCTGTTTCTAGTATCGTGGAGCAGGAAACAGTGGAACCTCCAAATCAACCTGCTTGTGCGGAACAAGTGCAAGTCGAGTCATGTGGTAACACAACTGGATGGAATCAGAAGAGGAAAAGGACTAGCAGGACTACCGATGGGAATCGCAAAAGGAAAAATAGGGGCTTGAGTTCTTCAAAGGAAGGGCTTCATCTTACAAGTAGTAAGCATTCAGCCACGGAGCCAGAAGGTATCAGGAACAGCGATCCTATCCAGCAGCCAGCTCCTTCTCCAAATGAAAATCAATTTGATCCTGCAGATATTGACAGAATAATCTCCAATCTGTGCCCTAGTTCATTGCCTCGAAAGCAGGTGCCTCAAGCAAGATCAAATGAGTTGGACAACATTGATACAACCTTGCCACCTGTCTCTATAAATCATGGTACATCTCAAGTTGAAGGTTTTCCGCAGTGCTACAGCCAATACCCATCAGAGGCTACAGGTGGCCTTGCCAACCAGAGCTTCAATTCAGCACAGGAGCATGAGATGCATCAGGAAAGTTCTAATGGGACATGCCCTCGTGATAAAAGTGGTGCACAAGTGTGGCAAAATCCATCACTTGATGTTATGCATGGGCAACAGATACAAGAGTCTTCCAGTGATCACAGTCATTCAGAGCAGGTACAAGTTGAGTGTTGCCGTAGCAAAATTGTAGGGCATCACAATAATACATCAAAGGGCTTCACACATTCGTCAAATGAGGGGATTTATATTGGGGGCTGGTCCTACACTGGTACCCACCAGCCAGTAACCCTTGTTACTGCCTGTAGCGACCCTACCACTTCGTCACCACTGCTGACTGCCACTCCCTTGCGGGTTACCACTTTGCCTTCTGTTGTCACAGGTTTGTCTCTACCCAACTCTATAGATATTTCTCCAACTTTTTTTTTGAGGAAAGCCTAGCACTGTTGTATGTTTTGGTCTCACTCTTGCAGGACCACCAGTTGATCGACCACCACTGCATTGCCAACCTCTGGAGACTGTCCATTTCCAGGTATACCCCTCTCTCTTGTTTTGGTATAAGGTCATATATTTGTCTATGATGCAGTGTCAGCAAAGAACAATATAATTTACTGAATCTGATTGCAAATTCTCGAGAGGGAATGTCTCGTTATTATTAATGAAATATCCATTTGAAAGACCATGATTAAGTGTCTGCAAATATTGTTCATTTAAAGTGACTCTGTAATTGAGCTCATGCAGGATGAACAGGCTGTTGGCACAGGACCTATAAACAGATTATCCAAAAAGCGCAGGGGTCGGGGCCCTACAAAGCTCATCGAACCACGTAGGGAAGCTGACAGGCCTGTTCTGACTCCAAATAATGTAGAGTAGGTCTTCTCATTTATTTGCATTTCCATCAGATGCTGGTGTCAACTTGCACTTTTATAATCTTCTTGTACTTGACATATTGACTTGTCCTACTAGCAGCACTTGGGATGTCCATCCTCCCTGTCCCAAGGTGGCCTCTACCATCTCTGCACTTCTGAAGCAGTGGCACCCAGGGTCAACGTATATGTCGGCTAGTCAGCACACAAATGAAGTGGGCCAGGGACAATTGATTCTCCACTTTCACCAGTATCATTCAGATACGAGGACTACCATCATGGATGAATTCCTTGTAAGTAAGTTTATCCAAGAATGTGTTTGTAGAATCATCAAGTATGACTGATCACCCTTCTAATTTGATTACTGCAGCAACGCTACAAGTGGGCCCCTGGGCGGGAAGTGGAGTGCCTGAAGCTATTCGACCGCAAAATAGTCAGACAATTCACTGGACTCCTGTGTGATGAGAAGCGCAGGGCTAGAGTGGATTTGGCTTCATCAAGGAAAGTGAAGGAAGCTTTGGATGCTTCCAGGTCCAATAGACAGACAAATTTGGATGATGAAGATGCTGGAGAAGAGTTGAAGCAGCGGCGCAGAGACCCAGCAGCAGTGGGGCATGAGGACGATGACCCATTGCAGTGGAAGCCATTCCCCCCTGAATGGATGCAGCCAAAGTGGTGGGAGATGCTATGTGAGTATTGGGCTTCAGAAGAGGTCTTGCAGGTCTCTGCCCAGAAGAGGAAAAACCGGTATACAGGAGGTGGCGCCCAGCACACGGCGGGCTCGCGGAGCATAGCCATGCACCGGCAACTTATGGTAAGACTGACATTTTTGCTTAATACACACACTTCCCCACTGACTTATGATTCTCACCGAGTGAAATAGATCATGGAAAATGGCGGGAAGCCAGTGCCGGATATCGAAGTGTTCAATAAAACCCATAAACGCAGCGGTGGTAAGGGGGAATTTGTTACCGAGAGAGCTAAGCAAACTGTGGTACGTACTCGATCACATGCATCCTATGAATTAATAATTATATTGCCGTGTAATATACATATGTTTGATATATCACCTGGGATGAACTGTGTTTGCAATTTGCATACAACTATATTTTTTCAGGAGGGCTTCAAGCGTCGTTTGGAGGAGGCAGGCGATACTGAACTAGACCCCCATCTTGTATGGGCAGAGGAGGTAGGGGGGCGTAACCGAGGGAGGTACTATGGACTCCACGGTATCATTGACAAAGCCCGAATCAATGCCTTGTCAAAGTCCATCCCAGGTTTGTTAGGTCGAAAGGCACAGCAACACATGTTCACGCAAGACCAGGTGCAGGAAATGATTAATCAGGCCATGCAACAGTTAAACGAAACATGGGAGAAGAGGTTTCAGTCTTTGGAACAAAGTATGAATGGCATGGCGTCATTAGATGTTCCACAGGTAAATCCAACTTGATTTCTTGTCCAAATGAAGGTTGAGATTTTCATCCTGATGTGCCTGTCTGCAGTGTGCTCCATGGTAAATGACGAAATTTTCATCTGCTTTTCCTTCCATGCGTGGTTTTTCTCGATAGACAAGTCATTAGTACAGCATGCTTTCATCATGCTTAAGAACAATTTTGCTACACATATGCACCAATTTTGTGCATTCATCTCTCTCTTGCTCTTGCCCTCTGGTGATCTCTGCGCATTAAATCTATCCTGAGACGAATTCTGAACATAAACTTGACATATTTTTTTTGGGTATGATCGATTCTGGATGCACGTTTAATACAACGAATCCGTGCTTCTCTCCATCTTATTCAATGGGGGCGAACATTGATCTAACTCACGTGTAATGCTTTACAGAATGCTTCGGATTCTGCTCATGAAGGAACATATCAATCCGCAAGAGATGACGGCGAGGATCATATTGGTGATTAGGAGCACTCGAGTTGCATTTTCTCTGTAATTATTGTCGGCAACTAGTCTTCTTTCATTTTGTCCACACCGCATCTTTGTTAAATATGTAACACCCCATTATGCTTGACTATGTCAAACATAACGGAGATAGTCACATAATATAGTTGCCCCACGATAAGCAAAGGAAACAACAACATGCACAAGAAGAAAAATTTTCACCGTTTAGTACAGGTGCCTTATTCATATAGCACATGTTCTTCCTTAGGTCTCCTGATGTTCTTCTACTCCTCAAGGTCTTGGTAGCCACCTTTCCGGGAATCATAACCCTCTTCAGCAACATCAACATCATAATAAAGACCCGCATCATTATGAAGCTTCTACCTTATCAGAGTTAGTATACACCAGAGTCTGAAAAACAACAATGAAACAAGTCTTGAGTATAAAAGTATTCAGCAAGCGGAAAGGTGATGCATGCATTACTATATGCTTCTGGTCACCAAGCTGTGTTTCCAAAAGTAAATTGATGACAAGATACCCTTACCCATTTGTTGGAAAACCCAGATTTTAATTTAGAAATCTACTGACGATAGAGCGATGTGGGACCTTACAACATGTGTTAAGAGGAAAACACACACAACCTGTGTTAGAGTGAAACCCACCCGACGCACTTCCAAAGCTGGATGCTAGGAGTGATATCATATTTTACTCTGATCAAAATTGTACTGCTTTGCCCATAGCATCACTTGGCCTAAACTGTCACTAGTCTTTTGCGCTACCTTTGGCGCATGACTAAGCCAAGAAACTAGAACCTTTAGCTAGCCTAGCCTGTATTCTAACCTCCGCCGAGTTGGCACAAGACGAATTGTTGTAGTGGTCGCAACCATAACTCCACCTTGCCTTAGCAAAGGCCTGCAGGTTGAGACCCTTACCTGGTGGTCTTGCCCAGACCTGTTCAAACATTGGGCTGGGCCAGGCCTGAAAAAGCCCGGCCTGGCCCGACCTAGGCCAAGCCCGAGTCCTGAAAAAAAAAATCATATTTCTCTGTTTTTCGGTTAAAAATAATTTTCCCTAATAAACTATTGATTTTTTCATTTTCCTAAATAAAAACAATATTTTTAATCATTTATTTATTTTTACCAGGCTTTTCGAGCTTGGGCTAGGCTTACGGGTTGGAAATCAGGGCCCTAACCTGGCTCGACATCAGGTTCGACCAGGCTTATGGGCTAGAAATCAGGGCACGAGCCTGGCTCGAGCCTGCAAAAATTGGGTCAGGCTAACTGGGTTGGGCTGCTCATGAACAGGTCTAGTCTCGCCCTAGGGTGACTGCCCCTACCTGGAAACAACCACCTTCTCACATGTTGCAAAGGTAGCTACTTGGCATGGTTAATCAGTTCAGCCCGTTTATTCCAAGTCTATGGTCAGTACGATTTGCGACGCTTTTGAAGTAAGCATCAGTTTGGTTATGTCCTTGAATTCTATCCCTACATAGAGGAGCCATGACTTCTAAAACACGACCCTACCTGGGTTGTTCTTGCCCTAAACTCCTCTGCCTACCAAATATTCCCTTCATAACCCTCCCTAGGTCATGAACAAATAATATTACTAAATCACCGGTGGATCTCCATGATCCACTTAACACTAATTTAATTGTTATTAAAATTTCATTTTTGGTTATCGTGCAATAATTTCAAAATCAACCCACAACCCAATAAATCAATTTAAAAGACATGGTCAAAAGAGCGGCTTGCCTAAGTGAGCTTCGACTAGATTGAAGCCCCAGAAGTGTCCTATGTGTCCTAGGTAGCTCTTGAGATCGAGTCCTAATAATAATTTGAAATTAATTTTTTAAAGCATTCCCTAGTTACATTCTAAGTATGATGCAAAGCCTTAATCATGCATGCTCCTAAGTATGATGCAAAACCTTATTCATGCATGCTGCATTATTTTAGTAATTCACAACGTGAATAATTCCTACTGTTTTTAGAATTAATACCATATCAATTTAATTCAGGGTGTATGTGTAAATGTAGTAGGAAAATGAAAAGGAAAACAATTCACAAGACACACTATTGTTAATGGGCTAAAACCCAACCCCTCGGTGCACTCTTTCTCTCTTCAGCCGATCGGCCAACTAGGCCCAACCCGAGCCCACGCGCCGCCTCCCTTCTTAACCCTAACCCTAACCTTCTCTCTCTCTCTCTCTCTCTCTCTCTCTCTCTCTATATCGGCCACCCATCTCCCTCTCCGAACCGACCGCCGCTGCCCAGATCCACCGCCTCCGATAGCCTCCTTACCACTTACCACTGGTGACCTACTTGGCTCTCTGATACTTCCTCTCTCTATTTCTCCCACTCACTTGTGTCGCTGCCACTCAAAACACCGGTGCCCCTAGCCCTACCATCGCCGCCCTAATCTACAACTCCGGCGACCTCCACCATCGTAGGTGCCGTCTGCCTGTTCCTCTTCCCCCCCCCCCCCGCCTCATGACAGCATATGGCTGTCAGGATTGAAGATGTTAAAAATGGATCTAAAGGAAAAAAAATGAGGTGGGGATTAGGTCTGTTGCTGTTGCTAGTGCTGCTAGTTTTGCTAGTTATCCTTAGGTTTTTTCTTGCTTTGTGTTGTTTCTTCCGCTGCGTCCATCCAAGTCTGTATCACTCAATCTTTGAATTCGTCTAAACCATGCGAGTCCACAAATTTATTGTCAATCATCGAAGCACAGAAATTTCTTTTGCATAGCAACATCGCTGTTCTTTTCTTTGAGCCGCTGCAAATCCGTCGTCCCAAGCTTTTAAGGCCGCCGCGCTTGCTATGCACTGCATCTCTATTGCGCTTTTTGTGTACTACGTCTCTATTGCGCTGCTTGCGTACTGCGTCTCTATTGTGCTTCTGTGCACTGCGCCGCCGTCGTCTTGGGTTTCAATCTGCGTCGCCATGCTTCTATTTATTTCTATTCGACTTGATTTGATAGCTTTCTCTATGTTTGTCGGTTTCATCATCTTCTTCGTCATGTTGCCGCGGTCGATTTTGCTCCCGCACCTTGTGCTTTATGAGTTGTCGCACGATCCCGGATGTGAGGAGATCTTTTATCGACATATTTTCCAAGAGTTGCATGCTACTACAACATTATCAAAATTCGGACTTCGGATTTTCCTATTTTAATATCAACCCTTTCTAAATGCAATACTATTTCATACACCTTGCATTTGAGAGGGGGTGTTAAGGATATAAGGGTATTTGTGGTATTTCCTATTATATTAGGGTTTAGACTTGTGTCCCTTTGTACCCTATATATATTGCTCATTGAGTCTCTGAATACATATACACAATATTCATAACATTTCTAAGCTGCTAGTGGTATGTTAGCAGCGTTGGATTTATAAACTAGCAATAAAAATACTAGTAGGTTTTCACTGTTAGTGCAATGGAAAATACAAGTACAGATAGTAGATTTTTAAGCTGTTGTTTTATTTGAACCATCCAAAGGATTTTTTTTTGAAAGGAGGCCATCCAGAGGATTTTAAGCTGTATGAATATACTTTAATAAGCCAACTGTTGGTTATAGTGAATGACTGAATGTTGATCTGTTCGCTCTTCAGCTCTTCACCCCCCTTGCTTTGTTTTAATAATTTATAGTACCTGGGTTAAGTTTTTACTCTGTATACTGCTTTTATCTGAACCTACCAATTTTGTTCTGAGAACAGACATGGTTGGACATCTTTTTCTGCACTTTAAGCAAGTTGGGTCAGGTACATTCATTAATTTTGTGTCTTTTGACTTTGATTCAGTGTATGCATGGACCCAAATGCAAATTTGGAAGCTACTGTACAGTAGGCAGAAGATTACAGTATATTAATATTTTGGGTGGTCTAATACTTCCTGTTTGGGGCACAGTCGAAAAGGCCCTTGCTAAGCAGGTGTTTTTTTTTTGTATTTTGCTTTCTCCTACTACAAATTACCGCCTCAGTTCATTATCTCAAATGTTATATCAGACAGCAATGCACACTAGGTCGTTGGTACTACAGTTCACCATGCTACAGAAAAATATGTTTGCTGCTTGTACATGCGCTAGAATTGTAGTGGGTTTTTATCTAATGCTTCTCTAATTGGCAATTGCTTTTGCTGACATAATCAAATAGGTACGACAGATTCACAAGAGAATACGTGTTGTCCGCTTGGAGACGACAAATAACAACCAGCGAGTTGTTGGACTTATCATTCCAAATGCAGCAGCAGAGTCAGTACTAGAAGGTCAGTTCCACCTTCCCAGAATTCCTATCAGCTAATTTTTTTAGTGATTCATAGTCCAAAAGGAACTGTGGGTGGCTGTGCACACGAGACTGGAAAATAAAGTCATCACACTGTAGATATTGTTAATTATCTATGAGTATTATGGGATTGCACAAGAAACTGATTATATTAGCTTGTAGCAATTTCCATCCCCGAGAATTCACCTAGTACGAAGTGCTACAGCTAGCGCTAATCTGAAGTTCCCAACCTTCTCTCAGGAAAAGTCTAAAAAAACATTCTCTAAGGAAAGTTTAAAAGGAAAGGAAACAGAATAAATGGTGGACACATAGTGGAGTGCCTTCACATAATGGATATAAAGAAAATGCAGAAAGTACAGTAGGTCCATATGGAAACACAGTTCTTTTACGCTGAAAATTCTGCTTGTCTATTCCTCTGACGTTCTATTTTTTTTTCATGCATTAGCAAGATTATGACACCCATGTTGCTTACTTTGCGAGTGCCGCATACTTTTTGTTGTGCCGTGGCAGGTTTGCAATGGGTCCAAGATATTGACGATTGACCTGAAAAGGACAAGTTATTCTTTTCACATTCTTTTTGCTGCTGTTTGTGAACCAATTTTCTGGATCTAAGGAAGGAGAGGCAGCTTATGAGGTGCAACTTTATTTCCCCACCTTGGGACCCAGCCTGGAAAGCTTGTTCAATCTAGTGCGATGAATAATGGTTAGCTTGGAGATTAGGAAAGTAAATACACCAGCTTGTGTTTATTAAATCTTTTTGCCCTATTTTGGTTCTCTTTGTTTTATTTTAGGGAAATGCTAACCTTCAGCTTTCCATTGGGCCCAACTTTGGGTAGCCTGTCAGTGAACGGAAAGACTACATGTTGTATATCGTGTAAAATGGCTATTAGCAACCACGTTGGAGGCACTAGGTACGCTAACCGTTCCGCTCAAGAGAGTTTGAGGTTGCCATGCCCGGTTTCTCCGGCGAAAAGAGAACTTTTTTTTTCTTCTCATTTAGCATCTTTTTAAAATAAAATAGCAAAACTAGCCTTGTACGAGTGAAATGGAATCTCTACCGCGCAAAACCACCGCGGAAGGTGACCTACCACTAACAGGGACTACGACAGGTCGCCTTTCGGCCGTGTATGTTGTCTTGTCGCTGCAGGACCTGCAATGCTTTAGGAGCATTTTAGGTGACCTCAAGTACTTCTAGAGTACTGTAGGCGACATATGCCGTCTATCTATCAATTCGCGATGTTATTTATACTATTTTGTCGAGAAGAGGCTAGATTTGCTGTTTCGTCACCAAAACATGCTAAATGAGTGAAAAATCCCGATGCAACTCAATTACACGCTAGCGTTGAAGTTTGTACCTTGTTGCACCGATACGAGCACGCTGATTCGAAATTTTTGGTTGTATTGGCTCATTTTTTATCCGTATTTACAGGAATGGTGGTCCTTGATTGTTTTTTTAAAATAAAAATGGCCCCTTGTTGCACGACAGGTCCTCCTTGCTCGCCACGTGCCCCCTTGCCGCATGGTCACCGTGCGGTGGCATTCTGCCGCATGGCCATTGTGCGGTAGGGCTTCTGTAGTGTACCGCCACCGTGCGGTGACACTGTAGGCCCCCCCCCCCTAAAAAATCATTTAAGTATATTTTTGTAGGAATTTTTATTTATAGAAAATCAGCTCCAAAAATAATAATTTTTTTGTGGAGCCTCCTGACATATTGTACTTGTTTGTGTAATTTTTTAAAATTTTATCCGTTCTGAATATTTCTCGAAAATTCATTTATTTTTAATATAGAAAATAGGGTCCAAACATTATGATTTTTTTTGAAGGCTCCTTAAGCAATGGACTTGATTATGTAATTTTTTGAGAATTTTATATGTTCTAAAAATATCTCAAAAATTAAGGGTTTAGGTCTCGAATATTAGGGTTTTTGGTTTCGAAATTTAGGGTATCATGATTTCATGTGACTTGGAATGTTTGAAGTTTAGTATCACATAACTACTCTAGGTAAGAGACACTCTGAAGAGACACTCTTTAATGGTTTAGGCCAACGCCCAGCTTCCCTCGTCCGCACGTCTGTTGCCCCGTCATAGATGTCCCCCCTTGCCCATAGTGTTGTGCCTCGACAACGTCTCCAAAATTTCCGGCGCTGTGACTACTCTAGGAATTCTTGGATGAGATGCGAAGAGGCTAGTGAACTATTTTATTTAGTTTCTGTGCTGATTAATGGGCAGCGTAAAAGGGGGCAACTTTGATCGTGCCTTTGAGCTAATGAGTAAGATGATGCATGAAAGCTTCTTGCCAAATATTTACACATACAATGCTGAGTTTGGTATATTTTGCAACAGCGAATGGATTCAAGAAGCTTACAAGGCACTCTGGGTGGCCATTACTATTGGTACAAGTCTAGTTCACCACACGAGCCCTTAGTGAACCATTTGTTTAGTTCCTTGGTATAAGCCTAATTATTGATGACAGGTAGATGCCAATATCTACAAGGAATAAAATGCAATGTATTGAAAAGATTGACAATAAAATCAAAATAATCATCCATTAAATATGACACTGTGTCGTACGATTAAATGATGGCATTTTTATTTACATGCAACTGGGATGAGATGCATTGGCGGGTTAGACCATGCTGGGGACAATGGCATGACAAGTGTTTTTGCCATGCCGCGAACTCTTAGTAAACCGTTTGTTTCCCTTCCTAACAAATGACGACATGATTTCATGTGACTTAGAATGTGGGAAGTTTAGTACCACATGAAATGATGATATGATTTCATGTTCACCCTAGATAGTAATAGTAGTAGTATTACTCCAATCGAGCTTGTATGAGGCCAACTTAACTCCTAGAAAGCCTTAATTGTCAGAGTTTCTAACCCCTTAGAGCAAACACATAACTTCTTTTAACATCGTTGTAATAGTACACAACTAATATTACTAACTGTTTCACAAGGCATGCCATGGAGAATAGAATTGAGTGTGAAGATAGTGGCCTCCACGTTCCCACCTCTAGTGCTTGTCCTGCTACATCTTGCGGTGTTGCTGTAGTACAGATTCGAAACAGGTCGAAATGTTTGCAGCAGGATAGGACTATCACTACTACAGAAAGCCTCATCGACGCGGTTGGAACCGTCATCACGCAGCGATCTCCAACCGTCACGTAAAAGCACGTCTGTGATAACAGCGGTTATCACGACGGTTTTGAGCCGTGCATAGAGCCGCGGTTCGAACAAGAGCCGCTCGCTATCACGACGGTTCGAACAAGAACCGCCTCGTGATAATTCCGTCTGTGATAATCAAATTATCACAGACGGTTCTTGTTCCAAACCGTCTGTGATAGTTGTTTTCATAGACGGCTCTTGTTCCGAACCGTCTATGATAGCTTTGGAACCATCCGCATAAGTTCAACACAGATTTTTCATTCCAAGTCACATGAAATCATGAAACCCTAAATTTTCGAAACCTAAAACCCTAATATTCGAGGCCTAAACCCTAATTTTTTTAGACATTTTTAGAACATATAACATTCTGAAAAAAAATAGACCACATCCAACCGTAGACCAGAGGTGTCTCGTCCACCCCTCGCAGGCCGCAACCTCTTCGATCCCTGCCATCGATCCCTTTAATAATCGCCATTGATTTTGCCCGGTCTCAATTCCCTGCTCCCAATAACAATAGTCGTCGCAGGGTCTAGACATTGGCATCATCGCCACCCTCGTCGTGGCCTTAGTCAAGGACAAAACTTCAGGGAATGGTCGTATCCACCGTCATGTGCCGCTCACGTGTATCCCTTGCCACGATGACACGGAGTTAACGTGCATATTTTGTTTGACCGGCACGGTTCTGCTTTGCTGCTGAGCTGATCGGCGCGACAATGCTTTTTTCCTCGGCATTTCCTTCCGTGGCGGGCCCCACTTCCCGCGGAGACTCCACAATCGTCGTTACTCTCGGTCTCCATTTTTTTTTCTTTTTTCTTTTTACTCCCTCACGCCGGCCGCCGTTTCCATCCCGTCAGGGAGGAAGAGAGAGAGAAGAATTTCCAAATTAAAGAAGCGGGCGAACGAAACCTTCCCCAGGCTCGATCGGAGTCGCCGGTCGCGCGAGAAAACCGAGAAGCGCGAGGGATTTCAGCGGTGGAGTAGTGCGTACTGGTGGTGGTGGTGCCAGCCATGATCGGCGGGCGGGCGGAGAGCCAGCTAGCGTCGTCGTCCTGCTCTTCTTCCTCCTCGTCGTCGGGGCGCCGCGGCGGCGGCGGCGGCGGCGGCGGCAGGAGGCGGTCCGACATACTCAACATCCTCCGGGTAATATTACTCTACTACTGTCTCTTGCTTGGTGGTTGCTTCCATACCAAAAGTTGGTTTTTTTTTTAATTTTTTTACTTTTTTGTTTATTTGTATGCCGTCGTCTAATTGAAGCCGTCGAGTCCTGATTGATGATCTGATCGCGTCTGGTCTTGTCCGTAGGCAACAAGAACCACCTCCAAGCAGCCTGTTATTATTATGAGTTGTGAATAGTTAGATTTGCTAGTCTTTTTACTTCTAGCTAGCATGGTGATGTATGCTTAAGCTCCGAGCAAGCTATTCCTGTCAGCTGGAACTTCCTCTTGGATTGCAAGCAACGGCCAAAAAGTATAGATAACATGGCGATTGTTTGAAAAGACTGATATTCAAGTATGATCCTGGAACGGAGTGCAGTTTATCTTGATTCAGTTCAAGACTGTCCTTAGTCCTGATTTGCTTCTTATTGGCGTATCTTGACAAACCTCGAACTGAGAAAATGCCCCTAGCCTCTTGAGAAAGCTATCTACAGAAAGGAAAAGGAAACTTAACCAACTGAACCGAAAAAAACATGTAAAATTGTATATACGCGGCCCCATGGGAAGTCACGCAGATTGCTGTGTCAGTTCTATGTATTACAGTATCCTGGATAGTTATGACCTTTTGGATTCAGATATCCTTTTGCTTGTTTTATTTGGTCAGCGCTCTAACTATGACCACCGTTTTGTTCAAATGATTCTATTGATATAATCTGGTTTGTTCCGTCTGCATTTATGTAAAGAGTGCAGCATGTCTCAATTCATCATCTTCTGATACCGGAAGAGGACGGAGTAAGTTGTCAAGCAATAAAGTAACACATGGATTTCACTTAGTGGAAGGAAGATCTGGCCATGACATGGAAGACTACCATGTAGCAGAGTATAAGTACGAAAATAATCACGAACTTGGTCTGTTTGCCATTTATGATGGCCATTTGGGAGATAGCGTGCCCAGTTATTTGAAAGCTAATCTTTTCAACAACATACTTAAAGAGGTAAGCTTCACTTTTGGTTTTCCTTTTCCATCCCTGTAAAACTTGAGATGCATTATTTTACTGGAATTTTGTTTTATGATATTTTTGTTGTTGTTGCAGCCTCTCTTCTGGACAAACCCTCAAGAAGCAATTAAAACTGCATACAGCTCTACGAACAAATATATTCTGGAAAACTCTAAACAACTAGGACCGGGTGGTTCAACAGCAGTTACTGCTATTGTAGTTGATGGTAGGGATATGTGGATAGCAAATATAGGCGATTCGAGGGCTGTTGTGTGTGAAGCGGGTGTTGCTAATCAGCTCACTGTTGATCACGAACCCCATACATCTAATGAACGAAAGAGGATTGAAAAGCAAGGTGGTTTTGTTTCTACTTTTCCTGGTAAGTGCTTTGTTGTCTAATTGTCTCATAATTGTTGTTTCCAATCACAAGGTAAAATTATCTCAATGCATTTACTGCTGGCTCATAGGTGATGTTCCTCGGGTAAATGGCCAACTTGCAGTTGCAAGAGCATTTGGTGATCAGAGCCTAAAAGCACACTTGAGCTCAGAACCTGATGTTAAACATGTACCCATAAACTCGAGTATAGAATTTGTCATACTTGCCAGTGATGGATTATGGAAGGTATGCTTTCCTTGCCAAGTTTTGTTTGCTTCATATTATTTACCTTTATATTACAGAACCCAATTTAAGATAGGCATTCTGTGACCTGTTTCTATAGTCTAGCACTTGGCTTCAGATTTTTTTTAAAATAATACTTTTTAATAGAATTACAGAAATAAATACTCGTTTGATAAAATTACAAAAATAGGTTTATGTTGCCATTCCAAATAGCAATATGACACTGTCGCCATTTGGATTGACGACGGGAGCCATATCGCCATGAAAACAGTGTGAAACGTCTTTGATGGTGGCGGAGACTTAAGTCGCCATTTGAATTAGCGACAAGTTCCTGTCGCCAATTCAAATGATGACAGGATCTGGATTTTTTTTCAAATTTTTTTAAAGTAACAACAAACAAAAGACAAAAAAATTAGATAGTTACATTATTCATAGTAAGAAACAGAAACAGAAAGTAATAAGAAGCAATATTAGCGGTAGTACATAGGTTATACATAATAATTTGACATACAACATTACATCATTACATTGGAGTACACAACTAAATAGGACATACGCCGTCACATAGTTGTTCGACAAATCACAATAATAGTAAACAGAACATTCATCACAACATATTTCAAAAAGATAAATCATCCCCGTGGCCGCCACCTCCATGTTAGCCATGTTGATCTCCATAGTGCTCGCCTCAAGTGGGCGGTCGGATGAGGTCCCCGAGGCTCTATTCGGACTGCCGACTTCTCCTTGATGTTGTTCATTTCTCGTATGGCAATACTTGAAGGTTTGTCCGAATTCCTTGCAAATAGAGCACATTTTTGTTCGACGTCCGGTTTCTGCTTCGTCCATGTCGTTTCTGATACGCCATCTCTACTGCCAGCCTACTGTTCCCTTCGGCCTATCAACGTTGGCGGCCCATATCAGCTCCTGCCAGGTAGGATAGCTAGTGAAATGGCCAACCACACCGTAACCATACAACTCTGCACTCCAAGTTAGTATTACTACCTTTTCCTTTATGAAATATTCAAAAAGGTATTGGCCGGGAAGCTACACCAACGTTGAACATGCGACCATCACATGTGAGCATGGTCTATGCAGAAGAAATGGCTTGTTGCAAGTACATATGCAATAAGTGCGGCTAAGCGTGTACTCATGAATGATCCTCTCACAATTCATCTTGCGATGTCCTTTTTCTTTGCAGAGTACCTCAAAGCGAATCTCCCTTGTGCTTATCTTAAATGTCATGTGCATCACACCCTTTTTGCTCTTCTCTATGTACTTAGTGATCATGGCAAATACCGTACTTTTGTCATTTGCCATGAAGAACAACGCAGTGTTGCTTCGGTCAACAAAGTACTTTGTGGTGCTGCATAGAATTGCCTCTACAATACCAACCAAAGAGAGGTATCTCGCGCCGCGCATGACCCAATTGTACACCAAAGCTAGATTGATTGTCATGACACCATACCGAGCACCATCCTTGTCGTGTAGCAATGACCACTTTACCTTAGGCTCATGCTCAATCCAGTTCGAGAAGCATTTCATCTATCTATCGATCTTCCTTGTCAAATTGTGATCATCTGTGGGTAGCTCGGGCAATGACATGAGGATATTTTCAGCGCTTGTGGCGGGCTTCTTCGTTGCCTCCCTTCTGTGCGTTCTCGTCCGCTCATCTAGAGTTTTTTAAAGTGCGTTGAACTTCCTTTACTGGTTCTGGTTGTACAACCGCTTGAAAATGTTCATCAAGGCCTTGTTGTGAAACTACTTGTAAAAGTTTGCATCTATGTGCTTCACGTACCACCTACTCTACAGATCCACCCATAGAAGTGGCTCGTGTTGCCCTTGTTGTAGCTGAGTTATCACACCCAACAGGCCTACATGTCGGTCATGTATAAGGTATATGTTAGGACGGCCCTGCACAACATAAATCTTCACATTCCTTAGAAATCACGGCAAACTATCTGTATTCCCACTTTCGACGAAAGCAAACACCACGCGAAGAACCTAGTCGTTCCTGTCCGTCACAATTGTAGTAAGTATCTGCCCCTTGTACTTCCTAGTCAAGAACGTGTCATCCACGCACAAGATCGGATGGCAATACCGGAATGCATTGATGCATGCACCATGGTTATTAAGGCAGTAAGGCGAGGCGACGCCTTAGGATGTGTAAGGCGGCAGTGCAGAGCGGCCGCAGAAGATCCCAGTAGCAGCAGCAGCTCTAATTTTTTTGGTGGCCGCAGAAGATCTCGTTGCCCCCCGCTGCCCTGGGCAGCCCCTGCCTGCCTAGCTGCCCCCCGCCTGCCCTCTTTCCCCCTGCTCGCCCGAGCGCCACACCACTTCCGCGTCGCTTTGCTTCGCCGCCGCGCGCCTCCCTTCCCTCTTTCTCTCGGCTTCCTCGCGCGGCCGCGCGCCTCCTCGGTCCTCCTCGGCGGCGGCCTGCCCACGTCGCGCCGCCTCCCTTCCCCCACTTTCTCTCTGGCTCTCCCTCCGCGCCCCTTCGCCCGCGCCGCCACCTCCCTCAGCGCTGAGGAGGAGGTGCCGCGGAGCTGCGCGACGGCGACAGGGAGTCGGGAGGAGGAACCGCGGGGAGGAGGCGGCAGATCCGGAGCAACCGAGCAAGCTCTTGGCTCCTCTCTTCTCTCCTTCTACCTTCCTCCCCACCAAAGCCTCCGAGCAGAGGACGCAAGGCGGGGCAACGCCTTAACACTCCGGACCGCCTTACTGCTTAGGCGCCTAAGCGACGCCTTAATAAGCATGGTATGCACCAAAGGCGAAGAATGGTCGCTTCAGTACCCACTTTCCGGTGAATTTCGGATGCGTGGAATCTTTAATGGCGACATGAATACCGGGATTCCTGCCCTATATGACTCGGAGTTGTTCGAGCAAGTTGTGGTAAGAGTTCCCGAACGTACCGAACCTTACTTCCAAGGCATATTTTGAAATATGCCGCTCCTGAGTTTATGGTTTTGAAATATGCCACTCCTGAGTGTAATGAAGAGTGGCATATTTCAAACAAAAAACTGAAGAGTGGCATATTTTAAAACCACAAATTCAGGAGTGGCATATTTCAAAATTCCCCTACTTCCAATGCCTTTTGTTTTGCCCTCCACGCCTTAGCATAACTGACTGTGTAACCTTGACTCTATTGCCCGAATGATAGACCGTGACTCGAAATCCAGGTTATCCACTGTCTCGTTGTATATGACATTCGTAATAAAGCTCGTTAACAGGTTCTTATGAGATTGCATTGATTTAGGGATGATACATGTTTAAGGGATTAATATAGAGCATTTCCAGTAGGCGTCCCACTTAGGCTGGAATACGTGCACTCGCTAAGGGCATCCCGCTATCTCGCACTTCATATCGTATCACCTTGGGTTAGACTTCACTACCGTGAATGTGCATCGTAGCGACAAGGTCCAGAATTTAACAGCTTCTTGGACCACCTTCTTGCATTTGTACATTGCTCCTTCCCTGACCTCGTTCTGGTGGTACTTCCACGGTACACAGGATCCTTCATCCACGACGAGGTTGTCGAATTAGTACATGTTCCACTCGGATGAAATCGCCTGTTGTTCCCTACCATCTTTGTCATCCGAACCTTCATCTTCAGACAATGCCTCGTAGTTCGGATCTTCGAGCGCCATCCTTTGAACTAGGGCTTCGATCTTCTCATCTTCGTCAGCAATCCAATTAGCTTCCCGGACCAAAGGAGCTTCTTCGACCCGTCATCATCGGCGACATCAGCAACTCCCTGACCTTCGGCCATTGTGTGCGTCGCGTTGTGGCTAGAGTCCCTAACTTCTTCGACATCACCACTAACTACCCCTTGTTTAGCCACAGATGCAGAAATAGTCTTGGCATATTCCTGGGCCAGAAAGACCAAATCCCACCCGTGTTCCCTCGCCATTCTTAGATATGACTACCATGACCTCGTTCCATTGAGCTGCAATAGCTCCCAGTTTGTGCCGTGTGGTGACCGGGTGGCAAGACAACTCAATTTTAGATCGCGCAGAGTATGGTCCAACTCGAATGTGTAATACAACCATCGCATCACAGCGCTCCATGTACGTTGCTCTGGTCTTGTTAGGCTAACGATCGCCGATTGGAAATAACGTAAATCAACCCCCCTTGGACCATCCAGAACAGTCCCTTGATCATAGTAAATTTTGAAATTGATTGTGTCTGACATATTCGATGTTTGCACCATACACAAGATTTTCACGATTAACCACATATTTAAAACTAAACCACACCTAAAAGAATGCACTACAATATACTGCACTACATAACCATACATATAAAACTATGTAATCCATTTAGTTAAAAAAATACCTACAAAATGGACGACCGGGCGGGCAGCTTCGCTAACCTCCCCCCCTTCTACTACTCTCTGCTCCTCTCCTTTCCCTCCTGTCTTTCTTTTTTTTTTCCGAATAAAAGTGAATTTTGCTTGAATTTTGTGAGTTTTTTTTATAGAGGAGATTGTGTTGCAATTTAGAATGGCGACAAGGACTTGCATGTCTCTGTCGCTATTTGCAATGACGATTTGCCTAAAATTTAGGCAAACCACCATTCCAAATGGCGACAAGAGTTTTCAACTCTGTTTGGTGGGCAACAGGGCTCCTGTTGTCATTTGGAATAGCAATAGAAGCTTACTTTAGCCCTGTCGCTATTTGGAATAGTGATATAAGCCTACTTTTGTAATTTTTATTAAACATATATTTATTTCTGTAATTCTGTTAAAAAAGTGTTATTAAAAAAATCCATGGCTTCACACAGTAAATAGGCTGAAAATGATTGAATTCTCATGAAGTCACTTATGACATGTTCTTCGAGAAGTCAAGTTACATCACCAATCCTTGCAATCAATATAATTTAGTTACCCCTGTTGAAATAGTTGGTTTTCTTGTTCGTATGTAAAAAAAATCATATATACCCGATTAACAAGTCAACATGTTGAGTCATCTATGCTCGCTGACGTGTATTCTTAATTTTTGCTTACAAAACCAGTTCTTGACTATCACTTTACTGGGTAAAGGTAATCAAGAACCAAGAAGCTGTCGATCTGGTGAAGTCAATCAAGGACCCGCAGGCCGCAGCAAAGAGATTAACATCCGAGGCACTCACGAGGACGAGCAAGGATGATATTTCGTGCATCGTCATCCGTTTCCGATGCTGAATCTCATATTCTCATCCCATCCAGCTCTTGAGTCTGGATCCTTCTCCCCCATGCTGTCTCCCTGCAGGCGGCTGTGTCATATTCTCATACATTGTGGCTGGTGACTTCTGAATTTATAGTAGCTCAGGACTGGACCAGACAGGCGTTTATCCCAGCAGGGCGAAATGTTAGGCTTGGTGTTTCGAGCGTGTACAGGGTGTTCATCCTTCTGTGCATATGTATACACGTTAGAAACAGCACTGTTCATCTCAAGAACATAAATAATACACTGCCCATTAATAGGCAGACGCGTAGATTGTTGTAAACTTGTAATTGTGTGGTAATGATGTAAATGTCGTCTCTCTTGACCAGACACACACGCTTATAAGTAAAGATTGTTTCTTCCTTTGTCATTCACTCATTCCGGATGGAATGATGCAGAGGGTCTGTTTGGGACGGTTTTGGCCTTTTCACTAGGAAAAATTGGAAGTCGTCTCAAATAGGTAGTTTTCTTCAACCATTTTTGAAAAAACTAGAAGATGTTTTCAACGTGGTGAAGCCAAAATCCACAGTAGGGTAGTTTTCCAAGGCGGGATTGTGTTTTGAGTTTGCCCGAGTTAGAGAAATTTACCCCCTCCTACCAATTATATAATATGGAATCCCGACCGGTCTCCACCCGCTCACCCGAACCCTAACCTTGTTGGGACCCGTTGCAAATCCGGACCATCTGTGTATTATGCACTAGTTTATGGCAACATCAATAAACTATAAACCATTCAACGAAATAACTAAAAAGAAATAGCAACTTATTATTAAATACTAGCAGCGAATCTTATGGTTAAGGTTTACATAAGTTGCATGCAGGACTTAAAGATAAATAAAACTCTTGTAGCAAAAGTAGAACAACTCATGGTGACCATCCGATATGCCCACAGGCAATCGAGTGGGGAGCGCATCCTAGCTCGCATAGTCTTCATAGTACTCCTCGTAGAACTTTGAATTCCTAGGTTCTTCCTCAGCAGTTGATTAACAATGTATATAGCTGTGAGTACATAGAGTACTCACTAAGTCGTAGGGGGAAGTATACAATTAAATAGTTGTATAGTTATTTGCAGAAAGTAAAATACAATAAATAGATTGTAAAGCATAATACATAAAGTAAACGATTACTTTGAAACACTTTCCAAAGTTTTATGAAAACTCTATACCTCGTGTGAAATTAACAGGTATTGTTCATAACCGGGGATACGGCCGTTTGAATAGTTTTGACACTCTACAGAGGTTGTAAAATTTTACTCATAAGAGATAATCTACTTATAATGTCTATCTGACACACTTTCATAGATGTACGACTAAGTGATTATCACAAGACATTTACGAATCCTTGCCTTAACTCAGTTTTGTCCGCTAAGGTTTCACCACCGAGTTAGGGCCCCTCTTGCTCCATATGAATCTATCTGTCTATCTATCCCGAACCCACACCACACATGGCAGAACCAAAGTCAAGGCATTGTAAATTAATCAGCTAAGTCTATCCCATACTAGACATATGGTTGTACGATATAACCCAGTTTAATAGCGCACAAGATTAAGTTCTTAGTGATCACTCAAGCGAGACTACTTCATCCTAATGTGCACACGACAACCCCTTTATTGCCCGATCACTCGCTTAAGTATGAAACCATTTTGTTTAACCAAGACCAATGGCATCCATTGTCATGGCACAACAAATTGGCATTGCACTACAATTTTATATCTCATTAAGTCAAGTTATCATATTTGATCTTGTAAATATGAGCCCATCGTACAACTAAACATGGATAAGCATATCTACGACAACCCATGTTGGTAGTATAGTTATGTCCAACTAATAATAACGTAACCTATGGTGATAATGGATTCATTGCATCCAAGCTAAACAAGGTAGCATAATTTCAATTAGGTAAATAGCTACTCCCATAAAACAGTTGATATAAAAGTAGCATGTGTGTTCATATAAAACAATATACTTTTGTAAACATAGGTATAACATGATTAAAGGTTACGATTCGACTTGGCCTTGCTCAATTACCACACGCTGCACTTCAATTCCTGTTCCTACTCCTTGGAAATCATTGTCTAAACGAGAGAAAATGAACGAAACACAAATAAAAAAATTCAAATAAAATCCAATATTAATAAAACTAGAACTGAAAGAAAGAACTCGATTTTAGATGAATTTAGAAAAAAGAATGGGATCAATCGGAGTTCAGATGAAGGAGAACTGGCTTTCGGTAGATTTAATTCAAGGAAAATGAGAGAGAAAACACTATTTTGAGAATTTCGAGAAAATGGACTGGGTGCATGGCACAGCGCAGCTTGCCACGCTAGCACCCACGCAAGCAATGATGGGGATGTCACGCGGGGGTTGGCGTTGGGTGGCGATGATGTTCAGCCACGTGGCACGATGGCGGCACGGCGGCGGGCGGTGAGGGTCGCGTTAGAAAGAGGGGAGACTGGGTGGACGGAGGCGGCCAACAGTGAGGGAGAAGCGCAGCAAGATCTCGGCTTCGATGAATTCGCGGCTGCGGCGACGCTTCTTGGCGAAGGAGAGGTAGACGAGGTCGATGGCGATGCGGCAGAGCTCGGTGTAGCAACCGTGAGGCTTGGCTCGCACTTCTCTGACAGGAAAAACTCACCGGAGGGGAAAGAGATAGAGATATGCATCGGGCTCTTAGGGCTCTCGGGAGAGGAGAGGGAGGCAGGGAAGAGGTGGAGTGAGATGATGTGGTGCCGAGAGGACTTTTCATAGGGGCGGATGTGGTCACCAAAGCGGAGAGGGGCATGAAATGCTCGCTGGAGATGGTGGTGATGTTGGTGCAGCGTAAAGGAGGGTAATTGCGGGTTAAGGTGACGAAAAATGGCCGGAGTGAAGGTGGTAGGAAATGGGGTGCTTAATGCACTTTATTGTGCTTGAAGACCGAGAGAAAATGTCGGCATTCAAGAGCTTTCGAGGCTCGACAATGGTGTGCGACGCGGGTGGCTAGAGGAGGAAGGGGGAGGTAAGAGGAAGAGGGAGCTAGCAAGTGGGGCCAGGTGGCAGAGAGAGGAGAGGGGCGGGGCAGGCCGGGATGCGGGAGGATGTGGGCCTAGCGAGGAAGGTGGTCCAAGCGGGGGGAGGGGGCCAGAGAAGTGGGACGGGCTGGGCTGAAAAGAAGGAGAAATGGGCCGTAGGGGAAATTGAGGACTAAAAAGGATTTCTAAATTTTAGAAAATACAAGAAATCTAAAAGAGCTCAAATAAATAGCAAATGAACTTGGAAAATCTAAGAAAATTCTAGAAAAGACAGTGGAACCAGAGGAACTCAATTAAATCATTTTTATTTTAATTGACATTTATTTTATTCATATTAAATTGTTTTCATTTATAAAAATTCAAATTAAGCTTTAGCTAATTCAATAAAATTCAAATGATTCTTTTAATTTTGAAAACTCCAAAAAGAAGCAAAAATTGGGATGTTACAAATCCTAGCCACTCGTCGCCTCCGCCTGCCCTCCGCCTCCTTCGACCGACTCCTCCTCCTCCGCCCCAACCGCCTCCCTCCCCCTCCGGCTGGCCTCCTCCTCCCTCGGTGCCGTCGCCTCCTTCCTCACCACCATTGCCTTGGCTTCCCCCTTCTCTCTCACCGGCGTGGTTAATTGTTGTTAATTGATGCTAATTGTTGGAGATGCAACCGTACGATGTACAGATATACCATGAGTACATACAGTGGTGCCTACCACGGTCGCGCACCAGACTCACCTATACTCCGCCAGAGCATTCGGAGCATGTGATGCACCAGGAGAGCCTCGGCCACTCATATGATCGACACAATGCTTCACGGTGTGGCGATATTGTGAGACACTGACAACCTCCGGTCATTTTATTGATGATATTTGTACTCTTTGTTACTGAACCTATTTCTATGTCACTTCAGTTGGAGTGGGCGCAACGCATCGCAAGCGCATCGGTGAAGAATCTAGACCCGCCATTATGAGTTAATGGAGTATTTTGGTTATTAATGACAAATCTAATCGTAAGACTAACACTTCTATTGTTATACTTACTGTTTAGTTTCAATTGGATATAAAGGTGAAAATCAAAGAGGTATGCATTCAACATTATATTCTTATACTTGTTGCATTCCTCGGATCCAAAATATAGGTTGAACTCCACCAAAAGATTAACTTGAATATGTGCATATGTTCTTATTACACATTCGTGTATGCACACATTTAGGGGAGTTCATTATATGTTTTGTAGTTTCATTAGTATTGATCCATATTCTCTTGTCCACATATATTAAGGATCCTTACTTTGAAATATATCCGTGGGTATATATAACTTGTGTAGTTTCTAGATACTCATGTCTTTTGAGTATATACAACTTGTGTAGTTCATATATACTCATCCTTGAGCATATAAAACTTTAGTAGTTCGTATATATTCATATTTATCTTTATTCAATTATTTGAAATTGAAGTGACTATCATCAATTACCAAAGAGGGAAAGATTGTGTATCTTGTCCCACCATTATGGTATGATGTGGTAATTCATGATAATCATATTGTGGAACTAACATTTTCTACGAGTTGGTGAAACAGGTTATGTTCCATTATGATGAAGACTTTGAATGACATCATGAGTTGATAGTCATCAAGTCAAGACTCGAGATGGAAGAAATCATCATGTGTTGATGATGTTCAAGACAAGATTTTTGAAGTAAAGAAGATCATCATGTGTTGATGATATTAAAGTTAAGAGCTTGGAGTAAAGGATGCATCATGTATTGGTGCACTTCAAGATCTCGAAGAGGAGATGATCATGAGTTGATCATCAAATCAAGAGAAGACCCCATCATGTGTTGATGGAGGTCTAGTGAAGGATGCATCATGTGTTGATACATATTAAGACTCGGGACAAAGGAAGTCATCATGTGCTAATAATTACCAAGTCAATAACCCAAACTTTACTTTTCTAGTGTTCAACTGCTAACCACATCATCTTAATTTTGTGAAAGAAAAGAACAACCTTGATCAGAGAGAAAAAAGAGGAAAGAACAATTACTATTAAGACATGAATTTGGAAGGTACTAAAATGAAAAGACAGTATCATAAAAATAGAGCTCTTTAGTATCATAAAAATAGAGCTCTTTTAGTGTATACCTTCTTATCAGTGTAGAGGTCAGGAGAGGTTTGAATCTCAACAATTGATTGATGAGGTTAGTTTTGGCTCACCTGTAAAATGAGACAAGCAAGGAAACAACTAAGATAGGAAAGTATTAAATGGGCCTGTCCTTTCATACCCAAATATGCAAACCTATTTAATGACCATACCATTTATATATTTTGAAGTTCACTATAATACAATAAAATCTTAGCCATCTGGCGTTTGGATCATCAAAGTTAGTTCAAAGATTGTAAAACCCAATCCTTTGGAAGTTCAAAATGTGCAGTATCACATCAATTTGGAATTTAAAATAAACATCAGACGTGTGTTATATTAAACTATAGGTAAGTGTTAAATTAAAATATCATATTTGAGTTTTAAATATTTAGATATTAGAGAAAAAACTATGATTAACATTGAAATTTCAAATTCAAAAACAGCTGAAATTTCCAGCATAAGAATAGTTTTATATATAACTTTAAAACCTATTTACTTTTGAATTAAATTTAAAATACTCCTGTAGCAGCGTATCCAGCAACTCACGCATGCGTGTCTGAATTGTTGTAATTCTATCTATACGGTGTTAATGTTATTATTTTTGAAAGGGTGGCATTACCTCTACTGAATTTATTTCCATGTAAACATTGTTACTCACTTCTTCGCTAAATATTTAGTGATAGGGAGTGCATGGAAAATTTATGCTTCTTTAGGACCCACTTTGGTATACACGTGTGGGTACATACCTCGTATGCTAAAAATACATGCATATAAATTGGTGTAAGAATAGAATGATGAAAACCACAACATTATTGAAGAAATAATCTGTAGTTTTGTTACGATACAAATAGATTATGTCAAAGATAAAAAAGGTCAATTTTGATTTGGTTATGGGATGTCGATGGGCAGAACTGCTTTCCTTCGATTTTTTTTAAAATAATATTATTTTAAAAGATAATTACAAAAATAAATAGTCACCCCAAAAAATTACAAAAATGGCTCCCTGTCGCCAGTTCAACTGGCGATAGGGACCCTGTTAGCCCCCTGTCGCCGGTCCAGCTCCCTGTCGTCAGTTGAACTTCCTGTGGCGATAGGAAGCATGACCCTATAAAAACCCCTTCACTTCCTGTCGCTGAAGAATCTTGACCCGTCATTATGTGTTAATAGAGTATTTTAGTAATTAATGATAATCGTTATATGGACTAACATTTTCTATGAGTTGGTAAAATAGGTTGAGTCCCATGTTGATGAAGACTTTGGATGGCAATATGAGTTGATTGTCATCAAGTCAAGGTTCAAGAAGAGGATGCATCATGTATTGATGCACATTAAGATCTCAAAGAGGAGATGGTTATGAGTTAATCATCAAGTCAAGAGAAGACCCATCATGTGTTGATGGAGGTCAAGTGAAGGGTGCATCATGTGTTGATGCATATCAAGACTCGAGATGAAGGATGCCATCATGTGTTGATGAGCATCAAGTCAAGATCCTGAAGTAAAGGAAACCATCATGTGTTTATGATTATCAAGTTAATGACCCAGACTTGAAGTGAAGATGTGCGTCATCAAGCTTCAAGAGGATGCTCAAGACAAAGGTATGACTAGCTAGGGCTAAGGATGTGTTCCTAGTCTTTTACTGATCTTGGTATTTGGTTGGAGACCGGATTGCTAGTATAGGTTGCCGTACTATTAAGAGGGGTCTTAGACTAGTAGCTTGAGTTAGTCATGCGTTGATAGCTCGTCTTGCTTTCTCTAGCTCTCTTTAGCATGTTGCTGATATTTGCGAATGTGTTTTGCAAATGGTCGCGACTCATGCGTAATCCTTGTAGCATGTGATTTTAGTTTGCGAATGTGTTTTGCAAACGGTTTAAGTCCATGTACCTTATTCCTTGTGGCGTTGATTCTAAAAGTTGGCAAATGTGTTTTGCAACTTGTTGAGAATCTTGCCTTTAACCCTTGTGTGCATCTTGTGTCAATTGGCAAATATGTTTTGCGGATTGAGTTGAAGCAATGTGCATCTCTGTTTTTAGCCTTATTGACAACGGGCGGTCTGATCGCCCATGTTAGTCGGTCTAACCGGTGGGGGTATCGGTCTGACCGCCATGTGTTGGCTGGTTAGACCGGAACGTTCGGACCATCCGAACGTGTTGTCCAATCAGACATAAGTGCTCGCTTTGGAGTGTCGGTCTGACCGCCCTTGGTTGAGCGATCTGACCGGTCAGCGGTAGTACCGCAGGCTTTAGAGCGGTACTACCAAAGTGCGGTAGTACCGATTTTTGTTACGGTACGTTTATTCCAAAGAAGGTGTTTCCTCCGGTTTGGCTTGCTTTCAATTGAGCGGTCTGACTGCCCCTCTAGCGGTCTGACCGATTTGGTCCGGTCTGACCGGCCATTAGTTGGCAGTCTGACCAGAAGTGAGTCCAATGGCTAGTTTTATAGCCGTTGGCGCTTGGGCGGTCTGATCGGCCATTAGTTGGCGATCAGACCGGTTTATTCCTGTTTCTCTGGAATCTTCTCTCCAATGGCTAGTTTTTTTGTGTGGGCTATAAATACCCACCTTGGCTGGTTGTGAGAGTGTTGTTGATGCCATTATTCATCTCTAGAGCAAAGAGCAAGCCCTCTATACTCTTTTGTGCATATGTCGCACTTAGTAAGCTTTGAGAGGCAAATCCTATTGCATGTATTGCATTAGGTAGTGGATTGTGTATTCACTTAAGCTTAGACACTTGATTGGTTCAAGTGAGCGTCTCCGGCTTGTTACTCTTGGTGTTTGCCAACACCTAAACGGCTTGGAGGAGTTGCGTCGGTGATCTTCTCAAAGAAGGTTGTGAGAAGACTTGAGCGGTTGTGAGTGGTTCGGTACTCGCCATCTCCGGAGTGGAGGAAGAGCAACCCTAGTGGAGCGAGGTGTTGGTTCGGTTTGGAACTGGTCCAAGTGGTTAGACTTACCTCGGAGGTGTTGGCTTAATTTGTGGAGCCGGTCCAACGTGGTTGGGCTTACCTCAATGTGGATTAGGGGAGACCGGCAAGTCTCCGAACACCACGGTAAAACATCGTTGTGTCTTTGTGGTTTGCATTCTTGCTTTACTATTGCAATTTACATTCCTTGTATTAAATTGTGTACTTGTCTTTGTATGAATGCTTTCATTATTAATAGACTTTTTGTTGATGCACTTAGTCGAAACTAGTTGATTTAGGTTTTAATTGTGTAAAACCGATTTGTTATAAGCTTTCGCATTAGACAACGGCTTTAGTCAAAGAAGTTTTTAAAACTGCCTATTCACTCCCCTCTAGTCGACCTCCTCGATCTTACAATCGGAGACCGCCATCCGTAACCCAAACACAACACTAGGGGTGCGAAAAACTTTGAAATACATCTTGGCGGAGTCCAAGAACATAATAAAGAGCATGAGCTATGGTCGTTCGACAGACGACGTCCTGCGCGCCGGGCAGCAAGTGGGGGGACCATGCTCACCCGCTAGGTCATCACGACCTAGCGAGTCCGACCGGTGTCGTAGCGCTCCACGTCGGTCATCCGCGGGCCAGATCGGTGGAGAGGTAAGTTACGTATAAATCTATGTTATGTTTTTCGATTATTCCTTACGTTCTGCTAATATCATGTTGTTCTCACGTCGTAGGTCCGTTGGGATGCAACACTTCTGCCGTCCGCACCCCCTACACAAACTAGCACTCCCCCTCGGTCATTTGCACTACACATCCGGGAGGTACGAGATTCTCAGTTTACGTCCATGCTATTTATTTTGGCTAACATTGTTCTATCTTTCAGCCTTCGATTAACCATAGGGGTGATGGCCATCTGTCTAGCGACGAGGATACGAGACTCCTAGCTCGTACCAGGAAGCAGTGCACGGGGTTTGGATTGTACGCGGGGTCTTGACCATTCGCTGGCACACAAGGTGTTCAAGGCCAGAGCTCCTCCGCACGACCAGAGTTGCAGACATCCTATCTTAGGGGTGGACATTTTATACCATCCCTAGTCCGTGACTTCATTGCAGGTGGCTCCCAGTTCGACATATCTCAGCAGGACGACATCGATGCCTACCAGACTCAGCTGAGTCACCTTACTGGTGCACCTCCGCCCACTCAACAGATACAATGGTCTCCGTACCCCCTCCGATCCGACAGACGCTCTCCAGATCGGCTGACGTATCCCACGGGATATGCTTGACGCAAAACAAGGACACAGACGCAGACACAGCCAACAGAGAGCAGTGGCTCAGACGAGTGAGCCATATTGTATCTCGTGTACCCCGATCAAATAGGACAATCTTTGTTAATTTATCAATTTAATGTGGATGATATTCTTTAATACTGTATTGTACCATATGCTATATTATATATTAATTAATTAATCTATCTCTATCTATCTTTATTCTTTGTCTCGAGCTGGAAAAGGAGGCTACATGACTATTTAATTTGTGGTTGCTAACTATTTAATGTAATTTGCGGTTGCTAACTATTTAATTTTCTATCTATTTAATGTAATTTGCGGTTGCTAACTATTTAATTTGCTAACATCTCACGCGTCTAATCCGGATTAATTTTTGCGGCATTATGTTTTCATGCCTATTTGCATAACTTACAGTGACAGTTGCTAATTAATTTTATGTCACGCGGCTAAATTTCATGTCACGCGGCTAAATATCTGTGACAACATTTCCATGTTCCAAATTTCTATGTTGCTAAATATCAAGTTGCATATTTTCGGCGGTCGGGATTTTCAGCGCTAATTAATGCTAATTTGCTAATTAACGCTAATTAACAGTGCTAATACGGGTGGAGGCGGTGTCCGGCCCATGACCGGACGGACAAGGGTGACGTGGAGGTAGCCGAAGATGAGGTGGTGTGTCGGGTGGGGCAACCGTCTAGCTTATCACCAGTCGACGAGGCTCCATTATGTTAATTGCTTGTGTCGGTTGTTACTTCCATAATTTCTCCTTGCAGACGTGCTATTTCAACCAAAAATTCTAACATAAGCTACTACTTGTTTGTTTGCTAAAATTGCCAAAATATCATTGATTTCCTACTTTCTTTGACACATAATTTCACTTGAAAATTAATAGGACAATACTTTTATCATTATAGAACTATCATTTATGCACGTCTTGCTTCAAAGAAAATAACTTGAGGCCAACCTTTTGTATTAGAAAATAACTGGTAGTAGACAAAAGCTTACATCCTAGTGACTCCCAAGGATCCAACACCTGATACTAGACCGAATCCCGGTCGGCGGGTGGGAACGGTAATCGGTCGGTTACCGAAAAAACCGAATTTTCCCGAATGAAATTTGTAATCCAAAATTTGAATTCCGATTTCTGAAAACAGGTTACCGGATAAACAGTCGAGAAAAATAGAAAACCGGGTCCAAAACCGAAAAACCTAATTTAATTGATGAGACTTAATCAGATTAACACATTGTTTGTATTCTCCTTCAAATTAAATATGACAAGTCTAATGCTAACTATAACTCTTTCAATATTGATGAGAATTATAGACGGTTTGTATTAAAACCGTCTGTGATAAGTACCTCCCAATTTTACCATAACTTGAAATGTCTAACTCCCTAATTTCACTATGACTTGAAATGTCTAATTCTCTAATTTTACCATGACTTGAAATGCCTAACTCCCTAATTTTACCATAACTTGAAATGTCCAACTCTCCGATTTTACCATGACTTGAAATGCCTAAATTCACTTACCGGCGGTAACTGACTCCTATTTCATGACAAAAATGTGCATTTGTCTAGCTTGAGGCCAACCTTTTGTATTAGTTTCTCTCCATCCGCTCCAGAGTGCAGTATTCAGAACATGTACTTCCGGGCAATGCTTATTCTGTCACTTTCATCCATTTACTAATTCTTGAACAGATTCATTCACTTGGTAATTGTTGAGGAAAAGGACATACTAAAAAATATTATTGTCTGACACTGCACATACATCATTAACAGAGCATAATTCAATCAACATTCCTCCATAAACATGATTGGCTGATACGGTTACATTCAGAAACATTTTTCAGAGCAACAAGCATTTCTCACCGCCACTAGAACTGTACTAGTCAACGAACAATTGAGTCATTCAGCCTGATACTCAGTGGCGGATCTAGAAATTACACGATGGGGGTGCACACAGTGGCATACGCAGTACAAAAATAGAGGGGATACTCATAGGAGAAGAGTAATATAATAAAATCGTACCAAACATACATAATACGTCTAATGCAATCCAAATTCATACATAAATAAGCAAAATATAAAGCGATAATGTAAAATAAACTTAAAGTAGTACCTAGCTAAGGAACATAACAATCAGGACATCTATAAATACGTGCGAGTAGCAATCTGTGGAACAAAAGTAGCTAAATTAGTGAGACAATCAACAAATTATGACTAATTAGAAATATTTAAATTAAATGGAAGTATGTAACATGCCGCACAACCGCTATCTATGACTAGGACCAGAAGGCAAGTCCATTCTACGAGATTTCACATGTTAAAAATGATCCATGATTGTTTTTTTTTTATCATACATGCTTTTGAATATTGGTCATTGACAACAACCACAACATCAATCACATCATCAATATTCTTCGTCTGAGAAGAAGTCAATTGATTCCACTTGCTTGAGTTCCTCCTCTACCTTCTTGAGTCTCCTCCACCCCCTGGACCCCTTCAGTCGGTGATGAAGAAGATAAACATTCTTTGCCTTCACTTCTCGATCCCGAAAAAAAGAAAGGATATCTCTATTTCTCTTCATCTCTCTACAATCTACATTGACATATCATAACACAATTTTCAAATTTCCATTCACAATTAAACTCACATTCACTAATTGACATAACATTATAACATGAACATGATAAGTTGATAACAATATAATAGTGTCAGACAGCGTTAGGGCTACGGCATACCAATAGCAATAAGGCAATAACCAATTTCAGTGCTTCTCCTCCAGCCTCCAGGCTGCCTCCAAGCCTCCAGTCCAGGCTCCAACACCAACAGACCAAAACTCCAAGGCTCTAAAATTGAGAATCCAAATCCAATCCAACTATCTAATAATCCAAGTTAAGCAAATCCAATACAACTCCTGTCTCTTGAACTCCAAGCCCCACGACTCCATCCGCCGGTCGGTTGCCTGCTCCCCGCCACCGCCGGCGGCCGGCGCCGCTCGCGCCACCCTCCGCCGCGCTGGCTCTGCGTGGCCGCTCCCGCCTCTGCGCGCGCTGCTCCGCGTGGCGCGCGCCGCCTCCTCGCCTCCCGTGCCGCGCTTGGCTCCCGCGTGGCCATGCCTCCTCCCGGCCTCACGCGCTGCCCTCCTACGCCGCGCTTGGCTCCCGCGTGGCCGCGCTGCCCTCCCGGCCTCCCGCATCGCGTCGGCCCATCAAGGCGCACTCGCGGTCGCTTGGGCAACAGCCGAGCAGGAGCAGGGGAGGGGAGGAGAGATTAGGGTTGAGGTCTGGGGACCTTGGGGTCTTGGGCCTTGGCGGAGTAGTAGGATTGAGCATGCAGAATTGGCGGAGTAGTAGGATTGGGCCTCGACTGCTGGTGCACGCAGAATGCTTGCTGCTACCTGCCTGTGCATGTCCCTCAATTCGACCAGTAAATAAAGAACATGAACCCTTCTGTATCATGCCACAAAAAAATAAACCAAGAAATTCCGACAGCAAATATAAGACTCCAAATTTCCAATTGATAAATCTAACATTACAGGTGTACAGGGCAAAATGGATAGCATCAACCAAGATTTTGACACAAGTAGGCCTGGTAATGGGCTAGGACCCAGCTCAAGAAGATCCACGATTTCTTCCTCTACTCGCCCTTCCGCGGCGACCTCCAGGTCAACAACAAGATGCTGGAGATGTACGCGAAGTGCGCCTCCATGTTCGACGCCTCCAGGACGTTCAAGCATATGCCCGACCGGAACATGGACTCCTGGCATTGAGCCCGATGTGGAGCACTATGTTGGGATCATCAAAGTCTTGGGCAAGTCAGGGCATCTCAGTATGGTTGTGGAGTACATTGAGAGGCTACCATTTGAGCCTAGCACCGCCCAGCTTGGCTCGCTGGTGCCTGGTTCTCTCGGCCCTGGCTGTTGTGCTCCTGCGCCTTCCCTGCTCGGCGACCATCGCTGGAAGAGCAAGCATCCATTTCAATTCTAACCCAACCCTGTTTAAAGCCAGCCCAACCCTATTTTTATTTTGGCCCATTTCATTCGACCCAAAGTCAACCCGTACAAGGGCCCAGCCCTTTTAGCCCTTGAAATTCTGGCCCATTACTGGGCCTAGACACAACATCAAGATTGAAATTCTCTAAAAAAAAATGCATCCATCCTCAGTCAACAAGCTACAAGCTAAAATCCATCCATCCTCAGTCAACATCAACAAGCTACAAGCTACAATCCATCGATCAGAATCATGAAGGCGGAGGCAGAGGCGACGTCGTCCGGAAGGAAGCGACAAGGCGGCAAGCGGTTGGTGGAGGGGGAGGGGAAGCAACCCGCGTCGAGAGAGGCAGACGGGAGGTGGAGGGGAAGGCGGCAGGCAAAGGGGAAGCAGCCGGCGTCGGGAGGGAGGTGGACAGGAGGCGGAAGGGGAGCAGCCAGCATCGAGAGGGAGGCGGACGGGAGTTCGGAGAGGGAACAAGAGAATGACAGAGAGAGGGATACGTATAGTTTTTTATAGGATGACATTTGGTGAGTAATTTCGACCAACTTCCAGGGGTAATACCCTAATCTCAACCCACCAAAAGCCTGAAAAATACATCTCCCACAGCTTTGGCTTTGACTACAGCTTTAGCTTTAGCTTATATCAAAAGCACTTACAAAGCTGACTTATTTGGAGGGCTTCTAGCTTTTTAGAATCCGAAACTGACTTTAGTCCCCAAACAAGGCCTATATATATCCCCCCACCGAGTTTGACTACCACAGACCAACAAGCGAGCCCAACTAGCGGCTCTCCCAGTCCCAGTTCCCACCCCTTTTTCCTATTCCGTTGCGTTTCGCTCCGCACCGTCACGAAACCCCCAAAATCCAACGCCCTGGAGGAGGAAGAAATCCATCGGATCGCAGCCGCCGTGATGCACAACGGCGTCGGGCTCCCCACCGCGCGCGGCTCCGGCACCAGCGGCCGCGTGCAATCGAACAAGTTCCTCCTCCGGCCCCGCCCCTCCCCCTACCCCACCGCCGCTCCCAACTCCACCTCCTCTGTCCCCGGCTAGGGCGGCATCAGGGAGGAGATGGCCGAGCACGAGCGGAGGCGGGCGGTGGAGGTGTGGCTGCTGGAGCTGCGCGACGCACTCGAGGAGCAGGGCTACACGCAGGCCGAGGTCGACGCGCGCCTGGCCGAGGCCCTCAAGGCTGCCGAGACCAAGGCCGCGGCAGCGGCGAAGGAGGCGCTCGGCGGCGGCGGCTTCCGCTGGCCGAAGGGGACGGCACCTTTCTAGGGTTTCAGATCGGCTGCCGCCGTTAGTAAGCCCGCGTAATTAAAGGTTTAGACTACGATTAGCACGCTATTATTGCTTAACTTACAATTAACCAAGCACTAAGTTGCTACTATTGTTCTCTTCTAAATTTGTACTGCATTTTCGTTGAGAGACTAAATTGTACTACTAGTACGTAATATCTCGATTCTTAACTTGTGAGCTACTACAGTAATTAATCACGATCGCCTCGGGCTCATGTCGCTTTCCATACCAATTGATATCGTTCGATTTCATGCTAAAAGCACTTTCGTAATATATTGTCTTTTAATGTTGTTTTGCCAACATACTATCGCAGATTTTTTTACTTTTTTGTAAACATCGGGCGGATGCAGCATAGTATCGTTGGGGTCATATGACCCCAATAAAATTTAGTAAACCCTAAAAAAAATTACTGTTTTATCAGTATAGATAACTCTATTCTGCTAAATTACGGCTAATGAATTTAACAAAAATTTACAACTGAACCCATCGACTAAATTTCCTGACTTCAGATCGCAGAAGTTGACGGTCCTACTCCTACGTGGCACATTAGAGACCATGCTAACGTAGTAATGCGAATATATTTTGAACAGACAGAGTGGGGCGAGTAATTAACTGAGTTGGTTTGTGACGTGAATGATGGCAGCAACATGTCCCATGCAGTGTGCAACCCTCCATTATGCATGCTGCACGATTGTGAATGAACCAATACATTTCAATCTCTCTTTTAGCGTGCTGTTATTACATTGCAACAATCTTAACGTGAAGAAACGAAGCTCACAAGACTTGATTTTCTTTTGCTAAGGCCTGCCAGCAGCAGGTACACAAGTCATTTCTTTAAAAGAGAAGTGCTGCACTAGCTACGTATGTACGATTGCCATACAAGCGCGAAATTAAAATTAAGCTCGTACCAGTCATCATGACATTAGAACAAATCACTTCTTGTGGCAGACAAGGCTTAGGAGCTGACGGAGAGGGAGAGTGCAAATGTGAATGGTTAGTTGTATTGCAATAGTCCAAGAGATAATATATAGTACAAGGATATAAACAAAAGTAAACCCTAGAATAGAAATAGAATATCATAAATACCCTTAACACACCCCTCAAATGCAAGGCATATGCAATAGCATTTCATTTGAAAGGGTTGACACTAAAATTAAAAAAATCCAAAGTCCGAGTCTTCATAATGTCGTCATAGCGTGCAGCTATTCAAAAATTTGTCGAGTATCAAAAGATCTCTCATCCAGGGCCGTGCGACAGCCCATAAAGCACAAGGTGCAGGGGCTGAGAAAGCAGAGGCAAGTGAGAGCAAAGTCGACCGTGGAAACACGACAAAGAAGAAGATAAAACCGACAGGAATGGAGAGAGTTGTCAAATCAAACCGAAGAGGAATAGATAGAAATATGACGGCACAGATCGAAGCCCGAGATAGTGGCGGCGTAGTGCACAAGAAGTGCAGTAGAGGCGCAGTATGTAACACCCTGGCTATTCGAAAGCCAAAATACTACCTAAAGACCTAACATATAACCGTACAGCGGAATAAATTTCACTGTAATTCATCAAATAAGTTAAGTAGATCAACAACAATTGGAATATAAACGGAAATGTAATATTGGATCCACTAAGATAATCCTATCAACGAATAATCAATGAATATAAACAGTTATTTAAACAAACTCAATGATAAGGAAGGTACCATCCAAGTCTAAGTTTATTTATTACAATCTAACAATTCACTAATGTAAGGCAGCAGCAGATCTTTTATTCAACTAGTGTAAAGTGATGTATTTGAGTAGTGCATGTCTACTCCCTCCCAAGAAAAACTTCATCAATGATCACCTAAAAATAAATAAACAAAGTAAGAGTGAGTCCAAGACTCAGCAAGTATAATGAATAAGAACAGACAACCAACATGAACAAGACAATCTCTTCTCAACCTCTGAACATACAACAAATGAATACTTATGAAGATATGAGATGAATGTTCAAATTCAAAGGATTGATCGCACACATGCATATATCAGATAGCCAAGTGACACACCCGTTGCTCACTTAAGCCCGTATTTATCAAAATACGGGATCCAAAATACCGTATGAAGAACATTTCATACGGGTGTCCAAACTGCCCACATTGGAATGGTGGGACTCACATGCCCATACTGGAATTGATGGGACTTTAGACCCCACTCCCGTGGACGGACTTGAACATGGGTGCATGAATATACTTAAGAACAACGACCAGCATCATTTTTGAACATATGAATTTCACATACGGAAGAAACATAATCATCGGAACTTTTCACGTATCAAATGAAAACACAGATCGAACATCCAAAGACCCAACATACACAATTCATACAAACGCTGCTGTACTTGCCTTTAGCGCTATGCGATGCGTTGGGGGCAACAATGATGTCGCTAACCTCGCGCCACCCCTACACCAAAGTTACTCAATAAGAACCAAGACATCATGACACTACTCGCATCGTAGAAACATACCCCAACCCGTCAATTAATTGTGCACATTTGTTCGAATTAAACCACATTCTAACAGGGAACCTTGGTGGACAGCAACAGTAAAAGTAACATAACTTTTGCTATAAAACTCGAAAAGGGGGTGTTCTCAGGCTTGTTTGAAAGTTAACAAGATTATCAACAATAACCTAGTTGAGCGAAAGCCTTGAATCCGCTATTAACTTGATCATATATCAAAAGGAAAACTAACATTTTATTCTCGTTAGGATTCTGGACAGTCAACTTAAAATATGCATAACTTTTGTTATACAAATCCAAATGGGATGTTCTTTATCAATCCTGAAAGCTAATGAGGTCACGTACAAAAGTCGTTATAGGCAAGTCTTCTGAATCATCCACTAACTAGGTCATATTTTATCAATTACAGAGACTGCTATTTCTCGTCAGAGTTCGGGACAGCAGAAACTAAAACGATCATAACTTTTGATCCGTACGTCGGAATCAGGTGTTCTTGGCGTCCACTGAAAGCTAAGATCATTATCTAAATAACTCTAGGAGATCAAAACTTCTTATTAGGCCTCTAAGATGTTGAAACAGTCCGCTCAACATACTGGACAGATTCGAATATACTGCAAACTGACTTTGATCCAAACGATTCTAATCGGTTTCGCATCTAAACAACATCAAAACAGCGGGGAAACGAATTGATACCCTTGGAGACGCATGAAACACTGAACAAAAACCCACGAAGAGGATCTTCATCTTCTCCTCCTTTCTTCTTCTCCTTCCACCATGGCCGGCGGCACCTCGGAGCTTCTTCCTCATCTTGGTAGAGCAAAGACGGAGGGGGCTGCTACTGATCGCGTGCTCAAAGACGATGCGGCATCAGAGGCAGGGTAGGGTTTTGGGAAGGGCACCCCTTCTTGACTCCACTACAAGGTCGCCCACTTGGCTAGGGCGCCTTGGGCTGAAAGCCCAAGGTCCAATCCTCCCTCAAATCCTGAATTTTCTTTTAATTTTTCTCTAAACTTTAGTGCATTCATATTTGAATAAATTTCTCTTCTGAATAATATCTTCTCTCTATTTGATATTCGAGGTATTACATTCTACCCCTTAATGCATTGACCTCGAATTCTAACCGTCGAAATAAACGAAAGAACAATTGCCACGTAAAAGAAACATCTATTAACATATGCCCGAGCAAACATGTTCGGATAATACTGCGCATGCGAGACTCCAGGTCCCAAATGACCTATCTCTCAGACTGACAAGACCACAAGACATTGACGTAAACTACATTTGACATAACACTCAATCCGACATTGCCAAGTACACTCATCAGAAAAGATTCAAAGGTAAGATCCTACTCGATGGTCAATGACGTTAACGAAACTCAACTCCAGATCTCCCAGGAGATCAATCGGTGTCAGAACAAACCAAAGTTGCATACCCACGTGTGGCCCGAGTCACCAAAGCGATACACCAACTTCCTTATCCTCGCATCTGCCGAAAACGAACCAAAGGTACCTAGACCAACTTCCTTTTGGTACAAAAGCACACAACATGCTCAACACACACTAACCCTTCTTCCTTTCTAATTCGAACTTTTCATCTACAAAGAGCACCTCCTTTAATAAAAGAAAAGCACAACAGAACACATTTTTAACAATCGAATTACAAAGAGAATCTAATCAAAATAAAGAGTTCTCATCGCATCCATGCAATGCTAACTCCCACCCAAAAGGGTCAAATCCAAAATTGACAATTCATCATGAAAACTTTCCACCTTCAAATTAGGAAATGTGCAAATAAACACCACATCCACCAAAAGGAAGTCACTCAAATGCACAAGTCATAAATTTCTTTCATTATTTCGAACCGATAAAACCACACATGCCAACATAAATACCGAGCTCAACTTGTGAAGGACATCCGTCTTAAACACATAGCTCAAACAAGAATCAAGAAAACGTGTCACTACTCAAGGAAGCATCAACTTTCTTAGTTTCTCTTTTAGGAATAAAATTTCTCTCAAACTTTGGAATCCCATTCATCGCATAACACACTAACTCATCTCTCTTATCTTGGCATTCTCAACGCTATGCTCAAGCCGAAATACATCATTCACACCTTTGTAGAGAAGCTCTATTGACTCCACCAAACATACCTTAGTCAACTTTTGCACATACTTTGATAGATGACTTCCAATACATCTCAAAATAGCCCTCACATGCAACCACATCACCTAAATCTTTTAAGAACAAACAACTCGGAATCCTCAGCACACACATTCATATACTCCATCAAAAGGGTTCTATCAATGATCATCCCACTGTTCGGAATCCACCATTATTCTACTTATTCTACACATAATCATTGGGCGACTCAAAGTCCTAGCATACAATGCGAAACCCAAATTTAAACTCCAAGACTCCTACAATGAACCTCTCATATAGAGGATAGGGGAAACCTCAGATTAAATCCCTAAAATTCTCACAATCCAAACATACTCGCGCATTAACATCAACACTAAAATATTTCCTTGATCCAATTATCTTTATAAAGATTCTAACTCTTAGAGAGTTACTTACTAAGTCCAAGTTATTTGTGACAGTAATCCAACAATCTCGGCTATCTCAAAATCGCTTCAACGATCAGATCACTTCGCTAATCTTACTCTCATTACAACACCATCATAGTTTAACTGCACAACCGCAAGGTACTCAATCGCGACACTCTAATACATTGATCAAGATTCCCATCCTTTCAAAATTCTAATGTTCCACCCGAAATTGAACAAAGGATCTTGGATCACAAATCTCCATAGGTTCTAATGGTTGCAATAATGCAATCAGTTTAGCCTCAAAGGCAAACATTCGGTATAAATAAAATTTTCTCCAAGAATTATACACAAAATCAGTTCATCCTTCAACGCTCCTCGAATAACTTACAACCCAAGGTCTCACAATCACATTGAATAAACACTTCGAAAGACCCTTGTGAAATGAATCGATGAATCCTTACTTAGAAGAAAAACAAATGAAAACAATTTTCACCATATAGAAAAACATTTACCACTCGCAGTGAACAGATGACCAAGGGATTAGTCAGTTTGGCAAAGAACTCAGACAATAAAAGGGAAAAACATCAGTTGAGGGCACAAGTCCCGCATGAAGGGGAGGTCAAACCCCAAATAAGAAAAAGGTATTGCCTTTGAAAATTGATAAGCTCTTATGAAACAAATGCATAAGGTTTAAGCACACTCAAATAAACTACAAGTTGCGAAACGACTTAAATCTCAACTACTTATACTTCACTCCTTCCTTTAACAAGGAAAGTTATTTGCTGTGATTACTACATCACTTTGCCGACTTAAACCGATAAGCTCTTAAACCCAAATCACGGAACCCCTTAGGAACCAATCAAATTTTTCAACATGTCACTTTGCTCAAACAAACTCAATCACCACATAACTCAAAAGGTCCAAATGATCACAAACGCAAAACTCGAAACACTTTTACTAAATCAAAATTACGAAAGACGATCAAATTACTTTATTTCTAAAAGAATCATCACCACACACACAAGTCACAATCTCTTGTAGAATAACCTTACTAACATCAAGAATAATACACTCAACATAAATCTTTATCATCAACTATGCCATTAGAAAGCCCCAAAGTTTCACCAAATTGTTCCATTCTACATTTTCATCCCATCTTAAAAACGAGTATACCAAAACCATACAACCTCACTACATCAACCTATTAAGTTTAGAAGGGTCTACTACACAATGTAAAAGTCCTACAAAACCCTTTCATCAAGGACATATTATCATCCGATGATTTCACAATCATGTGGGCATAAGCCCCTATTATATCATATCGCTTCAACTTTTAGTGATGCTCAACATCAAACTTCAACACGCAATGCTTATACTCCAACCATTGTTGTTATCAATCGCTTCATTATGAAATCTAGTTGCTACCTACTTTCCTTCCCAAATCACATGGATATTTACAAACACATATTCAATCGCTCCTCCTCATATATGGATCTCGCAAAATACACTAAAACTTCAAAAATCGAAATCTTCTATTGATCAAAAGTCTTAACAACACTACAACCAAATTCATCGCGTCATTCTATATAGAAGAACTATATAGAACTCCTCCCATAAATTCTAGATCCACCGGTATTCAATCCCTTCAACCGGTTGTACACAATTCCAATAATTAATCATACTAAGGAATATGCAAATCTTGTATTTCCTCTAGTTTCTCTTTCCACACATTTAAATTAATCTACTGGAACCAAAGAACCCAGCAAGTTTAGTAACCTAAATAATTTTAATGACCAGTCCAATTCATCAATGTTCCATACTTCTTAATATCTCTTTTGACTCTAAATAGGTATGGACATACTCTCAGTCACTACTCATATATACAGTTCATCAAGAACTAGTAAAAGACAACATCAACTTAATCAATTTCACTCCCAAGGTTACTAATTAATATTAATGATGCACCACACCAAAGACTCGACTTGATACCCATACTATATCAAGTTATTTGATTACACTCTTTGACTTATCCATAACAAGGCATCACAATAGGTTTTTAACAATTTCCCGTCAGAAAAGGGATGCATTAAACTTCAACACTCAGAATAATCCAAAAGAAATACATAGAGCCAAAACTTTCTCATGTTAACAAACTTGCAACATAAAACTCTCATTACCCAAACTATCAAACGAATAAATGAGTCATTCTTTTCCAATGAGAAAGAAGGAACAACCATACAATTATCAATATTGCCAGTTGACGAAGATCACAAGTAGTAAAAGCAATTCAACAGTCAGAAAACAATAATTGCTTCAGAGAACCATTGGAGACCCATTGAAACTCAGCAACAACAATGAACCACGAACCCAAGAGAAATTTATCATCCACCACAGAACAAGAATTTGCCAAGTTCAAAGATCAAGAAAGAAAATAACTTTCTAAAGCAGCTCACGCTCAACACCCACAACTATGGTATTCGGGGTAACTACTCTATTCGTCTACCACGAATAATGGTGTAATCTGACAAAGTCCATGGCCACAACCACGGCCTCCACTTCTTAACATCCATCATCGACACGTTTAAACAATATAATCAATTTTGATTATACATGATCATCTCATGACAATCATAGAATAGATTCATAGATATAAAATATCATAACATATCATAGATTAACAACAAGAAAGATAATACAGAAGCAATTCAACAATTGCTCAACGATTGAAACATAACAATAGAAATGAAAAAACAATGGATTTTCCAACCCCACCTCATCGTACGTGTGTCATTTTAATAACTTAATTACCACGGACCTAAAGCCCGCTCTGATACCAACTGTAACACCCTGGCTATTGAGCCCGATGTGGAGCACTATGTTGGGATCATCAAAGTCTTGGGCAAGTCAGGGCATCTCAGTATGGTTGTGGAGTACATTGAGAAGCTACCATTTGAGCCTAGCACCGCCCAGCTCGGTTCGCTGGTGCCTGGTTCTCTCGGCCCTGGCTGTTGTGCTCGAACGCCTTCCCTGCTCGGCGGCCATCGCTGGAAGAGCAAGCATCCATTTCAATTCTAACCCAACCCTGTTTAAAGCCAGCTCAACCCTATTTTTATTTTGGCCCATTTCATTCGACCCAAAGTCAACCCGTACAAGGGCCCATCCCTTTTAGCCCTTGAAATTCTGGCCCATTACCGGGCCTAGACACAACATCAAGATTGAAATTCTCTAAAAAAAATGCATCCATCCTCAGTCAACAAGCTACAAGCTAAAATCCATCCATCCTCAGTCAACATCAACAAGCTACAAGCTACAATCCATCGATCAGAATCATGAAGGCGGAGGCAGAGGCGATGTCGTCGGGAAGGAAGCGACAAGGCGGCAAGCGGTTGGTGGAGGGGGAGGGGAAGCAACCCGCGTCGAGAGAGGCAGACGGGAGGTGGAGGGGAAGGCGGCAGGCAGAGGGGAAGCAGCCGGCGTCGGGAGGGAGGTGGACAGGAGGCGGAAGGGGAGCAGCCAGCATCGAGAGGGAGGCGGACGGGAGTTCGGAGAGGGAACAAGAGAATGACAGAGAGAGGGATACGGATAGTTTTTTATAGGATGACATTTGGTGAGTAATTTCGACCAACTTCCAGAGGTAATACCCTAATCTCAACCCACCAAAAGCCTGAAAAATAATCTCCCACAACTTTAGCTTTGACTACGACTTTAGCTTTGGCTTATAACAATAACACTTACGAAGTTGACCTATTTGAAGGGTTTCTAGCTTTTTAGAATCCGAAACTGACTTTAATCCCCAAACAAGGCCTATATATATCCCCCCACCGAGTTTGACTACCACGGACCAACAAACAAGCGAGCCCAACTAGCGGTCACGAAACAAGCGAGACCAGTCCAAGTTCCCACCCTTTTTCCTATTCCGTTGCGTTTCGCACCGCACCGTCACGAAACCCCCAAAATCCAACGCCCTAGAGGAGGAAGAAATCCATCGGATCGCAGCCGCCGTGATGCACAACGGCGTCGGGCTCCCCACCGCGCGCGGCTCCGGCACCAGCGGCCGCGTGCAATCGAACAAGTTCCTCCTCCGGTCCCGCCCCTCCCCCTCTCCGTCTGGTGGGCCCCGCGACCCCACCGCCGCTCCCAACTCCATCTCCTCTGTCCCCGGCTATGGCGGCATCAGGGAGGAGATGGCCGAGCACGAGCGGAGGCGGGCGGTGGAGGTGTGGCTGCTGGAGCTGCGCGACGCACTCGAGGAGCAGGGCTACACGCAGGCCGAGGTCGACGCGCGCCTGGCCGAGGCCCTCAAGGCTGCCGAGACCAAGGCCGCGGCAGCGGCGAAGGAGGCGCACGGCGGCGGCGGCGGCGGCGGCTTCCGCTGGCCGAAGGGGACGGCACCTTTCTAGGGTTTCAGATCGGCTGCCGCCGTTAGTAAGCCCGCGTAATTAAAGGTTTAGACTACGATTAGCACGCTATTATTGCTTAACTTACAATTAACCAAGCACTAAGTTGCTACTATTGTTCTCTTCTAAATTTGTACTGCATTTTCGTTGAGAGACTAAATTGTACTACTAGTACGTAATATCTCGATTCTTAACTTGTGAGCTACTACAGTAATTAATCACGATCGCCTCGGGCTCATGTCGCTTTCCATACCAATTGATATCGTTCGATTTCATGCTAAAAGCACTTTCGTAATATATTGTCTTTTAATGTTGTTTTGCCAACATACTATCGCAGATTTTTTTACTTTTTTGTAAACATCGGGCGGATGCAGCATAGTATCGTTGGGTCATATGACCCCAATAAAATTTAGTAAACCCTAAAAAAAATTACTGTTTTATCAGTATAGATAACTCTATTCTACTAAATTACGGCTAATGAATTTAACAAAAATTTACAACTGAACCCATCGACTAAATCTCCTGACTTCAGATCGCAGAAGTTGACGGTCCTACTCCTACGTGGCACATTAGAGACCATGCTAACGTAGTAATGCGAATATATTTTGAACAGACAGAGTGGGGCGAGTAATTAACTGAGTTGGTTTGTGACGTGAATGATGGCAGCAACATGTCCCATGCAGTGTGCAACCCTCCATTATGCATGCTGCACGATTGTGAATGAACCAATACATTTCAATCTCTCTTTTAGCGTGCTGTTATTACATTGCAACAATCTTAACGTGAAGAAACGAAGCTCACAAGACTTGATTTTCTTTTGCTAAGGCCTGCCAGCAGCAGGTACACAAGTCATTTCTTTAAAAGAGAAGTGCTGCACTAGCTACGTATGTACGATTGCCATACAAGCGCGAAATTAAAATTAAGCTCGTACCAGTCATCATGACATTAGAACAAATCACTTCTTGTGGCAGACAAGGCTTAGGAGCTGACGGAGAGAGAGTGTAAATGTGAATGGTTAGTTGTATTGTAATAGTCCAAGAGACAATATATAGTATAAGGATATAAACAAGAGTAAATCCTAGACTAGAAATAGAATATCATAAATACCCTTAACACACCCCTCAAATGCAAGGCATATGCAATAGCATTTCATTTGAAAGGGTTGACACTAAAATTAAAAAAATCCAAAGTCCGAGTCTTCATAATGTCGTTATAGCGTGCAGCTATTCAAAAATTTGTCGAATATCAAAAGATCTCTCATCCAGGGCCGTGCGACAGCCCATAAAGCACAAGGTGTAGGGGCTGAGAAAGCAGAGGCAAGTGAGAGCAAAGTCGACCGTGGAAACACGACAAAGAAGATAAAACCGACAGGAATGGAGAGAGTTGTCAAATCAAACCGAAGAGGAATAGATAGAAATATGACGGCACTGATCGAAGCCCGAGACAGTGGCGGCGTAGTGCACAAGAAGTGCAGTAGAGGCGCAGTACGGAAGAAGTGCGACTGCCTTAGAAGCTCGGGACAGCGGATCAGAGAGAAGTGTCGGCATCATAACGACTTCCATGATCTACAGCGGCTGCTGCCATGCGAAAGGGACAGAAGATGATCACACTTGATCCAAGAGGACGGACCGTGGCTAGCAAAGCAAACAGTTGACTGATAAGGAATTTGTATACTCACACAGCTTAGACGAACTCAAACATAGAGTGTTACGGATTTGGATGGACGCAATAGAAGAAACGACACTAAGAAAAGAAAAGACTCAAGGATAATCAGTAGCAACAACAGCATGTAGTCGGCTAACGATAACAATCCCAAAACCATAATTCCCCAAGCCCATTGCACAAACTAGAAATCTAAGACAGAGCTCGTTGCCTCCTGCCTCACTTCCTCCTAGTCTGCCCTGCCACATCCCTGTCCCCTTCCTGACCTCCTCCTCGTGATATTCCGACGGTTGGTGTAGCACCCCGAACCAACACTGAGCCTAGAATATCAACAAACTACAATAGCAACCAATTTAAACATTATTTTACAATAATGCCTGGCAAGCATATAAGGAATAAAACCCATTCATGGGTCACAATATAATCATTACATGTGACGCAATAAACATAAGGACCAAAACACTAGATGGCAATACTTAATAACGAAACAATAGATAATAAATGAAATATAACGAGTCTATTGTGACAATAAATCAAGTTCCAATCCATTCATCTAATATTGACCAAGCCTAATATATAGTTCCTAAAGGGAAATATCATCACACTAAACTTAAAGAGATCATGCCCATGTGAATTAAATAAATGTAGTGGTTGTATGTGAGACACGTGAGCTACTCCCTCCCATGCATGATGTCATCAACGTCTAACTAAAAACAACAATAGAGTAAGGGTGGGTCCATGACTCAGCAAGAACATAATAAAAGAATAAATAACAATTTAATAGCCATCATCAATAGTATCATTGACATTCATTTATTTATTGTCATGCTCATCCTCAATTAAACATGTCATTATCTTTTTATTTATGCAATGCATCTCTATTCTACATGCTTATTTGCTTATTTCATCGCTTATACCGATATAACATGAGTGAACAACCGCAACAGTGTTCACTCTTCCTCAAGCACGTCCTCAAAAGGACCGGGGATCTTTCCACTCTCGTGGAGTCTCTACCAATGAGGTAGATAACATATGATCACCATGATCATTCTCCTTTATGCAGTGATGATGCACATGATGCAAGAATGCAATTTAAATTCAACATTCATCAACAAGTTCATTTTCATCATACCATGTCATCATTATGGTAGTTCCATCATCATTATTAGTAGCAATATCATAGTCATTCTCAAGATGTGTAAATAAGCATATTTACAGCATAAATAAACACCATGGCTATGTTTATTAAAGAAAATGACAATCAAATCATTGTTCATCGTTCTATCATGCACTTGCCTCTTATCCTCTAGAAGCTGGATGATGTGATGGTGGCAAAGTGCTTGAGGCAACACTCCCTGGACAAGCAATTAAAATACACTAAAAACACACCACCACAGTACCAAAATATCAAACAAATCTCCATCACACCTACACACAAAACCAACGCCCCTAATTTAACTTCACCGGATGAACTACCCGTTGTCCCAGCAGTAAAACAACCATAACGCCCCCCTCTGAACCCAAAACATAGCAAAAAAATACTTTATGTAAACCCCATGAAATGTCCTACAACATTATAGTTATGCAAAACTTTTGAATTTGCCGTTTAGGTTCCCGTTTCCAACCCCAAAGAGTAAACCAGAATCTGTCATAACAGTCTACCTCACAATTTCATATCTATTTTTATATAACATGAAAAATAGTAAAAAATGGTATTTCTGGAATCTACTAAGAAATATCTAGCTTATTCAAGTTATGACCATAACTAAATTATTTCATATACTATATGACAGCTGCCATTGACGGTAGATTTCTGGACAGCGACCTTCCCGAGGCCATAACTTTTCATCTACAACTAGAAAATTAATGATCTAGACCTTCCTGCAAAACTATGGAAATTATGAATGTAGATACCCCTAATTCCCTAATTTCCTTCGCAAGGTTCTACAGCACAGTTCGACAAACTAGGGCTTCCCAAAACCTATACCTCTCATGATCAAAACGATCCACAACATGAATAATCGCAATTCTAGGATTAAACTAAGGACTATCATATCGTTACCCCTGAAGAACCGCTGACGATCATGATCCCGAGTTCTTTCCTTTCCTCCTTTCTCTCCCTCCTCCCTTGTTGCACCTTGCTAGCCCTCCCTCCTCCTACCTCGCCTCTCCTCTGCAACACAGCAGCACCAAGGCATGGCCCTAGGGGCAGCGGCCAGCAGGTGATCTTCACCACTGCAGAGGAGGTGGTGATAGCAAGGAGGGGGTGGAGCGGCTACTGGGAGGGGGGAGGGGGTAGGAGTGGCAGCTAGGGTTTGGCCGGCCTCCCCCATCCTTCTTAAGTGGGTGGCTAGCCCCCCTTGGGCCAAAGGACTATGGGCCGAAGGTCCAATTCTATTCCCCTTTCTAAATTCTGAATTTTCAACTTTTAAATTCTATTTATATTTCTTTTAATTACTCAAATAGATGAACAGGATATTACAGCTAGCGGAGAGGCAGAGCATGAGGTGGCGGGGCAGTGGCGTCGAGGACGACGGCCGGTGGCGGCGATCGTGGAAGCCAGTGGCGGTGGCCGTGAGGCCCAGAGCCGGCGCGGAGGCGAGGTGGCCACATGGCGTCGCGGAGCTAGCGCAGAGACCTAGGCACACGCGAGGCAGCATCGGGGAAGATGGGGCCCGAGCTCGGCCCGGATCCAAAGGCGGTGCAGCTCGAGGCAACGATGGGAGCTCAAGACAGAGGAGCTCGAGCCAAATGCGATGGTGAGGTAGGTGCAAAGGCCTGGGAGCATCAGAGGAGGCCCATCAGGATGGTAGCCATGAAGCTCCTCATCGAAGCAGGGGAGTGCCTTCGCCACACCGCCAAACCCTCATCCCTGGCATGATTGTCGCCCGTCGAGAGCAGAGGAGCCAAGGTGCAGAGTCGAGGCAGCGACGGATCGCCTCCTCCTCCTCCGCAGGCCACCAGATGCGGCCGTGGAGGTGCGGCTCTACTAGTGCGGCCTCTGGATCCGGCCCGACCCGGCAGGCGACCACTCCGCCCTATAGTGGATCCAACTGGTGATCGACGATGTAACATCCCAATTCTTGGCTTGTGTTTCAAATGTAAGAAGATGTGTAGAAATTAAAACTTTTCTTGCATTCTGTTGTTGTTTGAATTTTCTGAGAATTCTTGTAAAGGAATTATGAAAATTCAAAATCACAAGCCTCTTTTGACCTAAGTCTTGAACCTTTGAAACTTTTCTGGATAATCTTGTGATCACCCTCTGGAAATATCTTTCCTTGGTTCTAGGGAGGTTGGGTGACTCCTCTGAAAAATTTCACAATTCTTAGAAATTGTTTGAATATTTTAAGAGATCAGTCAAACCAGTTTGACTCTTGGTCAAACCCTATATCAGTACCTTAGGAAATTTTTGGAGAAAAATGCTGTGAATAAAAAGCTCTGGAAATTTTATCCTAGCTTTGTCCTGGAGTCAGCACCCTCTAGTTCAAATTTCAGAATTTTTGGAGTTGAGGAACTCCATTTAAAAATTCTCGAACCCTCTTTGTTCTAATCTAACCCTAACCTAGTTTCACTGTTCATTGGACGCGAACCAGTCTCGGGCTCGAGCCTTTGGTCTTGGTTGAACCGCCTAGCGCTCAGCCCCGAGCCCTTTCAGCCACGCGTTCAATATGAGCCGTCTGATCTTGATCGTACCGCTCGCCTCGCGCGTAACCTTTGGACCTCCGAGCGCGCTTGCCTTGCGTTGCGCTCGGTCGCTTTAAATCAAAACGACCGAGCCAGTTGAGTTTTTGGGTTGAGCCCGACCCACTTAACTGCACCGGGTGCGTTCAAGGTGGCGCGTGGACTTTCAACCCTTGGAATCTTAATCGGATGCTCCAGATTGGTTGTGCCGTTCGGACCTCCGAATGGCCCAATCGATCTCAACCATCCATCTCGCATCGGACTGCCTAGGTTGATTCAAATGTTTGGAACCCTCCAAATGTCTGGTTCAATCGTGGTCGTCTAGTTTCGATCTGACTGTGGTGGGTTGGCCTGTGCCTTTTTGGGGTTAGGCTTAACCCACTTGTTCTGTTGGACCCAAGCCACCTTGGTTTGGTTTTAATGATTGGTGGGGCCCCTGAGCCGGGTCATCATCTTCTTCGTCACACCCGTCCCTGTGCCAGAGCACCATGGCGTGGGAGCGCAGAGCCTTGTCACCTCCCGTTCGTCCTCGTCAACGGCTCTTTGCCGCAGAGCATTAAATGCTTGCTAGTGGCTTTGCCCTAAAGTCCTCCTTCTACCTGCTCCCGTCGCTCAGCTCATCCATGGCAGGCTTGACCACCCGTGGAGCCTTGCTTTGCTCAACTGCCTTGCTCTCCGGCTATAAAAAGCCCCGGAACTCCTCCTTAGCTTCCTTTAAGCACTCCTTGCAAACCCTAGCTCCCTCTCTGTGCATTCTTGCGCAAATCACCGAGAGCCCTAATTTTGCCATTGTCGGCCGCTCAAGCTCCTTGTCTCCGACGGTGCTCCAGTGGTTCCCTTGCTCTTCTTTTCGCATCGCCTGGTCCCTCTCATCATCTTAAGAAAATCCCCTAACTCAATTTAAGTTTGCCCTTACAGGAATAGCGTGAATTGAGTTTTGCCCTCTCTCGGTCGAAGTTCATCCCCTTTCTTCCTCAACTCCGGTAAGAACCTCCTCTCTTCAATTAGTTGCTCATTGACCATCCTTGAGCCCTGTTGAAGCTATCCCGATGACGCGGTCTTGTCTTTTTTTTGCTTAGGCCGTCTTCTCCGCTTCATCTTCCTCAGCGCCGGCAAGCCCCTTCGTCGCCGGAGCTCCTCCATCCACCTCTGTTCCTCTACGGTGTTGAGGTAGCCTCTTGGTAGCCCCTAGTAGCGTGGCACCTTCTACTTTGGACGCTGCGGGGCTCTTTCACTGCTTTCGTTTTGGTCGTGCTTGTCGCCGTTGAACTCCTCCGGCTCACCGCCGTTTTGGCCAACTCCGCCGTTGAGACCACCTCAGTGAGTTGCGCAATGTTATTGCGCACTCGTTTTGGTCTTTGGGTTGCTCTGCTGTGGCATGTAGCGCCGGCAAGCCGCTGGGCAAATTGTGCCGAACATAAAAGTCCTGCTGTCATAAGCCTAAGACCACCCCCTGGTCTTTTTACAAAGACCACCCCAAAGACCTCCCCTAAGATTAGGGGTGAAAACGGATCGGGTACGGACGGATAATGGCTCTACCATATTTGTTTTCATATTTTTTTTCCCGGATATGAATACCCCGGATACGAATATGAATACGAAGCGAAATGAATACGGTCATAGATATTTTTCGGAACATGAAAACCCCTTAAATTGTATGTCAGAAATTAACGAAAACATATAACTAATTTATTTGATGTAAACATCCATGAATTGTTCATATTTTCAGCAACCACACACAACATTGGCACTAGCAAGTTGCATTAACTAGTTCATCACAAACATAACGCTTAGTTTACCATACTTAGCTTATAAGTCATAACTCACAAAGTCATCACGCATTCACACTTAGTTCATCACATACATAAAACTTAGTTCACACCAACATCGATTAGACTAGATGGTTAATCTATACGCAAATGACTGTAACATCCCAAAGTATGTTACCAAAAAAATTTAATAAAGTTATTATTTTATTAGATTTTTCGAGATTTAAAAGAGTTTTCCTCGTTAAAAAGAAAAAATACATAATAAAGTCAATTATTTAATTTTCTAGTTTTTAATGTCAAAAATAAAGTTTATTGAGTTTTCTGGGATTTTATTGGATTTAAAGTGAAAAAGAAAATTTTAATTAATTTATTGAATTTTCTGGATTTTAAAAAGGTTTTTCCTATTTTCAGAAATTTAAAATAATTTATATACAAAAAATAAAAACCAACTTTAAGTTGGAATTAATTTTATTAAGTTAAAAATAATTCAAGGAATTTCTGTGATTTTTTCTAGGATTTTTTAACTCTATTTGCTATTTTCTAAAAGACTATTTGATTTGTTGCATTTTCTGAAATTCGGAAATCAATTAAAATCTCATTTTCTCTTTTGGGCTGAAATCCAGATATCCGGGCTCCGTCTTATCCGGATAATATGTATTCGTATCCGCTTGGATAGCATGTCTACCGTACTCGTTTCCGTTTCCGGCAAAAAAAACTGAATTCGTTCCCAATTCGAAAATTATCCGATCCAAGACTTTCCGAATCCGTTTTCGTCTGGATCGGTCGGAAACTATCTAATCCGTTTTCACCCTTAGGTCTGAGGGTGATCTTAGGGGAGGTCTTTGGGGTGGTCTTTGTAAAAAGACCAGGGGTGGTCGTAGGTTTACGACAGCAGGACTTTTACATCCAGCACGATTTGCCCAGCGGCTTGCCGACGCTACGTGCCACGGCGAACAACCCAAAGACCAAAACGAGTGCGCAATAACATTGCGCAACTCACTGAGGTGGTCTCAACGGCGGAGCTGGCCAAAACGACAACAAGCTGGAGGAGTTCAACGGCGACAAAGCATGGTCAAAACGAAAACAATAAAAGAGCCCCGCAGCGTCCAAAGTAGCGGGTGCCACAGCTACTAGGGGCTACCACAGTAAAAGACAGTCTGAGGGTGATCTTAGAGTCAGACTACCTTCTGTGTTTTTCCAAAGACCACCCCGTTGGTCTTTTGCAAAGACGACCCTTAAGACCAGTGCAAAAGACGGTGTTTTAGAATCGATCTTACGTAAAGATTATTTGATTCGGGGGGTCTCCATAATTGATCACGCAGACAAAGGAGACACAAGAATTTTTATACAGGTTCGAGCCTTCTCCAATGAGAATAACAACCCTACTCCTGTGTGTAATGTATTGGGTATCCTGATTACAATCAGTGAAAAGGCTTGCGCTAATACTGCTACTGACTGTCTCTCAAAAAGCCTCCCCCATTATCTCCAAGAGACACCTATTTATACTATGCGGTAGGGGCGGTTGTCGTTCTAGGTCAATTAGGCGCTCATTATTGCGTAATAATGAGAGTAATTACCGAAGTAGTAACCTCCCCACGCTGTCTAACGGTTACCAATCAGAGATAGTGGAGAATCATCTGTAGTTATTTTAGGTATAACTACGTATTTTGACTGTTCGGATCCTCACCAATAAATGGGCCTTCTGACGAGTGGACCCAGTTAATTGTGAGGAAGTCGTAGCAGGGCTGGTCGTAGCAGGACTTACGACTAGGGGGTAGTCGTAGAAAAAGCTTACGACTGGGTACTGGTCATAGAAAGACTTACAACCGGACGTAATCGTAGCAGGACTTACGATTATACCATAGTTGTAGAAATACTTACGACTAAGGGGGTGGTCGTAGAAGAGCTTACGACCACCTAACTTATTCCTCCCTTATAAGATAAAGGGGCATACCATGTGACGTCATATTACATGATTATGGAATAATAAAATGAGGATTATTATATCCTCGTCACCACCCCTTGGACTTCTGTAAAGAAAATGTCGAGGACCTCCTCCAGTAAATCTTGGCCGTCCAGGACCTCACCTTGTTGAGATCTTGACCGTCAGGACCTCCCCTTGAGATCTTGACCGTTAGGACCTCCCTCTGTGAGATCTTAGTCGTCAGGACCTCCCTCGGTTTAGATCTTGATCGTTAGGACCTCCCTCTGTGAGATCTTATAGCCGTCAAGACCTCTCTCAGTTTAGATCTTAACCGTTATGACCTCCTTCTGTGAGATCTTAGCCGTCAGGACCTCCCTCGGTTTAAATCTTGGCCGTTAGGACCTCCCTCAGTTTAGATCTCAACTGTTAGGACCTCCCTTGGTTAGATCTCATCCCTCGCGACCTCCCTAGGCTATTTTGCAAAGACTACCCTTAGAACCTCCTCCAGGACCTCTCTCAAAACCTCTCCACCTTGAGGGTTTAGCTTTTTCTTGCACTAAAAATTGTTCAAACTTGTAAAATGCATAAGTTATTCTCTGCAACTCTAATTTGAGCAAACTAAAATTGGTTAGGTTCCTCTGTTAATATGTTGTAGTGTAGAGTAGGTTTTAATTATGTTTTTGCCTCTGAAATTAATTTTGTGCTACTTTCATCACTTAGAAAAATCATAAGAAATTCATTTTAACTCCAAATGAAATGAACCAAATTTTGTTGTTCTTAGAATGCCATACTCTGTCTACCATAAAAATTTCATATTCACAGACCTTCTGGAAATCTGTGTGATGAACAGTAACAAGGAACTATTAAATTGGAATTTCCAGTAGATTGAAATTGTTTAGGCTATAACTTTTGCATGCTTAATCCAAATCGATTGATTCTTGTTGATAAATTCATTTAAAATATTGCTCTACCTACTGTGTAAATTTCATGGATTTTGGTTGACTTTGATTTTTGAGTCTTGTCGGTGTTCTTCGTTCTTATCGATTCTTTTCGCTTCTTTCGTTAGGTTCCGACGAGTTTGTTGAATACGAGAGTGATCCTCTGCAGCAAGCAAGTGATCTTTAGTAAGGCAAGCAGATGTAGTATTCATTTGATCATATTGAACCCATTAGTTTCAAAGTCTAATATCTTGTTTGCAAAGAATATGTATGCATACTTCTTTGTGTCAAAGTTAATTTCATCGATTAGAGGTAGCTAACCCTATTGCATTGTTTTCCTGAAATTGTTCACCCCTGCCACTAACCTAAGTTAATATTCTCACTGGTGAATTAGAGCCCGGTGAATGATTTATACTCTTTTATTGTCTTTACGATTTGATACTTAGCAATGCTTAGCTACCGGTAGAATTAGGCGGTTATCAACTTAGTCGATGATCTTGATCACACAAAACTTATTATTACTTATGATCAGCACCTTGTGCTTTGTACTTCGTAAAGTTTAAAACTGAAAATAAAATATTTTAGACTTGAGCACATTGATGTGATGGTGTGATCTTTTGGTGTGATGGAATGGTGCCCGGGTTATCAAGGACCGAATTACTTGTGTCACTAAGCCAAGCGATTTTTACGTGCTAACCACACTAGAGGATATGATACCTCTCTTGACTTAGTACTTTGGGAGGTGTTAATTAATGAGTCGCTGGTGGTAGTGATAGAGAAAAATGTTCGTTGTTGGGATAAGAGGGATGGGTTCCTTTCTAGGTTCTCCATACCCAGGAGCACCCGCAGTTGCTTAAGCTGGGCCGGTGTCTCCGACTCAACGTGTGGGTCCTTAGTGGGAGACCGTAATGGCGGTTCACTAAGGGTTAACCCCCATACATGTGACTCTTAATTAATACAATACATTGGAAATGTCTCATAGGATTTAGCCGTGTCGGCATACCAAAGGAAGTATGCTTAATAGCATGGCAAAAAGGTGGTTTGAAGTGTGGGTACATTGGTACACTCTTGCATGGTATAAAACTATTCAAATAGCCTCGTCCTAGGTTATGGACATGCTTGATAAGGTTGTGCAAGAACTAGACTATAACTTTTCATTAAAACATGAATTGGGTGGTACGAATGGGTAATTCGTGCTATTGTTGTGGTGGCTATTGGGTTAGTCACCTCTAGGTTGTTCTTATGACTATATTATTGTCTTATTGTTATTTATCTAAATGAAAAACAAATTGTTCAAATTGCTTTCAATCTATTACTTATTGCTAATAAAATCTGTTTTATGCGGAAAATAAACATTTAGCCTTCTCCTTTGATTAAGCTTGCATGTAGTTATATCTAGGTTTGTTACTCGTAAGTCTTGCGAGTATAATTTTGTACTCATTTGCTTTGCTTAATTGTTGTAGAGGAGGTTGATCCCCAAGAGATTGACTTTTGTGAATTTTACTGCGGTGTGGACGACTAGCTTGGTAGCCCGGTCGGATTGCCTTGTGGGTGTATGGCAAACCGGTTGACTCTTGTTCATAGCCATCTTATGGTATTTTATTTTCGTTGTTTATTCTAGCTTTTTAGCTTGTCTTGTGACCAGTTGGTCCCTTTTGTAATAACTATACTGTATGTCTTTTGCTTGTAAAGCTTTAGTTTGGTTGTATGGAGCTTGTATGAAATTGATGCATTGTTTTGTAAAAGGGTGTGTATACTGTAGTTCTAGGAAGTATACATTTTCCTGAGGCACGAGATATTTTGTTTGTGATGCTAGAGTCAATGGAAGACTAAACGTTACAAGCTAAATACCCCGGGGTCTCACAGACGAGCTCGAAGGTAGTCAGTCCACCAACACTAGATTTGGCCGGGAGATGGCCAATCGGCGGCGAATCTAGGTGGGATCTGGCCGGGAGATGTCCTGGCAACGACGGAGAGACCCGGATCTAACCGGGACCGAGTTGGGAACGCAGTGGTAGCACATGATCTCGCTAGATCTGGCTCAGGACAAGGCTCGTGATGGTGTCAGAACAGAGATGATGGTTGTGCTGCTGCTGCTTCTGCTGAGAAGAAGAAGACTACTACTAGAAGGAGGCCGCCCTTGAGAGTGGAGATTGCTCCTCCTGGGGGCAGCAGCAGCGGAGGACGAGCAGAGGCTAAGAGAGAACCTAGTACTCTGATACCATGTTAGATGGAGAGGGAGAGTATATATGTGAATGATTAGTTGTATTGCAATAGCCCAAGGGGTAATATATAGTACAATGACACGTACAAGAGTAAACCCTAGACTAGAGTGGAATACCACGAATACCCTAAATAGTACCATGCACCGATGTTACGATCTCTTCTTTTCGCGGTGCTAAAATGTCTGCAATTGATTTCAAATGAATCAATACCATGTCTTGTTTTTAATTTCTTTCGAAGAGAAAAAATGCACTGGATAGTGGACACGGAGAACAGCGTAGTGCCATTCTTCGATTTATAGCCATCCGATCAAAGAATCAAACGCGTGAGGTTAATCTCTATAGCAAAATGCTACTGTCATTGAGGATGCTCCAGGTGGGTTGGATTTAGATTGGGCTATCAAATTCATGCTCCATTGTTTCTTCAGTTTTGACTATTGTTGAACTGAAAAATAACTCTGCAACTCATGTGAATCCTGTGATCAAGGGACAATGGCACAAATGTAGGAAAGATTGGGAGAACTTGTCGTACACCGGTGCTTGGCAGAGACATATGCATGGTCTATGCATCTTATCCCATCTCTCCTCTCCAGAGTTGTGAATAGCACACACCTGTTATGGAGCAAGATGCGACGCACTAGGTGCGTGAACAGCACCGTAGGTACTATAGCGACGTGCGAACAGTATCATAGCACCATAGCGGGTGTAAACAACACCCATCGGTACTGTAGCATGTTTCCCCATGTATACCGTTTTCGATTTCTGCAGTCGTGCCGGATTTGGATACTGCTGTGGTACCAGACTCAGATGTTGTTCATGGTACTGTAGCAGCACCAGACTTGGTTACTGTTCATGGTATGACAGCCGAATAGTATGGAGGAAGGTGATCTATATAGTTAGTAAAGAGATAAGATAGAGTTAGATATTAAGTCAGAGATTGAGTTTGAGTTTGAGCTAGTTACTTTCCAAATCAATTTTTTCCTTTGCCTAGACAATAAAGGCAGCGTATGTAATTGAGAAAAGGCAATCAAGAAATAAACTAGTCCTTTGCCTCTATCTAGTTTGGCAGATTAGAGCCTCTCGCACGCCAGCATGTTGCCCTCACACACGTCAGCACTGTTGCCCGTGCCGCCGGCACTGTTGGGAAAGGCGAAGGCGAGGATCAGTAATTGGTGAAGGCGAGGATCGCCTTCACACATGTCAGCACTGTTGTCGGCGTGCAAGAGGCTCTGTCTGCCGAACTAGATGGCAAAAGACTAGTTTATTTCTAAATTGTCTTTTCTCAATTACATGTGCTACCTTTATAGTCCAGGTGAAGACACAAACTGATTTGAAAAGTAACTAACTAAAACTCTAACTCAGTCTCTGACTTAATATCTAACTCTATCTTATCTCTTACTAACTATATAGACCACCTTCCTACATACTATTCGGCCGCCTTACCGTGAACAGTCACGGAATCTGGTGTTGCTACAGTACCATAAACAGTAACCAAGACCGATGCATGGGGAAAAACGTCTGCAGAAACCGAAACGGCATGCATGGGGGAAAACGTGCTACAGTACCAACAGGTATTGTTCACGCGCCACTATGGTGCCATGATACTGTTCACATGCCTACTACAGCGCGTCGCATCTTGCTCCATAACATTACACCTCTTGCGGCGAGGCAGCTCATCCTCGAAGCTACGGTGATGGTCACGGTTGAAGTCCTTGGTGGCCCCATGTTGACAAGAGTATCTGGTATCGACGTCAGTTCGCTTGAGGGCATATCAACGACACTCCAATGTATAGCGCTTAAGGAAGAAACGTCTTAGCATGTAGTGGCGTTGAGGAAGACGTCAGCGGCATGGGCAACCGACATGGGGCAGCAGTTACGCCCTTACTGCCCTTAAACATGATGATGGTGGGAAGGACACGACGGCGGTGTTGGCCCCTCAATTGCTGCACTCGGTATTGCCCATGATACAACATCGGCCAGTTGTATGAAAAAGATCGCTATTGGACAGCAGCATCCTTTCTCCAGCAGCGCCGCACCGAAGGTGCAACCAAGGGTAGCGATGCCCACTGGGGTGGTGTTGGTGGTGCCGTTGAGGAAGGTGATGGTAACGCTGCATTGCAATGGCACGCGACATCTCCTCCTACTCTTTTAACTTGACCATCAATGCCCACGTTTCTTGGAGGGTGATCATCATGTTGTCAATTGAGGTTATCATCTTTTCGCTAACAGTCTTCAACATAGTGAAGAGAGATAGTTCGCACTGAAAACCATAGTGGGTGGCTCTGATACCAAATTAATATGACGTGGGTGAACGAGAAAAAAGACTCGGTAATTGGCCAAGAAGAGGATCGCCCTCACACACGTCAGCACTATTGCTGGTGTGCGAGAGGCTCTGATCTGCTGAACTAGATGAAGACAAAAGACTAGTTTATTTCTTGATTGACTTTTCTCAATTACATGTGCTGCCTTTATAATCTAGGCGAAGGCACAAACTGATTTGAAAAGTAACTAACTCAAACTCAAACTCAATCTTTAACTTAATATCTAACTCTATCTTATTTCTTACTAACTATATAGATCACCTTCCTCCGTACTATTCAACCACCTACCGTGAATAGCAACCAAGTCCGATACTGCTACAGTATCATAAACAGTACCACGTCGGTGCCCCTGCAGCATCCGAACCCGGCGCACAGCAGAAGCCGAAGCGTCATGCAGGAAAACCGTGCTACAGTACCAATGATTACTGTTCGCGCGCCGCTGTAAAAAGGCCATGATACTGTTAGGAACGTCGCCGTACCGCCGTGCTGTTCACGCGCATGCTGCCGCGCGTCGCATCTTGCTCCGCAACACACCCATGCTGCATCACACTCATGCGGTATGCAATGTGGCCACCAAGAATCGCATGACCAGGCATTTCCCCGGGTTCTCAGCTGCCAAGCAAGCCCCATCCAGCACAGCACGGCTTGCGGTTGCGCAGAGGCTCCGTGCGCAACTCAGCAAGCACTCATCAGTTCCATGTGATCCCCCAGGAAATGAATACATAAAAGGCATTTCCATTGATGATACTTGTCTGATTGGATGCGCAACATTCTCTTCTTTCACGTCATCTGGTTCTGAACCACTGCTTACAAAGTTGCAGTTCATGCAGTGGTTGATGAGCTTTGTCTTCTGATGATAACCTTCCGGGATTGAGCGATGATGGTACCTGAAAACAAGAGCAAGGCAAAGCTTTCGTAAGTGTGTCTTTTTTTATTATTTTTTAGCATTCGTCTTAAACATGATGCATTCCTACTTTAATAAGCTAGATTTAGCTGTGCGCGAGGAAAAAAAATTGCTAGGCATTACTAGATGAAGATGTCCATTGTAATCTGTAGCCACTTTTCGGTATTGTAGAGTTGTGTAGACAAGAAGTACATAAAGTGTTATGTTTCCAGAAAGGCATAGGTATATCAAGGCGAAGTTACATGTCACAACATTTCAAAGATGTAAAGGAGGCACGAGAAGTCTATATGTTTAGTAAAAATAACTGATAATTTTCTATAATATTGGTATGGTCAGAAAGTAGAAGTGCCAACCAAGCATCGAATGGAGTAATATTGCTGTGATAAGAAATAGCTAACTACGCAAACTAGTCAGTCCACAGCAAGCAAACATGCTTTTTTTTTATGGAGCAAGCAAACATACTAGTGAAACTGAGTAGCCTTGCTGCACAAACGAGCTGGTAAAATCTCAAAGGGTACAGCAGTAAATGAGATAACCTCAATATGTAGATATAAGATATCCTATTGAAAGATTCTTTTTTATATATAAAGGAAGCTTTTATTGAACTCAGTCAATTACATCAAGAAGATACAACCGCACTGAGATCACTCCCGGCCTCTGCATAGCTAGGATGCATATAGCCAAAGCTCACACGACATCCACAAATTAAAAGCAAAAGAAGTACAGAAAGAATCAAGGACCATCAATCCAGAGACTAGATCGCCACCCATGTTCCTGGGTAAAACACTCCCTGACCACCTGCTCCAATTGTAGACATCCCGCAATAACCAAATCCCGCGAACCCGGCTTCTGAAGTATAACCCAGGTGCATAGCCAATGGATAATTAAATAAATCACCTGCAAATGAAAAGAAATAACTTTTCTATCAAAAACCATATCATTCCTGCATAACCAAAGCGACCAACAAGTAGCAGCCGCCCCTAACAGGATATATAGTTGTAAATCTTTCTTGACCCCCGTAAGCCAACCAGAAAACATGTGAGAAACATGATGAGGAGGTCTAATCCCACTTGCCATGTGTATGATAGACCAAACTGAGCGGGCAAAATAGCATTCAAAGAAGAGGTGTTTAATTGTCTCCTTACATTGACAAAAACAACAAACTTGATTGTCTTGCCAATTACGTTTGGCAAGATTATCCTTGGTTAGCACCACTCCCCGGCGGAGATAATGTTATTCTAACAAGACAGTTCGTCTTAAAACAATTTTTGTTCTGCCAACAGGTAAGGCTTACGAGTAGCATAAGAATTTCTTTTGTGCTCTAAAATATGTGGAAGCTCAAGATTGCCGAGCACGGACCGTGGCTCAAGAGTGGCAACAATCACATCGGAAGAGAAACATGGGAGTTTGACCTAAATTTTGGATCAAATGAAGAGCGGGAGGCAGTTGACGCTGCACGGGTAGAATTCCAGAAGAATAGGTTCAGAACAAGACACAGCTCTGATATTTTGGCTCGCATGCAGGTATAATGCAAAACTAAATTAAATCATCGCACAGGGTTTGATATGCACCTAGTATCAGATCCCAACAAATTCTATAAAATTTCACAAGAAATCCTGGTGTAATCTTTCGAAAACCTGATTTATAAGCTAAAAATGTCGTGTATGCAAGCATGAAATGAATCATCAAAGATGAAACTAGTACTACTAAAGTCAATAGTAATGAAAACAGCACAACAATGTAGTGTCTTTAAAGACTATCTGCATTTTTTATTCTGCAGTTAGCAAAGGAACACAACTTCAGTCTTGATCTACAGAAAGAAAAAGATGAAACTGCTTTCGATACTGACACAACTACAGTATCTGATATACTGAAAAAGGCACTCAGTTACTTCTCAGCCATACAAGCACATGATGGGCACTGGCCAGGAGATTTTCCAGGGCCATTGTTTACCACAGCAACTATGGTAAGATACATCAACTCGGTGCTTCTTGGAATTGTCATCAAGTTGTAGACACCATTTAGTTGGTCATGTCATGCCTACTATATTCACTTTGACAGGACATTCTTATGTTTATTGCTTCCTACTGCAGATAATAGTTCTCTATGTCACAGAATCATTAAGTATTACTCTATCATCAGAACATCGCAAGGAGATCTGTCGTTACCTGTACAACCGTCAGGTAAGGCTGCACAATTGCTGGGAAATTATGGATAATTAGAAAGTAGTAGAACTCATTCTATTTTCTATAATTTATTGAGTAAAATTGTTTCTCTGGAAGTCAAAAACATATTGATCATGGCATAGGTTACTAGTTTTATAGAAAAAATATTTCGATTAAAGATGTGAACTAGAATTAACCAAGTTTTTGTACCAGAACATAGATGGAGGATGGGGATTACATGCGGAAGGTGAAAGCTCCATGCTCAGTTCGGCTCTCAACTATACTGCTCTAAGGCTACTTGGTGAGAGTGTTGATGACGGACCAGATATGTCCATGCCAAAAGCAAGAAAATGGATACATGACCATGGTGGTGCAACAATGATACCAATCTTAGGAAAAGTGTGGCTCTCGGTAACAATCCTCTGAGTTTTATCCTCCTGGCACCCCAAATGTTTTTCAGCAAGTAATTCACAAGTTAGCTTAATTCAGCAAACATTTTACTACTTCACCTGTCTCGCCTCAATTAAGATGTTTGCCTTCCTAATCCTTGAACGACCTTCGGATATCAAATGATCTATAGTGAAGCCAACTAGCTGAAGCAAAGTTTTCAGAAGCATCAAAATAATTCTTACAAGTATGACAGTGCATTCTTTCAGTCATGCAGAATTCAACTAAAATAAATAAATCTACCAACAACAAGCAACATGCCCCTGCCAACCCCCCAATTCTAACCTGTATACCTGATACTGCAGGTACTTGGAGTATTTGAATGGTCAGGTGTAAATCCTATCCCCCCAGAATTTTTCCTTCTTCCATCCTTGGTTCCTATTCAACCAGGTAGATTTTCTTCCCTAGTATGGTTAATCATGTTAGTACAATTACTTGGTTATTGAGCATTGAGTATCAAGACAATTGTGTACAAATCATGTATTTTCTGAGATAAAGTTGTTTTTCGGCAATTTTCGGGTTAAAAAATCAAATCTTAAAAGACCCTCAAAATAGACATGTTGACAGGAAAATACAGGTGATCGCCGTTAACCATAGTTGCCAACGACGCTAAAGTAAACTTCATTATTTAGAAGCATTATCTATTACATCCATTAATTAAATGTTAATACTTTTGTATTACCTCATACTTTATGATAATGTTATTGCAGCTGTAGCATAGTTCTGTAAAGTAGGACAAAACAGATCTCATCATCGCTGTATTTTCCTTTCAAATGCAGGACGTTTGTGGAGTCACTTCAGAATGGCTTTCATTCCCATGTCTTATTTATATGGCAAGAAGTTTGTCGGCCCTATAACAAAATTGGTTATATCACTAAGGGAAGAACTACATATTCATCCCTATAAAAAGATTAACTGGAATCAAGCACGTAAATTATGTGCAAAGGTCAGTCCGCTAGGTGTCTAACATATTTTCTGCAAGTATTCTATATGATTTCCTATGAATGCAATAGAAATTTAGATATAATGACTAATATATCGATTTCATGTGTAGAGGTCTAGATCGGTCAGATATATTGGTAATATCACACTATCTAGTTGCTAAGATGTGCTTACAATACTCACATGCTTTTGATATTTAGGTGCCCTGTTATTTCCTATTTCCTAATGTAAACAAAAAAAATCAGAAGGCACCAAGTCCTTGTAACTAGAATGAAGAGAAAATTGCAATGTAAGTCCCTGAACTTGTGAGGTTTTGCCATTTAGCTCTCTGAACTTTTATTTTACTTTCTCAGCTCTCTAAACTTGCGAGGCTGTGCCACTTAGCTCTTTGAACTTGCATTTTACTTTCCCAACCCCCTGAATTTGCGAGATTGTGCCACTTAGCTCCCTGAGTTTGTGTTGAAGCGAAGTTCGTCGGATGCGTGCTGGCGACTTCATCCCCTCCGACTCCGGTGGACTCGTCGTCGTCCTGTTCCGGCCGTGTTCATTGTCCCCGTCACCTCACGCCGACAAAAATGGATTTTCGGACCCGAGAACGCACCGTGCTCGCGTCTTCGCCGGAGCTCAACCGTCACATCTTGTCGCCGCTCTCGTCCTTGCCTCCTCTGAGTTGGCCGTGTGAGAGAGAGAGAAGTACATTCCCAGTGCCAGAGCAGAAGCTACTTACCCTGCACGAAGTCCATTTGGTTGTTTGCTAATAGAAAAAGCTAAGCTGACGAATCACCATGAGAGAGAGAGAAGTATTGTGCCCCTGCTCTGGCACTGAGAATGTACTTCTCTCTCTCTCTCTCTCAACCGACTCAGAGGAGGCGAGGGCAAGGACGGCGGCAAGCTGTGACGGTGAAGCTCCGGCGAAAACGCGAGCACGGTGCGTTCCCGGGCCCGAAGAATCGTTTTTTGTCGGTGTGAGGTGACGGAGACGATGAACACGGACGGAACGGGACGGCGACGAGTCTATCGGAGCCGGAGGGGACAAAGTCGTTTGCATCGCATCCGACAAACTTCGCTTCAATGCAAGCTCAAGGAGCTAAGTGGCACAACCTAGCAAGTTCAGGGGGTTGAGAGTAAAATGCAAGTTCAGGAAGCTAAGTAACACAACCTCGCAAGTTTTGAGAGCTGAGAAAGTAAAATGTGAGTTCAAGGAGCTAAGTGACACAACCTCACAAGTTCTGGGACCTACAGTACAATTTTCTCTAGAATAAACCATTAGTAAATTTCTCTTTTTCATATTTTTAATTTTTAAGAATTGGTGACAGCAGATTATGAATTCAAATGCAGGAAGATGCCTATAATCCACATACCTGGCTACAAGAGTGCCTGTCTGACTGCCTTTATAGTTTTGGTGAACCTTTTCTTACACGTTGGCCAACTTCCTACATGAGAAAAAAAGCTCTACAACAAATTGCTGAGTTCTTGAAATATGAAGATGAGAATTCTCAGTATATCTGCATCGGTGCTGCACAGAAGGTAAGACTTTTATGTGTTTTCAGAAACAAGAAACCCACAGCAACAAGCCCCAGACATTTCAGAAGAAAAAACCGAAAACAAGCTTTTGTTGAATAGTAATAGTTGCTTATTTGCAGTTTCCTTTTAACAAATTGAGAAAGTGATGGTGATGCAGTAAACCTTGAATAGTAATAGTTGCTTACATTAAATGTCCAAAAGCTGTTGATGACGCAGTCACGCAGCAAACCTTGCATCAGCTGCACTTGCTTTATAGGCATCCCCATGTACCCATCTCTGTGGTAGAATGGTAGTACCGCACTAATGGTTGAAACAGCATAAGCATATAAAAAAAGGAAAAGGAAGACTCTTTGATATTTAAAAGGCATCAATTTTATAGAGATGCAAAATCAATTACTCACATTATTATATAGATTAAGCTGAATGCTCATTTTCAGAAATGTATGTGCTTAAAAACTAACTCTTAGGCTCTTACACATGCAAAGTAAAAGCAGCAGTGCGCACCAGATTCATTTTATCAAAGGCGCTTTGTGCACTTACTGTACAGTCACTTCTTGAAAATACATGGTTAAAACTTAGAACTAAAAATGAATGTTACAGGAACAATCTTGGAAATATTTTTGCCTGAATGGACATTTTAAATTCTGGCACATAAACTGTAAATGAACATTATTTCCTTACAAAGAATAAACATTACAGGCATTATCCATGTTGTGCTGTTGGATTGAAAATCCCAACTCAGATGCATTCAAGCGTCATTTGGCTAGAGTTGCTGATTTCCTATGGGTTGGTGAAGATGGCATGAAAGTGCGGGTAAATGTTACATGCTTTAGAACCGCTGTTTTTGTAAGACAGAATATAAGATCCTTGCAAATATGCATCTCTGTGACACTGTCAAATTGCAATGTGTGCTCAAAACTGATACTACATGTCAATGTTCATTCAAAGGTCTGTGCAGGTCAATTATGGGATGTTGCTTTCGCCATCCAAGCAATATTAGCATGTAACATTGCTGAGGAATTTGGAAGTACCCTCAAGAAAGCACATGATTTCCTAAAAGCTTCCCAGGTATTATTTTCCAGAATTGAAGTTTTATTAGTTATATTTCTCTTGACTTATTGCTTAATTCTACTAACTTATATTTTAAGATTATGGACAATCCTTCTGGTGAGTTCAGCAGAAAGTACCGTCACATATCAAAAGGTGGATGGGCCTTCCAGGTTGCAGATCAGGGTTGGCAGGTTTCAGATTGCACAGCAGAAGCTCTTAAGGTGTGCTATCAAAATTAAGCATGCAAAAAAATGAACAGGAAATTTGAGTTACTTGATGCAGATATGAGTCAAGCTGAGTCTATTTTTCCATCTATACTAATTTATCTAGGTTTAATTCATTCTAATTGATATGCTATAAACTAAACAGAAAATGAAAACAAGAAGAAAAAAGTGTCACAATGTTCACCCCTAAAAGACACCATAATCTGCCATTAATGTTCTTGCTGTTCATGATACTATTACCAGACCCAAATCATAGATGGAAAATACAAAATAGACCTATTGCTACAAAGTAATGCATGTCTTTTGTTTCAGGCTTTGTTACTGCTGTCAAAGTTTTCATCAGACATTGTGGGTGATCAGATCGAAACCTGCCGCCTCTGTGATGCAGTGAACATATTATTATCTTTACAGGTATGGAACAACAAAATTTACTTCAGATTCCGTACCTTGGTCTATGCATTAGACAAGGACATGTTCATTAAAGGTAGAGTTTGGTAACGAATCATATTAGTTCTGTGACTTCTGTCTGATGCTAATCAGCAGTTCAACACTAAGGCCATGTGAATTATAACAAAAGAAACAAATTCAGTGACGCAGTCTTCCCTCTTATGCACATGCTTCTGGTATGCTTCTAGCAATCTTTGCAAATTGAAAAGTTGAAGCAGAAGAAAAGATGGCAGTTTTGAACAGTGTACCGTATTCAAACCAAGAGCAAAAGCTTGCTTGCAGGACATATATATATATATATATATATATATATATATATATATATATATATATATATATATATATATATATATATATATATATATATATATATAGCCTTTTCCTACTCCCGGAGTAGTTACTCCCTATTTCAGATCTCACATATCTCACAATGTAGGAGTATCTTACATAACCGAGAGTATGTATGTGTAGCATACAGTATATAAGACTATATAAGTGGTATTTACACATTTTCAGAGGTGATATGTACAATTTTTAGACATACTCCTTTTTATGTGCGAATATGAAGGTATTTACAAAATATGCTAAAAACTATGGACTCTCTTGCAAATTTTTCATGTGGTTCATATTGGAGTATCTTATAATTAGTATATGAGTATACCCAAAGTGATAAAAGAGTATGTCAAGTTATTTTAGGTGGTATATCAAAAGTGGGAGTAACTACACCCGGGAGTAGAAAGTATTTTTCCTATATATATATATATATATATATATATATATAAGAGAAATGAACAACCATCAGTTTTAGTAGCTGTGCAAGTATAGATGTTGAGTTGACTAATAGCATTTTGGTTCATCTAACAGTTAGTACAGTTCTATACTTCTATTACAATCAATGTCAAGCATAGCAGAGAGTAACAATAATTTACCACAAAATTCTATGCAGAATCCAAATGGTGGCTATGGAACATGGGAGCTAGCTCGTACATATCCATGGATGGAGGTAAAATCCCAACTAACTTGTTAACTAAATCTATGCACTATAGTTGCATCCTGATAACATATATATACCTTTTATTATTTGATTTAGCCAATTCGATTTAACACCTGCACTGCATGGTATTATATGGTCACAATCAGGGGGAAAAAACCGTCCGGTTACCGGCGGTAACCGCCGGTAACCGGATTTACCGGATGGAACCGGGTTTTGAAAAACCGGCCGGAAGGTTTAAAAGTTGAATTTGAATTTTTGACTTCGTAATGTTATTCCTTGGTTGGTTTATGCCTTTTTGTGCTAGATTACATATTGAAATATGTTCTTTTCACATGTTATCTTTTAGTTGGTTGTTTTTCCAATTGCTACTTCATTAAACACTTGGAGGATTATTAGTTTTCATTAAGCACTTTCCAAATTATTCCAAATTTTCAATGTTTACCGGTTTTTCCCGGTTTTTTCACCGGTTTTTCCCGGTAACCGGTCCGGTTACCGGCCGGTACTATTCTGCGTTCAAATTTTGGAATATAAAATTTACCCGGGAAATTTTCGGAATTTCCGGTAACCGGCCGGTTACCGTTCCCGGGCTCTCTCCGGGTTTTGGTCCGGAAGCGGGTTTTTGAACCCTGGTCACAATATATCTGAAAGCAACTATGTCTGATCAGAGTCTCTGACACGGGGAATATAGTAAGTGAACCATAATAGATTTGGCATTTACATTGACAATCACAAAGCATACTTAGCGATATAGGTCTGTCACACCAAAGGAGAGGCATATACGGTTACTTGTCGGCTTCCAGATAAAGAAATTTCAATTCATGGATTCATAGTCATGCTACATGAATAAGAATAAAGATGTAACAAAATGTTCAAGATTTAAGAAAGGGGGATACAAACATGATGGTAATATGGAGCTAAAGCTACTAAACAACCAAGACTTCCAGTATAAATCATTATAGTGGTAAATAATGACAAAACATTCTCTGGCCAAATGTAAAAGAGAATGTTATTGAGGCAAAATACTTGGCATAGTTATATACTTATATGGCATAGCCTATCACAGAGCATAACAACAACTACTTATTGAGATCACCAAGTGATGGGACTTTAAAACATTTTGTTTTTGCAGATTTTCAACATGACAGAGATATATGCAGACATCATGGTGGAGCATCAGTAAGAATTTTATAACTTTTCTTAGCAATAACTCTCTCCTGTGACTCAAGTCACTCAACGGTAACAAACATACATACTGCAGGTACGTCGAGTGTACCTCATCAGTCATCCAAGCACTGGCATTGTTTCGGGAGAAGTACCCTGGGCATCGGAAAGTTGAAATAGAACAATGCATTAGGAAAGCGACCGAGTTCATTGAGAAGTTACAGAATGACGATGGCTCATGGTCAGTAATACTAAAACATGACTAGGGAAAGTATAAGTACTAATTTGATCTATCAACAAATTTACAGTATTATTAACTAGGAAGGAGAAAGGTGTGATGTTGGCACATTGCTATTGTTTCGCTTGCCCTTGAAGTTTTGACATTATAAGGCCTAAATCTAAGAAATAGTACACCTAGGTCAGCCCAGTAAAACTATTGATCCATCTAGATCTTTGGTAAGCTAACTACTAAGTTGTCAACATGTCAAACTTTCGCAGACTTCAAAATGCAGAGGTGAGAAAACAATGAGAAGGAAATAATATTATCCTATCCCAGAAAAATGTATTAAGAAGCATCAGTTGCTAGCCACACTATCAAAATATG